>BRKX01000019.1:32770476-34008976 GCA_026008535.1 Perilla frutescens | reverse complement strand
TGATGTCCACTCTTCACCTCCCCGGCAAAGGCTCAGACGTGATGGACCTAAATCTGCTATCCAAACACACGTTATGGGAAACCTGGAAGCTTCTTCACGTGTGCCACAATGACAGTTCGTACAGACTAAAAGAGAGCATGCCAAGTGATATCATCCAACTTTTGGATATCACCGGTCATATCATACATGGCAACTTCGAGATAGTCCATCTCTCTGAGATTAAAGCCCATCTCACAGCCGCTCTATACTTTGGATGTCAAGCCGACTGGGCCTCTTACATCCTTATGCAACTGAGAGCCAACGTCGAGCGCGCGGTATATGATCCGTCAGCTGGCTCATTCTGAGAAAAAGTCGGGTTTATGAATCGCATAAGCCACATCATACAAAGCCAGTTTTATGAGATCATACCAACTGGCGAACTACTTGGAAGACGGGACATGCTCCCCACTATCTACTGCCATCAGATCCTGAAGCGTTCACACCCACAAGGGCCTTCCAACTCAGATCGTGGAAAGGCACCCTTGGAGGCACCCGTCAGCTCCACTGATGAAAGAGAGCTGATGCTTGAGAGTGCATCTCTTTTAAGGCTAAGTGATCAGCCCACAATATCAGCCAGCTCCCAACCTCCACCTTTAGTCCAAAATGACTATATTGAGGTTGATTTTGAAGCAATTCTAGACTATCAGCTCCGAAGCTGCTTTGGTCTCATTGAAGACACTGACTCCTCCCTCTTTGCGCAACTGCGGCGGTACTTACAGTACCATATATGGCGCTTTCAATTGGATGAGTCAACTATGTTCCACCTCATCCACACCCGTGGCTCCTCCTTCTGGATCAACGAAGGAACATGGAGTCGAAACTGGATGAATCATCCACTCTCCTCGGTTCCAACGCTCTCGGAGATCATGGATTCGATGATCAAGCGACTCCAGCTCGGTATACCAGCCGATGCCCCTCTCCCCGACAATGAACCGGCCAACTCCTCGTGCACACCCTTCATTGGTGATCCACCACTTCCTTCAACTGATGAGATATTTAGCAACTTGGCCCCCATGAACTTCAGAGAGCAAGACATCTCTGATCAAGGTTAGTTCATGCCAACTGAAGATGCCTATGCATGGCTTTCTCCGCCCATGTCAATTCCTTCAGTTCCTTCAGCTCATGATGATAATTTGGCAACCGCCTTCATTTTTCTGCCAAATTTGTCATTTCCATCATGCGATCCATTTCACCTTTTGGATGATGCCAAAAAGGGAGAAGATGGATAGTATGATGATGGATGCATGACTCTTTGGGATCAGATTCAAAGAGAAATTCATCATGAGGGGGAAGATCAGCTTCAGGGAGAAGCATGGACACTACAAGGAGTCCAAGAAAGAGGATAATCGAGCAGAAGGAAAAAGAGCAATTGGATCAACTTTCAGGAAGTAGATTAGTAGTCTTAACTACTAACTCTTGAAATTATGCTTTAAAATGAATATATAATACAAGTTTTGATCATGATTTTACTTCAAGCTTGTCATGATTATAATGCTCTTGCTCAGATATATCATGCTCTAATCTTCGATACTATGCTCTGAGATTCCACGTTTGAATGTTTTGACATGATACTTTATGTTCTGATACTTCAGTTATGCTCTGATACTTCAGTTTGAATGCTTTGTCTCTTGAATGAAAAAGCACAATGCTCTAATACTGGAATGAAAGCATGCTCAAGAGAAAAGAATGAAAGTACAATGCTCTGAAATTTGAAGTCCAAACTGCTCTTGAAATTGACACGCTTAGATACTTGAATGATAGCATGAATGACAAATGCTCTGATACTTGAATAAAAATCATGAATCAATTTGTCTCTATACATGCTCTGAATTTGCTCTGATTTTAAGCATTTGCTACACTTGCAGTTTTTCCATCATCATCAACAAAGTTTTGACATTTACCAAAAGTGGGAAATTGTTAGGAAAAACTATTAAGGAACCCCTAGATCAGGTTTTGATGAGATGTCAAAATTATTTATGAAAAACTGACTAAAGTTCAAGCTGTAGATCGAAGCTGACCAGCCCAGGGCATCATCAAAGAAGAACTCAAGTAGAGTCAAAATCAACCGATCTAAAGAATGGCCTACAAGTTGGAAGACACGTCATCCAGTCTAAGTTCAAATCAGCTGAAGATTCATACCGGTCAAAACAAGCTCACAACCAAGTCAGCTGAGTTGAGGGAGAAAGGAGTTGACTAAAAATTGAAGAAACTAATAGAATGACAGTTTTAGCTAGAGACTGGAAGCATCCAACTGAAGGTCAGACTACAGTAAGCAAGACAGATCAGCTGAAAGTAATAACTGTAGTCAGTCAGCTTGTGATTAGTCAGAACTGCCAACTGGAACAACAGTAAGACTCAGCTGATAAGCTCAGAACTGCTAACTGGAGCTACAGTAAGACTCAGCTGATAAGTTCAGAACTACCACCTGGAACAACAGTAAGACTCAGCGATAAGCTCAGAACTACCAACTGGAGCAACAGTAAGACTCAGCTGATAAGCTCAGAACTGCCAACTGGAGCAACAGTAAGACTCGGCTGATAAGCTCAGAACTGCCAACTGGAGCAACAGTTAGACTCAGCTGCTAAGCTCAGAACTGCTAACTGGAGCGATAGCCAGACTCAGCTGATAAGCTCAGAACTGCTGACTGGAGCGATAGCCAGACTCAGCTGATAAGCTCAGAACTACCAACTGTAGCAACAGTCAGACTCAGATGATAAGCTCAGAACTGCTAACTGGAGTCATAGTCAAACTCAGATGACAAGCTCAGAACCGCCAGCTGGGACGATAATCTAACAAAGCTGAGAAATCCAGAACTGCCAACTGAAACTCTAAACTGCCAAGAGAGCTAAAGCCAGAGGACACCTGGAGTGTATTAGTTAAATCAGCGTATCTTGGAATAAAATGGTCCTTCAAAGATCCTGAAATTTAATGAATATTGATTGGCAGAGTAACGGCTACTTCAACCAAATGATCCAAGCGATCATTAAAGACTACCTGCCATTGATGAGCCAACAGAACCATCGATCAATGGACAACGGAACTCAACGGTCACAAACTCACTCCTCTATAAAAGACGGGTGAATCAGAGTTTTAAACACTCTTCGCCTCTATAACTTTTGCATATACATTCTTGAAATATTCAAGCAAGAGCTTCTCTTTCTTCCTCCCACTTAAGCTCAAGTTCAGCATTTGATAAAAACTGCGAGAGTCCAACTGAGAAGAAGAATTCACAGAGCCAAGATATTCATCCAGCTGTTGACGATCCAGCCAGGGCAGTCTTTTCAGTTCCAGCTATTCAACGATCAACTACTCAGCTCAATTAAAGGAGCACATCAGTCGATGCCCCCTATTCAAGACTCACCTCTTGAAGATCGAAAGAGATCTAAAACCTTGTAAAGACGACAATAGCACCTACCTTCCTAGCGAGCAGTTAGGGACTTCAAGTGTGAGCTGTCGACCCGCTGAGGTAGTGAGCAGTTACCAGGTTCATCCAACTGTCCTTCATTGTGTAATTTGTAAAGAAACTCAAGTTATATAGTGAAGTTGCCCTTTTGTGGAAGGAAGAGAGGACGTAGAAGTTTGAGACTTCGAACCTTTATAAATCGCTTGTGTGCTGTACTATATTGATCATTGCATATCTTTGAACTGCACACAATATCACACAAGCTGCACTCAAACTGTCTAAACTGATCATCAAGTTTGTGCATAGATAAGTTTCATCAAGCGAGTTAAAGGGCCCTGTTATTCCGTATCTAAAGTAAAAGTTTTTGAATCAGTTTATTCACCCCCCTCTAAACTGATACCGACTCGCCCGGGACCAACACTAGTGAAAACACGAATTGCTTCTTCTGTTTCGCCATTTTCGACCAGCACCATTATCATCAGATTACAAGAACCGATGTCCTTGCAACCCATCTGCTCGAAAATTCAACCGGCTTATCTGTAATCTCCCAACTTGAGGTACATCTGGATCAACTTATTGAAGATAGAAACATTGTAATCGGAGGAGAATCTCATAACATATTCGTAAATCCTGTCTCCACCCTCCACAGATTCCATGTCTATAGTGAACTGCATGAGTTCCAACACATGGTTCGAGTCCGCAAGAATATGATTCTTCGCCATCTCTTCCAACGCTTCAACAGCTGAAAGCACATTTCATTGGCTCAAATTTGCCTTCGACACCCTAAATTTCAGAGTCCCATGTGGACTGTTTTGCTTCTGCAAAGGGGCGAATGCAACATTTTCTTGATAAAGAGTGATGAAGCCTTTGAGCAGTGGATTTGTGCCGAAGAAACTCACTGCACCTATAGCTTGTACCATTTTCTTCTAGAGATGAACTTAGATGGAATTCCTTACGAGAATGAAGATATTAGTAAAAATATATGGTCCTAAGATAAAATGGATTGGTGCCTTATCCACACCACCAGTTGGATTTCTGAATAGGTGTTGCTATTAACACCACTACTTTTTCGCAATGCACCACAAAATGAAATTAATTAAAAAATAGATATTTTTGAAATTACTAAAATACCATTTTTTTACTTTTATACACCACTATTATTTCTCTACACACCACTAATTAAAATAACATAATAAATATTTTTAAAAAATAGTAAAAATATGCATCAGATATCAAACTTGAAGACTTACAACGATCTAACTTGAAGCACGCAAACTAGAAACCCTATTTCTCAAACTTTGGATAGCACATTATGTGACTAAATCACCATGGAGTTCAAAAATGAAGAAGGCACGAGCAATGTAAGTGATTTTTTTACTGTTTGCACCATATTTTTTTTTTCAATTTTCATGAGTTCTATGAGGGTCTTAGATTACAGTTCATCGTGATTAGTTTGGAAAAATATAGTCTGGTCGCTAACTTCCATGTTTGGAAAATAATTTTTCGATCTGGTACACTTTGGTTCGGAAACAACGTTATCAAACGACAGTCATATGATTCGGTAATTAGTTTTTCGAATACATATCAAGTGATTCACAAATTTAATTTTCCAAACTTATCCTTATTGTTTCGAAAATGTTTGTTTTGAACATGCTTTTATGTGTTTGGAAATCAATTTTTCGAACAGTCCTGATTTTTCTATTTTCAACAAATTTGTAGGAATCTACAGAGAGCAGTGTAGTTGGCCCATTGAATCATGAATTACTTCCTGATTATCAAGATGTATTCACAATAATGAAATTATTTGATTCTCGGGATGAATTGATCCACTGGGTGCGTGAGAGAGATATTCCACTTGGAATTGTTGTAGTCGTTCATTGTTCAGAAATTGGGAGTGAAAAGAGACTTCCTCATTTGGTATTAGCTTGTGAGTGAAGTAGACATTACTGTTAGGTGTCACAAATTGTTATTTTTGCGGTTTAGACTCAACACGCGAAAACTACTTGGAACCAGACCCGCAATTGGACGGGGTCAATTGTAGACGTGATGAGCAAACCCGAGTCGATCTCTCAAGGAAGACTTCTTGTGGGCAATTATCTTAAGGCTATGCATGCAACGTGCTAGAACGATGAAAATGAAACCTAAACATTCTAATCATGGATTTGATGGTGATTTAAACTACGAATTAAAACAAGCAATAAAATGAGTAAATACAAATAACAATGAGGATCAAGATTGAGGAAAAGATTATGATACAAGCATTAGGGTGTGAATTCTCTCATTGGTTTTTCATTAAGCTTGCTTCAAGTTGGTTATATGGTTATATTAATCTCAAACACACGATAGACCCATCAATTAGTTTAACTTCAATTACTATCACCGTCTATCTGTTAAACCTCTATCCGCTATGTCGTACGAGCAAGATCAATATATTAGGCTTATGAACCCAATTCACTTCACGTTGAAGGAACCTAGGTCAGGATTTAGAATCTCCTCTCGATCTTATCTAAAGCCTAGCAATGCTAAGTGGTGATCAAGCACTCAACATAAACAAGCACAATTCCAACAACAACAACAACCAACCATCACAAACATAATTTAAAACCAAATCGATCCTCCCCCCCTAATGAAGAGATTAGCCCATAACCATGCTTAAAACAACACAAATATCATAAAAGTGCATCATCTCATAAACAAATAAAAATAACAACTTCTACAATATCCAATGTTCTTCACAAGTTTGGGACAAACCCCCACAAATCATCCAAGTTTAAGAAAGAAAATACCAAGAGAAAACCTTCAAACGAGCCTAGCTTCCGCGGACGGCTCGTAGTCGGACCTCTTCTCGTGTCTTCTTCTTCAACCTAGCTTGCTTGCCTCCTTTCTTTCCCTTCTCCTCCTCTCTTCAATTGTGGTGATGATGGTGAAGATGGTGTAGAGAATGGTGAAGATGGTGGTGTGTGAGTGTGGAGAGAAAAATGTAAGAGAAATGGAGAAGATGAAGGGGTGAGAGAATGGTGAATGATGAATGAATATGAGCGCCCTCTCCCAAAAATCCCCTCTTCCCTTTATAATATCCTATATCAAAAGGAGAGAGAGAGAGAGAGAGAGAGAGAGAGAGAGAGAGAGAGAATGAATGAGAAAGAGAGAGATAGTTGTGTGTGGAGAGAGGAAAGTTGATAGGCTTTGATGGTAAGGGATCATTTAATGTGGAGATTTTTATTAAGATTTGCTGGGGGATTTGAGGCAAGAGAATCAAAACTAGGCTATTAGGGGATAATGAGATCCTACACTTAGATGGCACAAAAGTCCTCTTATAGGCTTAAAATATTTCCAGCTATGAAATAGGAGTGGAATGGAGTGGGATTTGCACTTGAAATAAGGGTGGAAAACTGATCCGGAAGGCAAAAGAGCACCCATGCACCGCGGCGGAGAGCCGCGCGGGCGCGTCTTGGGAGAGGCCGCCGCGGTGGCATGTGCCGCGGATGCGGGGGCCTTCCTCCGAGAGCTCCCATGCACCGCAGCGGTGTGGCACGTGGCGGCGGGTGGTGGACCTCGGGTCTCTCCTTCTGTGTTCCATCTTCGAGCGCAATTGAGTGCAATTCCAAGTCCTCCTTGTCCCCATTCTTTGTATCCTTCCTTTCGACTACTCAAGCTCAATTTTCTCGTTTTCCATTTACCACCAAAATGCCATTAAAAATCCTACTTTTGCAATCAAACGCTTAAGTTCTTGCACAACTTGGCATAATCCACCATTAAAGCAATAAATGGAATACTAGAAAATAATTTACTAAACATAACAAAATTAATAAAATAAAACAACACGTCTAGACACTAAACAACTCCCTCACACTTAGCCTTTTGCTTGTCCTCAAGCAAATAAATAATTAAAAACATGAAGCAAGAAGGAAAAGTTTGGAAAGCAATTATGCATTTGGCAAATCTCATGGTTCCAACAAAAACATCCATCATCAAAGAAGATGAGCACAAAATCCAATCAAGCGAGTTGCTTGCCCTCTCAAGATTAAGACGAATATGAAAGACCCAATTCAATTCAATTGATCCCCCACAAATCACATCCACATTTATTAAGAAATGAAACTTTCAACAACAAAAGGAATTGCATACATAGGACGAGGTCATTAGGTCTAAACATCAAGCTTAACCGAGCTTCCTAATGTGGTTTCCCATACTCATCATGCAGCACGTGAACGGATTGACACACATGAGAGGAGTAGAATCTGGAATGCAATCTCAGTTATTTAAACAAATTTTCAGGCTGTGGATCAAAATTCACAAGGTAAAATCCTTAGGGAGGAAATCCCTAGTGTCCTTGTGTGGTTTCCCATACTCATCGTCGAATTAATCAACTAGAGGAGTAGAGATCCTTATTTCCCCTTTTCATTTCTAGACTCTTTCTCTTTTCTTTTTCTTTTGTTTTATGTGGATAAATGAGTTCGAGAATAATTTCATGAAACAAGGCTAAATATGCTTCCTAATCCTTCAAGGACAAGACCCCTCAACACCAATCATCAATTTATGATCACATTTAATGACAATTCATTCTCAAGAGTGAAACCACGATAACAATTTTTATGATTGATATGAAAATAATTCCTTGAAGATTCATATGCTAATTTTTCGAGTTTGACAATTGGACAAAAACATCTTGCTAAGAGGAAGGTTCACAACATGAAAACAAGAAAAAGACGATGATATCCAAACAAAAACACATGCAACAAAATATATCAAAACAAAATTCAACAAAAATAAGACAAAATCCAACAATTCAATCAACACAAAATACATTCAACAAAATCACAAACAAACAGCAACACTCACTTAACAATAAAACCAAGCTAAACATCATCACCACAAGCTCATGACTCCCCCATACTTAAAGCATGCATTATCCTCAATGTATGAAAAATAATTGCTAGATAAAAGTAAAAAGAAAGAGAGCACATCACAAGATTGTAGAAGACCGACAATGGGCGTCGGTTCCTACAAAACAACACTAGAAAACACACAAAGGAAATACGAACAAACTAACATAAAAAACAACGCACACGAACATGAAAATACATAAAATAAGAACACAAAATATAAAAGACTTCACTGCTCCGGTGGTAGATAAGGTGGTTGATTCGGCATGAACGATGAGGTAAGAGTCCATGCATTCCAGCTCACCTGCAGGGCCCGAATCTGCTCATCGTGCCTATCGACGTGAGAGTAGAGGCCCCTAACAGCTTGGTTCACGATACCTATATTCTCATGAATTGATTGAAAGGAGGCATCTATACGCGCTTGCTGCTGTAAAGTGTGGGCGATGTGGTTTTGCCTGTAGGTGTTCATGGAGTCCATGAACAGATTACCGAATCGGTTCATGGTGTCGCACAGAGACTGATGGAAATGGCCCATGGTAATGTCAAAGGAGCTTTGAAAGGCACTCCGTTCGGTGTTCGGCATTTGGTGCCCAAAATTATGGGGCTACTGGAATTGATCCGCCTCCGGCTGCTCGTGGTGGTCGCCATCCTCCTGTTCTTCCTCTTTGTCGGCTTCCTCATTGCCCGCTTTATCGGGCTCATTGGATGGATCATAGTGTGGTATAGACGAGGAACCGACTCCTCCAGTGAGCTGCATGATGCCTCATTGGATGTCTCTCAGATTCTGTACGCAGGTCCTCTTGGCATGGGGCCTCAATTCTCGATCATTGTAAATGATTTCAGCTCATTTGAGCTCATCCTTATCAATGCGGTATGGGGCGATCTTAGTATAGCCATTGGGTGCCAGGGCATTTTCTTCTAGAGCCCCTAGCTTCACAGACAATGCTGCAATGAAGGCACAAAAAGAAGGGTGCTGGAGTTCACGGTTGAGCGAGTCATTGATAGCCGACCAAAGGAAAGTGGATGGACAAATTTTTCTCTTCTTCTTAACACACCAAAGAAGAAAGACCTCCATCGAATTAACCTTGTTGGCCTACTCTTTCCCACCATATATTGTAGGCCAAAAACTTATGGAGAATGGATAATGCTGGGTCTTTGATGTACTTGCTTGACGGTCCTTTTGGATCCCAATTCTGAAAACCTGAAATTTCAAACCAGGCATTCCCAACATTAAAGTCCGATAGCTTCTCTTTGATCCTCGAGGTTGGGAAATCAAAATTATCATTCATTGTGGCCAACTTGACTTCATATCTTTGCCCAAACATCCGAAAATGAATCATCTTTCCCTCCGTCTCATCTTAGCAAATGTTTCTAAACCCAAGTTCTTAAGAAATTTGGTGAGTGCTTCGTCAATCCCCAAAGAGCGCATTAATTTCCAATTAATAAATCGTGAAGAAGAAATGTCATGCTTGCGGAGGTTTGTGTGGCGCTTACCTTCTTCGGGAGATGTGATGAGGAAAGGGGCTCCAAATTGTTGAGCATAGTCGATCACTTCATTTGGGGAGCTAGAGCTAGCCTTGCCTTTGCCCTTTCATCGGAGAAGATTTGGGAGCTTCAATTTGGGGGGCCATGGATGTAGACGCTTGAGTAAGATGGAAAATTACAGCAAAAATAGTGAAGATTGTGGTGTTTGGTGGTGGCTGAGGAGTGCTCGGTGGCGGTGGGCATGCGCGGCAGTGGGTGTTTGAGATTCTGAGGGAAGAGGTGTGCGGAATTTGAGAAGGTGGGAGGTGAATTGCAGAATTTTTGAGCTGGGAAATTGGATAGGTGATTTTTGTGAAGGAAATTGGGGAGCAACGGCGCAATGTAGGTGAGAAATTAAGGATTGGGGCAAGTGGGTCCGTTATATAGTGAGAGAAAGAATGACGGCTGTGCGCCGCGGCGCATAGGCACGTGGCGGCGGGGTTGTTCTTGGGGGTGCGCCGCGGCGCACATGCGCGCGGGTGTGGAGGTGTTGGCGGAAAAGGGCCCCCACCGCGGTGGGGGTGTGCGCAGGCAGGGGAGGCTTTAGCCGAGACCTCCATCTTTTCCGCGGTGTGTCCATGCGCGGCGGCGGCGGCCCATTCCCATACTTAGTCAATTTTCTTCCTTCTTCGCCCCAACATCACAATTTGTTTCCCTTGCTCCTGTAAAACTATTAAAAATCTCCACACTCAAAAAGTGTTTAAATAAATGCAACAAAATTAAACAAACACAAACTTAAAATAAGAAAATCATGGGTTGCCACCCATATATGGTTCATTTTAACGTCTTGAGCTAGACATAGTCTCTAGGGTAACTAGGTGGAATTATCAAGCTTGAAAACCTCGACGTCGGCTTCTTAGGGTCATCCTTCAAAATACGGCTTGACTCGGTGTCCATTCACTTGGAACGTGGTGTTTTTCGCCGGATTTTTCAAGGTCACGACTCCGTACGGGAGCACTTCCTCAATGATAATTGGGCCACTCCATCTTGACTTGACTTTTCCGGGAAAGAGCCGCAAACGAGTGTTGAAAAGGAGAACCGTCATGCCTGGAGTGAGCTCCTTCTTGACAATGTTATTATCATGAAGCCTTTTCACCTTATCTTTGTAGATCTTTGTATTATCATAGGCTTCATTCCTCAATTCATTGAGCTCAGTTAATTGCAAGGCTCGATCCTTCCCTGCATAGGTTAAATCAAAGTTTACCGCCTTAATGGCCCAATAGGCCTTGTGCTTGATCTCTATAGGCAGATGACATGCTTTTCCATACATGAGGCGGTAAGGGCTCATTCCCAAGATTGTCTTGTAAGCCGTTCGGTATGCCCAAAGAGCATTCGTTAGCTTCATAGACCAATCCTTCATCGTCACATTTACGGTCTTCTTCAAAATGTTTTGAATTTACTTGTTGCTCATCTCGACTTGACCGGAAGTTTGGGGGTGATAAGGAGTAGACACTTTGTGAGTCACACCGTTCTTCCTCATCAACTTTTCAAAAAGCTTGTTGGTGAAGTGCGTTCCACCATCACTTATAATAGCTCGGGGGAATCCAAACCTACTCAAAATATGCTCCTGCACAAACTTGATAACCACATTAGTGTCACAAGACCTAGTGGGGATTTCTTCAATCCACTTTGACACATAATCGACCGCTAATAGGATATATTCAAAAGCAAATGAGTTAGGAAATGGTCCCATGAAATCAATACCCAAAAATCAAAAATTTCAACAAGGTTGACACTCAAAGGAATTTCATTCTTTCTCCCAATATTGCCAAGTCTTTGGCATTTATCACATGAAAGGATAAATATGAGCATCCTTAAAAATAGAAGGCCAATACAAATCGGATTGCAAGATTTTTCGGGCCGTCTTTTGCCCTCCAAAGTGGCCACCATAATGGGAAGCGTGGCAAAAGGCCAAAACATTGGTTTGCTCCTCCTCTGGAATACATCTTCGAATCACCTCGTCTTTTCCAAAGTGGAAAAGGTATCGATCGTCCCGAAAGTAGTACCTACATATTGCCAAAAATATTTTCCTTTCTTAAAAGGTGAGGTTAGGCCTCATTTTATTACAAGCAAGATATTTAACAATGTCGGCATACCAAGGAGATGAATTAAGTTCAAGAGCATGCTCATATGGAAATGAATCACAATCAACTCCTTTCTCATGCGATAAATCAAAATTTTCATCAACAGGGAGGCGAGATAGATGATCCGCTACCACATTTTCACACCCCTTTCTATCTTTAATTTCCACATCAAATTCTTGCACAAGCAAAATCAACCTAATGAGTCTAGGTTTGGCTTGGGGCTTGGTTAACAAATGCCTAAGAGCCGCATGATCACTATGCACAATCACTTTAGAACCTAAGATGTAAGATCTAAATTTATCCAAAGAAAACACAATGACAAGCAACTCTTTTTCGGTTGTGGTGTAATTTACTTGAGCGCTATTCAAAGTAAGGCGAGCATAGTAAATTACATGAAGAATTTTATCAATACGTTGACCCAAAACGGCACCCGCGGAATTTGATGCATCACATATAATTTCAAAAGGTAAAGACCAATCAGGAGGAACAACAATGGGTGCGGTGATCAATTTTTCCTTAAGAGTATTAAAAGCATGCAAACACTTTTCATCAAACTCAAAAGGAACATTTTGAGCAAGTAAATGGCATAGAGGTTGGCAAATTTTGGAGAAGTCTTTAATAAACTGACGGTAGAAACCGGCATGGCCTAAAAAACTTATAACACCTTTTACATTGACGGGAGGAGGTAATTTTTCAATTATATCAACCTTAGCCTTGTGTACACTCACTGCTTCTTTAGACACAATATGACCAAGGACTATGCCACTAGTAACCATGAAATGACTCTTCTCCCAACTAAGAGTTAGGCTACTCTCAATGCATCTCTTCAAAACAAGTTCTAACTTATCCAAACAATCGGAAAACGAAGATCCAAAGACGGAAAAATCATCCATGAATACTTCAATGAAATCATCAATCATTTCAGAAAAGATAGAAAACATACACCTTTGAAATGTGCCCGGTGCATTGCATAGTCCAAATGACATTCTCCGACACGCAAAAGTGCCAAATGGGCACGTAAATGCGGTCTTTGCTTGGTCCTCCGGCGCTATGGCCACCTGAAAATAACCCGATAAACCGTCAAGGAAATAATAAAAACTATGCCCGGCCAATTTATCAAGAATTTGATCAATGAAGGAAGGGGAAAATGGTCTTTTCGAGTGCCGGCATTGAGCTTTCGGTAGTCAATGCACATTCTCCACCCGGTGGTAGTTCGAGTAGTCACATGCTCTCCTCTATCGTTCTCCACCACCGTGATTCCTTCTTTCTTGGGCACCACATGGACCGAGCTCACCCATTCACTGTCAGCTATTGGATAGATAATCTCCTCAGCTAGAAGCTTCAGAATCTCCTTTTTGACGACCTCCATGAACACGGGGTTGAGCCGCCTTTGTCCTTCTCTAACCGGCTTGGCCCCTTCCTCCAGAATGATCCTATGAATGCACGTCGAGGGGCTAATGCCTTTGATGTCAGAAAGGTTCCATCCAATAGCTTGCTTGTTTCTCTTGAGTACGACCACTAAGAGGTCTTTTTCTTCTTTCTCAAACCCGAAAAAGATGATCACGGGCTTCTTTTCTTCTTCATCAAGATACACATATTTGAAGTGAGATAGGAGCTCCTTGAGCTCAAGTTCGGGAGAAGGCTTCACTTCCTCTTCGGTTGAGGTTAGAATTTCCATTAAGCTAATACCTTTTCTAAGCAATATCTCCATCTCTTCGGTGTCCAACTTGTCTCCCTCACACTTGAGGCTTGCTTCTTCCATTGATATCTCCTCAGATAAGGCTACACTCCTCCATGTGGAGCTGATTTCTTGTAAAAGAACTTTCTCACCAAGAGATCAATAGCATCGATAAAAGAGCAATTTTCCTTAAATGAGGAGACGGGAATAGCCTTGCTTTCATGGACGGAAAAAGACACGGTTTCTCCTAACACTGACACTTTCAGAGTTCCATTTCTAACATAAATCAAGGTATTTGTTGTAGCCATGAAAGGTCTACATAGGTGAAGTGGTGCTCTTTACCCGTTTCTTGTACGTTTCCCACATCCAAAACAACAAAATCCACTGGAATTATCAATCCACCCACCTTAACTAGAATGTCCTCAATTATTCCTCTAGGATATCTCACAAACCTATCCGCCAATTGTAGATACATTCGAGTTGGTTTCAATTCTCCTAACTCTAGTTATTTAAAAATAGAGTAGGGCATCAAATTAATCCTGGCTCCTAAGTCTAGCATACCACATACTTCTTTACCATTTCCCAAGGTAATTTTAACAGTAGAACTACTTGGATCACGGAGCTTGGGCGGTAGTTGTTGTTTCAGGATTGCACTCGTCACTTTGGACACCACAATTTTCTCATCCTTCATAAATTTCCTCTTTTTGGAAGCTACTTCTTTGAAGAACTTGACATAGGCCGGCACATTGCTAATGGCATCAAGGAGTGGAAGGTTGACATTCACTTTGGACAAGAGCTTGTAAAACTCTTGAAATTGGGTGTCTTGCTTCTCATTCCTAAACCGGCTTGGAAATGGAATTGGAGGAGTGTAGGGGTTGGTAGCCTTATGGAGTGTGGGCTTCTTCACTTCTTCATTTTCTTTTTCGGGCTCCTTTTGTTGTTGTTGAGGAGCCTCCTCATTTTTCTCAATCTCTTCGGTTGGACCTGGTTCTCCAACCTTGTTATCAATCACCTTGCCTCATCTAAGGACGGTGATGGCTTGAAGTTGCTCCGGTTGGCCTGGCAACTTTCCCGGCTTGCTTGCTTGGCCAACTCTCCAACGGTCCCTGCTATTTGGCCCACTTGGGTCTCGATCCTCTTCACGGAAGCTTCCACGGATTCGAACCTTTGTTGGGTGGCTTGAATGAAAGATTGCAAAGTGTCTTGCAATGTTGGCCTAGGCGGTTGGTTTGGTTGGGCTGGATATTGTTGCGGTCTTGAGTACGGTGGAGCTTGGCCATCTCCGGCTTGTTGAGTTGGAGGCGGTTGTTGTGGCGGTTGAGGTGGTTGTTGAGGTTGTCTCCAAGAGAAATTGGGATAATTTCTCCACCTCGGATTGTATGATTAAGAGTACGGGTTGTAAGGTTGACGAGGTTGGAATCCCTGAAGAGCATGAACTTGCTCTTGAAGAGCATGGAAATGAGCCTCTTCACTAAATTCCAGCTCGATCGACTTTTGACAAACATTGGCCCCATGGCCATACTCTCCATATATACCATATGTCTCAACGGTCATTGCTTGTTGAGGTGGTCTCTCGGAAGTCCGAAGCATTTCTACTTGCCTTGTCAACTCGGCAAGTTGTCTTGTCACGTCATAACTAGGGTTGGCTTCATTGACATAAGCTCTCTTTCCCCTAGCACTCTTTTGTTGAGAAGTTGTGGTCATCGTCTCATAAATATTTGAGACTTCTTCGGCGGTCCGGCCTCCAATGTCTCCTCCCGCAGCATTGTCCACCGTGTATTGAAAATTTTGAGAAAGCCCATGATAGAAGAATTGGTTGAGCAACTCGGGTGCAAGGTGGTGATACGGACATTGTTGTTGGAGACCTCTAAATTGATCCTAAGCTTGATGAAATGCTTCACCCGGAGATTAGGCAAAGGTGACAATTTGGGCTCTCAAGTCTTGGGTCTTTTGATTGGAGTAGTACTTGGTCATGAACTTCTCATAGACGGCATTCCAATTGGCCAATGAATTGGTCGGGAGTGACATGAAACACGTCTTGGCTTGATCTTTCAAGGTGTAAGGGAAACACCTCATCTTCCCAAGAAAACACATCGAATCTCCTTGGTCTATGAATGTTGTCAAATACGGAGACTAATCTCCAATTGAGACTTTGTCTCCCTAGCATACAAAACCACAAAAACAAAAATAGATCACACGCACCTGTGAAACGAGAGGTGAAAGCGTACAAAAACACGAAAATAAACACAAATACCAATTGCACAAAACAACACAACAAGCACAAACACGAGATAAATACAAAATCACGAATACAAAAACAAGCACGAAAGCAATTATAGCACGCAACGACGATATGCCTAAAGCCTTCCCTGGCAACAGTGCCAAAATTTGTTAGGTGTCACAAATTGTAATTTTTCCGATTTAGACTCAACATGCAAAAACTACTTGGAACCAAACCCGCAATTGGACGGGGTCAATTGTAGATGCGATGAGCTAACCCGAGTCAATCTCTCAAGGAAGACTTCTTGTGGGCAATTATCTTAAGGCTATGCATGCAACGTGCTAGAACAATGAAAATGAAACCTAAACATTCTAATCATGGATTTGATGGTGATTTAAACTAAGAACTAAAACAAGTAATAAAACGAGTAAATGCAAATAACAACGAGGATCAAGATTGAGGAAAAGATTATGATACGAGCATTAGAGTGTGGATTCTCTCATTGGTTTTTCATTAAGCATGCTTTAAGTTGGTTATATTAATCTCAAACATACGATAGACCCGTCAATTAGTTTAACTTCAATTATTGTCACCGTCTATCTGTTGAACCTCTATCTGCTATATCGTACGAGCAAGATCAATATATTAGGCTTATGACCCCAATTCACCTAACGTTGAAGGAACCTAGGTTGGGATTTAGAATCTCCTCTTGGTCTCATCTAAAGCCTAGCAATGCTAAGTGGTGATCAAGCACTCAACATAAACAAACACAATTCCAACAACAACATCCAACCATCACAAGCATAATTTAAAACCAAATGAATCCTCCACCCCCTAATGGAGAGATTAGCCCATAACCATGCTTAAAACAACACAAATATCATAAAAGTGCATGATGTGACCCGGGACAATATGACACAACGAGACACAAAGACGCGGAAGCTAGGAAAGAAACTACGTCGATTACGAAAGGATTCTATACTCGAATAACTAGACGACTAAGACTCAATTAAAATACCTAGACTTATGACACACAAAATAACACAAATCCAAATAACAAGGGCTGTTTTAGGATAGTAATAGGGACGGGTAGGATGTTGATGAACGATGGTGATGAATAGGTTTAGAATGGCTAGAGTAGATAGGGTATGATAAAGTAAAAACGGACTTACGGATTGAACGAGACGAACACGAACTTGGACACGATGGGGCTGACTTGAAACGGATGTTTGGTGGCTGGTGTTGGACGTCGAACGGCGGTAATGGATGATGTAAAGTTGATGTGAATTACAACCCGAAAGTTGCCTTGAATCTCGAACGTACACAAGGCCAAATTCTTTAAGTTGCTCTTCGATAGCGAGTTTCCGATGATCCCTCGAACGTGGACGATGAATTCCCTTTGTAAAACTTAGAGATGCTAATTCTAAGAGTATGAATTTAAATGATCTAAACTCACACAGATTTAAATGGGGTTGAGACAATATTGAAGCAAAGCTTTAATTATCAAATATGGTCTAAAGTAACAATGAAATATGGATCCCCTATTTATAATAGGTGGATCGAAAATCCTAAGCCTAAGAATCGAAAATAATGAGTCCAACTTAGACTAGAATTGGACTTTGACTACTTCCTAAACTAGAATTCTATTTAAGGTAGATTTTGTAGATCTTGCCTTATCTAAAAATCCTAGTCAACACTCTATCTAAAATAACTGAAAATATTAACTAAAAAATCTGCCAAAATTCGTCCAAAACTATAGCATAAAATAAATAAATAAAATACTATAGTCTAATAAATCAATCCCCTTAATTGGATCATTAAGGGCCGAATTCTTTTGGACTTCTTCACTTGGGCCGTGAATCATCAACACACGCACACATCCACATTCTCATGCACACGTACACGTCTCCTTCATGCCATTCACTCCAAGTCTTGTTCTCCATCTTCCATCTTCAATAAGGCCATCATCTTCAAGCTTCCTTGCATGCCGTCTTCAACTTCGAACTTCTTGCGAATTGTAGCTTGCAAATATTCTTGCAACTTCTTAGCTCGTAGTCTTGTGACGGGTCCTTTGAATTGCAGCTCTTCATTAACTTCATCAAGGCTATGGATGTCCTCATTGTAGTGCAATAATACAAGCAGTTGATGATCCGTTTTGTTTTGTGTTAATGTAGGCTTTCTCTAGGACTTTGGCCGGGTCAATAGAACCCCTTGGTTCTTCTTGAATGGCATTAACTGAATTTGACATGAGCTCGCGGGCATACTTCTCGGCATCAACACCAAGATCAGCCCATCCACCTACACCATCAGCTATACCAATTGCATGTTCACCTATGCCAATGAAATGAGCATCCTCTCCACCAGTTTCTTCTTTGTCAGGATGCGGTAGGTAGCATGATCCTGAATTCAGTTTCAGAGTTCTGTCAACTTTTATATTCCTGCAATCAACATTAATTATATTCAGGTGAGTTACCACAATGATTAAATTAGCTAGGAATGACCCAATTATTATCTAGTTACACCTGTTATGAGAACTTCTACGTAGTACGTGATGAGGACAAGCCTAGTTACTCATCTTCAACAAGGGGTTTGACAAGGTCAACAGATTTGAGGTAGGTCAGGCACAATTCTCTGACAGAAGGGAGCATCAAAGCCAATTCTAGAGTTTTCTAAGGTGCTGATTGACAGGACATAGCAATGCCCTTGAATAACCAACACCAAATAAACTCAAACAGAAAACATAACAAAATTATTGGAAGACATATATACCCTCATTGACATCAACTATTATCAAGTAGACAACTGCTATCAGAGCTCCAGATCAGAAAATTCTTACATGAATCAGTGATACATAAAAACAGAATCATCTAGAGTACTGGCGTTATGCCCGTGTAATATGAACATGAAACTAACCTATAAACTCCAAAAAGTCTGTATATCACAAGTAATTCACACAAATCAAAGTTCATATTTTTCAGAAGACACATCGTATATTCACACCAATAGACAACCTTACCACAATCTAGAAACCACATCAGACCTAAACTGAAATCCTCAGAGTCATAATTTACACGACAAATTGCTAGAAATCAACACAAACAAGAAAAATGAGGTCGCCAATGTTAGGTTATCTGTTGGAATTTATTGTCAAAGTTAGGAAATAAATGTTAAATTAGGTTAATTAGGTCAATATCTTTCCTTATTAGTTGTTACCTTTTTTAGTTAATTTCCCTTCTTTAAAATAGGTTTCTTCCTGTATATATTGTCTAGACTGATGTATTCCTAATCATAATCAATGAATAGAATCACGTTTTTCTACATGGTACCAGAGCGGGTTTCTAAACCCTAGCAGCCGCTTCTCACCTTCTCCAAAATTCATCAATTACTCCTCAATCAATTATCTTCTCTTCATAGCAGTTGGTATCTCTGATAAAGTACGAGATTACTTCATCATCAACATCTTATACTAATATGTCCACTCAAACATCCAATACTAGTATGCCCAGTCATGGAGATTCATCGCATGTACTCATTACCTCTCATAAATTGAATGGCCACAACTATCTTCAGTGGTCTCAATCAGTCAAGATGTTCATTTGTGGTAAGGGTAAGGATGAGTATCTCTCGGGTGAAGCAGCGATGCCTACAATCACTGATTCTGGATTCAAAAAGTGGAAAATAGAGAATAACATGATAATGTCATGGTTGATCAATTCCATGACTAATGAAATTAGTGAAAATTTCCTTCTATTTGACACGACACAAGAGATATGGGATGTAGCAAATGAGACTTATTCGAGCAAGGAAAATACATCAGAGCTGTTTCAAATAGAATCAGTTCTCCACGATCTTCGCCAAAGTGATCAAACAATCACTCATTACTTTAACACTCTCTCTCATCATTGGCAACACCTTGATTTATTCAAGGTTTATACGTGGAAGTGCATAGCAGATGCTGCACAATATAAGAAGATTTTAGAACAAAAACGGACATTCAAATTCCTTCTTGGTCTCAACAAGGATTTGGATGAAGTTCGAGGCCGTATCATGGGAGTCAAGCCCCTTCCAAGTCTGCGCGAAGCCTTTTCTGAAGTGAGACGAGAGGAAAGTAGGAAGAAAGTGATGATGGGACAAACTGATTCTGGTCCCTCAACCTTGGATGCATCTGCCCTTGCTGTTCGTGGGTCCAATGCAGCAAGTCAGAATTACAATAAGAAGAAATGAGAGACCGTGGTGTGAACGTTGTGACAAGGTCGGGCACCATAAAGAAACGTGCTGGAAGATTCATGGGAAACCAGCGAATTGGAAGCCACGACCTCGCCATGATCGTGACAGCCATGCATATGTGGCTGCACATCCTAATAATACTATGGAGACAACTCCATTCAGCAAGGAGCAAATAGAAATGCTGCAGAAACTCATCGGTCACACAATACAAGGTAGAGATGATCCAACAGCTCTTACAGTGAGTAATGGAGCAAATAAGCCATGGATTATAGATACGGGACCCTCAAATCACATAACTAGGAATGCCGATCTACTCCATAACTATAAAGCCAACACTTCTAACTCATCTGTAAAGATTGCAGATGGCTCTCACTCCAAGATAGCAGGGACATGTTTTGTTAAAGTGACCCAAAGTTTACACCTAGATTCTGTTCTTCATATGCCTAATTTAGATTGTAATTTACTGTCGATAAGTAAATTAACAAGGGATCTTAATTGTGTGACTAAGTTCTTTCTAAACTTGTGTATTTTTCAGGATTTGGAATCGGGGAGGACGATTGGCAGTGCTAACCTATGTTATGGGCTCTATCTTCTCAATCACGACCAAGATTCACAGCGAGTCATGTCAAGTCTCAGAGTCTGTCTTTGTATTTTTCTAGTTTTACGTTCGATCCATCCTTTGTCAATAAAGATATTGATATTATGCTTTTACACTATCGATTAGGTCATCCAAATTTCTTGTATCTTTCCAGATTGTTTCCAAAGCTTTTTATCAATAAAAGTTCATCTTTGTTTAGTTGTGAAATTTTTCAGCTTGCTAAACATTCAAGGAATTCTTATCCTCGGATTGCATATAAAACTTCAAGTCCTTTCTCTTTAATTCATAGTGATGTGTGGGGTCCTAAAAAAATAAAAAATATTTTTAGGACTCGATGGTTTGTTTCGTTTGTAGATGATCACACCCGGGTTATATAGGTTTTTCTTATGAGAGAAAAATCTAAAGTCAACCAAATTTTTCAAAATTTCAATACCATGATCCAAACCCAGTATCAAACAAAAATATGTGGTCTTAAAACTGACAATGCCAAAGAATTCTTTAGCAAGTGTTTCGGGGATTATCTTTTAAGCTAAGGAATCACTCACACTAGCTCTTGTGTTGACACTCCACAACAAAATGGAGTGGCTGAACGCAAGAACCGTCATCTTCTTAAGGTTACTCGATGTCTTATGTTCTCTACCAATGTTCCTAAATTCTATTAGGGAGAGGTAGTTCTAATAGCTACCTATTTGATAAATCGTATGCCATCTCGTGTTCTTGAGTTCTCTACTCCTCGTCTGGTATTTCTAAAAATGTTTTCCCATCTTAGACATCCTGCCTTTGATTTAGTTCTAAAAATATTTAGGTGTACTGCCTTTGTTCATATTTATCCTCAACATCGTAGCAAACTAGATCCCCGAGCCTTTAAGTGCATATTTTTAGGATATTCACCATCTCATATAAGTGTTACTCACCCATCACAAAATGATTCCACATTACTATGGATGTCACCTTTTTTGAAATTCTCCCTTTCTACTCCAATACTGATGTTCAGGGGGAGAGTGTTAGTATGAGTGAACCGAGTGAACCTCAGTCTTGGTATTCTTTACTTGAAGTTGATTCCGAAACCACTGTCATCACTCATTCTGATCCAACCACTGTCCACTCAGAAACATCTAATATCCCTAGGTCTACTCATACACTTTCTCAAAATGTCCGAACCAATTCCAGACTTGATAGTGAAAATCTTCTGACTTATACAAAGAGACATGTTGAGGAGATAGGTCCTGAAACACAATCACTGTTTCAAGTGCCTGAACTGGTGCCAAATCAAATGGAACAATCCACAAGCGAGGATAGAGGTGAGTTTCATAATTCTGTAAGGCCTCATGTTGATGACTTGGATCTTCCAATTGCAGTGAGAAAAGGAGTCAAAAAATGTACAAATCATCCTATTGGGAATTATGTTTCTTATGATGGTTTATCTATATCATATCGAGCCTTTGTTTCCGCTGTTGATAGTGTTCAAATTCCTACCAATATATGTGAAGCTCTAAACCATCCTGGTTGGAAGAAAGCAGTACAAGATGAAATTGAAGCGCTTGAGAAAAATGGCACATGGACTGTGATGGATTTGCCTACAGGGAAATAGACTGTTGGGTGTAAGTGGATCTTCAGAATCAAGCACAAAGCTGATGAGAGTATTGACAGGTTGAAGGCCAGACTTGTTGCTAGAGGATTCACCCAATCTTATGGGATTGACTACCAAGAAACTTTTGCACCGGTAGCCAAGCTCAACACCATTAGAATCATCCTATCTCTTGCAACTAATTTAGATTGGCATCTTCAACAGTTAGACATTAAAAATGCCTTTCTGAATGGAGACTTGGAGAAAGAGGTGTATATGGATATTTCTCCGGGATTTGAAGGAAATCTAGGAACTAAAACGGTATTCAAGCTTCGAAAACCTTTGTATGGACTAAAGTAGCAATCTCATGACAAGGTATGCAAGCTTCATAAATCTCTATATGGACTCCAACAGTCTCCTCGTGCATGGTTTGAAAGATTTGCAACATTTGTTGTAAGTCTTGGTTACACACAGTGCCAATCGGATCATACTTTGTTCATTCGAAGAAGTTCAAGAGATAGAATTGCACTTTTGATAGTGTATGTAGATGATATCATTCTTTCTGGGAATGACAAAGCTGAGTTACAGAGATTGAAGAATTATTTGGCCAAGGAATTTGAAGTTAAAGGTCTGGGAACTCTCAGATATTTCCTAGGAATGGAGGTAGCAAGGTCTCATAAAGGAATTGTTATGTGACAAAGGAAATATGTACTAGACCTACTCAAAGAAACTGGTATGCTCGGATGCAAACCTGAAGCTTCTCCAATGGACTCCCAGAAGAAACTCAGCTCTAATCAAGAGAGACACCGGTGGACAGGGGGAGATATCAATGACTTGTGGGACGTCTTATTTATCTCTCTCACACTCGACCAGATATTGGTTTTGCTGTCAGCAAGGTAAGTTAGTTTATGCACAGTCCAAATGAAGAGCATATGGAAGCTGTGTACAGGATACTTAGGTATCTAAAGATGACTCATGGGAAAGGATTGTTGTTTGGAAAATTAAACAAACGAGACGTTGAAGTTTACTCTGATGCGGACTGGGCTGGAGATGTAACTGATAGAAAATCAACCTCTGGATACTGCTCATTTGTGTGGGGCAATCTAGTGACATGGAGGAGTAAAAAACAGCATGTTGTTGCGAGAAGTAGTGCTGAAGCAGAGTTCAGAGCTCTTGCTCATGGGATTTGTGAAGGAATATGGACCAAACGTGTTCTTAGTGAGTTGGGAATAAGCTGTTCATCACCAGTACAGATGATGTGTGACAATCAAGCTTCAATCAACATTGCTAAGAATCCAGTGCATCACGATAGAATGAAACATGTTGAGATTGATCGACACTTTATCTCTAAAAAAGGTCACTAGTGAAGCGGTTCAACTCAACTATATCCCTACCAAACAACAGCTGGCTGACATCCTGATCAAGGCTTTACCAAGACTCAACTTTGATAATCTTAATAGCAAATTGGGATTGTATAACATATACAACCCACCTTGAGGGGGAGTGTTGGAATTTATTGTCAAAGTTAGGAAATAAATGTTAAATTAGGTTAATTAGGTCAATATCTTCCTTGATTAGTTGTTACCTTTTTTAGTTAATTTCCTTTCTTTAAAATACGTTTCTTCGTGTATATATATTGTCTAAACTGATGTATTCCTAATCATAATCAATGAATAGAATCACGTTTTTCTACATTATCCAAGTGCAACCGCCACTTGTCGCTCACAAGGCAAGACAAAGTGGCAACCTCTACTAGTACTATTGCACATATATGTGTGTGTGCATTGTGAGGAGCTTCACAAAATCAAAGATATAGACTATTCAATATATGTAATAAGGCCTCACCGATTTTGCACCAAGCATAATAGTATACTGAGAAATGAATAAGACTCCCTCCACATATATTATTAGGTATAGTTGCATATGAATATAAAATTTGATAGATAGAAAGGAACATAAAACTTCGATGAATCGGTAGAACTTGGCCGCTATTCCTCCCTCAGAGAGTTATCAAAGGACAAATCAAGAGCAGTGCCAGCAGAGGAACATGAAGTTGATGAGATATAAAGGTCCTCAATCTTTGATCTAAAAAATGGATTAACATAGCCCCTCCTCTTTGCAACACTGTACATGAAATATCCATAGAGCCATAAGTTATTAGGTTGTCCTTTATTTCTCAAGCACATGCTAGCTTTTCTACAATTACCAAAGCTTCTTCTGCTATAAGAACTGAAAGAGTGATATGCTACCACACCAGGTTGAACAGGTAAGGAAATCAAATTACTCATAGAGCACGGAGCAGGATCTGATATGGATCCACAGATATCCATAAGAGCCGCTTCAGATTTAATGCACATACTGAGACTAGGCTCTGACAGCAGACAATCAATATGATCCCTACAAATTTGAAATGAAGGCCCTAAAACAGGTGTGGAATTTGCACGAGAAAACGCTCTAACAACTGAAAAATTATTTGTCCACTTGGCTATATATGAATTTACTTGAGCAGCAGCAACAGTAACAGGTCGAACAAGTACATGTAGGTCAATAAATATGCCAGATAGCACGGAATGGACAAGACTTGAGTCGCCAAGAAACAACTTTCTTTCGACAATAAAAAAATATACTTAATCCCTTATTCCACTTTCTTTCACTGAGACTGATCTACGGACTCCATATGATAGAGAGGATCTTCAGCCAATCGTGTATCGTCATCGTCCGAAGCAGCACGGGCAGTAGTCGTGCGGTTCTATCTTTTTATTTAGTGATAATTAATAGTTGGTATTTAATTATTGATAGTTGGAATCTATTTATTGAGTCAGTCAGGCCCGTGGGCCTCTGCATGGGTCTTAGTTAGTATTTATTCAGGGTTTTTCAGATTAGGGTTCAGCTTTTGAGTACTTTATGTTAAGGCAGACAGGTTATTGTCTGAGGGCCTCTTCGGAGGATATTTGTTATCGTTCTTTTATGCACTTCAGTTTATAATATCAAGTTATTTTCCCTTCACTCTATCAAATTGGTCCGACCTGCTCAGTTTATGCCCAAGACACGCATAGAGACTCTTGATGAGGTTCATCAGTCTGCTATGGAGACTAATCAAACCATCGCCGAGCTGCGCTATCAGTTCACCACACTGGAGGCCTTGCTGCAATCATGTCTGAAGGAGAAGGGCGTCGATGCCTCCTTTTGATCGACCACTATAGTTTTAGAGAGTTCCTCGACACCACCTCCGTCCCCACCTCCTCCTCCCTCACCGCCGCACTTCGAATTTCCCACTTTTGATGGTTTTGAACCTCGCGTTTGGGTGGCTCGTGCTGAGCAATTTTTCATTGTCCACCAGACAGATATCACGGCTAAAGTCGACCTGGCCTTAGTGGCCATGCAGGGTGATGCTATGTATTGGATTCAATGGGTCATGCACCGTTTTTCGAGTCTCATCTGGCAACAATTTTTGAGTGAGCTTTTTCTTCATTTTGGTGAAGACGACACAGTCAATTCTTACGAGGCTATGGTTAGCACTCGTCAAATAGGCTCAGTGGAAGATTACATGCGAGCGTTCATTGCTTGCGTTTCCTAGGTCACTGATCTTACCGACGACCACTACATAGGTCAGTTTCTTGGGGGCCTGAGGGCGGATATCCATTCCAGAATTAGGGTCGAACCGTCTATGGATGTGTTCCAGGCCATGCGTTGGGCAGGCCAAGCTGAACGGGAGCTTGGTTGGTTACCCGGGTACCGCACTGAGAGACAGACTTTTTGACCTCCTACTGCGGCTGTTTCTGCGGTATCGTTGCCATACCCTGCGCGCACCTCACCCACCACTCATGCAACAGTGGTCTTTCCTCCTCCGTCGGCTGGTCCACTAGGATCCCAGGACACCTCAGGGATGTCTGGTTTGACAGCTCCTCGCAGCCGCTCCTGCGGTGTCAAATATTTATCACCATCGGAATATCAGGAACACCGGAAGCGTGGTCTCTGTTTTCGTTATAGCCATCCCTATGGGTCGCTGCATGTGTGTCGGATAAAAGGTTGTTGTAATGATTGACGGTGACGATGAGGACGATGAGGTTGATACTGACTTACCTCCATCTTTTACCTCTTCACCGGTGGATTGTCCACGCATTGAGACAGCTGACTCCCAACTGCAGACCTTACAATTATCTCAATTGTCTTACCAAGGATTTGACGATCCTCATACGATGAAATTAATCAGACAGGTAGGACATTATCGTGTTCTGATAATGATTTATAGTAGGACCACCCATTGTTTCATCTCCGCACATGTCGTCGAGCAACTAGGTCTGAATATTGACACATCTCGTAGTTTTTCAGTACGGTTGGGCAACGGCTAGAGAATTGCAGCAACCGGCATTTGTCGAGACGTTCCGCTATATCTACAATCCAGAACCTTTCAGATTGATTGTTACGTGTTCCCAATTGGAGGAGTTGATATTATTCTACTACTTTGGGTGATGTCAAAGCCAATTGGAGTCAAATGACGATGGATTTTATCTCTTCAAGCCGCACTATCACCTTACGCGGTGATCCGTCGAGATGGACCTATCAAAAGTTGCAGCGGTGCTGCAATGGCCAACGCCAACTTCTCTTCGGGGATTGAGAGGGTTTCTTGGACTCACCGGCTACTATCGTCATTTTATTCGGGGATATGGCAAGCTTGCAAAGCCCCTCACTCAATTGTTACGCAAAACTCCGACACAAAAATGGCACTGGCCCCCGGAAGCTGCAGAGGCATTTTGTGCACTCTAACAGGCTCTTACCACAGCTCCTGTCTTGGCCATGCCTGACTTTAGTGTTCCATTCACCGTTGAATGTGACATGTCTGGCCGAAGCCTCGGTGTAGTTTTAATGCAACGAGCACAACCAATAGCTTATTATAGCAAAGGCCTTGGGGGTCGCTCATTGGCTAAATCGGCATATAAACGAGAGCTCATGGCATTGGTACTTGCGGTGCAACACTGGAGGCCGTATCTCACGGGGCGTCGGTTCACAGTATTCACTGATCAACGGAGTCTTAAACATCTTCTGCAGCAACCTTTAACTACTCCAGCTCAACAAAACTAGGTCGCTAAGCTTATGGGTTATGAATTTGATATTGTGTATAAAGCTGGAACAGAGAATAAGGCCACGGACACTCTTTCCCGTCATGATGAAGAGGTGGCGCTGCAGGCCGTGAGTCTTCCGATTTGGGTTGAATATGAGCGAGTTCAGGCCGCAATCTGACAAGAACCAAATCTCTCGAAAATAATCCAGACTTTGGAAGCAAGACAAGCTGGTGCACCGCACTACGCCCTTGTACGCAACCATTTATTTTACAAAGGACGATTGGTAGTGCCTAGGGGTTCGGAGTGGTCACGATAGTTACTTATTGAGTTTCATTCAACTCCCTCCGGGGGTCATGTGGGAGCTTTCCGTACTTATCACCGTCTCGCGGCTAGTGTGTATTGGCCAGGAATGATGAAACACATTACTGAATTTGTGGCTTCTTGTGACGGTTGTCAGCGTAACAAGTACGAGACTAAGTCCCCAGCAGGTTTACTACAGCCCCTGTCAATTCCAGATCGCATTTGGGAGGATATCAGCTTGGACTTTATTACTGGGTTGCCTCGTTCGAATGGGATAGACTGTATCTTGGTAATGGTTGACCGCTACTCCAAATACGGTCACTTTATTGGGCTGCAACATCCTTTTACAGCTCGTTCTGTGGCGGCTTCTTTTGTTCGTGATGTGGTTCGCCTACATGGCATCCCTAGTTCCATTGTGTCGGATCGTGACCCCCTTTTCTTGAGCTCTTTCTGGCGAGAATTATTCAAGTTAGCTAGCACTAAGTTGAAAATGAGTTCGGCTTATCATCCAGAGACTGATGGTCAAACAAAGGTCTTGAATCGTTGTCTCGAGACGTATCTCTACTGTTTTGCTTCTGACAGGCCACGAGATTGGGGTAATTGGATATGTTGGGTTGAGTATTGTTATAATACGGATTTTCATTCAGGTGCTGGCACCACTCCTTTTGAGGTTGTTTATAGGCGCCCTCCCCCAGTGTTGCGTGGTTTTTTGCCGGAAGAAGTTCGTGTGCAGACACTAGCTGAGGATCTCTAGGATCGGGATAAAGTGATGCGCCATCTAAGGTTTCATCTGGAGCGTGCCCAACAGCGCATGGTTCGGGAGGCAAATAAGCATCGTCGTCCTCTTACTTTTCTAGTTGGCGACATGGTTTATTTGAAATTTCACCCTTATCGCCAGAATGCATTATTCTGGCAGCTAAATGCAAAGTTAGATCCCTGATTTTTTGGTCCGTTTGAGGTGCTGCAATGCATTGGGGAGGTGGCGTATCATCTCCGACTTCCTGATACGACTCAGATTCACCTAGTTTTTCATGTTTCCTTATTGAAACCCGCTATGGGTACTCCGTCGGTTACAGCTACTTTATCGAGTGAGTTACTGTGTTTGATATCATCTAAAAGATTTTGGTGGTCAAGGTCGTTTCCCTAGAAATGCAAGTGAGTTATTCAATCTTCGTCATGCATCATTAAGAAATGTGATTGAGAGAATTTTTGGTGTTTTCAAATCACGATTCACAATTTTCAAAACCGCACCTCCATTCCCATTTCAAACACAAGCAGAATTATTATTGGCTTGTGCTGAATTACACAATTTTCTCCGGAGAGAGTGCCGCTCTGATGAATTTCTAGCCGAATATGAAGGAGATTAAGATTCATCACATCTCAATATGGAAGAAGAAAATTTGGAATGGCTATCTCAAATAGCCAACTACAACAAAGAACAGAGCTAATACATGGAGAACGAGTATTGCTAATGCTATGTGGGAAATGAGGCCGATGAATAACGGTGATGGAAATGAAGATGATGAGACCAAAGATACAAATTCTGAGTAATAAAGTATTTTTTTTGGGACTAATGTTTCGTTGGTATTTTATAAATAATTTCTGCATATTTTGTGCTTTTTATAAACAATTTGGATAACAATTTTTTTTATCTTTGTTGTATTTTTTCTTAATAATTTGTGTATCCAAGCAAGCATCGTACTAAACAAGTAAAACAAAAATAAATGCTTACAAAATACGATGATCCAAAGTAAAATGAAATTGAAAAACGAACTTGTTCAACATAAAAGATATAGAAATTGTTCAAAATGAAATTGTTCAACATAAAATACAAAATAAATACGAGGATCCACATTGTTCAATATGAATAAATTCGATAAAACCGAAATTGTTTAACAAAAAAAAAACATAAAAAGGGCCAGTGCTCGCTGGATCCCTGTTTGAACACTGTAGTTCTTTCCGGTCGGCTACACCCCCGCAAGAGGACGGGGTTGATTGTAGGGTGGTGAGCTGACTCGGGTCGTGTCTCTCGAGGAAAGCTTCATGTGAGCAATTATCTTTCTATGCTATAATTGTTAACAAACACATAAATTGAAATACAACCTAAACATTCTAATCATGAATTGAAACACGTTTACTAAGCTAATGAATGAATTTAAATAAACAAAATTAACTAACAACACCACCAAACACATAAATAGAGGATATGATTATAAGAAGAGCATTAGGGTATTGATTCTCTCATTAGTTTCTCTCCTAGCTTGATTCAAGTTGATTATATTAATCTCGGGTGTACAATAGACCCTTCAATTGGTTTAAGTTCAATTGCTATCACCGTCTATCCGTCAAACCTCTATCATCTATATCATACAACCCAATAAGCTTATGTAACCCAGTCCACCGAAATATTAACGATTAGGGTTACGAAACCCAGTCCACCTAACATTGAAGGAACCTAGTTCGGGCTATAGAATCTCCTTTCGGTCTCATCTAAAACCTAGTAATGCTAAGTAGTGATCAAGTACTCAACATAAACAAGCACAATTCCAACAACAAAAACTAACTATCACAAGCATAGATCGAACCCAAATCGATTATCTAACCCCTAATGTAGGAATTAGCCCAACACAATGCTCAAGATCACACAATAATCGAGATCACACAATAATCATAAAAGTCATTCATTTCATAAATCGAAAGATAAATAAAATATAAACTTATATAATGTTTGTTGTCTCGAGAGTTTTGGGACAAATCCCCACAAATGGGCTAAAGCTAAAAGAAAGAATTACCAAAGTGGAGCTCCTCGTTCAAGCTTAGCTACCGCGTTCCACTTGAAGTTGGATTCCTCTTCTCGGGCCGTCATCAAAGGGGAACTCCTTCCGCAAGCCTAGCTTCCGCGGACGGCTTAGAGTTGGACTTCTCTTCTCGGGCCTTCCTGCTTAAGCTCTAACCCCATTGCCTCTTCTCCTCCTCATTTCCCTCTCTTTGGAATGGTGGTGAAGAATGGTGAAGTATGAAGATGGAGAAGATGAAGTTGGTGAATGGGATGTGTGTGGAGAGAATAGTTGATGAGAATGAATGAATGGTAATATATATTGGATCCCCAAAGTCAAGTGAGAGAGAGAGAGAGAGATCGAATGTGGGGGGTGATGGGAGTTGGTGAGAGGAGTGGAAGGAAAGATTTTGTCAAAGATATGTTGGAAGATTTTTTTTTAGACAAAAATCAAAAGCTAGTTTAGGGGAAATTAATCCCTATATCCCTACTACTAGATTACCCCAAAAGTCTTCACCCATTAAATTATATCAAGCTAGCCATGTGAAGAAAATTGAAGGGGTGAGGCTTGATGGAAGGAAGAAAGAGGATGAGTGGAAGGAAAATTGATCCAAAACTGATCGGAGGTGGTAGAACTGGGCACCTCGCGCGCCGGCGGGGTGTTGCGCGCCCGCGAGCCGCATTGCCTTGCGTGCCGGCATGCCATGCATGCTCGCGGGAGCCTTTCACCGAGAGCATGGCCGTGCGGTCACAGGTGATGGCGCGGCCGCACCTTGCTCAGCTCCGTCTTCGGCAGCTTCCACTATTTTGCTTCGTTCTTGCTCGTTTCTTGGCCGATTGACCCGATTCAACTTGCTATGCTCCTTATTCAATTCTCTATCTTCCCATTATCTTGAATCTCTCAAATTTTTCAGTCATTTATGCTTCATTTTCTCAAGATATTGTGCAAACTACATGACTCACCAAAAGAGCAAAAGTAAAAGAAATTACATAAAAATCACACAAAAACAAAGGAAAAACACATACTAAGAATGCTAAATTCCTAAGTTAAAATAGTACAAATATTGACACGCGGTCATTTCGCGCTCAAAATGAATTTGTATGCTCCTATGCCCACAATGAGCGTAGCTAGCTATGAGTAAGGATCGATCCCACAAAGAGCTGATGCGATCTTACTTTCGAGTCACCAATCACAAAAGGGGGTTTGGTACCGTGGTCACAATAATGGGAATTAAATCTGCAAAAATAAACTAGAGAGATATCAAATAATAAAAGGTTCCGGAACTTGAACTAGAATCTAGTTTAACTTATACTCACTCGATCATGGGTACAACGATTTTCCTACACAATTAAATCACCCAGTTATGGAGACCGGATTCCTTGATGTGTCTCCTTATTCATCCGTTCAGATTAGGTTTAAAGGTGATTCCTCATCCATTAAACCCCTAACCTATCACGCACCCCTCGGTTCCCCAAAGAGATGTAAATGAACAGGAAGCAGTGTGCCCTAGATGAACCCAAGTTTGCTGTATTTACTGATTCCTCATGTGCCCACAGCAACCTACCGATTTCCCAGTTACCGTTTGAATTAACACACAGTCACGATTCGCTAATCCAATTAACCCTGGTGTGCCCTCTACAACTAAATAGTGATCAGCCACATTAGTTATATTAAACTCACGCTCACTTGGAATAAGAACAAAAATCGGCAGAAACCTAATCGTGCAGTAATGTGCCCACACGGCCTTACGAGTATTCAAGTGTTTTGTTAAACTTTCATCTTTAGTTCAAATTCCGGAATATAGATCTAGCTACTCATGCTAGAAAGAACTGTAAATACATAAATTAAAGACATGATAAATAGGAAAAACTTACTAGAATTGAATAAAAACTCGTCCAACACCAATGATGAACAGCAACAACATCAAATATAAATCCTAACCTTTGTGGGCATAAGGCCCCAGATTGTCTTGCTGCCAGAGCAACGTTAAAACTAAACTAATGGCGAAAGTAAAAGTGCAGAAACAATATGGTACGAAGTGTCCTCCTCTAACAATCAAAACTAGTATTTTTAAAAAGAGTGCAAAGATCAATTCAAATCCCCAAAAATGGGGAGTCTTCAATATCTACCGGTTTCGCTATGCCCCACTGGAATGCCTGGATAAGGAAATTTCCCTAGGTGGTGGAATGAATCCCGATATTTTAGGGATGTCATCTTTATCTTCCAAATTGCTTCCCAAGAGTCCACCTCTGAACAATCTTTCCCTCTTCTATTCAGATTTCGAAATCACTCAAGTTCCAACGCCAGCTTTATCTTCTTTCAATAGAATCCTGATTTTTCGGGGAATGCCCTCTTCACTGCCTCCTCTAAATCTGCGCGACTACTGTGGGCACAACATCTTCTGCTCAGATCAATTTTCATCTGATATGCCCATTTCATTCGTTTCAGTTAAATTGAAGGCCAAAATGCCTCTTTCGCCAGATTTCACTCCTATCATGCCCAAACCACTTTCCTGGTTCTTTTCCGACACAAAAGACACTAAAAGGGACATTTAGAATGACTAAAATGTCTAGAAAAGTATAAAATAAATGGACTTATCAAATATACACCAAACAACTCCCCCACACTTAAACCTTTGCTTGTCGTCAAGCAAACAAAATCATTCAAGACATGAAGCAAGAATGAATTGCCCCTAAGAAGGTCATGCATACTAGGAGCATTCCGCATTATTTCAGACTAGAATGGTTATCATCGAGGAGAATAACAACATTTATTAAACAAGGCATGTGGCTCGTCCAATGAGAATAAGTAGGCAAGTTGTTCTCAAGCAAAATGTAACAATTATCTTGTAGAACATTCCTCTCACTAACTCTCCCACACTTTATTCAGAAAATAACTTGGGAATGCACTCGAAGGATATAATTCATTAGGTGAAATCATCAGGGTAAACCGAGCTTCCTAACATGGTTTCCCATACTCATCATGGATAGATTCAAATGAATGACACACATGATAGGAGTAGAATCCAAAGTGCAATCTCGTTATTACAACAATTAAACAAGAGAGTATGGATCAAAATTCACAAGATGAAGTCCTTAGGGATAAAAATCCCCAGTGTCCTTGTGTGGTTCTCCATGCTCATAGTCAATTTAGTTGACTAGAGGAGCAGAAATTCTTATTATCCTTACTTTATTAAAACATACATAACATATTATTCATTTTTTATTTTATTCTTCAAATGAAAGGGAGTTAGAAGAAGGAATGATTTTTCAAGCATGATTGACACATTTGACAAGAGAATGAACAAGCCTTCAAATTCTTAGAGGACAAGACCCTATAACACAAATCATGTAAATATAATCATTCTTCAAGACAATTCACATTCTACAATGAAATAATGGGAATGATTTCATGCACCATGATCATGTAACATCCCAGATTTTTAGATAAGGTTTAGAGGATTATTAATGGTAATTAATTAATTAAAGAAGAAATTTAAATAAGGTTAGCTATGGACGGATGTTAGTCACGACTTTAGGAGTCAGTTTTCGTGAAAATCGTCTTTTCGAAAAATATGATCTTAATTCTTTTATGGACATTCATGGTCATGTTAGAAAGGTTTTAACTCAAGGAGTATGTCGGTATTATCAGATTTTAATTATGAAGTCATTTGAGTTCCCGGTGTTGAAAAGCGTATTTAAAAGGCGAATGAATAGTAACTTTTGCGTGCGTTCGTATCTTGAGAAATTTGTGAAATCCTCCTTGTTGATCTGAGTCTAGTTTTGTCAGGCCCCTCTTATGGGAAATGACTCAAGGATTCCATTGGCATTCACGGATTTCCATTATGAGGTCAATCGAACGCTCGGGAGCAAAATCTGTCAGTCTGAGTAAATAGTAAAAACTAATTCCAAAAAGGGAATCTTTGCTCGTCTTTCTTCTGACGACCCCGTCCTCTTCATGAATCAAGTTGGTTCACTAGTATTCGAGCCAACGAGCCTCTCGGTATTTTTATATTTCGTGTCTGAGGTCATTTGGACCTCGATATCGAATAAAGTAGCTTTTAACCGAACCCGGGGTAACTTTCGCAGTACTTCAGCACTGCAATGGCTTCCAAGGGAAGCCAAAGCTTCTTCTATAAATAAGGGACCACCCCTTTACCTTTCATTTGCTCATTTACCACCCATTCACTTCTAAATCTAGAGGGTAAGAAGCTTTGAAAGTCGAGAAAGTTCTGTCGACGTAAAAAGCGTTCTTTGTGAGTGTTCTTCAAGACGACGAGCGGAGTGGCGTGGAAGGGATGCGGTGAGGAAATGTGTTAGGGGTGCCATTGGGTTGTAGCAGGTGGCTCTGCCGCTTTTGCGACTCGACGAGATGCCGAGCTAGCCACATTCCTTTGACGCACCTAACCCCATCAATTCTTGTTCGTCGGTCGCGACTCCATTTCTTTTCCGTCTTTTAAATTCCGCATTTACCTTCCATTCTTTATTATTGCTCGTTTACCTTCCGTCTAAGTTGTATTTCAATTGTTATTAAAGTTCCAAGTTAATAACGCTTACGTTATATTTCTCATTTTACTCCCGTTATTATTATTCTAGAGATTAGCCTTGTTTATTTCGTTAAATTCCGTTCAAGCCATGTTTAACGATTTCGTCGTTATTCTAAATATTAAAGAGGACTATCGTGTTTATGCCATTATAATGCCAAAATGCTTTTTAAGTTAAAGCATGTTGTTGCATGTTAATTTCAAGTACGTTGTTTTTAAGAAATTTCGGGTTAAGTGTTCTTCGTGTTCTTTGTGTTTGTCGAAAGAACTAATGAACACGAAGAACCCAGTTGAACATCGCCCAGAACTGGGCTGAAGAGAGAGAAAGGGAGAGAGCCCCGGGGGGGGGGAGGGGTGCGCCGCCGCGCCACACCCCTCTCGGCTCTCATAGCCCGCCGGGGCTAGGGTGCCCCGCCGGCGCACCCATGCGCCGCGGCGGGGGGGCTGCCCGCCGGTGCCTATGTGCACCGCGGCGCCCCCCTCCTCCGTGTTGTTTTCCGTCGTTTTCAGTTATTTTTCGTACCCTCTTCCTGAACTTTTCAAACCATGTTATTCTCAAGCTATTTTCAAGTTTAAATTTTAGTGAAGCATTCAAGTTATTTTCGATTTATTTCAAATAAGTTATTCAAGTTATTTTCCGTCTAAAAATTTAGAAACCAAGTCGAGAAGTTCCTTAAATAAAATAAATCCTTCTCGGATCCTTATAAAGTCAAAAAGTCATGCTATCTATGTTAAGTCCTAGCTAAGGGTATTTTAGTTGGGTATTATTTAATTTCATGTTGTAGTTAGAAATCTTTGAAGGAGACCGCTAAGTCGATAATTCGACTTTTGTAGGAGGAATCGAGCCTCGGAGGAATACTAAGGAAGACCACCAGCTCGTTGCCTCATATTCTATCTAGTAATCAACTGAAGCAAGCTGGCTATGGCATCATCAATTAAACCACCTCAACTTCAAAATAATCAACTACCTAGCAAATAAAGATCTAGTTGAGGGGCTTCCCAAGGAGATATACAAGAAAACAGGTGTATGGGGACCATGTCAAAAAGGAAAGCAAGTGAAGTCATCCTTCAAGAATAAGAATCACCCACCAGGAACAACTGACTGTCTTCAACTGCTGCACATGGATTTGTTTGGTCCAGTTAGACCTCAAACTCAAAAAGGTAAAAGATTCACTCTTGTAGTAGTTGATGATTACTCAAGATATACATGGGTGGAATTCTTAAGGAGCAAAGATGAAACATATGACAAGCTCACGGCGCTGATCAGAAGACTACAAACTGAGAAGAAAAGATCAGTTCAAAGGATTCGCTCCGACAATGGAACCGAATTTGTGAATCAACACATGATCAACTTCCTCAACCAGCTTGGAATCACTCATGAACATTCAGCTGCAAGAACTCCACAACAAAATGGTGTAGCTGAAAGGCGCAACCGAACACTAAAGAAAGCAGCTCGAGCGATGATAGCTGATGCCAACATAGCTGAAGGGTACTGGGCTGAAGCAGTCAACACATCTTGCCATACTCAAAATCGAAGTGCCATTGTAGCAGCCCATGACAAGACACCTTATGAACTGTACAAGGGTCGTAAGCCTTCTATCTCATATTTTAAAATATTTGGCTGTAAATGTTATATTCACAACAATGGCAAGACTCAATTGAAAGCTTTTAGTGCTAAAGCTGATGAGGGAATATTTCTTGGGTATAACTCTCCTCATGCACAGGCTTATAGAGTGTTCAATAAATGAACTCTTGTTGTGGAAATAACATGTCATGTGGTATTTGATGAATTTGCTAATGAGTACAGGAACAAAGAAACCATAGACACATCAGTTCAAGTACTACCTAGTGAAACTGAAAATTCGCAGGACTATGTGGATCACATTGTTCCAGAGCGGTTTGAAGTTTCATTAGAAGAAGGCAATGAAACTGGCACTAAACCAGTTGAGAACAACTTGGTCAATGAAGACACAAATCGTGCTCAGACCGCAAACCCCACAACTGAAGGAGGGGGAAGAAATAATGAGAATGCCGAGCCAACTGATGAATGAGCAACTGATGACGTCATCACAGAAAAACCAGCTGAGGACCCAGCCGGAGCCATATTGCCCAAGTGGCTCCGTAGCCATCCAACTGACAGGATTGTTGGTGATCCAAGAAGTCGAGTTCAGACCAGAGGATCAACTGAGCATGCTTTATTCACAAGCTTCATTTCTCAAACTGAACCAGCAAACGCCAAAGAGGCCTTAGAAGATTCAGACTGGATCATGGCTATGCAAGAAGAACTGAACCAGCTCACACGAAATGACGTATGGTTTCTCGTTCATAGGCCAAAAATCCAGAAGGTCATTGGCACAAAATGGGTTTTTCACAACAAACTGGATGAACAAGGAGTGATCACTAGGAACAAGGCTAGACTGGTAGCCAAAGGTTACTCACAAAGTGAAGGAATTGACTTTGATGAGACATTTGCGCCAGTTGCAAGATTGGAAGCCATCAGACTGTTCCTAGCCTATGCAGCTCACTTTAACTTCACAGTCTACCAAATGGATGTCAAGAGTGCTTTTCTTCAAGGAATGCTCAAGGAGGACGTGTATGTCGAGCAACCGCCAGACTTTGAAATTTGTGATCAATTCTTTAAACTGAAAAAGGCTCTCTACGGACTGAAGCAAGCTCCAAGAGTGTGGTATGAAACTCTAACAACATTCTTGCTGAAAAACAGGTTTCAAAAAAGAGTCATTGATCGGACTCTATTCCGAATAGAACGATCAACTAAGATCTTAATGGTTCAAATTTATGTGGATGACATAATTTTTGGATCAAAGAGCAAAGATCTATGCACACGGTTCGCTCAACTGATGCAAAGCGAATTCGAGATGAGCATGATGGGAAAAATGACATTCTTCCTAGGACTCCAAGTAAAGCAGCTGAAAGATGGAATTCCCATTAGCCAGGCGAAGTACACCAATGAGCTAGTCAAGAAGTTTGGAGTAAGTAAAGGAAAAACTCTCAAGGTTCCAATGAACACATCATTTCAACTAACTCTTGATGAAGAAGGAGAATCAGTTAGCCAAACTTACTACAGAGGAATCATTGGGTCCCTACTTCACTTAACAGCCAGTCGGCCAGACATCTCATATTCAGTGGGCCTATGTGCGCGGTTTCAATCCAATCCAAAGAAAAGTCATCTTGAAGCAGCTAAGAGAATTATCAAATATCTCAAAGGAACCATAAATCTTGGATTATGGTATCCTAGAGATGACAGTTTGAGTTTAATTGGATATTCAGACTCAGACTTTGGTGGATGTAAGATTGACAGAAAAAGCACCAGTGGAACATGTCAGTTTCTTGGAAGCAAACTGATATCCTGGTTTAACAAGAAGCAGCACTCAGTTGCCACGTCAACAACTGAAGCAGAGTATATAGTTGCTGGAAGCTGCTGTGCTCAAATACTCTAGATGAAGCAACAGTTGAAGGATTACAAAGTTGAAACTGAAGAAGTGTCTATCTACTGTGACAACAATAGTGCAATCGTGATATCTCAGAATCTAGTTCTACATTCAAGAACTAAGCACATTGACATAAGGCACCACTTCATCAGAGATCACATCGGGAAGAAATACATATGCATCAAATATGTCAATACTGAGAAGCAGATAGCCGACATCTTCACCAAACCGTTGCCTGAAGCAAGGTTTATGGAGCTATGCATACAGTTGGGATTGCTGGAGCTAGCATCACATGATGAAGATGATGAACTGGAAGAAAAAGGCCAAAGAACCACTCCAGCTGAAGAAAGAAACTGAGTCAAAAAGATGAAAAACTGATCGGTTCGCCACATAATCCACCAGTTTGAAGTATATGCAAGATGCTGCTGAGAAATAAGCAAACTGAAAATGATCAGTTTACCCTAGCAGTTCAACTGAATCATCAGTTCAGTAACTCAAACTGATAATTCAGTCAGTTATGCAGAACATACGAGCTGCAAATTGATCCAACTGACGAAAAAGTTATAGGAACTGAAGTAAACTTAAAAAGAGATATTAGCTCGAGGACCAGCTGAAGGAGAATAGTTGAACTAAGAAGCAGCTTTTTGAAGAACTGAGCAGTTAAGATCAGTCAGGAACTGATGAGAAGACATCCCAGTTGGAACTGATCAACGGAAAAACCATCAGTTACGGCCAAACTCAACTGATGACGAAATCAGTTTTCAAGTCAAGGAGAAACTGCTGAAGAGGAGATAAATTCAAAAGTCTCAAATAGTGGAAACGGTAAAAACACGTGTCATCCAAATGTTACCGTTAAACCGTCCTTTTCTCTCCTCCTTAATTCCCAACGGATAGAAATGAAAAGCTAATCGACGGGTCGATTGATCTGATCCGACCGTTGAATTTAGGGAGACCAAGAGTCACAACCGTTGGATGAATCCCCTCATACTCTATAAAAAGGATGGCTGAATTTTCATTTTTACTTTTACTGATCCTAAGCACAGTAAAGAATTCAAGCATCTTTCATTCTTTAATTCTCGAAACTGTTCCGAAGAACTCTTAAAAGTAAAAGCATCCAGTTCATAACTTCAGCCAAAGCCATTTTATCCCTTTTGATCATTCAAATCAAACAAAAACTCCATGGCTGACAGATGCGCACCAGCTGTTCGACAAAACTTCAACTTCAGAAGAACTGGTGATTCTTCACAAGGATTCCAAAGAAATCTCTGCAGAGATAAGTTTCTGGATATAGGCGCTTATAGAGAGAAGTGCTCAAACTCCGCCCTCTGCAACTCACTGATCGCAAAGTTAAAGGATAGTGGATTGAAGAACTTCACAGAAGAGTACCCATCAAAAATATATCTAGAGGCTGTGGTTGAGTTTTATTAAACTCAAGAGGCTATGATGACAGAATCGAGACGGAAGTTCGTGGAGTCGAACTAATCATAACTCTAGAACTGCTCGGGAGATTGTGCAAACTGCCAACCACCGAAACACGACTGCAAGATGTTCAAGTGGATCAAGAGGAAGCCTACCGCCAGTGGAAGCGGGAGGAATGCTTGGATGTGTACAAAATCAGTACACTCATGTCTCTTTTTCAAGAAGAATACATGATTTTGGCCTCTGTTGCTGCGAGAATGATCACCGGAACAACTGGAAGCCACTCAGAAATGTTAGAGCACAAGTACAAAATTTGTGCGGCAATCATCAGAGGGATCAACATCAACTCAGCTCAATACTTCTTCGAGCAATTAAAGAAGTATGTTGACATTGTGGAGAAGAACTGGAAACCGAATGTGTTACCAACTGAGTTCCATCAAAAGATGTGTTATCCAAGCAGAATCAATATCATACTGGAAAACATCTTTGACTCCATGAATGAGGAAACCGACACACTGATGGTTGAAAAAATGGATTTTATACCAGTCATTGGAAAAAGGCAGCCAGCTGCAAAACCAATATCCTTCAAAAGCAGTCAGCCAACTGCTGCTTCCTCCAAGAAAACTGAGGAGTCATCAAGAAGAAAGGGCAAGGAGATTGCAATTGAAACTCCGCCAGAAGACTCCGAGTCAGATGATAACATCCCAATAAGCCAGATGTTGGGAAGCTCAATCAAAGGGAAACCTCTGCGTTAAGTTCGATTTGGATCACTGATTGATTCACCAGAAGAAGTAATATCTACAAGACCAGTTTAGTTCAAGGAAAGAACTGGGAAGCTGAAGAAGAAGTCAGGGCCACCACCTCCTCCTCAACTGCCTCCTTGCAACATCAAAATAATTGATATTATGCCAGTCGAGAATGATGATATAGTTCCGTACAGAGGAGTTCCCCCAAAGGATTCTGGAGCAGACTTCTTCAGAACTGCCTGCCCACCGATGGGAGAGACAGAAGAGAACATCAGAGCTCTATCAAGAGCTGAAATTATCAAATGCTGGGCTGATGAACAAGTCCAAAGGTTTATAGCTGAGAACTTCATCGAGGATGTGACTGGACTTCCTACTCTGTATGAAGCTCTAAAAATGTATACTTATGGGTACCTTTGGAGGCACTGCTTCAACTCTCAAGCCCATTTTCTTTTAACTACACTGCATGGGATGAGCTTCTGGAGAAGGGAAGAAAGATGGAGTATGGATTGGGCTGGACAGGAGACTCCAGAGCAAAATCCAATCATCACATTGAGAAAAATGCTTGCCATTCGAAGGAACCACCCACGTCCTGCTGAGCAAACTCTGGTGGAAACAATGAATGACTTGCTTATCTGGGTCAACATCAGACTGCCACCTCGACGAACTCAAGATGAGCAGAAACAATGGAAGGCCCCTCAAGTTCAACAACACCGGATGCTCAATGAACTACTGAAATTCAGACGGGAGCAGCTTAATGAAGGGCAAGAGCTGTTCAAACAAAAAGTCCAGAAAAGTCATCAAAGGGCTGAATCTTCTGAGTTCATAACATAATGCAAACTTCCATAACATCTGTGGCCAGGCAGTTAACATTTGAAGAAACCCCTCACCCAGATGATGTCATCATCAATCTTCTGGATGACTCACCTGAAGAGCCAGCTGCTGATGAGCGCACAGTTAGCGATCTAGAATTTGAGGAAATGCTCAAGTCCCCCACTCTGCCAGATCTCTCAGTTGATGAAGAGCTACAAGAACCAACTGAAGAGACTCAACTGCCCGAGGAGCAAACTAAAGCACAAATTGCTCATTTCCTCGAGTCAACTCCGAAGACAGCTGAGCATGACCAGTCAGCTGATCAGATAGCTCAAGAGACTAAAAAATCCACATATCAAGGTACACTTGCTATAACTGTGTACATTGATCCAATACAAAGAGCACTCCAAGCTGTCGCTCAAACTGCCGTACCTGAAACCTCATCAGAGTCAATTTATGATGAGATCATCGCTATGGAGACAGACGAGATTCTGCACACAGTTCCTTGCGAGGAACTTGTTGGAACTGAAGAAGGGGAGGAAGTGGACTCAAGAGCAGTCCAGTTCATGGCTCAACCCAGCAGTTCCATGGTCCAGCTCCCTCCACATTATGTGGAACTGATTGAGTCCCTGCAACAACAGGTTAAACTGCATACCAAGCAAATCAAGCAGCTGCAAGCCCAACAGAGACTCCAGTTCGCTGAAACTAAGTCAGCTAGCAGCACCGAGGATGATGATGAGGAGCCCACCGAGCTGTTGGCCAAGAGAAGAAAAATTGATCACAAGAAGGATTAGAGGCTGATCACTCTTAAAACATGATTAGAAAAGCCTTAAGTACACTTTTTGTTAATCAGTTGTAATTATCTTTTGATTATATTTATAAAAGTTTATTTCTTTCTATTTTCAAATAAATGTCAAGCTTTACATTTATTTCGAAATTTTTGACCGTTGCAAATCAATGACACGTGTCAAGGTCATTAATTGCCAACGACCAAAAGAAATCAGAGATTAGTACCATTTTAACCATCATATCTATGAGCCTCTCCACACACTCATAAAAGCCTCTCTCTCTTAAGCCTCTCAAAAAGCCTCCTCCTCTTAAAAGATCTAAAAATGTCTCTCTCTCTCAAAAGATCTTGAATACTCCAAAACTTCAGCCAAACTCAAAGATGGCCGAATTATCCAGATCTTCAAACTCCTTCAAAAGCCAACTTATGAGAGATAAATTCCTTGATGGCCAGAAATTTTAATTGATTCTTGATGAATCAAAGAACCCAATCCTTCTGTCAAATCTTCAAAAAACAGGAGTTCTTCACTACCTGGAAACACCACCAAAGTTCTTTAGACGAAATTTGGTGAGTGAATTTTTACTTCAAGCAAAATTATCTGCAGATGGAAAGATGATATCTTCAGTGACTCAAGGAAGGATGTTACACATCAATGAGAAAACAATTGTTGAAGTATTTCAACTCCCGCAAGAAGGCTTATCCGTTCAAGATCTAAAGGAATCGGCAGAGTCACACTGGAGAGACTGGAAAGCCTCAACCTGCAACAAGCAATTCAGTTTTACCACCACTAAAACTAATCGCAAGCCTGAGTATGGAGTTCTACTTGATATAACGAACAAAATGATGTTTGGAGCAATTGGCAGTCTAAGTCAACTCACTCAAGAGAGATACAAGGTTATGATTCACCTTGCTGAAGGAAGACAAGCAAACTGGGCAGATTTCATCTTGCAACAATTCAAGCATCAAGTCATCAAGGCTGCAGACTCAAAGAAGTCTGGCAAGTTTGAGTCCAAGGTAGGACTTGTTATAAGGATGAGCAAAATGCTTGAAGACCTGCTGAAGCTCCCAAATGAGGAATCACTATCGATTCTGATCTCCGACTGGATCCCCAAGAAAGGAACTGCTCATCTACAGTCCCTGAAGAAGAAGAGAAAAGGAAAGGCCAAGATGAGCAACCAAAGTTCGAGCAACTCAACTGCCAATGCCGTTCACTCTCCAAAATCAAAGAATGGATCATCAGTTGATTTCCAGGTTTGCTCTGATCCAGATGCGCTTATTCCATTCATCGGAATACCCCATCCAAACTATGGAGCAGACTACTTCAGAGGCACATGCCTTCTGCTCCAGCTGACTGAAGAGAATATTCGCACTTTCTACAATGGTGAATATGCAGTCAAAAGTGCACAAAAGGAAGTGACCAATCTCCTTCTCACTCACTTCACTGTTGTTACACAACGTGATCAAGAGATGTTTAAACAACTTCAATGATACTTCTATTGGTACAACTGGAGACATTCTATGTCTATCCAGTCTCACTTCTTGCTAACTGCCTTTCATGGCATGAGCTTCTGGCAAAGAGAAGAAACTTAGAGCATTAAATGGATAGGATCGTCAAATCCATTCCCTCTAACCATTGTGCAAGTTCAACACATTATGAATCACCGGATTGTCAACAAGATTCCACCAACCGCCTTACTGGCCGAATTCAAATCCAGATTCATGTTTCAAGCAGTTGGACCTGCAGGTCAACCAGTTAACTGCCCAACTGAATCACTTTATCGTCAGTTGAACTTTGATAATCTATCAAGTCAATCAGCTGAGCCTTCACAACGAACTTTATCTACTGACCCAAGGATAGAACCCCACCTATCCCACACTGTAGTCATAGCTTCTCAAAGGAATACAAAGCATAATAATGCAAGAGATAGTGACGATGAAGACACTGCCACGTCACCAAATCTCCTATCCAAAGGCTATGTGATTCCACTGCTCACGATAAGCTCAAAAGGTGCGCAGTTGACCAAGAAAAATGATAAGTTACGATCATCGCCAAAGGGAATCTCACACTCCCTTAGTCAAAAGATGAAGAGCTCGTCAGTTGAGATCCAGATTCATCTTCGTCAAGCCAAGAAGAGGGAAAGGCCTGGACCATCAACGCACAAAACTACATCTAAAGAAAGTAGTGCAGCTAGTCCAGCTAGCCCCTTCAAGAAGCGGAAATTGTCTACAACAAAGCCGAGCAACTGATCATACTGACTGATCAATTCAGTTGCAAGCCTTAACTACAGCCAGCTCAGCAATGACAACTGAGTATCAAAAACTCAACTGCTCAAACCAACTGCCACATAATCAGTCAGTTGGACTGTATCCCAACTGACTAAGGATAAGTTTTTTTTTAAAAGCTTACCTTAACTATTTTATTTCCGTTGAGATCGTGAAATATCTTATATTATATGTGAACGGTTACAATTTGAAAATCGGGCTCAATATCACAAAGTTGTCATTAATATCTCTGCATGGATCTTAAAACCAACACTTCAAACAGCAAAGAAAATATATTTTATTGCGTTATAAATAGAAAGATCTGCAGAAAATATTTCGCTATTTATGGCAGCTACCTCATTTTCAAAATGACTTCATCCCAGCCACACGATCATAAAGTCATTTAACCGATGAACGGCTGAGGTACATACATCATTAATTTAGCTAATCAACCATCAAATCAGATGGCTGATCAGCCAAGAAAAGCAATCGAGTACTCTCGATTCTTGCATGCATAAGATGCATAAATATGAGGAAGGGGATGAAGGCTCCGATCACCTGAAAATCTCTCTCTATCTTACTCGATCGGTTGCTAAGCCTTCCCTCGCTCATCTAAACTCTTACATTTCTAAAACTAAATATCATTCTTTTGTAGAAATGAAGCCTCCATTTTCCATGGTGGACATTAAAGCTCTTGAACGCAAAATGAGAAAGGACAAGTCTCTAAATCTGGAGATGCTAAATGCACGTCTTGGCCCGGATATCTTTCAACAGATTTATCGACCATTGGCAACGACTGGATTGCTTCCCTTCTTGACACAGTTGCCGGTCAAGAACATACCTGACTACGTCGCCGAGTTCTACTATAATGCAACTATCAATGGCGACAACATCATCTCCACAGTAAAGAATCAGGTGATCACAGTCACAAAGGACACGATGATATCAACTCTACACCTCCCTGGCACAGGTACAGACGTGATGAACCTAAATCTGCCATCCAAACATGAGCTATGGAAAATCTGGAAGCTTCCTCATGTGCACCACAATGACAGTTCGCATAGATTAAAGGAGAGCTTGCAAAGTGATATCATCCAACTTCTGGATATCACTAGCCATATTATCCATGGCAACTTCGAGATCGTTCATCTCTCCGAGATCAAGGCTCATATCACAGCCGCCCTCTACTTTGGATGTTAAGCCAACTGGGCTTCCTACATCCTGGCGCAACTGAGAGCCAACGTCGAGAGAGCGACGTTTGATCCTTCAACTGGCACATTCTGGGAAAGAGTCGGCCTTATGAACCGCATAAGCCACATCATACAAAGACAGTTTGATGAGATCATACCAACTGGTGAACTGCTTGGAAGACGGGACATGCTACCCACAATATATTGCCATCCGACCCCAAAGTGCTCACACCCACAAGGGCTTTCTAGCTCAGATCGTGGAAAGGCGCCCTTAGAAGCAACCGTCAGCTCCATTGACGAAAGAGAACTGATGCTGGAGAGTGCATCTCTTTTAAGGCTGAGTGATCAGCCCACAATATCAGCCAGCTCCCAACCTCTACCTTTAGACCAAAATGACTATATTGAGGTTGATTTTGAAGAGGTTCTCGACCACCAGCTCCGAAGCTACTTTGGTCTCATTGAGGACCCCAACTCATCCCTCTTTGCGCAATTGCGGCGGTACTTACAGTATCATATTTGGCGCTTTCAACTGGATGAGTCAACTATGTTTTACCTCATCCATACCAGTGGCTCAGCCTTCTGGATCAGAGAGGGATCATGGAGTCGAAACTGGATGAATCATCTACTTTCCTCGCCTTCAACGCTTTCGGAGATCATGGATTCAATGATCAAGCGACTCCAGCTTGGTATATCCTCTGATGCCCCTCTCCCCGACAATGAACCAACCAACTCCTCATGCGCACCCGTCGTTGGTGATCCACCACTCCCTTCAACTGATGAAATCTTCACCAGCTTGGCCCCCATGAAATCTGATCCAGGTTAGTTCATGCCAACTGAAGATGCCTATGCATGGCTTTCTCCGTCCATGCAAATATCTTCAGTTCCTGCAGCTCATGATGACAATTTGGCAACCGCCTTCACTTTTCTGCCAAATTTGTCATTACCATCATGTGATCCTCTTCACCTTTTGGATGATGCCAAAAAGAGGGAAGATGGACAATATGATGATGGACATTATGATGGATGCATGACTCTTTGGGATCAAATTCAAAGAGAAATTCATCATGAGGGGGAAGATCAGCTTCAGGGGGAAGCATGGACACTACAAGGAATCCAAGGAAGAGGAGAATCGAACAGAAGGAAAAAGAGCAATCGGAGCAATATTCAGGAAGTAAATTAGTAGTCTTAACTACTAACTCTTGAATCTCTTAAAGTTATGCCTTAAAATGAATATATAATACAAGTTTTGATCTTGATTTTGCTTCAAGCTTGAATAGTTTGACATAATTCATTATGCCCTAATACTTCATTCATGCTCTCATACTTGAATGAGATGCATGAATAAGCCCAAATTGCTCTTAAAACTAACATGCTCTGATATTTGAACATGCTCTGATATTTGAATGATAAGCATGAATGACAATTGCTCTAAAAATTGAATAAAAATCATGAGTTAATTTGTCTCAATATGCTACGAATATGATATGCTCTGATATCTGAATGATAAGCATGAATGACAAATGCTCTAATAACTGAATAAAAATCATGAGCTAATTTATCTCAATATGCTACGAATGTGCACTGACTGAAAGATTCTATTTAAACCATTTGCTACACTTGCAGTTTTTCCATCATCATCAACAAAGTTTTGACATCATCAAAAAGGGGAAAATTGTTAGGAAAAACTATCAAGGAACCCCTAGATCAGGTTTTGATGAGATGTCAAAATTATTTATGAAAAACTAACCAAAATTCAAGCTGTAGGTCGAAGCTGATCAGCCCAGGGCATCATCGAAGAAGAACTCTAGAAGAGTCAAAGTCAACCAATCTGAACAATGACCCACAAGTTGAAAGACACGTCATACAGTCTAAAGTTCAACTTGGTTGAGGAATCATACCGATCAAAGCAAGCTGACAATCGAGTCAGCTGAACTGAAGGAGAAAGGAGTTGACCAAAGATTGAAGAAGCTGATAGAATATCAGTTTATGCCAGAGACTAACAGCTGCGAACTGGAGCAATGGTCAATCTCAGCTGAAAAGCCCAGAACTGCCAACTGGACCAATGGTCAATCTCAGCTGACAAGCCCAGAACTGCCAACTGGAGCAATGGCCAATCTCAGCTAACAAGCCCAGAACTTCCAAATGGAGCAATGGCCAATCTCAGCTAACAAGCCCAGAACTGCCAACTGGAGCAATGGCCAATCTCAGCTGACAAGCCCAGAACTACCAACTGGAGCAATGACCAATCTCAGCTGACAAGCCCAGAACTGCCAACTGGAGTGATAGCCAGACTCAGCTGATAAGTCCAGAACTGCCATCTGGAGCAACAGGCAGACTCAGTTGACAAGCTCAGAACTGCCAGCTGGGACGATAATGTGACTTGGCTAAGAAATCCAAAACTGCCAACTGAAATTCCAAGCTGCTAAGAGAGCTGAAGCCAGAAGATCCTGGAGTGTATTGCTTAAATCAGCGTATCTTGGAATAAATGATCCTTCAAAGATCTTGGAATTCAATGAAGATCGATTGGCAGAGTAACGGCTACTTCAACCAAATGATCCAAGCGATCATTTAAGACCACATGCTATTGATGAGCCAACAGAGCCACTGATCAAATGGACAATGGAGCTCAACGGTCATAAAATCACTCCTCTATAAAAGACGGGTGAATCAGAGTTTTAAACACTTTTCGCAAACATAACCTCTTGCCAACCTTCGCAAATACAAGCAGAGCTTTTCTTTCTCCCTCCCACTCAAGCTCAAGTGCAACGTTTGATAGAAACTGTGAAAGTCAAACTGAGAAGAAGAATTCACTGAATCAAGACATCCAGCCAGCTGTTGATGAACCAGCCAGGGTAGCCTTCTCAGTTTTCAGCTATTCAAGATCAACTACTCAGCTCAATCAAAGGAGCACATCAGTTGATACCCCCTTGTTCAAGACTAACCTCTTGAAGATCGAAAGAGATCTAAAACCTTGTAAAGACGACAATAACACCTACCTTCCTAACGAGCAGTTAGGGACTTCAAGTGTGAGCCGTTGACCAGCTGAGGTAGCGAGCAGTTACCAGGTTCAACCAACTGTCCTTCATTGTGTAATTTGTAAAGGAACTCAAGTTATATAGTGAAGTTACCCTTCTGCGGAAGGAAGAGAGGACGTAGAAGTTTGAGACTTCGAACCTCTATAAATCTCTTATGTTCTGTACTTATTGATCATTGCATATCTCTAACTGCACACAACATCACACAAGCTGCACTCAAACTGTCTCAACTGATTATCAAGTTGGTGCATAGATAAGTTTCTTCAAGCGAGTCAAAGGGCCCTATTTTCCGCATCTAAAGTAAAAGTTTTTGAATCAGTTTATTCACCCCCCCTCTAAACTGATACCGACTCGCCCGGGACCAATACAGGCTTAGCTACCGCAGTCCACTTGAAGTTGGATTCCTCTTCGCGGGCCGTCATCAAAGGGGAACTCCTTCCACAAGCCTAACTTCCGCGGATGACTTGGAGTTCGACTTCTCTTCTCAGGCCTTCCTCTTTAAGCTCTAACCCCCTTACCTCTTCTCCTCCTCCTTTCTCTCTCTTTGGAATGGTGGTGAATAGGGCTGTAAACGAGTCGAATCGAGCCGAATACCTTCAAGCTCAAGTTTGGCTCGTTTAAGTTATACTCAGTTCGAGCTCGAGCTCGAGTTCGACTCGAGCTTCGAGTTTGAGTTTGAGTTCGGCTCGAATTAGAAAATTCGTGATCGAGTTCAATTCAAGCTCGGCTCGAGTTTGGCTCGATAATGATGTGTTCAAGTTCGATTAAAAAAACTCGATAAAAAGCTCGATTAAAGCTTGATAATAATAAAATTTGTGATTGAGTCCTTTTCTTTTCTATTCTAGATTTTCTTTAATTATGTTTATTTTTATTTTATTTTCTTTAAACTAATTAATTAATTATGTAATTGTAGTCATGCTTATTACTCATTTAATTATTTTTCATTATTAATATAGGTGTATTCAAATTTTAATATATATTTACCTTAATTTGAATTAAAATAAAATAAAAAATCTAATATAATTTATAAATCATAATTTACTCATGTCTCATTTTATTTTTATTTTATTGATCATTTATTTTCACTTTTTATTTAAAAATTATATTCATTAGTTAATTAGTAATTTATCTCACTATCCATGATAGCTTATTATTTTTCTTTCAAACTTCAACATACAAATATTTACAATCATCTTAATTAAAATTCAAATTTCAAAGTATTTTGTATTATGCAATTATAAATTATAATTCAAACATATCTCATTTTCTTACTATTTTATCGATTATTCAGTTTCACTTTATATAAATTGTAATTATATTAGTTGATTGATGATATAGTTCATTATTCTTGTTAGTTTATTATTTTTTACTACACATTCACACATGTTCCAACTGATAAGTAAATATTTATAATAATCTTAATTCGAACACAAACTTCAAAGTTTTTCATAATGTGATTTATAAATCATAATTAATTTTTATTGTTATATCTCAGTTTTCTTTTATTTTATTGGTATATAAATTAAATATTTCAATGAGGCACGCTAAAGTATACATAATATTTGTATATTATATAATAACTGAGTAAATTGATATAATATATATTGTCGAATCAAATGAACTAAGTAAATATCAGACACTATTAATTGTTTGTTGATGAATAATTATGATTTAATTCAATATAATGATGTTTGTTTGATATCATATGTTTAATCAAATTCATTTGTGTTTATTTCATTATCAAATCTCAATTCTTAATTATAACTATAAACTATAATTTTAATTACCTCATAATTAGATAGTTTTTTGTTAGATTGCTTCAAATTTCAAATATACTATTTTATATTAATATTTAACTAAATAAATTGTAAATGGATATCTTAAAGTTGGATAATCAATATTTTATTACATTATTTTTTATCATATAAATCTATTTACATATTCCTATTTTTTTGTTTAATAAAATAAGCTTAACTTAATGTTTGTAAATCTCATTAATTGATTCCATTTTTTTATGATAATACTAATTCTTAGATTTCGTAGAGTTCATATAGTATATTATTATTAGTTGAATATATTTATCTGATAAATTGATAATATGATATTATATATGTTTATATAAATATTTTCATATATTTAAGTTTTGGAGAATTGTTATAAAAATGTTATTTGATTCAATTAACATAATTGTTAATAATTTGATCAAGTGACTATAATAACAAATTGAAATACATTTGGCTAATGTTTGAATCTTGTTGGGGGTGAAAATTCAAATTTTTTTAGCTTATTTATCAAAGCTCGATTATGCTCGATTAAAAGCTCGATTAGAAGCTCGATTAAAAGCTTGCAAACTACTCGATAAAAGCTCATTTATATTCGAACTCGAGCTACTCGTGAGAAGCTCGCGAGTAGCTCGAGTTCGGCTTGAGAAAATTGTCGAGCTCGAAAAAAGGCACGAATTCAGCTCATTTAATATACGAACGAGTTTCGATCGAACTTTTTTTGAGTCGATACCCGAGTAGCTCACGAACAGTTTGGTTCATTTACAACTCTAGTGGTGAAGAATGGTGAAGTATGAAGATGGAGAAGATGAGGTTGGTGAATGGGATGTGTGTGGAGAGAATGGTTGTTGAGAATGAATGAATGGTAATATATATTGGATCCCCAAAGTCAAGTGAGAGAGAGAGAGAGAGAGAGAGAGAGATCGAATGTGAGGGGTGATAGGAGTTGGTGAGAGGAGTGGAAGGAGTGATTTTGCCAAAGATATGTTGGAAGATTTTTTAGACAAAAATCAAAAGCTAGTTTAGGGGAAATTAATCCCTATATCCGTACTACAAGATTACCCCAAAAGTCTTCACCTATTAAATTGTATCAAGCTAGTCATGTGAAGAAAATTGAAGGGGTGAGGCTTGATGGAAGGAAGAAAGAGGATGAGTGGAAGGAAAATTGATCCAAAACTGATCGGAGGTGGCGGAACTGGGCACCCCGCGCGTTGGCGCGGTGCTACGCACCCGCGGGCTGCACTACCTTGCGCGCCGGTGTGCCATGCATGCTTGTGGGAGCCTTCCAGTGAGAGCATGGCCGCGCGGTCGCGGATGATGGCACGATCGCGCCATGCTCAGCTCCGTCTTCGGCAGCTTCCACTGTTTTGCATCGTTCTCGCTCATTTCTTGGCCGATTGACCTAATGTAATTTCCTACGCGCTCCTTATTCGATTCTATATCTTTCCATTATCTTGAATCTCTCGAATTTTGTAGTCATTTATCCTCCATTTTCTCAAGATATTGTGCAAATATACACGATTCACCAAAAGAGCAAAAGTGAAGGAAATAACATAAAAATCACACAAAAACAAAGGAAAAACACATACTTAGAATACTAAATTCCTAAGATAAAATAGTACAAATATACACCAAACAATCCCAGCGCCGGTTGGGAATCCAGGCCGAGAGTTAGGCCAGCGCCGGCTGGAAATCCTGGCCGAGAGCTATCCCAGTGACCGTTGCTCTTCAACCCCGGCTGGGATACACGATCCACACCTATATAGCCCAAATACAAACAATAAACCCACAACCATCCAAGCATAAAAGATATGAAAAATAAACTTACAACAATCCAAACATCAAACGAAAAGATGAACATCAAACCATAATCATCAAACCACAATCCAAACATCAAACACATAAACCAAACAATCCAAGCATAAAAGATATGAAAAATAAACCTATAACAATCCAATCATCAAACCAAAATGATGAGATCGGGATTAGCGCTGAAGAATTGAACCCGGAGTTGCAGTTGAGAGGTCGTGGCCATGCATGGACATTCAATACATAATTAAATCAGCTCATGGACGTCCACTTTATTAATTAAATCATCTTGATTTCATTATTTATCCATTAGTGTAGTTAATTTAATTTAATTTAATTTGAAGCCCAATTATCACAACTTGTCTAGGTGTTATTAGGCTAATGGATTTATTTAATTTTATTTCAGCCTAAGTTCGAATTTACCAAGTCCAAATACTTGGGGATTTCATACCCTAGGATAGTATATTATCTATGCATCGATTTTGTTATCATTTTAAACTTGATTGAATGAAAAACAGCTTTATGCTATTCTCTAGTCTCACACAACAAATCGGTTCTTCGATAGAGTTTGAAGTTGGTGACTCCAAGTTTGCAATATTTTATCTCATTCATGATATCTTGTAGTATCTGGGTGATTCAAGCCATTGAAGATTGCTCCATAGGCGCGTTTCGGATCTTTGTAGGTTCGAGGTTCGTTTCGGGCAAGATTCACAATTCTATCTTTCGTTTATCATTCCCACACCAGTCCATATCGTTCCCAGCCTTCATACTCATTCCAAGTCATTCATAACATCATCATATACGTTCATATAGCCATCCAAGTCTAGAATTACACCATACAAGTCGATCGACCCTCTACAAACCCTAAACAGTCTGAAAAGTCTTCCCGGTGCCAAATCATAAAATACTCTTGCGTTTTTGCTAAATTTTGGATATTTTCTTCCTAGTTATAGATTGTACTTTGTGTTAAAATTTGAGCTTAATCGAAGTTGGTTTGCCTAGTTTTCTGTTAGAGTCTTTTCGGGTGTTCTAACGCTAGTTTTTAGGTTGTTTTGAGATTAATTCTTGTTCGAATTTATTGGGTGTTTTGTATCAGATTAATTAGCATATTAGTACTCATAATTTTAATTTTTATTTGGGTTGAATCATTCTTATAGTTGATGTGTGTTCATTATTTGCTTTTGCGTATTGATTGGCTGTATCATAAAATTTGGTATCAGAGCCACATCAACTTTTGCTGCTCATGGTTCAATCCAAATTGTGTGTGATACAGTAGGGGCAAGAATAATTCAATTTATTGTATAAAAAAATTAGGAAAAAAAACGTCCGATTAAAAAAAAATGTAAAATCGAAGGCCCTATTATGTCACCGTGTGTTTCTTGATCTGTTGTTGAAGTTCTTGAAAGATCTTGGTTGGTTCTTGGTCATTCTTGATTGAGTTTGTGATTTCTTGCATCGAGTAGTTGTGACGTCTTTTCTTTGTGTCGCAATTGTTGTCTTCGTCGAATAGCGATTGGGACATTATAATTGCAGCTGGGTTTTCTCATATTTTGGAGTCTTAAATTCCGTTCATTAAGGGTAGCAAGTTCGTGTCTAGTAGTTTTATAAGGGAAGGGATCGAAAATTATATTCCTAGTCTAGTTAGGATTAGTTTTGGTACATTCCTAGTTGTTTTGGTTTTGGTAAGGCAGATTCCTATTAGAGCTCAATTTTAATTCCTTGTTCACATTGTGGTACAACTTGTGTCCAAATTCAGCCCTTTTCCTTCTTATAATTCTCGCCCATGCCTATATTCTTATCCACCGAAAATACATTTTCCCACCACTATAAATCTGCATTATCGTAACACCTATAAAAAAAATTACAGCCCTTTGTTTCAGCCTTGCCGTGAGTTTACCCAAAATTGTTGCGTATTTCGTGATCTATTACATACCTGTGGTTCTTTAGAAGTCAAGTCTGAGCTCTTGACTCAAGTTGGAGAAGTTAGCATGGGTTCTACCGAGGACTTGAAGCATAGAGACTGATCAAGAGTTGAGAGATATACACGAGTGAAAAAAAGAGAGTTGTTCGTTTTTGTTCATTCCAACCGTGTTTTTTCTTGATTAATTGTGTTATAGTTATTATTTAGCTAGCATAGCGATCAGTTAAAAAAATCAGCTTTGTTTCGTTAAGTTCAGTTCGTGCTTCATCTTCTAGTGTGGTATAGTTGTAGTTCTCGTTGAGATTGAGTTGTATTGATGTTAAAAAAAAAATGAAAAAAATCAGTTTGTTTTCATTGAGTTCAGTTTGGTATTATCCTTTACGTGTGATATAGTTGTTGTATTAGTCGAGTTAAGTTGTAATACAGCTTGAAAAAAAAAATCATTGTTTCTTTTGTTTAATTGTTTTGCAGGTACAATGAAGCCCAAAGATGGTTCTAAGTTGCACGATAAGACACCGTTGTCGTCTACTACTCCTCCAGATGCAACTTCATCAACGTAGCAGCATTGGGATGCCAATATTACTTTACTATACTGGAAAATAAGATTGAAGATACGTTGGCAAAAGTAATGGAACAGTTTGAGCTCCTCAATGCTCGAAATCCATTACCTCCACTAATTCAAGGCCAACCTATCCAGCAAGATGAAGCACCTCGATAGCCTGAGGTACCTCGTCAGCCAGTAGCTCTAGCAACCGAGCTTGCCAGAGCACAACCTGCTCAGCGTCGCCCATCTCCAGTGCAGTTTAACGATCATGATGATCGTGCAGAAGAATATGGCGACTTTGGAGAAGAATCAGAGGCTGAGTATGAGCCTCCACAGAGACGTGACCGCCCACATCAACCTTACAGATGTGCACTCCGTTATCTGCCTCGACAAGGAGATCAAGACAGCTTGTTGAACAACATTAAGACAAGCATACCGGCGTTTGAGGGATTGCATGATCCAGACCTGTACCTCGACTGGGAGAGGAAGGTCAACAAGATATTTGAGTGCTATGATTTTCCAGAAGTGAAGAAAGTGCAGCTAACTTCATTGGATTTCACCGGTTATGCAGCTGCCTGGTGGGAATTTCAGCAGCACAGACGTTGCAGAGACAGATATCCTCCTATCGACATCTGGCAGGAAATAAAGGATGTAATGAGAGAAATATTTATTCCTATACACTATGAATGAGAATTAGAATGCAAGCTCAGTCGGATACGCCAGGGCACTCGGTCTATTGAGGAATATCACAAAGATTTAGAGACAACACTGAACCGGGTTGGTAAAAAAGAGACTTTGATTACTACTATCAACTACTACATCGAGGGAATGAACCCTGATATAGCGTATGAGGTCGAGCTAAGAGACTTCGACACTGTTGAAGCCATGATCCATTATGTCTCTATTGTAGAACGGCAGCTCAGAGATGACCGCAGTCGTCCTTCACAGTCGACGCCTGCAAGGACACCATAGGTTCGAGGTGACTCATCTATGCCTAGGACAGCCCCTCAGCCCAGTCGCAGACCAGAGTTCAGTTCGCCTGCACCAAACAGAAATAATCAGAATCAAACTGTACAGCCTAATCAACCTCAGAATGGTACTCCAAGAAGAGCACATGATGTCTAGTGTCACAAGTGCAGAGAATGGGGACACTTTCAAGTTCAGTGTCTGAATCGCCGAGTTCTGTTCATCACTGAACATGATGAGTTAGAATCAGCTAGTGAAGAGGAGCCCGATGACCCTACTGACACAGGGGTCGAAGATCAACCCCTTAATGGCTCTCATAGCACTGAGATTGAAGATGAGCAGCCAAAGCAAGCTCACATGTGTCTTGTTTCCATACGAGCCTGAGTCTGATTCGTAAAGAGGATCAGAACAATTAGCGAGAAAACATCTTCTACTCGCGTTGTTCGATCCAAGACAAGATATGCTCACTTATTGTTGATAGTGGAAGTGTTGTGAACGCTATCAGCCAGTATACAGCGGGAAAGCTGGATTTGATTCCACAAAAGCATCCCAAACCCTACTGATTGCAATGGTTGACTGACAGAGCGAGATCAGAGTAGGATCTCAAGTAAATGTCACCTTTTCAATTGGTAGATACATAGATACTGTGTTATGTGATGGCATCCCTATGGAGGCGGCACACATTCGCTTGGTCGTCCTTGGCAGTTTGACAAGAAGGTGATACATGATGGATTCACCAACACTTATACCGTGACCCGAGATGGACGGACCACCAGATTGTGGCCCTTGGCACCTAAGGATGTCATTGAGGTCCAGAAGAGAATGCAAGAGAAATTCAAGGAAGAAAGAGCAAAAGTAGCCGCCGTAGCCGCCAAATCCGCCGCTATCGCCACACCACCTTCGGTCGAGACTTCACCAACGGCCGCAGCTTTTTCCATCATCAAGTCCACCTCAAAATAGTCCCCTAATGACTCCAATACACATGGAAAAACATCCAGATCAGCTGCACACAAAGATAAATTTTGCAGCCTATTATTTTCTGTCAAAAGAGTTAACGAGGCAACCAAACCAGGTTTGTCTCTTATGCCAATAACTTATGAGAACAACGCTACTAATGTGTTTTCTTTACCTAGTAATGTGCAGCCAAAAAGGGACAAGTTCAAGGTTGAAGACGACTCCTGCACAAGCACTGAAGAGGTGAAGAAAAAAGATCATCAAGTCAAGTTCTGTGTGCATGGGATGCACGTTGATTTCCAATGTTTTTGGGTGAGTACTATTTATTTTGACGACCATCATCTTGTCACGTGCATCTATCGCCCGGCATCAACCTGAAATGAATAATAGTTTTTGGATGACTACTATTGACTCAGTGGTGACCGCATTTATCCAAATTATACAATTATAACAATTTAAACTGTAGGTAGCCCCAGACTAAATTTAGGACATATGCAGCCCGTCGGCCAATAATAATTGTAACCCATAGGTTAATAACAGTGAACCTGCATAAAACTAGAATAAGGATAAATACAAAATATGCGTCACATCGGATCCTCCACCTTGACTTGAAACTTGACTAGAAAATAGTACGGTTAGTTAGTTCACGCGCCATCTACAAATCAAATATATAAACATTAATATAAAATTTAATAAAATAGATAAATGAATATAAAAATAAATATGCAAATGTGACCACACTACCAACTAGTCTCGGCCCACTTGATTTTTAGTTTTTATACCATATAAACTAATTAATAAAAACTCATTTGTATCTATATACATATATATATATATGTATATATATATATATGTAGAATAAACAAAACCCACCCATATTTCCCCAAACCCACGTCTGCCACTCAACCTCAGAGATGAATTCATTTATATATATATATATATATATATTATCTTCCATCTCTCCCCCTCCCTCATCATCAATTGGAACCCCTCATCTCATTTCAACCTCATTTTCTTTCTCCCTCTCTATAAAGTTTCATTCTCGTTCTCCCCTTGCCCCATTGCCGCCGCCGGGACCAACCATCAACAACAATTGGAAGGCAGCTACTGCAATATTTTTCTTCCACCGCCGAGAACATCTATCGACCGCCACCAACTGCACCACCTATTTCTCATTCAACTCTCCCCCCCAATGAAGATGCAAAAGTAAGAATGCGAAAATACCTCAAAAAGGGAAGAAAAAATTCTATTGCTTTATAGATGCTTAGAAGAGAGAATGATTTTGAGATTGATGATTGAAATGGAACAATTGGGTCTCCTTTTATAGCCGAAAGTTTGGAGCTGCAAGGGTGGACTTCAAAAGGCAGAATTTAATTGGGAAATTTCTAGAGAGATTATTTATTCAAATCTCATATTAAAACGGCAGAATAGTAGAGCTTGGATCGATCGTGGTTTGTCGTTCCGTCTGTTCATTTATCTCAAGTGAAGAAGAAGACGTTGAGATTGGGCCAAAATATGGGTTAAGGATAAATTTGCATTGGGCTTGAAATAATTTCATTAAAAATAAGGAAAATTCTAAACACAGCCCCCAGTTTGCTCTTCATTACCCCCGCTATTTTGTAAAGTATAAATATAAATATGAAATGACTTTTTTGCTCCTTAGCCCCCTACCTAAAATTCTATCATAACCCTTACATTATAGCCCCCAACCCTTTCTCCTATACTAAAACAAATAAATAATAAAATATAAAATCATGGCTCCTTCCATTCCCACCCTTTTTGTGTTCATTAAATATTCAGAGAGATGGAGAGCTTAATTTTTTTTAGATGTATTTATTTCATGTTATTAAAATTTTAAAAAAATTAACTTGGTTGCTTATGAATTCGAGCAAGCATGGTTCCGTTCTTCTGCGACTGTTGGATGTTTATTTCTAAGATGAGGCTGATAAATTAGGGTTCACACATGCTGCAACATTGATCTGACATAATAACTATTTTAAAATTGAATAAAAAATATTAAGGAATATAGTTGCACGTATTTCCTTGTTAGTGTTGGTTCACAACCCAGTCAATCTTGCCTAAATATACTAAAATATGTTTGAATCAACAAAAAAAATGGTGGGGTATGAAAGTTATGCCATGTTAGGTCTCGTTGTTCATGTTTTTTAGTTATAGAAAAATGGGTTGGGGCTATAGTGTAGGTGTTATGGGTATATATGATAGGGTTTTGGTGTTGGGGGCTTTAAGGATAAAAATGTCTTGTCATATTTATTTTTATATTTTATAAAATAGTGGTGGCTGCAAAGAGTGAAATGGAGGCTGTGTTTAGAATTTTCCTAAACATAATTGATTATTTGGGCTTCAATTCATAATAGACACTTGGGCTGGAATTTAAAATAATTATTGGGTTATCTCAATAAAATATAGAGCTTAAGCTATTTAGGAGAATGAATCGGACAATTAAAAATAAAATAATATTTAGAAGATAATAATAATAATAATAATAATAATAATAATAATAATAATAATAACAACAACAACAACAACAACAACATTAATGATGATGATTATCAACATAATAATAATAATAATAATAATAATAATAATAATATAGTTAAAAAAATGATATAGGCGGGACTTATAGGACATAACCAAAATAATATAACATGCATTAAAAAAAATCATTTTTTTGAAACAAAATGGAGCAAATGTTCTAAAACGTTTCGGGTCTCTACACCCTCAGTTTTCCTAAGAGATGTAAATGATAGGAAGCATTGTGTCTCTAGATGAACCCAAATCTGTTGTGTTTACCGATTCCTCGTGTGCCCACAACAACCCATCAATTCCCTTATTACTATATGAATCAACACACAGTCACGATTCTCCAATTCAATTAATAGTGGTGTGCCCTCTATGTCTAACGAGTGATCAACCACATTGGGCATTTCAGACACTCACATGGAACAGGTTCAAGAATCGACAGAAACCTATCATGCATTACTATGCCTATTTCGGCCTCACGAGTCCAAATTTGTACTTAAACCATTTTCATTGTTCAAACACCAGAAATAAAGATCTAGCCAAGCAGGCTAGACATAACTAAAATTGCATAAATGAAAGACATAAAATAAATAAAAACTTACAGAATTAATTAATTAAAAATCTCAACTCCAACGATGAGAAACATAAACATATCCTAAGTTCCAAAATCTTAAGGCCTATTGGATTGTTCTTGCTGCCTAAGCAGCATACGAAATAAAAGTGCAGAAAATAAATATTATAGCAGTGTTTCTGACTTCCAAAGCTATTAATTCCAAAAAATAAACTAGTTTAAATAGTTACATTTCCGAGTTTGCATTTCCCAACAAACTGGGGTCTTCATTGGATTCCAGATCAGGCGTGCCCATCTCAATCTGACTGGATAAACATTATCCAGTTTGTTGACCAAATTCCTATTTTTTAGGGATTGGCTTTATCACTTCATCTCCAAGCCTCCAAAAGTCCTTATCTCATCTATCTCTTCATGAATTGATCTCTTCCTCCTAAGTTTATCTTGGTTCAACAAATTCCCGCAAATCCCGTGTGTGCCCATTCTGGTCTGTGATCGATTCTGTTCGAGCAATGTGGGCACGACATCATCTGGTCAGCTTCATCCATCTCTGATATACCCATTCTACTTCTCGAATGTAAGATGAATGATGAAGAAGTTCCCTATGCCTCTGAATGCAGTTTATGGCAACGAGATAATCATGAATAATTGGGCATAAAATGTCTCTTTCGCCAGACTCGACCTCCAAAATGCCCTTTGACCTCAACCTAGTTCTTTTCGACTTAAAACAGACTAAACATGACATTTATATCAAATAAAATGCCCATAAAAATACGAGATAAATGGACTTATCAACAACATTCAGAAACAGCACTTCTGCAGCTTTCAAATAATCTTGGCGTTCATCTTCGAGACCCTTTTTCTTTATGAACTCTGTTCTCAATTCAGCTGGCGTTATCTGATTTTTGTGTAGAACCCGACTATAGAAGTAGGACGATCTAATCTTGTGGACTTTATGCGGATCTGTAGCGCCCCAAACTACTCCGTTTGGCCACGTCACTTAACATACAATTTACTTATATATTTTTGTGTGCTTATTTTAATATGAGCGGAAGCTAAGGTCAAAACATGATAATAGCATGATGAGGTAAGGCATCATAATTTTCAATATAAATTTTTTCGCAATTAAGCATGCAATCTATCATATCTATTTTGTCACACAACATGGATTTAAGTAAAAGCCTCTAACCTATCGGGCTCATAGGTCTTACTCACCCGCCCATCTAACATCCTAAATTTTAACATGCATAATTACAGGGTTCAACAACATACTTCATACATAAAAGGCTCCAAAGTCGAACGACCCGCCTTTAAATTGTTTTGCATAATATCAAGTTATATATATCATAACCTACAAAAGATCGGGTTAATCCCATCCCCAATAATCATTGATCATAAGGCAAAAAGAGTGATCAATGTAATAATAATAATAATAATGTGAGTATTTTCAAAAGAAGAGCATGCAAAAGATAAACACAAGCTTGTGGGGTTCTCTTGTGTTCACAACGCTCATACTCAAGCCTCGACTCCTCAACCTGAAATTCATTGAATGAATGGGGTGAGTATTTAACAATATACTTAGTGGAGAACATTGTAAACAGTTATAGCTAATTGCACAAATGAAAATATAACATATGGACTTTTCTTTACTTTGTGGAGACTAGTCTCAACCCCGTAGGGTCCAAACATCATAATGCCCCCGTTAATGAACATCTTTGGCCCTGTAGGGATGCCCGCAGACATACTACCCCCTAGGGAGGACATTAACAGGTCTATATTCGATCCCGAAGGATCTCTGTTATACCCCGAAGGGTCTCTTTTATCTCTGGTCCGAAGACCCTTCATAATTATACAATCAAAGCACAACAATAACTATAACCTTACACGTGTTCACAGTTTAGAGTTACCCCACCTTATGAGACGCTTTCACAATTACTCCTTAGCCATGCACAAGTTGTCCACCTCGAGCCCCAACACGTCACCTAGCACTTTTCAATTCTCTTTTCATTTTAGACGTCGAGTTATACAATTATATCATAATTTAGACCAAACTAATGTTATACTTTACTTTGAAGATTTTATACATATCCATACACATAACCTTGGATATACCAACTCATAATATGATTTTGGACTCAAAATACATATTAAAACTCTTTGAAGCATTTAATCGAACACTATACGTGCACTCATTTAAACCACATGCTCATGACTCAATTTAAATCCTTTAAAACCAACATTTCAAATACAAACACCTTCATCCTAGGGCTCTAACATACATGAAAATGAACCCTAAACAACCATCACAACACCTCCAAACCACACAACATAACAAGGGGAAATTAGGGCAAAGATCCAAACGCTAGCAACAATGAACCATAGGAATTCGATATAACTTCACATATAGCTTCAATGTAGTAGATAAACCATATGTTCAAGGTATCAAGTCAAGAGGAGTAATAAAATCGAAAACCCTAATTTTTAGATAACAAACCCTAGGTTTGATTCAACAAGAAATGAGTGTTTAAATCACCAAGATGAAGAGGTATGAAGTTACCTTAGTTGATGGAGGATGATAGAAGGATCCACTCCAAAATTTGAAGAATTTGTGGAGAGAAATGGAGAGGAAAAATCGCCCAAATGCAAAGAAAATGAGGAGGAAATGAATAAGTGTTGTATTTATAGGTAGAAAAATCCCCGTACCCGCGCGACCGCGCAGCCTCCGTGACCGCGCGACCATGCTCTCGGTCCATGCTCCCCGCACCCGCGTAGCCCCACGCCGGCACGCACCACCCCGCGGGCGCGCGGCATGCACAAATCGATCCCCTTATCGATCTCGACTCCCGGACAATTCCAACTCCTTTTAACACGACTCAGATTTTCAACTTTCAATACTTATCGAAAAAGCGTTAGGGTGTTCAAGGTATGGAAAGACAAAATTCAATGCAATAACATTCATTCATTATCATATAACTTGACACTTTAGTATTAAAAATTCAAACTGTGTTATACACTCCGTATAACATCTCTGTGTGCTATGACGTATCGGCTCGAGTGGAACAACCTGCATTAAATCAACGGCATAATATAAACATACTCAAAAGATCAATATTCAAACAATATTAATTCGAAATCATTTACCAAAATTATAATTTGTAATTTAGCACAACGGATCGGGGTATCACAGGATCAAAATTTGAACTCCCGAAATTCAATCCACACCAGAGCATATTCAAACCGACTAAATCTTAGCTTTTTCTTTCCTATTTGCAACCACATCTTGGTCTTATCCCATCCATCCTTCGCTATTTCATTCACATCCATCCTACATATAAGATAAAAATCAATACATTAACGAAATAAAAATTATGCAAAAATTGTATATGTGTGTGTAAGATTAAAGAAAACTTTATGTCGAAGCAATGAAATATTGGGCAAGTGGCCGCCAATAATTAAAAGGCGCATGTCGATGCTTGCCATTACTGTACACATCGGTTGTGCGCAAAACTGCTGCACGCCATGCCCCGCAGAACTGCTGCGCACAAACAAAAAGTATGTGAATGCATAGATGAACTAAAAGATATGTAATAAACTCATAGTGAAAATTGTATGTGTATGTGAGATTAAAGAAAACTTTGTGCCGATGCAATAGAATGTTCGGCAAGTGGTTGTCGATAATCAAAAGGCACATGCCGATGCTTGCCATTACTGTACACAAACCTCAGCGCGCACAACTGTTGTGCACCATGCCCCTGCACGCAAGAGCCTTATACGCAAAAATGCTGTGCACACAGCTGTTGCTGCCTGTAAGAGCAGCAGAGCGTGCAAAACTTCGGCGCACACCTAAGAACTTCAAATTTCCAAATTTCTATCTACTTCCAAAAAACTGCAAATTGTTCCATTTTTTTCACAGACCCATTTCAATATGTATATGAAAATACCTCTAACACCGTTACACGTCGTCTTTTATGCGGAAGAGCCTATTCATGACGTTTTTCAGTATTTAACATTTTCGAACTTCAAGACAGAACAATGGCAACAATATGTATATTAGTTATAACAAAATCCACGAAATAATGTAATAAGAAATAAGACCAAAAACCCTAAAATCCATTCAACTGCGCAAATTCCCAATCCAATCAAATACACGAACCCTACGCAAACTCAATTTCCGACTCAAATCTCACATTTGCCCAACAATAATGTGCGACAAGGATGTAGCAGTCGCCGAATTTTAGGAGTTGCTAGAGTTCACTGTTGAAGTTCGCGGTGACAGGGAGAGAGGGAAGAAAGCGTTTCGAATTTTGGGATGAAAGAGAAAGAGATTGAATTTTCAAGTTTTTTTAAAAAAAAACACCCCTAAAAAGGGTGGGGTATTTGGCACCATGCCCAGCCTGTATATATATCACAAATCATCTCGTACAAAGTCATAGGGGGAATGTGTCCCAAAAGTGAACACACTCCTAACCAAGAACTAGAACTGGTCACGAAAAGACTAAACAGTGAGAATGCAGCCACAAGCTGACTGCTATCCCTAAAACAAAAATAAGGAGAACTGAAATATGGAGCACAACCACAAATCCACTGCAAATCCAAACTAGAACAAAAGAACCAAAAAAAAAACCAAGCACAAAGGGACCACCATCATCTAACTATACCGAAATTGAAAGTTGAGATAGCCCAACTGATCCATCCGAACCATGGAAAGAAGATGACGTGGGGTAGAATCAGGATCATAAAAGGTAAGAGTAGAGGTCTGGACCCCCTTACCGGCGAGAAAATCAGCAGCCCGATTTCCCTCACGAGGAATGTGAGTGAACCGAACATTTCATCCACGACACAACAAACGAATAGATATCAACGTATGCCGAGTCACGGCCGAACTAGGGCGGTCCGATTATGATACCGATAGCACTGAAGCAGCATCCATCTCAATCCAGATATTATCTGAATAGTGAACAACAATTCTGAGTCCGTGGAGAAGTGCCTGAAACTCCGCGTCAAAGCTCGATGCCGCCGGAAGAGGCATACAGAATCCAGCCAGAAATGCTCCCATAAAATCTCGAACTAAGCCTCCACCACCCGCCTCCATCTAAAGGTCCACCGAAAAAGATCCATCCGTGTTAAACTTGACCCAGGGTGTCTCAGGAGGCCGCTAAGACACCATTCGAGACTGAAGAGATCTCGGAATAGGGTCGGCAGCCAGCATGAAATGCACCTGAGGGTAACAGCTTAACTAGTGAGAAGGAAGGAGCTTCCCAGCAGAAACCAAAAGACGAAGATGATGCTGAACCTGCCAAACAATATGGAAGATTAGGAAACGAACACCATGGTGCTTGTGGTTGTCCTCTCCGTCCAAATAAACTAAAAAGCAAGACAGAGAATAAGGAAGTTGGTGTGCTTCAGAGAAGACCGTGGGAACATCCCCCTTCAAAACCCTAAAAGCCTTTGCAATAGTGTGTGCATGTGGTACTAAAATATGAAACTAATTCACAGCATATGCCCACACAAATTTCGCAGACTCAGACCAAAGGAACACATGCTTAATGGACTCGACATGTGGATCGACACAACACTGACAACGAGAGGCTAAATGAATGTGACGGGACTGTAATCTAACCTCAACCGGAATACGGCCATGCATGAGACACCAAAGAAAAATAGAGATAGTAGGAGTAAGGCCATCATGCCAGGAAGCTCCAAAGATATCCCGTTCAGGCCGCCGGTACTGAACCTGATCCCAAGCAGAGGTCAAAGAGAACTCACCTATGGAAGTCAAATTCCACCGCATGTTATCCCTCTCTCCCACAGCACGGGAGTCTGGCTCAATGAATCAATTAGATCATCGGGCAAAGCATAATAAGTAGATAAAGCATGCAGACACTCAACAGACCAAGACTCATCAGATAAGTACTAGTCAACATGACAATGATAAAAAACAGTAGCAGGACAGTAAACAGATAAAGACAGATCATCAAACCACACATCATCCTAGAAACTTACCTGGCCGGCCCCCAAAGACCACTTGATATGTTCTTGAGCCTATGCACCAACTCTGACTAGTCTCTTCCAAACCCAATTGTCATGCATACTCAAAGGCACCCTCTCCGGATAAAGCGGACCACACTACTTCTGCCACATATATCTAGCCCACATCGAATCCTGAACCCTGAATCTCCACCAAAGCTTCCAACTGAATGCCGTGACCAGATCAGAAAACCGCAGAATACCCAAACCTCCCTCACAAACCGACAAGCAGATCGTCTCCCAACTGATCCAGTGCAACTTTCGTTGCTCCCCCACAGAACCCCAGAAGAACCGGGCAATAATCTGCTCAAGCTGATGCAACACCCCGTGAGAGGGCTCCATAACCTGAAAGATGTGGAGCGGGATAGTAGCTAAAGTGCTCTTGATGAGAGCCAACCGGCCACCAAAGGACAGATGTCGATGAGACCAGTTATGAATCCGGTCACTTAGACACTGTCGAAGAGGCAAGAAGAGGGAACACCACAAAAAAACCTTTGTAAATCAGGACACCCGAACACCCAGGTATGTGAAAGGGAAAGATCCTCGCTGATACCCACAAACAGATTGAATCTGCTGCTACCAAGATGAGACAAACTTCTCCGTGATGTAGAAGTTTGTGAATTTTTCTTTTTTTTAGACGGATTAATTAATATAGGGACAATATAGTAATCTGACTAAATAAAATATATTTAAAAATTACTGGCTAAATTAAATTTTTTAAAACTTTAACCGGCTGATGAAATTTCACCCGCTTGCGAGGGACCGACCAACCCAAAATTAATATTAATATTAATATTATAATAATAGTCCAAAAACTCAATAAATGTCAAACTGGAATTCATTACGCTATACACTCTAGGTTGTGGATCAATTACTTCAATCAAGTAAATACCACATATGCATGATGAGAGATATTGTCTCTTGCACAACCAATATCAATATATCATTACTCTTTTTTTTTTTTTTCAGTCATTGAATTTGTAGCAAAAAACAAAAAAACAAAAATGAATGTACTAATTATTCTCTCTCTCCTCCTCCTCCTCCTCGTCGCCTCCTTTATTTGGTATTTATGGATTTCCAACAAGTCAAAAGGAGGAACACCTCCGCTTCCACCGGGGCCCCGAGGCCTGCCGATTGTGGGCTACCTTCCATTTGTGGACGTGAACTTGCACAAGCAACTGGCAAATTTGGCTCACAAACACGGCCCTATTTTCAAGCTCTGGCTCGGCAGCAAACTGTATATAGTGATCAGCTCCCCGTCACTCGTGAAAGCGGTGGTTCGTGATCACGACTCGGTGTTCGCGAACCGGGATCCGCCGGTTGCGGCAGTGGTCGCCACCGGCGCCCTCGACATCTTCTGGTCTCCCAATGGCCCCTACTGGCGAGACATACGCAAGCTGTTCGTGCGCGAGATGCTGAGCAACAAGAACCTCCAGTCGTCGTACGAGCTCCGAGTCGATAGAGTGAGAGAGTTTGTGAAAGATTTGCAGGACAAGATGATCGGAAAGGCGGTTGACATCGGCGATCTGGTGTTTCGGATCGAGGTGAACGTGATCATGAGCCTGCTGTGGGGCGCCACGGTTGAAGGTGACGAGCGAGATAGGCTCGGCGCCGATTTCCGGATTAACATGTCGAAGCTCGTGGACTTGCTTGGGAAGCCTAATGTTTCTGACTTCTTTCCGTTTTTGGCGAGGTTTGATTTGCAGGGAATCGAGAAAGAGGTGAGAGGTGTGCTGCCGAAGCTAGAGGAAACTATTGATTGGATTATCGAGCGAAGGATGAACATGATGACAAACGGTGAAGGGAGGAGTGATGATGATGTGCGGGAGAAGGACTTTCTGGAAATTCTGTTGGAGCTCAAGGACCACAAACTTGGGGAAGAATCGTCTTTCGGCCTCCTTCAGATAAAGGCTGTTTTGATGGTAACATTTCGTCTATTACATTTCGTGTTGCACTTCCCTTTCGATTTCAATTTTTTGTGTTTAAGTTATATTTTCTTGTTATTTTTAGAGTTTATATTATTTAATTTTAAAATAATATAATTGATTAACTGGTATTAAATAACGTATAAGAAATTGAAATAAAAAAAAATGAAGAAAAACATTTTAAAAAAAATAATTCCGCACTAAAGAATGAAACACGGAAAATGAAAATGACAATTTCTTCTATTCATCTAATCTCTCCTTTCTCTTATATATTGTGATCATATCTTCTTTAATTAATTTAGTATATAGAAGCAGCTATATATGCCTAGTTTTCCATCTTCCTTATCATGTACTGTAACCCTCTAACCCATGCATTAATGACTTTAACTAGTATACACCAAAAGTCAAAATTATCTACAAGCTTTTTGACAATAATTAATAAAGGTGCTTTTTTTTGGTAAATAAATGCGTAGAGTGAGATACAAACACAGTTTGTATACATATAGGAAGTTAATTGATAATTTGTAAATAGCTCCTTAGAGTGTAAATTATGAATCATGAATTTGTACGTACAGTTTAAATTAATTAATTAGATCTTTCATCTTGTATGCTAGCTGATTTGAAAATTTGTATGTTGAATTATAACATTTGTATATATGTTGAATCAATGATAACATCTATATATTACAAAATGAATTTACACACGGGGCAGGACATCATAGTAGGTGGGACGGACACTACAGCAACGACAGTGGAATGGGTGATGGCGGAGCTTCTGAAGAATCCGGATGCGATGCAAAAGGTAAAAGAAGAAGTAGGAGATGTTGTAGGATTAGGAAGCAACAAGTGTGTGGAAGAATGGCATTTGCCTAAGCTACGATATCTTGAAGCAGTGGTGAAGGAAACGATGCGGCTACACCCTCCTCTTCCACTGATCGTGCCCCGGTTTCCAACGCAATCCACGACCATTGGTGGATACACAATCCCCAGAGGGTCTCGAGTGTTCTTGAACATGTGGTCGATTTACATGGATCCGCAGCTTTGGAAGAACCCTGCGGAGTTTCAGCCCAGCAGGTTTCTGAATGAGAATGGAGACTGCGATTACAGCGGCAACAGTTTCCAGTATCTCCCGTTCGGATCGGGGAGAAGGTTGTGCCCCGGTCTGCCCCTGGCTGAGAGAATGGTCATGTTTCTGTTGGCTACACTTGTGCATTCATTTCACTGGCGCTTGCCTCATCACTCCAATATTGATATGTCTGAGACGTTTGGGATTGTCATGAGGAAGACCACTCCACTCTTCGCTATTCCTTTCAACCCTCCTCATGTTTCAACTTCTACTTAACTTTTTATTTCAACAACATGTCTGCTTTACTTTACCTTGTGTTTTTATATATGTTTCCTTGCAAAATCCAAACTAGATCATTTAATAAGATTTTTGCTCATCACAAATTGCATTACGTACTAACCTTTCGTTCTCTTCCAACTCCTTAACAACATATGCAGCTAGCTAGCACCAGATCATGTGCAATGTCAATTATCTAAATGTTTGCTTTTATTGGGTAAATAAATTTTTAATCATCGAGTTTATTATAGAAATATAATCAATTGGGTAAATACATTTTTAATGGAGTTGACGATCTTGATCTAAGATGGCAAGCATATTGTAGTTTGTTATTCAAATTATGGGTACATCTAGGAATACACGAGCTCTTGAGATCCCTATATAAAATTAGAACGTCTTCGAATTTGAGTTCCACGACTTCTCTTCCTCCTAACTGAAAAAAACACAAAAACAATAATAAAAAAAATTACGGATGTGAAATTGTAATTGTGATTGAATAAATTTACACCATCATCTTCTTGGCACGCCTTTGGTCAATCACTTGCGCTTTTTTATTCTTTCCTTCCGGATTTTTTTCTTTTTTCTTCCGTTCCAATTTTTGTTTTTGTTTTTTTCAAAAGCCATCTATTTCACCATTAATTATCAAGTAGTACACAAATCTCATGTGTTAGTACCGGGTATGAGAACTTCTCGAACCGCCATATAAAAAATAATGTAATTTAATTTAATTCTACGGTTCACTAATTAAATATTTCATTTAAGAGTATATATTTATATAAAAAAATAATTATTGAGCCCACGGGTTAGGAAAACCTAAGTTTAGGAAAACTGGATTATTATCTCATTTATTCGTATTTATTAATTCTCGCAACCTGACTTTAGTCTTTAATTTATCAATGATGGGCAATTACTGATTTGCTATCAGACTGCTTATTAAGGCATATACCATAACATAAACATAATGTGTCAGCAAGAAAAGCCGGGATCCGCGTCCAGAAATAACTCCTTGAATCCTGCAGAGACAAATCACAAGAGATTAGCACCATGTTTAGAATAACTTTCCTAAATAAATGTATTCTCTATCTATATGTATGATCTCTTGATGTAAATCAATACATACAAAAATATCAAACATAATAGAATTTTTCCGGCCTCATTCTTCTGTCCCTTTTGTTCATCTCAACTCCATCATGTTTAGACTTAAAATCAACATGGTATCGAAGCAGTAGCGATCCTCACGGGTCATTGCTGTTCTGCATCATCATTTACCATTTTTTCAACCTGCTATCAACATGGTAGAAGAAGGAGGCGGCCTATCGAGCACCCACCAACCACAGCCAGGGGCCGAAGCTTTGGCACATCAATTGGCTATACTCCTAAAACAGTTCAGCCAACAAACAACAACAGATAATCGAGCCACGGAAACCAACCAAGGACAGACAGTGACTGTGAACGTTAAACTTAACGAATTCAATTATTCATTATGGTCCCGAATGATGCATTTAGCAATCAGAGGGAGGGGTTGCCTCAATCACATCACCGGCCATCATCCTCCCCCCGATTCTACCGATCCCAACTACCACAAATGGTACCAAAATGACCTCACCGTTATCTCCTGGATCATTCAGAACATGGAGCCACAATTAGCAAACAACTATGTGCAATACAAAATAGCCCATAGTCTTTGGAAAGGCCTCGCTACAACATATAACATCGGCTGAGACTCTACTCAAATTTTCGAGTTAACAGGCAAATAGTGTTAAGCAAGGACAGGGATCAATTGAAAATTTTTATAGCACATTACAATGACTTTGGGTAGAGATCGATGAAAGCCACCCAAATCCCATGGAATGTGAAAAAGATATCGGCATCTATTGTCGGATTCAATTCGAAACTCGACTTTTTCAACTGCTCGCCGGAGTCAGCGAGAAGTATGAACCGGAGCGCCAGGATATCTTAAAAATGGATCTGTTACCAAATATGGAGGCGACATATGCCCTACTTCCTTTAGCTTAGTGATCACGCTAGTTTGTAGTATAAATAAGCTGATCTTCTTTGCAATCTGTAATGTTGAACTATTTTTTTCGTAGAAATATAATTCGATATTTTTCCTTCGATCTTCCAACAATAGTTTTGAGTCAAAATGTATATGCCTTTGATTTCGAATAATAAAATTTTGTGCTTTCTATAGTGAATTCTCTATTTATAGTTTTGATAGTCTTTAATTTATATATATATGTAATTTTTTGTATTGTAATTTTAAAATAAATATATTCATATCCACAAATAATAATTATTTTAATATTATTAATTTGAAAAAAATGCCTATACATAAGTTACAATTTATACCGACACATAAAAATTGTCACATGCATGCCACGTCACATTGGATGACATGGCACCACATCATCATTGCACATGTGGCAAATATGTTTAGACGCGTAAAATTTATATTTTTAGTGACATCTATATGTGTAGGTAATACTCTATGAATTATCAATATGTGTGGGGGGGGTAAAAAAAAAATTTCTACAGAAATATAGCGACATAGACTAACATTTATAATATGTGTTGGTAAACAATTGCACTCACACATGAGCATATTTTTAGCCACATTTATGTGTTGTTAAAAGTTTAAATTTTTGTAGTGTAAAGATCGTGTCAATCGGTGGAAATATTTTATATCCAGAAAATGTGAATATTTTTGTCAATGATTTGATAGCATGTAATACCCCAAATTTTCGATTAAGGTTTAGAGGATTCTTAATGATAATTAAGAAGTTAAGGAATAAAATTAATGAAGGTTAATTAAGGTCAGATGTCAGTCACGACTTTAAGGGTCAGTTTTCGTGAAAATCATCTTTTCGGAAAATATGATCTTAATTCTTTTATGACCATTCATGGTCTCGTTAGAAAGGTTTTAACTCAAGGAATTTACCAGTGTTTTCGGATTTTAATTCTGAAGTCAATTGAGTTCCCGGTGATGAAAAACGTATTTAAAGGATGAATGAATAGTAACTTTTGCGTGCGTTCGTGTTTTGAGAAATTTACGAAATCCTCCTCGTTGATCCGAGTCTAGTTCTGTCAGGCCCCTCTTATGGGAAATGACCCAAGGGTTCCGTTGGCGTTCATGGATTACCATTTTGAGGTCAATCGAACGCTCGGGAGCAAAATCTGTCAGTCTGAGTGAATAGTAAAAAGTAAATCCAAAAAGGGAATCTTTGCTCGTCTTTCTTCAGATGACCCCGTCTTATTCATGAATCAAGTTGGTTCACTAGTATTCGAGCCAACGAGTCTCCCGGTATTTTTAGATTTCATGTTTGAGGTCATTTGGACCTCGACATCGAATAAACCAGCTTTTAGCTGAACCCGGGGTGACTTTTGCAGTATTCTTGAAATAGCTTCCCTTGGAAGCCAAAGCTTTTCCTATAAATACAAGGCCCCCCTTTAGCTTTCATTGCTCATTTGTCATCTATTTCACTTCTAAATCGAGAGGGTGAGAAGCTTTGAAAGCCGAGAAGGTTCTGTCGAAGTAAAAAGAGTTCTTCTTGAGTGTTCTTCAAGAGGACGAGCGGAGTGGCGTGGAAGGGATGCGGTGACGGAAGGTGCTAGGAACGCCGTTGGATTGTAGCGGGCGGCTCTGCCGCCGTTGCAACTCGACGAGACGCCGAGCCAGCCACCTTCCTTCGACGCACCTAACCCCGTCCATTCTTGCTCATCAGTCTCGATCTCCATTTCTTTTTCCGTCTTTAAATTCTGCATTAACTTTCAGTTCTTTACGTTCTTCGCGTTCTTCATTATTGCTCGTCTAAGTTATATTTCAGTTTTTATTGAAAGTTCCAAGTTAATAACGTTTACGTTATATTTCTTGTTTTATTCATGTCGTTATTATTCTTGAGATTAGCCCCGTTAATTCCGTTTAAATTCCGTTCAAGCTGTATTTAGAGATTTCACCGTTATTCTAAATATTTAAAGAGAATTATCGTGTTTACGTCGTTATAATGCCAAAATTTCTTTTAAAGTTAAAAGCATGTTGTTGCATGTTAAATTCAAGTATGATGTTTTAAAAATCCGGGTTAATTGTTCTTCGTGTTCTTTGTGTTCGTCGAAGAAATCAACGAACACGAAGAACAGACGAAGAACACGAGTGAAGAAACCCAGAAGAAGAGAGAGAGAAAAGAAGAGTGTGCGAGAGCCCCGCAGGGGGGGTGGGCGCCACCGCGCAACACCCCTCTCTGCCGCGCACGAGCCCGCCGGGGGCAGGGGAGCCCGCCGGGGCTGGAAGCCCCGCGGCGGCGGGTGGCCCGCCGGGGCAAGGTAGCCCCGCGGCGCCCCCCCTTCTCCGTGTTGTTTTTCCGCCGTTTCTTTTCGGCTATTTCGTACCCTCTTCCCGAGCTTTTCAAGCTTTTCAAGTCGTGTTATTTCTAAGTTATTTTCAAGTTAAATTTTAGAGAATCAATCACGATATTCTAAATTTATTTTGAGTAATCTATTCAAGTTATTCTTTGTCTAAAAATTGGGAAATCAAGTTGAGATGTTTTTTAAATAAATTCTTCTCAAAATTTATAAAGTCGTAAAGTCGTGCAATCTGTAAATAAATCTTAGATTTTAGTCTTCGGGTAAAATATCATTATTTCTCGCTTTAGATAGTCGACTTCTTCGAAGAAGGTCGCTAAGTCGATGATTCGACTTTTGTAGGAGGAAGTGAGCCTCGTAGGAATTCGGAGAAGGACCATCAACTCGTTGCTTCGTCTGCTGTCCAGTAATCGAGGTGGGTAAATCTATACTTATCTAAAGTTTGAGCTAATAAGCTCTAGAAGCATATAGGACAAATGAAATATCCAATAAAATATTTTGCTCTGCCTGATTGATCTTTGTACAAGGAAGAAAGAAAAGGAAAAATATTACATATTGATTGAGCTCTCAAGCATGTTTAGAAATGTTAGAATTGTTTAAGTATTGTTTATGCTAGCATGAGGTAATTAGAATTGCTTTAATTGCAATTTATGATTATGCACGTTCATTTCTTCGTATCTGAATGTTGGATTTTGCTAAAGTTTATTTAACTAATTAAGCATTGCCTTTTTAGGGTAGTGATAAATCCCTTATAGGCCGAAGTTATGCTTAATTTAAAAGTATTGCCTTAGACGTTGCTCTAAGCTCAATAATTCTAGTAAGGTTAAGGAAGGCTAAGTTAAGAAATGAAGAATATAGCTCTATAACCAGGATTGAGCTCAGAATTCATGATTTTGATCATTAAAAGGGAGTCACTGCTGGGTTTTCCCCTCGCATACTCGGGAGGATATTTGAGGTAACCCCTCTCCTATCCTATGGCATTCCTAAGGGTACAGTTGACATTAGGTTTGAGCCAAGGTTGGGCCCAAAAGTCAAGAAAAGGTTTTGCGGATATGGAGAGGGCTTTTGCGTTTTGCTCTCCATATATCGCAAGTTTATTATTGGATATTTCTTGAGTTATTAAAGAAGCTTTTATTAAAACCCACTGAGTACATTAGTGCTCACGCCCCCTCTTTTTCAAATGTTTTCAGGTTGAGATGCTGAGGATGATGGTGGCTGTGGATGTGGGTTGGCTACCAAGATTGTTTTACTATTATATAAGTTTCTTTTGGGATCCCATGATGTTTCTGCTACTCTGATAGACTCTTCTAATTTCATTCAAGTTCAATTATGTTTATCAAGATTCTAAGGATATTCACCAAGACATGATTATCTAGGTATATATATAAGTGATGCATATTCAGTTTTATTCCTACTTCTCGAGCATGTTTCTCCTTCGCCTATGGAGAGGCTTGTTCAAGTTAGTATCCGTATATTCGTTTGGACCTGTAAATAGGTATGTGCATGTTGATATCTGATTAGTTAGTCGTTTAGTTCCGCAAAAGCATGTTTCTTTCTTAATTAAGTAAACTCGAGTATCGTCACCTATCTTTCAAAAGTATATCTTTATCCCTAAAACTTTCTTGGTTAATCTTCCGTCTTATTCAATAAACCCTTAATAACACCCTGTCCCAATTCGTTAATCCCTATCTCGGGACCGGGCTGTTACAGTTGGTATCAGAGTCAGGTTTGCAACTCTGCAGGCCTGTCCCTTTGTTTAAGTTAAAGCTAAGTGTTTATGTGCATATGAATTGCTTCGTAATAAGTTACAGCAGCAACCCACAGCTCGCCATCACCCTCGTATCTTCAACACACAAAAATCAAGGTATGATACTATGGAGATTTTAGATTTTGAATTCATAGTTTTTGACTATCGAAAATGAAGAGATTTGAGCAAGCATGCCTCTTTCTGGATAAGGGGAAAACCTTGATAATGAAATTCCAAGTAAGAAGTATTCAGGTAAAATGATTTTCTGAGGAAAAAGGGTTGTGAAAGAAGTTCTTGATCACAAAGAAAAGTGTTTAAAAACTTATTTTTAAACATATGTCTTAACAAAAGATAAAAGTTTCGAAGAAGAATTCTAAATTTAAAAGAAAATGGTTGATTCATTCTCGAATTTTTGTTTTAAAGGAAAAGGGTAAAGTTTATGATCAAAGACTTGGGCACCAAAATTTTTGTAAAAGTCAACTGCAAAAAGGATCTATGCATGCAAGATAAGTATCTGAATCTAGACGATAGCATGATCTCAGGAGAACCATAGGTCTCCCTTTTATAATCTAGACTGATTAAGCTTCATATTTCTAGATGGTTAAGCGTCATTCGATTGCTAGGAATAATGTGCCTCTTTTCCGCCCTGTTCAAGAAATGAACGACTTGGGAGGAATGCCAGGAAAGGTATCCGACTTGGAAACATGCATCCGTATGTGTGAGCAAGCACCGGCTGCCGAAAGGCCAGCAATGTACCGCATTTTGCAAAGCACCATCACCCGTGATCCCGAGACGCATGCTGTAATCGGGAACCTGACAGAATTCTCTTTAGCCTTGATGGCTCTTTGGGAGTTAAAGTATGGCCACGTGAATGCTCTAGCCGAGCAAAATCCCTCATCCGTGATGGAACCAGAACTGCTAAGGGCGACTCTGAACAGTCCCCCTGAATTTCAAACACCGTGCCCTCGCGCTGAAGAAACTTTAGAAGCAAGACCCTTGATCATCCAGGACACCGAGTTTTTGTCCTCCAAGAATGCACCAGTAGGCACCTGCCTATCAACCAGTTGCCCCTCAGAGTTTGGGACAGCGAATGCCCCATCAGTTCCCCGAAGGAAGCTTAAGGAAATTCAAGTTCGAGATACTAGAGACAGATGAAGATGAGGAAGAAGGGAACTCAGCATATAGTTAAGCTTTAGAAATAGGCAAAGGAGGTGTTAGAACACCTTGCTGACCTGTTGTCCGTTTATCCGCTTTAATCCAGATCTTATTCTGAAAATGTATTAACCAACCATTTAGATTTTTGACAGCAGCAGTAATTCTCCAAAAGGTAGCCCTATTTGGATGTAACCAAGAACCTCTTTCTTATTTATGCCAAAAGTCCTCTTATGAGGCAATTTTCCCGCTTGCTTGATCTACCATGCGTAATCTAAAGACCTTATTGAAAGGCATTTTATTTTGCTTCGTGCAAATTCGAGCGAGCATCACTAAAATGTAGGATTCTTTAGAATGTCGTCAAGAAGACATCAAGCCGAGAGAACAAGGCCGCAAGCAAGCAAGTCCTAAACCGCGACTCAAGAGCCAAGAATGTGTTTCTCAAACACAACCTTTCCGTTCTAATAGTCTAGGAGACCCGATGGGAATCGAGAAATGGGTTAATCTTTAGAAATGAATTTTCAATTTCATAGTCTGATCAGAAGACGAGGAATTAGGTTGTGCTCTTTTATGAATACGAACTTCGGGAAGGAGTCCGTTCAAAGGATGACAAATTTAAGGCAGTGAGCGTAGTATGATTGGGAAGGTTTCAAGTACGAGTTATATCAGAAGTATATCCTGAACTGTTCATAAAGCAAAGGAGGTAGAGATCTGGAGCTAGAAGTAAGGAAAGAAGACGTTGTCAATCCACGATCGAGAGTTCAACCAGTTATCAAGGCATAACCCGCATTAGTGGTTTCAGACGAGAAGAAAAACGCGTATAGATCAGGTCGATTGTTGTATCCCTTCTAATAGGTGAAAGTAATTCCCGTATGTCACCTTTTCCAACCAAGTATAGCTAATTAAAGGCCAACCAACTCATGCTATTGCATAACAACCTAGTAAAGAAGAAGATGCGTGAAAAGAAAGAGAAAGAACCTGAAGAAAATCGTTAAGCAGATAGACCTAGAAGTGGTAGATTAAAAGTTTCGGTAAGATAAGAAGTTTTGATGAGCCTATCCATTCATTCTCGCATCAATTAAAACAATCACCTTTCAACAGTGTCATATTAATTGAAATTCTCCATTTATAACATTTGAATTTCTTCAATATCATTTTGGACAAATTATAATCTTTTGATGTTACTTTAATCATCCAGAATCAGTGATAGTATTCCCTTGTTAAAGTTATGCTGACGCCTTTGCAAATATTCAATACGATTCTCAGTTGTTAATCATCGATTGTCTCCCATACGTTTGCTATACGCAAAAACCCCTTTTGAGTTTATAAGTCCTCTGAAAAAGCAATGTTTTAGGTATAAGTAACCCAATGTTATATCTCTTCCAGCTTTTGGAACTTGTTAAAGAATTATTGATCAAGATAAAGTCCTCACTCAGAGGTAATCATTTCGTTTTGCTCCCACTCATAGAGCTCGAGTGTGGATTCTTGATTAGAGCAGAGAGTATAAAGTAATATTCCTTGGGAAGAATAAGAGAGAATAGTCCTAATAGGAAGAAAAATCTAAGTATGATAGTTAGTGCCCTTCTAGTAGGACGCGAATCTCTAAAAGTGATCTTTCAGCTCGTCCAGTATTAAGAGGCAATCTGAAGAATGACGTTAGATAAGTTTTGAGCTTACGTTCAAGGTCCAGTCACGCAATCTTTACGCCTGCAAGTGGCGGTGATCCCCAGCAGAGACTATAAAGTCAGAATACCATCGAAAAGCGGTCGCAACGAAGAAAGAGGAAAGAGAGTTTGCTATAGAAGGCGTTTCAGGCACAAGAAAATTTTGAGGACGTATTTCCAAAAGGAGCTATCAGAACTACCACCATATAGACAAGTGGAATCCACTATCGGTTTAGAACCAGGAGTTGCACCAGTCAAAAGCCCCTTACAGAATGGCGCCTAATGAGTCACCAGAACTCAAGGTTCAACTGCAAGAGTTATTAGACCTAGGTTTTATCCAACCTAGTGTGTCGCCTCGGAAAGTTCCAATCTTGTTTGTGAAGAAGAAGGATGGCACATTGAGAATGTGCATCGACTATAGAAGGCTTAATAAGTTGACTATTAAGAATCGATACCCTCACCCAAGAATAGATAATCTCTCTGAGCAAGCTTAAGGGAGCAAGTGTCTTCTCAAGGATAGACTTAAGATCTGGGTATCATCAGTTGAAGATCTGAAAGGAGGATATTCCTAATACTGCTTTTAAGACTCGCTTTGGGCATTACGAGTTTGTGGTAATGCCGTTCGGATTGACCAACGCCCCAGCAGTGTTCATGGATTTAATGAACTGGGTTCTTACCCGTATTTAGATAAGTTTGCACTAGTTTTCATAGATGATATCCTCATCTATTCGAAGGATGAAGAGGAGCATCAAGAGCACCTAAGGGTGGTGCTGGAGAAGTTAAAGAAGAGAAAGGCTTTACGCTAAGTTTAGTAAGTATGAGCTTTGGCTTAAAGAAGTTATGTTTCTAGGTCATATGGTTTCGGTAGAAGGAATCAAAGAAGATTCAGCTAAGATTGAAGCTACAAGCAACTCGAAGTCTCCAGGGAACGTGAATGAGATAGGAATTTTTCTAGGACTTGCGGAATTCTATCGTAGATTCATCGAAGGATTTCCGTCAATATCTAAGGCTACGATGTGATTATTGAAGAAGGACTTCAAGTTTAGGTGGACGCCCGAGTACGAGGAAAATTCCAGACCTAAAAAAAAAAGATATAACCACAACCCTAGTGTGGGCCATTCAGGGAGAGAATAAAGACTTCGTGGTTTATGCTGATGCGTCGAAAAAAGGATTAGGATGTGTGCTGAAGAAGAGAGGAAAGGTGATTGCTCATGCTTCGAGGCAGCTTAAGAATCACGAGTAGAACTACTTCACGCATGACCTAGAGCTAACAGCGATTGTTATGCACTGAAGATCTGAAGGCACAATCTCTACGGAGCCAAGGGTGAGAATCTTCTCAGATCATAAGGACCTAAATTACTTCTTCAAGCAAGAGGATCTTAGCATAAGGCAGAGAAGATGGCTAGGACTTGTAAAGGATTACGATCGCGCGACTCGCTACCACCCAGGTAAGGCAAATGTGGTAGTTGATGCCCTAAGTAGGAAGGAGAAGGGGGAGTTAGAACTCGCTCAAGTTAAGGAGAAGCTTTGATAGGAATTCAAGAAGTTAAGAATTGAGGTGCTAACACCACCTGCAACCAATTAAGCACAATCGCCGCGATAGTCGCTCATCCCGTCCTGAGGTAAAGGATAGTTAAGAAATGAAATGAGTTTCTCGAGAAGAAAAGACTAGAAGCACGATTAGATAGCTCGCAAGACTTCGTAGAAGTCGCCGATAAAGCGCTCTTATTCAAATGAAAGCTTTGCGTGCCAAGCAAGGAAGAACTAAAGGAGGAAATCATGTGCAAGGCACATGACACGCCACATACAGCACAATCCCAGAAGCATCCAAATATATCAAGACCTCAAGAAGAACTTCTAGTAAAATATCATGAAGAGAAAAGTCGCCGCCTTCGTGGAAAGGTGTTCAAACTATCAGCAAGTGAAGCATTGTATCAAAACCTTCTGGTTTGCTCTAGCCCATAAATTCCTGAATGGAAGTAGAATCATAGTAGTATAGGCTTTGTGGTAGGATTACCAAAGTCTAAGTGGTGGAATACTGCTAGTTGGGTAATCGTGAATCGATTATCGAAAGCAGCACATCTTATTGTTGTTATAATGATAGATGGGCTAGATCAACTAGCCCAGCTGTATGATAGGAAAATTTGTGCATAATGCACGATGTGCCGGTCTCGATTATATCAGATCGTGATACGAGATTTACGTCAAGATTTTGGAGGAGTCTACAAAGGCAATGAGATCAAAGCTCAATTTCAGCACTGCATTTCATCCTCAAATGAATTGCCAGTCCGAAAGGGCTATTCAAATTCTAGAAGACATGCCTAGAGGAGTAGTCATCAATCAAAGAAGCAGCTGGGAGGAGCTACTGCAATTGATATAAGTTGCGTACAACAACAGCTGCCAGTCATCATGGCCCTCATAAAGCCCTGTTCAGAAGGAAGTGTAATCACCCTAGTATCGAGACGAAGTTAGAAAGAGAAGGATACTTGGACCTGAAATGGTCCCGGTAGCAGTCCAGAAGATCGAGCTTGTTCATTCAGCAAATTAAGGAAATACAAGACAGACAGAAGGCTTACACGGACGAAAGAAGAATGGAACTGAGATTCGACATTAAAGATAGTATTCTTGTAAATGTTTCCGTCAGGGAGTGGTTCGTTTTGCCAAACGAAACAAGTTAAGGCCCATATTTATTGGACCTTTTGAGATTTAGAAAAGGTGAATAAAGTAGCCTACAGGTTGGCCTTACCACCCAACCTGAGTGATGTTCATGAGGTCTTTTCATGTCTCAATGTTGAAAAAGTACATGTTTGATCCAAAGCACGTGTTTTGCAAGGAAGAGATAGTCCTTAATAAGGACATTGCCTATGAAGAGAAGCCCTAGGCCTTTGTGAGTTAAAAGATCCAGAAGTTAAGGAACGAGGAGATCAATCTTGTAAAGATGATCTGGAACCTTCATGGTTCAGAGGAAGCAACATGGAGCTCGAATCCGAGCTACTCAAAAAGTACCCTGATATCGTTTATCATGGTTAGTAAATTTCGGGATGAAATTTCTTTAAGGGGGTAGGATATAACACCCCAGATTTTCGATTAAGGTTTAGAGGATTCTTAATGATAATTAAGAAGTTAAGGAATAAAATTAATTAAGGTTAATTAAGGTCAAATGTCAGTCACGACTTTAAGGGTCAGTTTTCGTGAAAATCATCTTTTCGGAAAATTTGATCTTAATTCTTTTATGACCATTCATGGTCTCGTTAGAAAGGTTTTAACTCAAGGAATATGCCAGTGTTTTCGGATTTTAATTCTGAAGTCAATTGAGTTCCCGGTGATGAAAAACGTATTTAAAGGATGAATGAATAGTAACTTTTGCGTGCGTTCGTGTTTTGAGAAATTTACGAAATCCTCCTCGTTGATCCGAGTCTAGTTCTGTCAGGCCCCTTTTATGGAAAATGTCCCAAGGGTTCCGTTGGCGTTCACGGATTACCATTCTGAGGTCAATCGAACACTCGGGAGCAAAATCTGTCAGTCTGAGTGAATAGTAAAAAGTAAATCCAAAAAGGGAATCTTTGATCGTCTTTCTTCAGACGACCCCGTCTTCCTCACGAATCAAGTTGGTTCACTAGTATTCGAGCCAACGAGTCTCCCGGTATTTTTAGATTTCGTGTTTGAGGTCACTTGGACCTCGACATCGAATAAAGCAGCTTTTAGCCGAACCCGGGGTGACTTTTGCAGTATTCTTGCACTGAAGTGGCTTCTCTTGGAAGCCAAAGATTTTCCTATAAATACAAGGCCCCCCTTTAGCTTTCATTGCTCATTTGTCATCTATTTCACTTCTAAATCGAGAGGGTGAGAAGCTTTGAAAGTCGAGAAGGTTCTGTCGAAGTAAAAAGAGTTCTTCGTGAGTGTTCTTCAAGACGACGAGCGGAGTGGCGTGGAAGGGATGCGGTGAGGGAAGGTGCTAGGAATGCCGTTGGATTGTAGCGGGTGGCTCTACCGCCGTTGCAACTCGACGAGACACCGAGCCAGCCACCTTCCTTCGACGCACCTAACCCCGTCCATTCTTGCTCATCGGTCTCGATCTCCATTTCTTTTTCCGTCTTTAAATTCTGCATTAACTTTCAGTTCTTTACGTTCTTCACGTTCTTCATTATTGCTCGTCTAAGTTATATTTCAGTTTTTATTGAAAGTTCCAAGTTAATAACGTTTACGTTATATTTCTCGTTTTATTCCTGTCGTTATTATTCTTGAGATTAGCCCCGTTAATTCCGTTTAAATTCCGTTCAAGCTGTATTTAGAGATTTCATCGTTATTCTAAATATTTAAAGAGGATTATCGTGTTTACGTCGTTATAATGCCAAAATTTCTTTTAAAGTTAAAAGCATGTTGTTGCATGTTAAATTCAAGTATGATGTTTTAAAAATCCGGGTTAATTGTTCTTCGTGTTCTTTGTGTTCGTCGAAGAAATCAACGAACACGAAGAACAGACAAAGAACACGAGTGAAGAAACCCAGAAGAAGAGAGAGAGAAAAGAAGAGTGTGCGAGAGCCCCACAGGGGGGGTGGGCGCCGCCGCGCCACACCCCTCTCGGCCGCGCACGAGCCCGCCGGGGGCTAGGCAGCCCGCCGGGGGCAGGGGAGCCCGCCGGGGCTGGAAGCCCCGCGGCAGCGGGTGGCCCGCCGGGGCAAGGTAGCCCCGCGCCCCCCCTTCTCCGTGTTGTTTTTCCGCCGTTTCTTTTCGGCTATTTTCGTACCCTCTTCCCGAGCTTTTCAAGTCGTGTTATTTCCAAGTTATTTTCAAGTTAAATTTTAGAGAATCAATCAAGATATTCTCAATTTATTTCGAGTAATCTATTCAAGTTATTCTTTGTCTAAAAATTGGGAAATCAAGTTGAGATGTTCTTTAAATAAATTCTTCTCGAAATTTATAAAGTCGTAAAGTCGTGCAATCTGTAAATAAATCTTAGATTTTAGTCTTCGGGTAAAATATCATTATTTCTCGCTTTTGATAGTCGACTTCTTCGAAGAAGGTCGCTAAGTCGATGATTCGACTTTTGTAGGAGGAAGTGAGCCTCGTAGGAATTCGGAGAAGGACCATCAACTAGTTGCTTCATCTTCTGTCCAGTAATCGAGGTGGGTAAATCTATACTCATCTAAAGTTTGAGCTAATAAGCTCTAGAAGCATATAGGATAAATGAAATATCCAATAAAATATTTTGCTCTGCCTGATTGATCTCTGTACAAGGAAGGAAGAAAAGGAAAAATATTACATGTTGATTGAGCTCTCGAGCATGTTTAGAAATGTTAGAATTGTTTAAGTATTGTTTATGCTAGCATGAGGTAATTAGAATTGCTTTAATTGCAATTTATGATTATGCACGTTCATTTCTTCGTATCTGAATGTTGGATTTTGCTAAAGTTTATTTAACTAATTAAGCATTGCCTTTTTAGGGTAGTGATAAATCCCTTATAGGCCGAAGTTATGCTTAATTTAAAAGTATTGCCTTAGACGTTGCTCTAAGCTCGATAATTCTAGTAAGGTTAAGGAAGGCTAAGTTAATAAAGGAAGAATATAGCTCTATAACCAGGATTGAGCTCAGAATTCATGATTTTGATCATTAAAAGGGAGTCACTGCTGGGTTTTCCCCTCGCATACTCGGGAGGATATTTGAGGTAACCCCTCTCCTATCCTATGGCATGCCTAAGGGTACAGTTGACATCAGGTTTGAGCCAAGGTTGGGCCCAAAAGTCAAAAAAAGGTTTTGCGGATATGGAGAGGGCTTTTGCGTTTTGCTCTCCATATATCGCCAGTTTATTATTGGATATTTCTTGAGTTATTAAAGAAGCTTTTATTAAAACCCACTAAGTACATTAGTGCTCACGGCCCCTCTTTTTCAAATGTTTTCAGGTTGAGATGCTGAGGATTATGGTGGCTGTGGATGTGGGTTGGCTGCCAAGATTGTTTTACTATTATATAAGTTTCTTTTGGGATCCCATGATGTTTCTGCTACTCTGATAGACTCTTCTAATTTCATTCAAGTTCAATTATGTTTATCAAGATTCTAAGGATATTTACCAAGACATGATTATCTAGGTATATAGATAAGTGATGCATATTCAGTTTTATTCCTACTTCTCGAGCATGTTTCTCCTTCGCCTATGGAGAGGCTTGTTCAAGTTGGTATCCGTCTATCCGTTTGGACCTGTAAATAGGTCTGTGCATGTTGATATCTGATTAGTTAGCCGTTTAGTTCCGCAAAAGCATGTTTCTTTCTTAATTAAGTAAACTCGAGTATCGTCACCTATCTTTCAAAAGTATATCTTTATCCCTAAAACTTTCTTGGTTAATCTTCCGTCTTATTCAATAAACCCTTAATAACACCCTGTCCCCATTCATTAATCCCTATCTCGGGACCGGGCTGTTACATAGCATAATCTATTATGCATTATAAATAAATTGCGATAAAAATTATGAAATGTAATTTTAAATGAAAATCATTTTTTAGGTTTTTGGGGGTGAGATATTTTGGGATTGAATATGGTGTCTGACCATTAATATACTACTAAGTTATAAAGCTCATGATATAAAAATAATTTTAACGGAGATTGTGTTTGCAAAATGCACGTGTTAGTTGTGTTATTTCAGTGACTCGTTACTCGTGAGTGATATTTTTTAGATTATTATGATTTAATTTTATGAGTGAAGCATCATTCTCATTTCACAATTTTTTCTTACATTTGGGGTGAGCATTAATTATCTTGATAATTAGATAAATAATTTTAATAGTGATACTTCAATGAAATATTAAGTATATGTATATTATTTGTGCATCGCACGGGAGCTAGCATCTACTAAAATTGATTGTGTGAATTCATAAAATTATAGAAACAAATCTATTCTCAGTTTACAGTTCTAACCGACCCTTTGAACAACATATATGCATGCACTATCTTTGTTGGTTTTGTATACTAGAAGACTTGTCTTTGTATACTTTTCTGATGATATGATGATATGATGATATGAAATGAAAGTCATTGCAGTCACTGTTTGCATTTAGATTGTGTTCTATAATTGTTCTATGCAATGTTCCATATACTTACATTATAAATGATTTAGTGTGGGAAGTCACACGGTAAGATCATATCATTAGAACCTTGTATTGTATTAAAAGATCTCACGGCTTAGATGGTCCTGAACACACCATCGGTACACCGTAGAATAATCTGATAAGTTAGTTTATCTTGACTAACTGATTATTCTAGTACACTTGTTAGTGTATTGAGGAAGATCATGATAGGATACTATTCTCTGTCTCTGACCCAGTTTCTGAGAGAATAAAGATCCACAGAGCTCGGGTTCTGAACTCATGTGATATTGGCGAACATATGTGTGCGTTGTTTGTTACTTTGATTTATCAATGAGTGAGATCTTTTCGTAGATCAAACATGATATCTTGTATAATAATAGTGTATACATGATGTCTCAACCAGTATACATGAGCACCGTGTCCTGGTGCGCCAGGTTGATGATGTTCTCTTGAGGAAACACAAGTTCATGTTGAAACCCTGCAGGTGGAATTTATTCCTTACATGATAAAGCTTGTATGGGACTACTAAAGGTTTTAGATGTTAATTAATTATAGCTGTCTGAGGCTGATATAATTAATTAATGAATATTATATCTTAAACACGGGGAATGACTGGACTAAAGGAGAAAGCATATTCGTAAATATGTATTAAGTTGGTAGGTCAGTTTTACTTCTTTAGTGGAATAAAAGTAAAACTTAATTTATTTAATTATATCATAAGTTTATTGGATATTGGATATTAAATAAATTAGTGGGTCAATTTAATATTCTTCTAGATCCCTGTTGTAGCCTAATTGACTGATAGTGGACTGTATGTAGAACTTGAGATAGAGGCCCAAGCCCAGTAGGGTTGGGGAACTGTATTTTCACCAACCTCCCTATATAATAGAGGGAGGGGGACAAAAATTAGGTGTTAAGAAATCAGCCCCTCTTTGTCTCTCAAGATATCCACATAATTCACAAACCTATCTAGTAGATTTTAGCCCACTCTGAATCTAGATACAATCCGGGAAGACAACAGAAGATCTTGGAGTAGAATCTGTGTTGGACGATTTTTCTGAGAAAAAGGAGGCGCCTATTTTGTTTCATTCAACAACAAGATTAGATCTATAATCTTGTCCACAGACCGTCTATTAATTTGTAAGTAGATTCATTTTCTCTGTCTTCCATTTTATTAGATTCGAATCTGCTGTGCATGCTTTTTGATTAGACTGTGATAAACATGCATGTGACATAAAATTATGATTTGCATGAACATGGATGAATGAACAACCAAATAGATCTTGCAGTGGTTTAATTCAAAAAAACTCCAACAGTGGTATCAGAGCCAGGTTTTGGCACTGTTCTAGGATTAATCCAAGCATGAATTCGAATTACATATTAAATTTGATGATAAATTTATGGTATTAAATTTTCAGATTTAATTGTGCATGTATTTCGATTTTATGGTATTCAAAACTTGGAAGAATTTTTGATGTAAAATTCGAAAATTCTAGTTTTGAGTGGTTGAGAATTTTCGATCATTATGGATATAGATTTGGAATGATATTTGATGTTCTTCAAATTTTCAGATTTATTTTTCATAATTTTCGAAAATTTGGTTGTCAAAATTTTCGAATTTTGATGTTCTAAAATTCCCTAATTTGTTGTTTAAATTTTCGATCGCTATGAATTAAATTTGGATGGATTTTTTATCAAGATCAAAATTTTCAGATTTAATTAAGATAGGTTTCAAAAATTTTGTTGATTAGAAAAAGATTATTTAATCTTTGATGTATATCTTAAGTTACCTATTTCTAGTCTACATAAGTTTGAAAATAGAATTTTAAATTTGGTAATTTTTGAAGTGGATCAAAATTTCCAGATTTATTCTTCTTGTTATTTTCGAAACTTATGGTATTTATTTGGAATAGTTTTTTGATTAATATCAAAATTTCCAAATATGTTAATTTTATATTATTTTCGATTTTATTAAATTAAATTGGAGAAGACTTTGATGAAACTCAAATTTCTAGTTTTATTTAATGAAGGGGATCGAAAATCATGTGCATTGGATTTAGATTTGATATTATTTGATGTATATCTTAATTTACCTAATTTTAATCTAGATAGATTTGAAAATAGAATTTTAAATTTGGAAAATTTGAAATGGATCAAATTTTCAGATTTATTATTTGGGTATTTTCAAAATCTATGGTTTTAAATTGGATAAGGTGATTTTGGATATATACAAATAATTATCAAAATCCAATTGTGATAAGAATTTGAATTTGGATAGGATTTGGAAGATTTTGGATTGGATCAAAATCTCCAAACCTTATCCTTAAAGATTTAGATTCTTATGGATAATATTTGGATTAGATTTTTGATTTACATCAAAATATCCAATTATTATTTAATTTGGGTGGTTTGAAAATATTAAATAAATTTGGTGGATAATTATAATTAATTTTCAGATTTATTTTAAGGTTATTTTCGAAAATACAAGGTTTAAAAATTGGTGGATAATTATTTTAATTTCCAATTTTTATCTTGTGGGTAATATCAAATTAATTAATTTAATTAATGGTAATATTCGAATATTATTTAATATCCATGCATAGATATCATATGTTATTTTAGTGGATCTTATAATACATGATTGTTGGATTTGTAGACTATGTTTGTTTGCAGGTTTACCAACTATCATGGCTCCTTTATTTTATGTGATGTATGTTTATGTTGAATGAATGTTGGCCATATGCCGGTTTGGCTATGTGATTTTAATCCATGAGAAAATCCATGGATTAGGTCTAGTTTTTTTTACGTTGTTTTAATGTAATAGATATAAAGTTGTTAGACCATTTTTGAGTTGTAATTTTTATTCTAGCAATATAAGATTTTTTCTTTTAGAATAGATAGTCTGTATTGAATAAAGATCGAAGATCAACTCAAAGAAGGAAAGTAGTTCAGCACCAAGAAGGAAGGTTCACCGGTTCACGTCCTGAAACCCTAAATGGAGCTAGGTTTTTCGGCGAGGCGCGGTGAAGGGGCGGCGGCCATAGCCCTATTTTCGGAGCTGACTTTCCAGTTTTATCTCATCATTCAACATGAGATATAAGCCATGATAGTTGGAATATTACTTTTGCTTATTATGTTGAAGCATGCAATGGATGTTTATCATTTTATGTGATGTTTGCATGTTTGATAATGGGATAAAATAAAACCTCAAACATAAACAACTAAGTGGGAGAGATTCATACTAAAGTATGTAGAAATCTCATACGGTCTCCATTAAAATCTGGTTTAATTGAGAAGTGATGGGCATGAGTGTTGATATCGGTCTTCCTCCATATCGGATGTGTCATATCACAGATTTCTCTAGAAATTAAAGCTCCTGAATAGATAGCTGTAGAACACTATTAGAACTAACTGACTCCTCCATCTGGAGCAGTTAAATTCGAATAAGTGATCTTGGTGCGAAGATAATGGTATGCACACTTAGATGTAATTTATTGATAAACGTCCACACGATCGTGGCTTATCAATTAGACGATTACATGACCGTGTTAATTATCCAGCTATTAATTTACTTGTTGTAAGGAAACTCAAATGGAGACAAATTAAAGGTTTAACCTATTTAAAAATGAGATTTATAAATGTCCACATGATCGTGGCTTATAGAAATCATTTTTAAAGTGTCGGTGGAAAAGTATATAATTTTTATGAGGCTTTCGATTATATACTGTTTATCCTAAAGTTATGTGACTGTACTGCATGTTTTAATTTCAGTTATTTCATATCATCAATGGCACTCTCCAATCTGTCCTCAATCCTCAAAGAAAATAAACTTGTCGGTGAAAACTACAATGACTGGATTTGTAACCTTAACCTAGTTTTTATTATTGAGGGACACAAGTTTTTACTTGAAGAAGTTTGTCCTCAGATGCCAGATGAGGGTTCTGATGAAGCCCAAAAGGTTGCATATGATAAGTGGGTTAGGTCTAATGAGATAGCGCGATGTTACATTTTGGCATCTATGTCGAATATGTTGCAACATCAGCATGAGCCTATGAAAACTGCTTATGATATCATGTACAACCTTAAGCAGCTATTCGGTCATCAGAACCGCTCGGCACGCCATTTGGCAATGAAGAAGCTAATGGATACGAGAATGGCTGACTCCACACCCGTTAGGGATCACGTTGTCATGATGATGGGGTATTTATCTGAGATCAAGACCTTGGGTGGAGAGCTGGATGCCGATTCTCAAATCGACATAGTTCTTCATAGCTTATCCTCGAAGCTTGAGCAGTTCAGGCTGAACTTTAACATGATTAAGAGGGATGTCAGCCTGACTGAACTGCTCATAGATCTTCAGGCGGCTGAATTGCTCCAAAAGAGCGATCCTCAGGCCCACATAGCTGAGAAAAGAGTGTATTCTTCTGGTGGAAAAAGGAAGAAGAGAAACGCACCTAAAAAGGCTGCAGATGAGGTGCTTAAGGTGAAGAAGCCAAAGGCAAAGATTCCTCCCGAGGAGTTCAAGTCAAAGACTAAGTGCTTCAAGTGCGGCCAACCAGGTCACTGGAAAGCTGCGTGTCCTAACAAGAAGAAGAAAAGAGGTACATCTCACACTCTGGTTGTAGAAACATGTTTAGCAACTTGTTCTACCCAGTCATGGGTAGTAGATACTGGAGCTACTGATCATGTTTGCATGTCTTTACAGGGGTTTCTGGTAAAAAGGCAACTAAGTGAGGATGAGATCACCGTCTACATGAGCAATGCTATAAGAGTGGCGGCTGTTGTAGTGGGAGACATTGTTTTACCTTTCAGTAGTGATAGAACTTTGGTTTTGAAAGATTGTCTTTATGTGCCTAGTTTTAGGTGAAACTTGACTTCAGTTTCTAAATTGATTATGGATGGATATTCTGTTTCTTTTGATAACAAAGTAGTTATCTTTATTGGTAAACATTTTATCTGTTCTGGCACATTGGATGGACACTTATACTTTCTTAAACCAATTGAAAACACTATGCAAAGACAACTGTTGAATACATCGATCATAAACCCTAACAAGAGAAAAGAACCTTCAGAATTGAATCAAACCTATCTTTGGCATCTAAGGCTAGGTCATATTAACCTTAAGAGGATACAAAGGCTTGTAAATGATGGACCATTGTCTTCTTTGGTACTGGAATTGTTTTCATTGTGTGAATCTTGTTTAGAAGGTAAAATGACCAAGCGTCATTTCCAGTCAAAAGGAAATAAATTCGAAGGGCTATTAGATTTGATTCACTCTGACCTATGCGGCCCTATGTCAGTTCAAGCTCGATGAGGGTTCGAGTATTTCATCACTCTCATTGATGATTACTCTAGATATGGTTATATCTATCTGTTGCGTCGCAAGTCTGAATGCTTTGAGAAATTCAAAGAGTTTAAGGCTTAAGCGGAGAAACGAACAGGCAGAAGTATCAAGTCACTATGTTTTGATCATGGTAGCGAGTACCTCTCAAGCGAATGTAGGGATTACATGGCAGAAAATGGGATTACATCCCAGTTGATTGCGCCTAGAACGCCACAGCAGAATGGCGTGGCGGAAAGAAGGAATCGTACACTATTAGAGATGGTTAGATCGATGATGAGTTATTCTGAGTTGCCCATTTCTTTCTAGGGATATGCCCTGGAAACAGCAGCCTATATTCTTAACTTGGTTCCATCGAAATCAGTTCCTGCTACACCCACAGAACTATGGATTGGACGAAAGCCCAGTTTGAACCATATTCGGATTTGGGGTAGCCCGACACACGTGTTGGACAAGGAAGCTGATAAGCTGGCTCCTTGTACTGATGTAAGGCTGTTCGTTGGATATCCTAGAGGAACGAAAGGTGGTTTGTTTTATAGTCCTAAGGATCAGAAGATCATTGTCAGCACCAATGCTCGATTCTTAGAGGAAGACTATGTCATAAACCACAAACCAAGGAGTCAAATCATCCTTGAAGAGTTAAGGGGAGGATCGAATCCTACACCAATTGTACAGAAAGAGGAACAACCAAACACTGCACAACGTGTAACAGAAGTACATGAAGTGCCTCGTCGCAGTGGGAGGGTTGTACGCCAACCCGATAGATTCATTGGTCTGGGAGAGGCTTCAAATTTCCCAGAGAGACTAAATGAATTGGATCCCAGGACCTATAACGAGGCAATTCGAGATAAAGATACGGATTCTTGGAAAACTGTAATGGAATCTGAGATTGGATCTATGGACCACAATCAAGTCTGGGAGCTCGTAGAACCACTAGATGGGATTAAACCCATTGGGTGTAAGTGGATCTACAAGCGCAAGAGAGAAGCTGATAGGAAGGTTGAAACCTTCAAAGCTAGATTGGTGGTGAAAGGGTATACTCAGAAAAAGGGATCGATTATGAGGAAACTTTTTCACTGGTAGCCATGCTTAAGTCAATCTGGATTCTCTTGTCAATTTCTGCTTATTTGGATTATGAGATCTGGCAGATGGATGTCAAGACAGCTTTCCTAAATGGAAGTCTTGAAGAAAACATTCACATGAAGCAACCAGAGGGATTCATTGCTAAAGGTCAAGAGCACTTGGTGTGTAAGCTTAAGAGATCCATTTATAGACTTAAACAGTCATTGAGATCTTAGAACATCCGATTTGACGAGGTTATCCAGTCATATGGATTCGTACAAAGTCTGGATGAGAACTGTGTGTACAAAAAATGTGATGGAAACTACATGTTGGTTTTCCGCTCTGATAGTCTAGTGCCTTTGGGATATACAGACTCAGATTTTTAAACCGACAAAGATCAGAGTAAGTCTATCTCGGGCTATGTGTTTACATTAGGAGGTGGAGTCATCGCATGAAAGAGCATAAAGCAGAACTGCATTGCAGATTCCACCATGGAAGCCGAGTATGTAGCTGCCTCTGAGGCTGCAAAAGAGGTTGTCTGGCTCCACGGGTTCCTAGTGGGCTTGGGCGTGGTTCTTAGTTTGCCTAAGACTATCACGATATACTGTGATAATTCTGGTGCAATGGCAAACTCGAAGGAGCCCAGAGCTCACAATGCAAGTAAACACATAGAGAGAAAGTACCATCTTATATGAGAAATTATTCAGAGATGAGACGTGGCGGTGGTTAAGATTGCATCAGAGGACAACCTGGCCGATCCATTCACCAAAAGCCTGCTGGCTAAGACCTTTGACAGTCACGTGGAGAAAATGGGAGTGAGATGCAGACCTGGTGGCGCAGTTTGAGTTGACAGTTTTGATTGGAGAGTTAGCCTATTAGCTTTTATACTTGAAAGACATGCTTCAAGTATAAGTGGGAGATTGTTGGTTTTGTATACTAGAAGACTTATCTTTGTATACTTTTCTGATGATATGAAGATATGAAATGAAAGTTATTGCAGTCATTGTTTGCATTTAGATTATGATCTATAATTGTTCTATGCAATGTTCCATATACTTACATTATAAATGATTTAGTGTGGGAAGTCACAGGTTAAGATCATATCATTAGAACCGTGTATTGTATTAAAAGATCTCATGGCTTAGATGGTCCTGAACACACCATCGGTACACCGTAGAATAATCTGATAAGTTAGTTTATCTTGAATAACTGATTATTCTAGTACACTTGTTAGTGTATTGAGGAGGATCAAGATAGGATACTATTCTGTCTCTGACCAAGTTACTGAGAGAATAAAGATCCACAGAGTTCGGGTTCTGAACTCATGTGATATTGGCAAACATATGTGTGCGTTGTTTGTTACTTTGATTTATCAATGAGTGAGATCTTTTCGTAAATCAAACTCGATATCTTGGGTAATAACAATGTATACATGACGTCTCGAGCAGTATGCATGAGCACTGTGTCCTGGTGCGCCAGGTTGATGATGTTCTCTTGAGGAAACACAAGTTCATGTTGAAACCCTACAGGTGGAATTTATTCCTTACATGATAAAGCTTGTATGGCACTACTAAAGGTTTTAGATGTTAATTAATTATAGCTGTCTGAGGCTGATATAATTAATTAATGAATATTATATCTTAAACACGGTGAATGGCTGGACTAAAGGAGAAAGCATATTCGTAAATATGTATTAAATTGGTAGGCCAGTTTTACTTCTTTAGTGGAATAAAAGTAAAACTTAATTTATTTAATTATATCCTAAGTTTATTGGATATTGGATATTAAATAAATTAGTGGGCCAATTTAATATTCTTCTAGATCCCTGTTGTAGCCCAATTGACTGATAATGGACTGTATGTAGAACTTGAGATAGAGACCCAAGCCCAGTAGGGTTGGTGAACTGTATTTTCACCCACCTCCCTATATAATAGAGGGAGGGGGGACGAAAATTAGGTGTTAAGAAATCAGCCTCTCTTTGTCTCTCAAGATATCCACAGAATTCACAAACATATCTAGTAGATTTCAGCCCACTCTGAATCTAGATACAGTCTGGGAATATAACAGAAGATCTTGGAGTAGAATCTGTGCTGGATGATTTTTCTGAGAAAAAGGAGGCGCCTATTTTGTTTCATTCAACAGCAAGATTAGATCTTTAATCTTGTCCACAGACCGTCTATCGATTTGTAAGTAGATTCATTTTCTATGTCCTCCGCTTTATTAGATTCGAATTTGTTGTGCATGTTTTTTGATTAGACTGTGATAAGCATACATGTTACATAAAATTATGATTTGCATGAACATGGATTAATGAACAACCAAATAGATCCTGCGGTGGTTTAATTCAAAAAAACCCCAACAATCTTATCCTTGAAATAAGGCTAAACACATTGTTGGATCCCTATACTTCTATTTTATGTTTCATTAGATCCTTGTACAATAATTTTATTTTAATAGGTCCTTGTATTTCTAAATTTGATAACATCAAGTCCTTATTTAACATAATTAGTATTAACTAATAAATTTATTCACTTTTCCCTTAACTAAATAAAAACCGCAAATACCACACGCTTTCCAGTTCTTTTCTTCAAGCTTCTCTAATCCTGTTCATGTAGTTTGCCATTTTAATTATTTTATTAATTTTATGTAGTTTTGCATACAACCTTCTGCATCTCTCTGTTTGTTTCTGTATATGATTATATCTGTCTAATGGACTTCAAGATTTATTAGAACGACATTATTAAGTCAATCAAAGGAGATGACAGTTAATAAACTTGGTTGGATTAATGTATGACAATCCACTTGCGCCATTGGTGCATAGCTGACTTTGTTATGCTAGCAATGCAATATGAATTTTTCAGTGATAAATCTATCTCAAGCTATATATTAAACACTAGTTTGCTTGGATTTGTTCATCTTGCTAGTTAGTATCATAAGTTAATTAACATATCATCATGTGTAATTAGCAACAAAAATTCCCGAACACTAAACAACAGAAAAAATTAATATTACAAACCAATTTCTCCATAAATCTGAAAGCTATGACTCTTCTTCAACAAGAGCGATTTTCTTCAAATGATTGCAAACATCATAAAGCAAAGAAAGCTGATCGTACTAGAGCAGCTACGATTGATGGCTTGACTAACATGAAATGGATAAATCAAGGACAGAAAAACCGATATTTAAACCCACCGTGTGGTAATTCAATATTAGAAGCTAACTTCAACTGAGAGCCTCATATAGATAGCGGCAAGGGTATCAGTAGGATATTTGGAAGAAATGGATAATTTTATAAAAGAGAACAGTTCACAAAACAGATTCCTGAAGAGAGAAGGAAAATTTCTGGTTTTCATTTAATTGACGTAAAAAGTTAACCATTCAGTTTAGTACACTTAAATAAGGATTTGATGTTGTCAAATTTAGAAGTATAGGGACATATTCAAACAAAATTAATGTACAAGGACCTATTAAAACAAAATGTAAAAGTAGAAGGACCTAATAATGTGTTTTGCCTTGAAATAACTACTTACCACTATTGATTCACCTAACAACTTACTAAAATAGATGCCTAAAAATTTATATTGAAGTGAACAAAATTTAGAAATAAAATTAATCTATTGTTATTTTGAGGATGAACAGCAGTAGCTACCACGTTCTTAGAGATTAAATTCCAATGCAAGAGTAGCACAATCAATGCTCTATTTATGTTAACAAGAATGTTCAAATGTGATATTAAAGTTTGATCGTAGAGTACGTAATTCAAGTAATTTTAGGAGTGCACAAACCAATCATTTCTCAAGTACAACATAACATGCACACTGCACACACATATACAGGACACAAACACCACATATATACTATTTAACAAAACAATGGTGGTTTTATCATACATTCAATAGAATAATATGTATTTTACATATACCAAAATAAACACTATGTGTATAATTGCATACTCATTAGTAGATTAAGGTCCAGGAGCAAATTAATATCATAATCAACCAAAAAATAACTCCACCAACCATTTTGGCCTTCTATAACGAAGAATGAAATAGCCTAGAGATACTCCAATAATGAACCCACACCCATATCCCAAAGTGACAGCTTGCCAACCAAATCCACTTATAAAATCAAACTCATCATCATCATCACTATCATCTTGTGGCGACATTGCAGGGGCAAGCTGTCCGTCGACGTTCCTTTCACATTTTCTCGTCAATGGAAATACACATAATCCCAAATTTCCTAAATATGAATCATTATCAAATGTGGAAAATTGAGTAGATTGTGGTATTATTCACTGAAAGGTTCAACTTGGCAAGAAATGTCAACCTTGTCAATTGTGTTGGAATTTCTCCATCCAATTCATTTGAAGATAGGTCCAATGATTCAAGCACACTCATACTTCCAAGAGATAAAGGTATATGTCCAACAATGGTATTACGAGACAAATTCAAGTATCTAAGAGAAATAAGATTTCCCATGGAAGGTGGGGAATACTCCCTGAAATTAAAACTGGTTCGAAGAAAAGTCAATAGCCGTAAAGGTTGTCAATAGTCGTTGCACTACCAGATTCAAACCTTTAAAAGTGAACGTTGAATCTATAAATCTTGGAAAAAGATTTGATTCATCAACTGTCATAATTTCCTTGGCGTATACCATACCTCGGAAATTCTTTAAATATCTATTAGGTAAGGGAGCCAAAAAATGCATTCTGAGATATATCTAAAACTTGCAACTTGGGAAATGGATGCTCGATTCCTTCTGAAGAAGATAATATTGTGCCATTAAACTTATTAGACCTCAAGATGAGGATACGGAGTTGGGGGAGTGTTTCCATCCAAAACGGATGTTGGAAATTAAACCGATCCGAAACAAATTTCGGGTCGAATAAAATCCGTCTTTTCGATCAAATCGAATGGGAGCGCAAGCGGTATAAATCAGACAATAGATCGTGATATAAAAATATAATATCCATGAGAATTAAATTTTTTTTAATGCTAAAGAAGAGATAAGGAAAATACCTTTTTCTTAAATCTCCTTCGTCATTTTCAATTCAACCTCTGAATCTTGAAGCTCGTAAACACCACGGTCTTCCGATTCGATCCTCCCTTTGAACGGTAGTGAGTGGGCTCCGGAATAAATCTATTAAGTTCCTAACTTAATTTTTGTATGATTATTTCAACACATCAAATCGCATAATTGGACTGTAGTATTGAGAGAATTTTTTAATCTAAATTAAAATATGAACACAAAAGAAGAATCAAAATCAAACTTTTTGATTTGAAGAAATTGTAATTCCCGTGAATTGATTCTTGGAATGAATCAATTCTTTGGCCTTTATCTTTCAAATATAATTCACGTCTCACGTGGAAATATTTTTAATTCCGCCTCCTCAATTCTTCTCTTATGTTATATTTATAATTAGGATTAGGTCAAATCCCAATACATATCAGTTTCCTATCTTAAACAGATTCAGAATCATGTAGATAAGGAAACAAATTAATAATTATCTCATATAATTATTAATTATCACTAATATGTAAATAATATAAATATCTTATATTTATTTAATTCCTAGCACAGTCAAACTGTGGAGTATCATATATTCCCGGAATTAAATAATATTTACATATAAGCCCAAACATTATGAAAACTTATTTTTCATAATACTTTAGGAACTTAAATATTATTATCAACCCGTCAATAAAGTAGGAAGGCGAATCGGGGACCATGGACCTATAATCAAGAGCTCTAATAAATTGAATAAATAATTAAACTCTTTAATTAATTTATTCAACTTATTAATTACGATATTATTCCACTAAAAATTCAGAATTGCACTCTCTTTAATTATAGAATATATTTATTCTACGAATTTGAGCAGTCCATTGATTTAATCATTTCATATGAATTAATCCTCCATAGATAATTCATAATTGAAGACAGGTAATATCCGTTAACCATTTCAGTTATTTCTTTTCCTCATTTACCATTAATTCACCAGTGAGTGATTAATTTATAAACAATTTATAAATTAGAGATCTCAAATCACTCAGTTCCAGAATTAACAAATGAGAGAATTATCTTTCTACTTCTCAAAAGAAGGAATGGATTCCATATCTATAAATTACATTCCCAACTATTTAATTCAAATGTGAATCTAAAATGCAAGTTTAGAGAATGTTGGCAAACAAACTTTAATGAGCAAATCAAGAATCACATTGAAATAAACAGGAGTCTATAATCACTCAGGATTAAGATTATTCATATATGATCATCTTGTGATTTAATTTAATATTCCTTTTCATTAACGGAATTTGAAGGAATAATTAATTAAATTGGTCCGAGTCCTATATGATTGTATCATATATAAATGCACCCAACTGGATGTCTCCACATCAACGGTTTGGATAAAACGGTCACATTCATAATGTCATTGGGCTGCATTAGTGACATTTTAATTAAAGATCTCATACTTTAATTAAATTCATCACGGACTTCATTTTTAGTTTATTTTCCATAATCTTAATCCTCTTGTATATAACACTTATATACTAAGATTATGGTAACATTAAATAAACTAGAGATTTTCTGTGATGTATAATAAATGCATACAAGAAGCATATTAGTTCGAAAATAAATATCGCTTTTATAAATAAGATAAAAATAATTCACAATTGCTTTAAGGGCACAATCCCCAACAATCTCCCACTTGCCCTAAAGCATATGGAACATGTCTCTAAGTCCAAAATTATGAATATGCCTCTCAAACACTTTTGCAGGCAGAGTCTTGGTGAAAGGATCTGCAAGGTTGTCAGTAGAAGCAATCTTGAGAATTGCCGCGTCTCCTCTTTGTACTATCTCTCGGATCAGATGATACTTCCTTTCTATATGCTTTGACCTCTTGTGACTGCGAGATTCCTTTGAATTGGCCACTGCACCACTATTGTCACAATATAAGGTGATTGGTCTATTCAAATTTGGAACAACTTCCAAATCAGTAAGGTACTTCTTTAGCCATACTGCTTCTTTAGCTGCTTCAGAAGCTGCTATATATTCAGCCTCCATAGTGGAGTCTGCAGTACTGGATTGCTTGATACTTCTCCAGACTATGGCACCGCCACCAAGAGTAAACACTGACCCAGATATCGACTTTCGATTATCCTTGTCTGATTGAAAATCAGAATCAGTGTATCCATCTATTTGAAGGTCATCACCCGAATAGATAACACATATAGTTTCTCGTTCTCCGAAGATACTTGAGAATATTCTTCACCGCTATCCAATGATCAATTCCTGGATTTGATTGAAAACGACTGACTATACCCACCGCATAACAAATGTCGGGCCTAGTACACAACATGGCATACATTAGGCTGCCTACTGCAGAGGCGTAGGGTATGTGTCTCATGTTCTCTTCCTCTTCAGGCATCTTAGGACACTGTTCCTTGGAGAGAACGACTCCATGTCGGGTTGGTAGGTAACCCTTTTTGGAATCTTGCATTCTATAACGCAACTTCATCTTATCAATATAAGATGCTTGAGACAGTGCCAATAATTTATTCTTGCGATCTCGAACAATTCGAATTCCAAGAATATAATTCGCTTCTCCCAAATCTTTCATTTGGAATTGCTTGACCAACCAATCTTTAATTGCAGATAACGTTTCCACATCATTCCCAATGAGTAGAATATCATCCACATAAAGCACTAAAAATGCCACTTTACCATCCTTGATTCTCTTGTAGACACAAGGTTCATCAATGTTTTGGTCAAAACCATATGATTTAACGGTCTCATCAAATCTATGGTTCCAAGACCGAGAGGCTTGCTTTAGTCCATAAATGGATCTAAGCAATTTGCAGACTTTCTGCTCTTGCCCTTCAGCTACAAAACCCTCTGGGTGCTGCATGTAGATATCTTTATCTAGATAGCCATTCAAAAAGGCCATCTTGACATCCATCTGCCATATCTCATAGTCAAGACATGCAACGATTGAAAGAAGTATACGAATGGATTTAAGCATGGCTATAGGAGAGAAAGTCTCCTCATAGTCGACTCCTTCCTTTTGGGTATAACCCTTAGCCACAAGCCTTGCTTTGAAAGTCTCTACTTTCCCATCCACACCTCTCTTTCTCTTATAGATCCATTTGCACCCTATTGGTCTGACACCTTCAGGTAGATCTACAAGAGCCCAAATAGACTTGGAATACATAGACTCCATTTCTTGGTTCATAGTCTCAAGCCATCTCTCTTTATCATAATCTTCCATCGCATATCTAAATGTCAATGGATCATCATCGACTCCATCAGAAATGGCAACATTTGCCTCTTCATCTTGACGATAGTGAATTGGTGGGACAATCACTCTCCCACTGCGTCTAGATGCCATGATATTCTGATTTAGTTCAGTGGTATCATTAGTGGTTTCACCAACAACTTTCGTGGACTGTGGTTTGATCTTATCATTAAGTAACTCCTCGAGTACAACTTTACTACGAGGTCGAAAGTTTTGCATATAATCATTTTCAAGAAAGATAGCATTAGTCGAAACTGTTACTTTCTTTTCTTGTGGATCAAAAAATAAACCTCCTCTTGTTCCTGTGGGATATCCTATGAATAGACACACTTCTGATCGTGGATGCAATTTTCCAGTCTTTCCTTTAAGCACATGTGCTGGACACCCCCATATGCGAAAATGGCGTAAACTAGGTTTACTTCCTTTCCACAACTCTAGAGGTATCTTTAGGATTGACTTAGATGGAACTACATTCAAAATGTATACCGCTGTTTGCAACGCATATCCCCAGAACATATCGGGCAGTGTGGAGTAGCTCATCATGGATCTAACCATATTAAGCAAAGTCCGGTTTCTCCTTTCAGCAACACCATTTTGCTGAGGGGTGCCAGGTGTTGTGAGTTGGTGTAAAATACCATGCTCTATCAAATAATCTTTGAACTCGGTATCAATATACTCGCCTCCTCGATCAGATCGAAGAGACTTCAAAGATTTACCTAGCTGCTTTTAAGCTTCTGCATGGAATTCCTTAAACTTGTCAAAAGTTTCAAATTTCCTATGGATAAGATAAAGATATCCATATCTAGAGTAATCATCAATAAAAGTGACGAAGTACTCAAAACCACCTCTAGCTTGTGTGGATAAAGGACCACAAACATCACTGTGTACAAGCTCAAGTGGTTCTTTGGCTCTAGATCCCTTTGCCGTGAAAGCTCTCTTAATCATTTTTCCTTCTAGACAGAATTCACAAATAGGGAGAGTGCTAACATTTAGCTCTCTTAAAGGACCATCCTTTACTAGCCTATTTATCCTATCTAATGAAATATGACCTATTCTTAGATGCCAAAGATATGTATCATTATCATGAAAAACCTTTTTCCTTTTACGATGTTCTACTCTAAACATTTCGGCATTTAGCAGTGGTTGTTCGTTTGGCTTAATTAAATAGAGTCCATTTTTAACTTTTGCATTACAAATATTACGCCCATTCTTGGAAATAATAATCTCATTATTACTGAAAGAAAGGAAAAACAATTGTTCATGTAACTTTGAAACAGAAATCAAATTTCTACGAAAACTAGGAATGTAATAAACATTGTTCAAAACCAGATTCCTATCTATGAAATTAAGTTTAACGACTCCCACTGCTCTTGCCGAAATGACTGCACCATTGCCTACTCGTATAGTGAAAGAACCATCTGCTAGCTCTTCATAAGAGTTAAGCATCTGCAAAGAAGAACAAACGTGATTAGTAGCGCCCGAGTCAACTACCCAAGTAGAAGAATCTTTAGCCACTAAACAAGATTCAAGAACAAGTAAATCAAATTTACCTTTCTTTTTCTCCTTTAACTAAGCAAGGTACTTGGGACAATTTCTTTTCCAATGTCCATCCTCACTGCAATGGAAACATTTTCCCTTTGGTTTCTTTGAAGAACTATTCTTCTTTTCATAAGAAACTTTCCTTTTCTTTTATTTTGATTGTCCATTTTGACCTTTGCCTTTTCTCTTCTTAGAAGAAGATTGCTTATTCTCGGCAACATTTGCCTCCCCTTCTTTGACCTTTCCAATTGAAATGGCCTCAAAAGTTTGCAATTTATTCATCAACTGAGTTAATGTATAACTCAACTTATTCATCACATAGTTGCTTTTGAATTGCAGGCAAGCAGGTGAGAGTGATTCCAAAATCATACTCACTTGGGTGCCATCATCAATTGTTGCACCATGGGTTTCGGCTTCAGTGAAGTAGTTGATCATGTTCAAAACATGTTCTCCCACCGACTGTCCTTTCTTCATCTTAGCATTCATAGTCATCTTAATAGCCTCATGCCTTGATTGAATAGAAGGTTGACCAAACATCTCATTCAGAGACTCCATCATTCCACGGGCAGTCTCTGAATTCTCATGTTTTAGTCTAAGCACGTCATTCATACCGGCAAGCATATAGGCACGAGCCTTATTGTTTGCCATAACCCATCTTTCATAATTATCTCGTACATTACGAGCAGCGTTTGTAGGGGGTTCAGGTGGAACATTCTTAATCAAAACAAATTTCAGGTTCTCACATGCGAGTGCAATATTAATGTTACTTTTCCACTTGACAAAGTTGTCACCAGATAATTTTTCATGAAGCAGTGCAAGCATTGGACTAGACATTGGACTAGACATATTGCTGAAAAATAAATAAAGCGACATAAGTTTAAGAACAAACATCACATTACATGTACTTTAGGAATCATAAATGTGATGCATGATGCAATAACAATTTATCCTACCAATTCCAAGGTAATTTAATCTCACAATTGATATGCCGCCGTAGGGTAGGTCAAATCAAAAGATAATTAAATAGAGACAATCTCCATTAATAAAATAAATAATCAAGACATCTCATATCTTCATTTATTTTATTAATCACCTTTTATTTTAGTCAAAAATATTAACAAATAATTTATTAATATTTTTATGAGTGTGACCCACTATTTCAGTCTTTTAAAACTAATTCATAATCGCCACCGTAGGGTAGGAAGATTAAGAATTAAATTTCAAAAACTTATCCTTTCGGAGACAAAGCCTTGATTATTGATTTTTAGTGAAAGCCTTCCGTAGGGGGACGAAAACTAGTCGTCGCGAGGCGTCACTAAAATCTCACCTTGCTTTTATCAATTGTGGAGACTGTAGGTATTATTGTCATAAAACCTTCTCCCACTCATTATTTTATAATAAAAGTTTCATAAACTTTTAAGTAATAAAACATCATATGTTTTAATAAAATACAATCTTATTGGTTTATTTGATTAAAATAATTATATTTCAATCTAACAATTAGATTAAAATAAATTATCTAACCAAAATTTTATAATAAAAGTTTCATAAACTTTTAAGTTATAAAACATCATATGTTTTAATAAAAACCAATCTTATTGATTATTTGATTAAAATTAATTTTTAACAATCTAACTTTTAGATTAAAAAAAAATTTAATCAAATTCTTAAATTATCAAAATAATTAAGGAATTAGGATGATCCAAAAAGAACAAAAATAAACACAAGAAAAATACAGAATTAGTCCATCTTAAAATTCGAACAATTCGATTGCCCCGATAGACCGTACCCGTATTTTTTTTTATTTTTTTTTTGTGAAAATCTAATTTTCATAAAAATCAGATTTAAATCATCCATCACAAAAAAATAAAATAATCTATCTCATAGATTATATCTATCTTATAGATCAATCATAATATTAAACTCTTTAAAATTATGAACATGCTCGGAGGGGTTTCATGAATGACATAATAATGCATGACACATATATCACATATACATAAAATAATTTGAAAGAAATTATAAATGATGAATTGGATTGATGCCGTAAATTACACCCCTAAATCTAAACAGAAAAAAGTAAATTACATAGCAGAGTAATCGGGGAGGGATAGGCAAAATCCAATCTATATAAAATTACAACTTCTATACCCTTTAAACTTAGGGTGTACATCATAATCCTATCAAAAACCAATTTAAGGCATCAATACAAAAACATCCATGCATCCATTCATTCATCACAAAATATAAGATTAAATCCTATAGCCCACTCCTAAATAAATTTAATTCCATGGAATCATATTCTTATATCAAAAACAACCTGGCTCTGATACCATTTGTTGGAAATTAAACCGATCCGAAATAAATTTCGGGTCGAATAAAATCCGTCTTTTCGATCAAATCGAATGGGAGCGGAAGCGGTATAAATCAAACAATAGATCATGATATAAAAATATAATATCCATGGGAATTAAAATTTTTTTAATGCTAAAGAAGAGATAAAGAAAATACCTTTTTCTTAACTCTCCTTCGTCCTTTTCAATTCAACCTTTGAATCTTAAAGCTCGTAAACACCACGGTCTTCCGATTCGATCCTCCCTTTGAACGGTAGTGAGTGGGCACCGGAATAAATCTATTAAGTTCCTAACTTAATTTTTCTACGATTATTTCAACACATGAAATCGCAGAATTGGGCTGTAGTATTGGGAGAATTTTTTAATCTAAATTAAAATATGAACACAAAAGAAGAATCAAAATCAAACTTTTTGATTTGAAGAAATTGTAATTCCTGTGAATTGATTCTTGGAATGAATCAATTCTTTGGCCTTTATCTTTCAAATATAATTCACGTCTCACGTGAAAATATTTTTAATTCCGCCTCCTCAATTCTTCTCTTATGTTATATTTATAATTAGGATTAGGTCAAATCCCAATACATATCAGTTTTCTATCTTAAACAGATTCAGAATCATGTAGATAAGGAAACAAATTAATAATTATTAATTATCACTAATATGTAAATAATATAAATATCTTATATTTATTTAATTCCTAGCACAGTCAAACTGTGGAATATCATATATTCCCGGAATTAAATAATATTTACATATAAGCCCAAACATTATGAAAACTTATTTTTCATAATACTTTAGGAACTTAAATATTATTATCAACCCGTCAATAAAGTAGGAAGGCGAATCGGGGACCATGGACCTATAATCAAGAGCTCTAATAAATTGAATAAATAATTAAACTCTTTAATTAATTTATTCAACTTATTAATTACGATATTATTCCACTAAAAATTCAGAATTGCACTCTCTTTAATTATAGAACATATTTACTCTACGAATTTGAGCAGTCCATTGATTTAATCATTTCATATGAATTAATCCTCCATAGATAATTCATAATTGAAGACAGGTAATATCCGTTAACCATTTCAGTTATTTCTTTTCCTCATTTACCATTAATTCACCAGTGAGTGATTAATTTATAAACAATTTATAAATTAGAGATCTCAAATCACTCAGTTCCAGAATTAACAAATGAGAGAATTATCTTTCTACTTCTCAAAAGAAGGAATGGATTCCATATCTATAAATTACATTCCCAACTATTTAATTCAAATGTGAATCTAAAATGCAAGTTTAGAGAATGTTGGCAAACAAACTTTAACGAGCAAATCAAGAATCACATTGAAATAAACAGGAGTCTATAATCACTCAGGATTAAGATTATCCATATATGATCATCTTGTGATTTAATTTAATATTCCTTTTCATTAACGGAATTTGAAGGAATAATTAAATTTATTCGGTCCGAGTCCTATATGATTGTATCATATATAAATGCACCCAACTGGATGTCTCCACATCAACGGTTTGGATAAAACGGTCACATTCATAATGTCATTGGGCTGCATTAGTGAGATTTTAATTAAAAATCCCATACTTTAATTAAATTCATCACGGACTTCATTTTTAGTTTATTCTCCATAATCTTAATCCTCTTGTATATAACACTTATATACTAAGATTATGGTAACATTAAATAAACTAGGGATTTTCTGTGATGTACAATAAATGCATACAAGAAGCATATTAGTTCGAAAATAAATGTCACTTTTATAAATAAGATAAAAACAATTCACAATTGCTTCAAGGGCACAATCCCCAACAACGGAAACATATCTCGTATTTCATTATCTCCAATGTCGACACCTTGCAGACCTCCACAGTTGGCTAGGGATTGAGGTAGTGCTCCTTCCAATCTATTACCATTTAGATTAAGTGACTGAAGACTACACCCCTTGGTAAATGTTGTTGATGGAATGAGGCCAGTGAGTTGATTTCCACTCAAATGAAAGACCAACAAAGATGTGCTTAAGTTTCCCAAACACTTTGGAATCCCACCTTCCAAATTGTTTTTTGATAGCTAGAGAACTAGTAGGGATCTCAAGTTGCAAGTGGATGATGGAATCCTTCCAATTAATTTGTTGGTAGCGAGAACTAAAAAATCCAGCTTTGATAGTTTCCCAATGGTAGAAGGTATTGGACCTAAAAATTAGCATACCCTAAAATTATTTGAAAGAATTATTGAAATACCATTTCATTAACAAAATGATGTATTAATGTAATTAGATTCGTCCTCCACAGTGTCAGTTCTTAGTTTCATACTAAAACACAATCTATATTGTTTTGGGGATTTATTTAACAGTTAGAGGGTGATACCGTGCCAATGCCATAGTCTAAATTCTAGATACAATTTTGAAAAGGGAATGGAGTTTGGGAGAGGCCACTCTAAGACCATCTCCAACCCAACTCCAAATCTTATTTTGCAGTTAATAAAATGCTCCAATCCACCTCTAAATTCAACCCTATTTTGCTGTAAAACTTCAGATGTGAACAGTGCATACCTATATATGCAGATGTACTGTTCACAACTGCATAATACCTTTTCAACAATTTGAAATTGCAAAATAGTCCTTTTTTTCTTTGTTCTTCTCACCTTTCATTTATTCTCCTTCCAAAAGCCTTTAGGGTAACAGCGTGCCGACTGGACTCGTTGGGTCGGAGATTCATGGCTTCCGCACCATGGAAGGTGCTTACATAGCTCATATACGCATGCCCACGTCGTGTTTGTGTAAATGTCAATTGAAAATATTTTATGAATTTTTGGTAGTTTTAGGGGTCGTCGATGGCTGTTGGATTGAAAATTCATAACTTAGCACCTCGAATTTCCTCTCCAAGCATTCCAGAATTCGGGGGAAATTTTTCGTCGTCAAAGCATTTTGAATCTTGGAATTCAGAGGAATTTTTCATCGTCGTCTCCAATGGCTCACCCCTATCGATCGAGGTATTTCTCTAATCTATCCGTTACAACTGTTTTGCGATAATTTTGAATTTCATCGAGATGGCTTTTGCTGTTGCTATGGATGCAATCTGATTTTTTTTTATAATTGGTTGCAGAGAGGGATTAAGCATGAGATCGGCGGTGTTCGGTGGTAATTCAGATGAGTTTCAGGTGCAAATCGAGCCGGATTTTGATGACGAGGTCACCGGTCTTCGCAAGCAAGTTCGATGATTACGTGATGTAATTTTCCTTTCTTAATACTTTTTTTTTGGTTAGAGATGTTGAATTTATATTTCTGTAGTTTCTGCGATCAGTTGATATGAGATTGAGGTGGTTAAAAATTGGATCTTTTTTACCTAATTTTTGCTATGAAATTGGAGTGTATTCTAGATTGAAGAACAAAATGTGAGGGTTTTACCGATTCAGCTATGACTAGATAAATCTTTACTTGTGGATTGCTACACGCCGAGGCCTTTGTCATTTTATCCCCATTTAATTTGTGTTTTGCCAAATATATTATGTATATTCACATTTTTCAAACCTGTGAGTTTTTCAAACCTCTTATTTTTTCCTGCCAACTCTGTACCGAATCCATCACAGCCATCGTCTATGGGAGTAGTTACTTCAACTTTTTCCCCTCAAAGGCCTGATCCTTTAGCAACTGATTATGGGACAATTGATTATTTATGTGATCTTTGTGTTGGTTATGGTGCCATGCCTGTCCTGGAGGAAGTGTTATCATCAAGGACTACAATGACACAGGATCAATTGGTGAATCAGCACACTGCTGCAGCAGTTTCCCGCATTTGTCTCTTCTGTGAAACTCATAAGCATTTCAATTATTTGTACATGTTCCAGGTAGATGCGCTTCCTTATTTATTACTTCCCTCAATTTTATTTCTTGTTTTGATTGCAATTTCCTAAAGATTAAAAATAATATATACCTAGATTGTTTGGGACTTATATTTGCATCACAGTTTACACTCCCTGCAATACTTTTTTACTCTATTTAAATGGACACTTCTTCCACAAGAGCTATTCCTATTTCTAAAGGGCCTGATGAAGTGGGTGAAATGAAAATGGCTCCCAGACAATGAGAGTATAATTTTCCGTATGATAGTGTAACTTCTGGTTTGCCATTACTAGTCACCATTTGACATCGCTTGGAATTTAACTCTGGCTGTTGAACTTTTCTATCTCAAAGTTGGACTTACTATGTCTTCATTGTGGATCTATCTGTGAATAATCCAATATTAAGTATGCGAGACAAGCTTTTATTTTTCCCCTTAGGTGGTACTGAGTATAACATTTTCTAACATGAGTCCAAATTTATGTATGTAAAGAAATAAACTTAGTTTGTTGATGAAAATGGTATGCTGTACCGCTATCTGAATAGTATTCTACAATTTACAAGAGTATTTCCAGAGTGGAAGACTGTGTAATGTCCGACATTACCTGATACTTTGGTTGAACTATGTAGCTGTAAAAAAATTGCTTCATATGCACACGTAGCAATATCAAAAAGAATCATCATTTTTCTCAATTTTGTCCATGTTTCCTATTCTGGAAAGGTAATTTGCTATTGTATAATTCATTGCAGGTCAATGCTGAAGTTACTAGATGTGTTGGTCCAACTTGATCATCTAAAAAATGCAAAGGCTAGCATTCCTAATGACTTCTCTTGGTACAAAAGGTATATAATTGTTTTTTTCCCCTTATGGACGAATAGTAAATTTATGCTTATCAGGTTTGTTTTCTGATTTTTTATTCTAGTACAGTAGTACTTAGTTTACTATATTGGGAGATTCATTTTCTAGTGTTAGTATTCTTCAATCTACTTCTTTCATGGGCTTATATGTGTCTTCACTAGATATGTAGCTGCTAAACATGCATTTGTATTTAATGATCAGGACATTTACACAAGTCAGCGTGCAGTGGCAAGATACTGATTCAATGAGTGAAGAGCTAGATGACTTATAGGTTTGAGTGCTTCTCTTCCTTTTCCTCAATTTTCATGTAGTATATTTGAGAATGCAGGTTTTGTGCTTATCTTAAAATATTGGTTTCTTCATTGTATGATACTATACAACATTGTGTATCTTCACAGATCTTTCTGAGCATGAGGTGGGCAATTTTGTTGAATTTGCACGTCGAGATGTTCAGGGCAATTTTGTTGAATTTGGAAAAGTGGAAAAGCCGACAATGAGGATTTTCTTCAACATATTCCAATATTGAAAATAGGAATACATTACATATGATAAAATTACACTAACCAACATTCAAATAAAAACATGATAAATTACAAAATAAAATAAAATGAGAAAACATAGAGGAATTACTTAAAAAAATCACAAACCACAATTCGAGAACAATAGGCGGTGGAATTAGCTTAATAATTTGGTAAATCAGAGCTAGATCCTCCAATATTGTCGAAATATTGGTTTATTTTACCCATGGTAAAAGGATCTTCCGGATCTTGTTGTTGTAGAGCTCTTTTTTGCAAAATTTGACGTTGTTGTGCTTCAAATTGTGCACGGATTTGTGGATCATTTATGGCACTCATATCTTGCAGCAAAATATTATTTTCCGCCATCATTTCTTGAAGTGTGTAGTTCTTATCTTTAATATCTTTGTGCTGCCTTTGAATTTCCACATGTTGTTCCATATGTGTATTTGACTTCTTCATTTCCTCCACGAGCTTCTTATTTTCTTCTTGCATAATGTTGATGAACGATGACACTTCAACCTCTTTTTTTCGTTTTAACTTGGCTTTCTTCACCCCAATAGGTCGTTCTGATGGAGAACCACCAAGAACACTATCATCACTTCCCAAGTTTAAATCAAATGAAGAGATGCCGATAGAGGCTTCTGTATCAGAAGCTAGATTTTCCGAGTTAGAAGATAGAATCCTTAAAGATGGTCTCTTAACACAATCCTAAAATTTTTGAAAATCTTTAATAAGATCCCATACATGCTCGTATTTCCAACCTGCTCTGTAATTCACATCTTCCATGAACAACATTTTAGCTTGTCGCATCTGCATATAGTTATAAATAATTAATTTCATAAGGAATATTAATTTCTACAATTTAGAATATAATTACTTTTAGTACTTACAATATCTTCATTTGACGCACCGCTTGGATGTCTATCTTTAATTTTTCTTATGCATGCATGAAGTTTCCTTGCTGCTTTCTCGATTGTTTGAATTCGAGACTGGCAAGATCTCCATGTACGAGGCTCACACTCTTGAGGTCTTTCATTATTGTAGCATTCTTGAACACGATTCCAAAACCGATCTTGTGACTGATACACACCAACTATTGAATCTTGCGACTTATCCATATAAGCTCGACACAAGGTGATATCTTCATCATGGGAAAAGCTAGTAGATCGACCAGACATTCTACAAAGAAAGTAAATGCAATAGATATTTAGTTGTGAATTCACCTAGAAGACTATACCTCTATTTATATACACAATTACAATATTCTCACAATTTCCCACTCCTCCAAACCAATCTTACAAGATTATGACTATTCTCTTACAAGATTCTCATACTTTCTACTTTACAAGATTCCCACATTTTTCAATCCATAATGAAAATGACTACACTCTTACACTCTCATTCAATCCAATCCATGATAAAAATGACTACACTCTAAAAGTTTATCAATTATAATTTTAATAGTGCAAAGTTGGTCAGTTGAAGCAATCGATGTATAACTAATCGAGAGAGAGGAGGGCGTTGATTAACTTTTGAAAAATTCTAGAGTTGGAATAAAGAAATGGAATATTTTACAAATTTTTTGTTTGTTTTTTATGGCTGTAGAGTTGTAGTTGCAAAAAAAGAAGTGCATATCACCGTATTAATTGAGCAATTGGAGCAGCGCACCCTTCTATTAGTCTATACATTTGTTGGCTCAATCCACTTGGTAGATGTATATTAATTAATTACATAGTATGTATATATATACATTAGTGAATGGTTGAATGCATATTAAATAACATCTATACACGTAATTAATTATACTCTTGAGATACAAAATATGAGATGTATTATGTACCATCGATCTTAATTACGTTTCGAAGTTCTAATGTGGCCTTTTTTATTCTAAAAGAAAAAAGAATATGGCTTTTGCAAGTTGTAGTTTTCACTTTACACTCTCATTCAATGCATGATGAAAATGTCTACACTCTTACAAGATTCTCACACTTTCTCACTTCATTTAACTCATTCTTACAAGAAAATGACTACACTCTTACACTCTCATTCAACCCATGATGAAAATGACTATACTCTTACAAGATTCTCACACTTTCTCACTTCATTTAACTCATTCTTACAAGAAAATGACTAAACTCTTACACTCTTATTCAACCCATGATGAAAATGACTACACTCTAAAATTTTATAAAGTATAATTTTAGTAGTGCAAAGTTGGTCAATTGAAGTAATCAATCTTAGACTAGATTTGTACATATATACGTGTGGATGTTTGTAGTTGATAGGTGCATTTACTTTATAGTATATTTAATTTGGTCTAGCATATATGAGATCGCAAGTCCATTCATTAATGAAGGATAGCCAATTTTATAGCAAGATGTATAGTTAATTTTCTAATAACACGATAGATTTTAATGAGATGAATATTAAAATATATCTATACACCTAAATCATACTCTTAAAATGCAAAGTAAAATGAGATGTATATTAATTAATTAAATAGTATGTATATATATATATGCATTAATGAATGCAAATTACAAGATTCTCATACTTTCTCATTTCATTTAACTCATTCTTACAAGAAAAATGGCTACACACTCTTACACTCTCTTCCAACCCCTATGAAAATGACTAAACTCTTACAAGATTCTCACACTTTCCTACTCCATTCAACTTTTTTCCAACATGAAAATGACTACACAATATTTACACTCTTAATAAATAGTATTTCATAGTTGTAGTTTGTCACTCATTGCTATAGCCTATTCTCTTACTCAAAATTTCTCCTTCTTACTTAAAATTTCTCCATCTCTCAACATGAGTTTCAATTTTGAAAATTTATCTTCTTCCTCTTCAGACGATGATGAAAATACGGTTATAATAAATAATATCCGTCAAAGACAAACTGTAATTTGTCGTATTGTCGCCAACAATAATTCCATGATCCAACACCTTCATAACCAGCAGAGTAACCACAGAAGGCATGGTGGATCAGTTCCAGGTCATATCTTCATCAATCGAGATCGAGAGGCTACTAATCTTAGATTGTACAATGATTACTTTGCAGATAATCCATTGTACAATGAGAGCATGTTTCGCAGGAGATATCGAATGTCTCGTTCGTTGTTCCTTCGCATTGTTGGTGCTGTTAAAGATCATGATCACTATTTCCAACAACGAGTGGATAGCATTGGCAGGCTTGGATTATCACCTCTATAAAAAGTTACTGCAGTGTTTCGTATTTTGGCATACGACGTAGCAGCAGATGCCACAGACGAATATGTTAAAATAGGTGAGTCCACTGCAATTGAGAGTATGAAAAGATTTTGTCGAGCCATAGTAGAGATATTTACTGATCAATATTTAAGAGAACCAAACTCTAATGATATTGCTAGACTACTCTACATTGGTGAAAAACGTGGTTTTTCAGGAATGTTGGGTAGTTTAGATTGCATGCATTGGAAGTGGAAAAATTGTCCTACTGCATGGGCCGCACAATATGCAGGTCGAAGTGGAAACCCTACGATTGTTCTTGAAGCTGTAGCAGATTATGATCTTTGGATATGGCATGCTTATTTCGGCTTACCAGGCACCAACAACGATATCAACGTATTGGAGTCATCTCATCTTTTTTCTAATCTCACTCAAGGTATTTCTCCTCCAGGTCGTTATGTAATTCAAGAAAAAGAATATACTATGGTTATTATTTAGCTGATAGTATTTACCCAAAATGGTCTACCATAGTTCAAACAATTCATGATCCACGTACTCCGAAAAAAAAATATTTTGCAACTAAACAAGAAGCGTGTAGAAAAGACGTGGAACGTGCATTCGGAGTTCTTCAGTCACGTTTTGCTATTGTAGCAGGACCGATACGTTATTGGAAAAAAGAAGTGCTACATGACATAATGACTACATGCATAATTTTGCATAACATGATAGTCGAGGATGAACGTGATCTTGGTGCACCAATTGAAGTTGCAATAGAAACACCACCACCGGAGGTTGAAATGGTGTACGATGAAAATATCAAATTTCAAGAATATATTTCTCGTTATCGAGAAATCAGGGATGAAAATGCTCATGTGGAACTTCGAAATGCCTTAATTGAGCATATGTGGGAGGAATATACTAACTCCGAGACTTGAATGATCATGTTCTTTTATTTTAGTTTAAATGCATGTTTACGAATGAATTTAATTTTAATGTAATTTTCTTCTCATCTTTGTGTAATTTCTTACGTTGTGTAATTTTCTATTTTAATAAATGTTGAAAATTAGTTTTTTGCGGTCATTCATATTTAATATTTAATTCTGTAAAGAATTATATATTTTTAATTAAATTTAATACATTGTTTTGCATAAAACAAAATAAATAAGACATTCAATTTATAAATTCGACATGAATATTGTAGATATATAGTGCTCATTTCACTTTTTTTAATTAGGTCTTTATTTTTTATATAGCAAAATAGCCAAAAAATAAGAGGTTCAATTTATAAATTTTGATAAATATGTGGGTGTTATTGAAATAAAATGAGAAATAGTAAAAGATGGAATATACTAAGAATATTCTTTTGGGTTTGAGTTTAGGTTTGTGGGTTGGAGATAAATTAGTGTTTCATGTGGCACTTACTCTATTTTGAGTTTGGATTTGGGTATTTGGGTTGGAGATGCTCTAACAAGATATATGAGATCATTTGCTTTCTTCTCCCTCTCTTTCAAATATATATATATATATATATATATATATATATATTAATATATAGGATATGATATAAAGTAGAGAGAGAGAGAAAGAGAGAGAGAGAGAGAGAAATTGTATATTTGTCACGTGTCTCATTCCCAGATTCAAATTCACTATTATAATATCATTTCTTATAAAAATAAAATTATTACAATTTAATTAATTGCAATTAATATTTATTACTAAGAACTTTTTTTTTAAAAAAAAGAAAAATTATAAACACATGAGTCTCCATTTTACTCTATACTGCTCTATTATTTTATTAACTATAATTATTGATGTGGTAAGACTTTTTAGCCCCTAGCCTTAATCCCTTAAACCTAATCATAATCATAGCCCTCTCTATATAAACTATAGCCACCAACCCTTTTAGTTAATTAATTAAGCGTGCTTCTTTCCCAGTAAACCGTTATAGCCCCTCACTTAGTATCTATCTTATTCATATCATAATTTTTTTTTACAGAATTTTCTTCTCCTCAATGTTTCCAAGTACAGTTTGATAAATTCAATTAAGGTAAACATTTACATGCACCTATTATAAATAGCACTATATGAGACGGGTTGGGTTAAACCCGCGCTTTGATCCGGGTCAATGCGGGTCAACCCGCAAAAAAGTAGAAAAAAACGGTAAAATCAGTATCAACAGTCTCACTAAAAAGTATCACCAAAAATTCGAAAAGTATCATCTGTATCATTAAAAAGTAAATGGTCTGCTAGTTATTTTATATTAGTTTATTTAGTTCAAATTGTGATTTTTTCCATTCGAATTAATGTTTAGACCTTGGTAGTTTAGGTTTTTTTTGGGGTTCATGGTTTTTTAAAGGGTTCGTGATTTTTTAGGGGGTTTTTTTAGGGTTCATGGTTTTTTAGGGGTTTTTAGAGTTTTTTTGGGGGTGTTTTTAGGGGTTTATTTTGTGTTTTTTAGGATTTTGGGGGGGTATTTTTAGGGGTTTATTTTGTATTTTTTAGGGTTTTTTTGAGGGGTTTATTTTGTGTTTATTAGGGTTTATCAACTCTATTTCATATTCATTTCAAATAAATTAAATCAATTTATTTTAATTTTAGGGTTCATTAATGTTATTTTAGAGTATATATTTTTGGGGAACAAAGAAAATTGAAAAAAAAAACTGCCAGAAAAACGTAAAAAAAACTGCCAGAAAAATGAAAAAAAAAAGAAAAAAACTGTCTAAAAAAAAAAAAAAAGACAGGCGCGTGGGCCTCACGCGCCCGTCGCATATAGCCACAAATAAGGGGGGGAGGGAGCGCTGCACCGAATAACTTCTCTTCAATTAATTATGATACTTTTTCTTTATGTTTTGTCTTCTTTATTTCCAATATAAGTTTTTCTTGTAAAACAAAATTCAAATAATAACAAAGAATTAGCATGAATGTCTATCAATTCTTTATTCTCAAATTGAATTTATTTTGACTTGTCATAATCATGTATTATGATTATGTCCTAGGAAATTCAAAAAAAAATATTATATAAATAAAAGGGAAACCGTTGGAGATCTACACAACGGATTCCACCACTGAAGATGAAAATAGTTGGAACATCGACGGGAAGAGACGCACTAAAGTTGGCTACCAAGCCCAATGCCCTAATTATCTATGATTTCTAAATCCCATCGTTTTTTTTTTTAGAAAAAATCCCATCGTTGTTTATGAAGGAAAAAAAAAACTGTAAAAATTCAAGTTATGAAGAAGATCAAAGATCGGGGGCTACGAAGAAGTCTAGTTAGAGTGGCTATGATAGAATTCTAGGTATTGAGTTTGGGGCAAAAAGGTCTTATCATGTTAATAATTATATTTAATAAAATAGTGGGACAGTAAAGAGTAAAACGAGAGCTGTGTTTAGAATTTTCATTTAAAAATTATACACCTTAATTATGAAATAAACAACTTTAATAATCAATTATTATACTAAAAAAAATAATTATAAATTTTAATTGGGTGGAATAAATCCTAATTAATATTTGTAAAATTAAAAGAAACCAAAACAAATATCAAAATTTATAATGAGGGCGAGTCTAATACAATTTTTATAATGACATGTATAAAACAATCAATTGAATTTACATATTTCAGTTGCCAATTTCGAACATACATAATAACTTCTTTTTTTGTTACTTATATTTATTGTAATGTTTGGAAAATAAATATAAAACAATAGTTAAAACATGAAGTTAAAATTTGATTCAAACCAAGAGTGTTCTAATTTACAGTTGAATATCTATGTTATTCTTTATTTTCTAAATAACTTCTCGCTCAATGTTTAGAAAAATAACCAACAATTGATTTATGATCATGTATTAAAAGAAAATATTGAGATATTAAAAAAAAAAAAACAAAAAGAAAAGAACACACACAAACACACTCAAATAGAAGGATAAAATAATCTAACAAAAATTAATAGCGCAACATATAATTGAACACAAACATTTGCATGCATAGGGTGGACATAAGTCTTATTTCATACGAGTGGGCCAAATTCATGGGTCAACCCAATTTGACCCGGATCAATGAGGGTTAACCCGCCAAAAACAAAAAAAAAAAAAGTTAAAATCAGAATCAACGATAACACTAAAAAGTATCACTCAAAATTTAAAAAATATCACCTAACTGATAGTTATCATATACGAGTTTATTTGATTCAAATTGTGATTTTTTTCCATTCCAATTAATATTTAGAGTTTAGGAGTTTGGGTTCATGGATTTTTTTAGGTTTTTTTTTCGGGGGGGTTATGTTTTTTTTTTAAATATTTATCAATCTCGATCAGGAATTATATTTAAATTTAAAAAATTAATTGTCAAGAGCAATGCATGAGCCCACATATTTCAAAAAAATCAAATTAATTCACTTTTATTTTAGGGTTCACTAATTCCATTTTAGGGTATATATTTATTTCAAAATTATGTTTTTTATTTTCAATTACAGTTTATATATGTTTTTGAAAAAATAAATTAATTATCAAGATCAATGCATGAGCTCACGCATTAGTGTCGGGTGAATGCATTGCGCAAGTCGTCAGATTTCTAATAAATTAAATTAATTCACTTTAATTTTAGAGTTCACTAATTTCATTTTAGGGTATATTTTTATATTTATTTCAAAATATTAAATCAATTTACTATAAGTTTACGGTTACTAATTTTATTTTAAGGTATATAATTTTTGAAAAAAAACTTAAAAAAAAAACAAAAATTCAAGAAAAAAAATTCGGTAAAAATTGTCCAAAAACAAAAGATGGACGCGTGATCGTGTGTGTAAGCCACACGCCTGTCTGATATTGCCGCAAATAAGACCTCTTGCACATAAGTGTCGCTCATAATTGAATGACTGATTTTCTTATAGATATTCATGTGGTGGCTTAGATGAATCTTTATCATGTGGTAGCATACATATAATAGAAAATCATTCTCATAATTGAATGACTGTGATTTTCTAATAGATTTTCATGTGGTGGCTTAATTAGAATCTTTATCATGTGGTAGCATGTATATAATAGAAATTCATTCCAATATCCATTATATATATATAAAAGTGAAATACTCTGTTAAGTATTTCCACCTATTTGTCCATTTTGTCTGCCAAAACATGCATGGCCCATGCTTGCGTGAACAGTCTTTGCACATGTTAAATTGCACTTTAAACTTATATTAATATTTTTAAATATTTTAGAGTTTTTGTGGTTTGCCTGCAATTAGTCATCTCAAAGTGGATTTTGCCAATTTGAAATTCAAATCCATTATATATATAAAAGTGAAGTAGTCTATACAGTATTTCCGCCCATTTACCCATTTTATCCGCCATAACATGCATGGCCCATGCTTGCGTGAACAGTCTTTGCACATGCTAAATTGCACTTTAAACTTATATTAATATTTTTAAATTTTTTAGAGTTTTTGTGGTTTGCCTGCAATTAGTCATCTTGAAATGGGCTTTGCCAATTTGAAATTCAAATTTCAAATAAAAAAACTATTTAAATCCGGTGTAATTTTGATGTATCAAATAATTTATATATTTTTAAATATTTTTCTCACAAATAACTAATTATTTGATTTTGTATCAATAAATATTAAAGTAATATATTCTTCATTACTAATTAACCTCCTATATTATTTTAGATTTTGAAATAGCTTAATATGAATTAATATTTTTTAATAATATTTTTAGATCTAAAATCTGGATCACTAAGTGCATCATTTTTCGTTGTATTTTAAGGAGCTCTAACTAGGGTAGCAAATCCTTACCATTTTTTTTCCTTCTTATCACCCACTTAACCACCTACATTTCTTGATTGAATAATCACTTATGATGAAATTGATTACTTTTTGGTCTATCTTTCCAAAATGTTTTTGTTTTTATTTTTAGAAAACTCTTATACTTATTAAATTTACTTAACACTTTAAAATATAGTTCCATAAAAAAAACTCTAAAATATAAAATGAGATAAAATAGGACATCAATTATAGATCATACCATACAATGCGTGCGAGTAATTTTAGAATATAGAATTAGATATAAAGTGGGACACCAATTATGAACTATATATCATCATCTTAAATCACACCGCGGAACGATGCGGGTGTAATACTAGTTGAAAGAGACAAATTACTATACCAGTTATTTTATTGTCGAAAAGCCACAACTCACGAATGGCTGCAATGCTTCCAATTTCTCTCGGCAATGGTCCACTAATCGCGTTACTTGCGACATTCAATATCTCCAAATTATTAAGATGACCAATTTCTTTTGGAATATGACCTGAAATTAAAATTAAAATCATTAATAAATTAAAACATATTGTAATTATAAAGGACATTGGTATATGTGCTACTACAATAGTACTCCAGTATGCAGAATTAATTTTCTTATAAACAACATGCAAATTTGGAAAACGGGTTACAATTAAATGACATAATGTAACTTTAACCGTTAATTATTCAATAACGAAGGAGAAGAAAGCATACCACTTAAATTGTTGTCGTTTAAGCCACAAGTAACGAAGGGATGTCATGCTCCCAATCTCTTTTGGTAATGCTTCATTAAAATTATTTACCTCCAACTGCAACTCTTCTAAATTAATAAGGTTGCCAATCTCTTTCGGAATATGACCTGTTATGAAACTTTGAAAAATCAATTTAACTAAGAAATAAAGATGATTGAGGACTTGGGTGAGGTTGCCGCACCGTACCAATTGTTGCGGCAGCCATTTTTTATTTATTATTATTATTTTTTTACTTTGGCGGTGCACTTCACGCGGGCCGCGTCTTGTGCACACACCATCTTTAATTTTTTTTTCTTTTTTTCTGTGTTTGTTTTTTATCAAAAATATAAATCTTAAAACTGAATTATTTAAACAAAAAATCAATGCAAATTAATTTAATTATTTTTTTATCTAATGACTCACAGTGCACTCGTCTGACGTTAACGCTTGAGCTCGTGTACCGCGCTTGACAATTATGTTTTATGGAAACAAATATATACCTTAAATGGAATTAGTCAATCCTAAAATGAAAGTGAACTCATTTTTTTAGCTGATGACTCACGCAGTGCACTCGCCCGACGCTAACGTGTGGGCTTGTACACTGCGCTCAATAATTAATTTATTGAAAATAAATATATGCCATAAATGGAATTAATGAACCCTAAAATTAAAGTGAATTAATTTTTTTTTTATCCGGCGCTTGACAATAATGAACTCTAAAATTAAAGTGAATTAAATTTTATTTTTTCCGATAAGATACTAACAGATATGTTCATGCACTGCGCTCAACAATTATTTTTTTTGAATTAAATATAAACACCAATTGGGATGAATAAATTTTAAAATGGATGAAATAATAATCGTAAAGCAAGTAGCAGACTGATGTTTTTTAAGCTACGACTGATATGTTTTAGTGTAATAGGTGATATTTTTTCTGAGCGATTTTTTTTTGGCTAGATCGGGTCATAGGTCGAACCTGACCATATGGGCGCGAGATAACTGTTAACCTGCGAATTGGCCGATTTTACATAAAGGCTTCTGTACACCTGGTGCACCCAAGTTTAGAGACGCCCAAAAAAAACCGGACCGGCGGTTATAACCGCCGGTTTGGGACGGTTCCGGAACCGTACGGACGGTTACGGTTTACAAACCGTAACCGTCAACCGTAATAGGGCGGTCCGGTTCCGGTTTGGCGGACGGTTTTTTTCAAACCGCCGGTTAGAAACCGGCGGTTAACCGGCGGTTTTTCCTTTTTTTTTTTTTTTTTTTTTTTTTAACGGTCGAGATCACAATCCGCGTGATCTCGATCAACGGCTAGGAACGCACGGAGGCGGATCGCTGACGTGGAACCGCCGGTTTTGGAGCCCAAACCGCCGGTTTGGCCGAAAACCGCCGGTTTGGGCTCCAAAACCGGCGGTTCGGCCGTTTTTTTTTTCAAAATTTTTCAAATTCAAATTTTAAATTTTTCCCCCCACTCCCCAATTTTCACCTATAAATACCCCATCTCCTCCACCATTTTCACTCACACCAAACTCTCAATCTCTCTCTCTATACTCAAATTCTCTCTATTCTACTATTCTAGCAATATCATTTTCTTATTCAAGTTTTCTTACAAGTTACAATTTTACGAAGTTACTCTCTAGTCTCTCCAGTCTCCACTCTCAATATCTCCATTTCTTCATTTCTTCATTTCTACAATTCTACTCATTTTCTATCATCCATTCATCCCTAATCATCATGTCTAGCCGAGGTAGCCGAGCCGATAAGGGTAAAGGCAAAGCTATTGCTGATAGTTCCGAACCTCCACATCGTCGTCGTCGTACTCATTCTGGAGTACATATTTCTGATGATGCTGATACGATGTCGCCTCAATTTCAACAACAACCTGAAGAATATGTGAATCCCTATGGCGGAGCCGATAGCGGTTTCTACAACGATCCAAGTGGTGGCGGTTTCTACCATGATCCAAGTGGTGGCGGTTTTTACAACAATCCTACTTCTCAAATGGAAGTTGACGAAGAAGTGGCAAGATGGATCCAGTTTGAAGAATTACAACGATCTCAAGAATCTCGTGCTTTCAGCGGAAATCCATCCATCGATCTCGACACGGAAGAGGCGGATGAAGAGGCGGAGGCCGTTCCAACAAGAAGTACGGCACTAAAATCTGCTCTCTTCACTATTCATTTCCGAAAGGTGGCAAGGAAGAATGAAGCGGGCGTGTTTGATTTGTATTGCAACTATTGTCCGAAGCAATACAAATTTCGCACTGGAGGAGGCTATGGGACGTATTGGTCACACATCACCAACAATCATCAAGTCGAACTTGGACGTGCTCAAGCTCAATCGCAACTCAACTTCCAACCGGTAAGCAGTCAAAATATCGAAAGCCAAGGTGAAGGTACGCCGTACTCATCCCAACTCTTTAGGTTTGACCTTCTAGTTGCTAGAGAACAAATGTGTTATTTTATTTGTGAAGAATCTTTAGCACTTCAATTTGCTGATAGCATGAATTTTGAACGTCGTATGAAAGCTGCTTATAATCCTGGTGCTTAAAGAATACCTAGAATGACTATGACTAGGACCCTTGAAAAATTGCATATAAGATATAAGACGAAATTGAAAAGTGTTATTAGTAAAATTCCTTATAGGGTTGCTATTTGTTCTGATATTTGGTCTGATAAATTTATCCATCGTCATTATATTGCTGTTACATTGCATTGGATTGATTATTCATGGAATTTAAATAAACGTTTAATTGCTTTTCGTAGATTTAACTGTCAACATAGTGCTACTAATATTGCTAAGGCTATTATTAAAATTTGCAATTATTTTAAAATGCTTGATAAAATTTTTTCTATTGGTTTTGATAATGCGAGTGCTAATACGGCTAGTATTAGAGAATTAATCCAAGCATGTAATCCAACCTTGCATGGTAAATATTTTCATACTCGATGTATTGCTCATATTTTGAATTTATGTGTTCAAGATGGACTTAGAATATTAAATAACTCAATTCAACCTATTCGTGATGCTGTAGATTATATTCATGGTAGAGTTAGAGTTAGACGTAGGTGGGAAAAATTCTGTAGGGAAGCTGGTGTGCATCCTAAAATTTTTAACTTAGATGTGCCTAATAGGTGGAACTCTACTTATGAAATGCTTTCTGCAACTTTTGAATATCGTGAAATATTATGTTCTTTTTTTGCTACGCATATTGAATCGTTTATTTTATTATCTTCGTATTGGGATGATTGTATTGAATTAATGGAGCTTTTACAAGTTTTTCAATATGCAACAAAAGATTTATCCGGTGTGTATTACCCTACTGTTTGCAAATTCATGTATCATTGTTGTTTAATTGCTGCAAAATTTAATACTTGTAGTTATAAACCCGATTTGCAAGATATGATTCTAGCCATAGTAAAAAAATGGCTAAAATATTTTGATCATGTGCCTAATATTTTTTTGATTGCAAAAATATTGGATCCTACTTTTAAACTAAGTGGTACTAACGATATGATTGTCATGTATTACAAGTTTTTGTCTACTATGAGTTTTACAGGTTCCGATCCCGATATACATGTGCCAACTGCTGAAGAAATTAAAACAGAAATTTATGAGTCTATATATTCACTTTATAGAGAATATGAGTTAAAATATGCTGATAGTATAACTCGTCCAACCAGTCGTTCTTCAGGTTCTAGTAGTTCTTTTTCGTTAGGATTAAATACTTCAGCTTCACGTGGTAGTGCTTTACAAGAATTCCAAAAATTTTTCCACGGTAGAAGAAATACTAGGCGTAGTCAAAATGAATTAGATATGTATTTGCAAGACCCTGTTGTTGCCCCCGATGATGAAAATGCAGGTCCCAACGATTATGATGTTCTCAAGTGGTGGTCCCAAAATCAAGAGCGGTATCCTTTGCTTGCAATTATGGCAAGGGAGATTTTTGGAGTCCCGGCATCAACGGTAGCGGTCGAGCAAGCTTTTAGTGAATCCGGTTACATGTTGGACGAACGGAGATCAAATTTGACACCGGATCACCTCGAAGCTCAAATGATGTTGAAGGACGAGTCCAAAGCCGACCTAAGAGAGCAAGAGAACCGCTGGGACGACTTGATGGATGGCCCGCTCATTGAAGTTGGCTCGGAGAGTGAAGCCGAAGGAGGGAGCCAAACCGGAGATAATTGGGACGACGACTTCGAATTCTAGACTCGCCAAGGAAAAAAGGTAAAATAAACTACGAGGGCTTTGATTCCAAGGTAAGGGATACGTAGGCAGCTTCATATGAAGTGCAAGCCCAAATTTCAATTATTTCTTTTTCCCCCCTAATTCCTAAATTAGCTCAAATCATTTGTAACTTGTAAATTGTAATTTGTAAATTTGTAATTTCATAGTTTGATTTACAATTTGTAATTTTATAATGTCGTATTATTTATCAAATTAACTTGTATTCTTAATATTCTTGTAAGTTGTAAATTGTATATTATAAGTTGTAAATTGTAAGATATAAATTGTTAAATGTTAATTCTAATTTGTAAATTGTAATTTAGTGTTAAATTGTAACTTGTAAATTTATAAATTGTAATTTCATATTTTCATAGTTTGATTAATTTATAATTTTGTAATGTCATATTATTTATCAAATTAAATTGTATTATCATTTCTCAATATTCTTGTAAGTTGTATTGTTGTAACTTTTAATTTGTAAATTGTAAGATATAAATTATAAAGTTATATAATAATATCAAAATTTAAATAAACTTGTGTTTTGTCATGCCTCTTAGTTTTTAACTTATAAATTTATAATTTTGTTGATTTAATTCGTCCAATCGTCCGTAAAAAAAAAAAAAAAAAAAAAAAAAAAAAAAAAACCGGGAAACCGGCGGTTAACCGGATAACCGCCGGTAACCGGCCAAAACCGCCCGACGTCCAAACCGGCGGTTCCGGTTAACAAACCGGAACCGTCAACCGTAACCGCACGGTGCGGTTCCGGTTCCGCCGTTCCGGAACCGCCTAACCGGCGGTTTCTAACCGGAACCGGCCGGAACCGGAACCGTGGGCATCTCTACCTAAGTTTTTGCCAAATTGATATGCTAGTCAATATGTTTTTAATGAAAGTTAAGCCAGAAATGTGTGGGATGGTACCGGTTTCACCGTCTACATACCCCGCAGCGAGGGTTCAAATTTCATGTTACACTTCTTTGTGTTTCATTCCCTACTTCATTATCAAATTTATGATTTTAATAATATTTATTATAGAATAAAAATTAATTCTAACATAAATAACAATAGTCAACATATATGAACAAAATATAAATTAAAAAAGTTATAAATTTTAATTTTGAATTAATCAACCAATAATGAATTATTAATTGAAAATTAAATACTAAAAAATAATTCTAAACTCTAATTACAATATATATATATATATATAATTGTAGAAAAAAAATAAAACAATATATATATATATATATAATTGTAGAAAAAAAATAAAAAAAAACTCATAATTTTAAGGTGTAAAACAAAGTATAACACATAGAGTATAATATGAAATCTCAAGTGTCGCAACGATTTGCTGAAAAGAGGATGTCTTTGTGTTGTGGGTACGAGAATTGAGAATATGAATATGATGGGTGTGAGTTGGGCAAATTCCATCCTACAATCTCATGTACCACAAACTCATTTCGAATGTGCGACAAGTGCCCTTTAAATTTTGAAAGTAAATTTAACTAAAAAAATAAATATTTATTTTATTCTAAACTAAATTATAGTTAATCTTTATTTATATGACATGTCTTTACCAAGTCTTGTGAATCTATGTAGATTCACTAAATCTTGTTAAATCACTGACATATATTATCAATCGGCAAGATACAATCATATACTGGTAGCATATAAAATAAAATGTTTTAATTATAAAAATTGTAAAACAATAATATTTATGCTAATAAGTAATTTTAAATCATTGAAAAATATATATTTATAAATTTATATATTATTATTTATATAAATATTTTCAATACTCTTAAGTATATGACAAAATATCAATTCACATTAATGACATGCATGCTTTTTCATAAATAAAAAATCTAATTAACCACTTATAAAAAATAAAAAATAATTATTATTTCAAAAAATTATTTAATTATTTTTTGAATCCATTATGCTCTTGTAATGAAAAAAAAAAATTGTTATTATTTCGAAATACAAGAATCTCAAATATATGAAAACGTACGTATATTTAATATGACATGCAACTTCCAGACCATCAGAGATACATACAATTTGGTTACCGATAACTTTTTCGGCCAACCAACCATTGTCCGATGATCTATCTGTATTGTGCTGATTATATATAGGGTTCGTTAATACCTTTTACAGATATCATAAATACTTATTTTACATATACCAATACATTTTACAAATACTAAGAACATTTTAAATAAAAAGTTACCATGCACTTTCTGCAAAGTTGGTTATACTAATCATGATTAGTTTATCTTTTTTTAAAGAAAAAGATAATAGGAGACACATGTCACATTTTCAAAGTGATTTGTAGTGCATGAGTTTGTTGCGCTGAAAAGAGGATGTCTAGGTGCCCGCCGGCCACTCATCAAATTGTGCAACCTTGTATATATATAGCTTAATTAATTATACTTTCACATTTAAGAAAACAATTACTATTACCATTATATGTGCTTGTGTGTGTTTCTAAAATTACACTCAAAATCTAAAATTAAACTTATTATTTATAATGAAGATTTATGATGAGACCGTGCATAGTATTAAAGATTCAAACCCGCAGTTGCAAATTGGAGGTCCACTTACAAGATTACGAGCTAAGCGCGCAACTTCAAGGTTATTTGCAAGGTTACGTGCGAAAGAAATTCGAGGAAGAGGTGATTGTTCAAAACAGTCCCAAGGTCATTAATTTGCTTTCAATTGAAAATGAGGATCAAGCTTTGGTGGATTGAAGCATATTTGGTCAAAAAATTGAAGATTTAAATTTGATGTCAATCCAGGAGGGTATGGCGAATAAGGCGTGACCATGACTTATCTGCCAGAAGCATGTCCGAGAATTCGAACCCTTATGACACTTTGTGGGGTTTCGAATTATCTTAGTTATTTTAATTAATTATTTTAGACTATAGTAATTAATTATTTGAGTCCAGTTTTTGTTATTTAATTATTGTAATTTTCGAATTTAATAGAGTCCAAGTTGACTAGGTTTTATTTAAGGTAATTTCCTACCTTAATTAGAATTCTAGTCTAGGTAATTTTCTAGTCCAATTTGGACCAGCTTTTTAATTATTTTTTAGGCCTCAATTTCGTCCCCCATGACATTATTAATAGGGGATCATTGTTTTATTGATACTTTAGACATTATTGAAGTTATTTGCCTTTGCATCCAATTGTGTCTCAACAAATTAAATTTTTTTGGTTGTTTTGATTCAAAAACATTCATTCTTAGAATTAGCACATCTAAGTCTTATTCAAGGGTATTCCTTAATTCACTCGAGGGATTAACCGGTATTCGCTATCAAAGATCAACTTAGAGATTTTAGCCTTGTGTACGTTCGAGACATCAAGGAGACTATCGGGTAGTGATTCACTTCGACGATCATCTTCCATCTTCCACACATGACATCAATCATCCTTCAACAACGTTCGCCTCTTCCTTTCCACAAGATCGAGTCCGAGATCCATCAATCCTTGTTCGAGTTCTACGCGATTCATCCACATGTAAGTCCAATACAACTCTATCATATCCTACCTACTCCAAGCCATTCTTCACCCATCTTATTCGGGTTCCTTCACCATAACAACATCCAAACCTTCACCCTTTTCATCCTTTAGTATTTGGTATTTGTTTCATAGTTTGTGTCATCGTCTAGGTGTCTTATTTGTCTAGATTAGCTTGTTTATTTAGTCGTTTTGTTGAGTCGGATTGAAACTCTTCTTTAATTGACGTGTTTCGAATCCTTAAGTCTTCCGCAACGTTTTCCTTCGATCTAAGTTAATTGTTCGGGTCGTATCAATTTACTTTATTATTTGTGAAAACATTTTCTCTAGATCCAAGTTTTTTGTTCTCCGAGAACAATGAATTAGTAAATTATTTTATTAAATTTTAAAAATAATGGATCGGGTTTATATTTAGTTACATTAATTAATTTAAATGAGAAAGAAACTTAATTAATTGGGTTGGTCTTGACTCTTGTGTATATACTAGTTAGTTGTAGAAAAATTTATTTGTATTTATTGCTAACTAGTATTCTTCTTTCAATCCTACTATGACTACTTACTATTTTGAGTATTTTCCACCATTTTATCCACTCTCTGTCTAAAAAAATGCTACACATGGGAAATTCTGTAAGCACTGCACACAATAAAAGGAAGAGAGGAAGGGGTAGAATCATACCACTTAAAGCATTGTTGTGAAGGAACAAGCCAATAATGGTTGTTAAGTTCCCAATAGTTGCTGGCAAAGTGCCTGTGAACTTGTTTCCACTCATGCTCAAATGTTGTAAATTAGTAAGACCACCGATCTCTTTTGGGATATTACCTGTGGCATTTTATAAAATTGCATGAAATCAAAATCCAATTATATATAATTATATTTTAAAAACAGAGAAAACTATATCCATATGGTATAGGATAATAGGACTGTATAACTAAGTAGATATCCATATCTTTTACACATGTGATGAGCGCTTTTGACTGTATCTATACGTTCAACATCATGCTACGGCTCTAGCTTTCAGCACTAATTAATTATAGTATGATATACTATAATTAATTAGATTTTGTGTCATGTCACCATTTAAATATTTGACGACTAAATACGTGTGAATCGCTAGATTAATTGACACCTGTTATTATAACTTCATTCTAAGTTAAGGACAATTATATTCCATATCTTCTATATATGTAAGAAAACATAACATAAATGATTGTATATAAAACTCCCAAATGCAAAGCATATATAGAACTTAAATTAAAGAATTAAATGGAATATTGAGAAAAGAGAAGTTATAAGAGCATAAATTAAGATATATAGTTATCTTACTTACCACTTAGACTGTTGGCGCCAAGTTTCAATATTTGAAGCATTGTCAATTCCCAATTTGTCTTGGCACATGTCCACTAAAGTTGTTGCTATACAATGAAAGAAACTCAAGCTTTGAACATTGCTCCAAACTCGATGGTATTTTCCCATACAAGTCATTGTAAGATTGTGAAGATTGTGTTTGCACATATCAAGTGGTAGGCTACTAGATAAACTATTATTTCGTAATTCCAAAATTTCCAATGATGACATGTTGAAGATGGATGGTGGGATAGGACCATAAAAAGAGTTCCCGTTCATATCTAAATAAACAAGGGAAGAAAGATTTCCGATTTCTGGTGGGATGGTGCCTGCAAGTTCCATGTACGATATGTTCAATTGAGTGATCCTATTGTAACGAGAATTACAAGTAACTCCGATCCAACTACAAATATTGGTTTCAGTGGTCCAATTTTTGGTTAGTATATTGTGAGGATCTGAAGTGATTTGAGATTTTAAGGCAATGAGTGAAGAACGACCGATGATGATCATATTGCTGTTAGCTATGTTGGCTGAGCTATAATCCATCAAACAATGAACTAGTAAGAGTAGTGAAAGGAGGAAATATTGGGAAGAATATCTATTCATTGTGCTTGATTTCTATAGTAGTTATTGTAATTGTGTGGGCAGTACGAGATGTATATATACATGATAGAAGGTGGTTGTGGCAAATAAATGAGAATACCTAGCCTTCGTGTGAAACTGAGAAATGTTCCGATTTCGTTTGCTTAGGTTTTCAGTTGCGTCATTATTTGGGTTTTTCGGGTTAATTTGTGTTGTTTTTGGTTTAATTCTTGTTCGAATTTTATTGGGTGTTTAGGTCAGATTATTTAGATATTATTACTCTTAATTCTAGTGGTTATTTGGGTTGAATTATTATTATAAGTTGACGTGTGTTTCGATCGTTGCTTCCGCGTATTGTTGGTCGCATCAAAAAGAGTAATTGTTGCAAAGCAAATAGCATCGAGTAAATTCCACTGCAGGGTGAATGTGGTGCCCCATTCCATTGACCAGTCAACACGTATACTTAGACCCACTAATTTAATTTGATTATCTATACTCTATTTTTTGTTTTGTCCAACAGTAAAAATTTAAGTCGGCCGAAAAATCTAGTGTGATTTTGTAACGCCCCAATTCCAGAAATTTGAAGCGCTAACATAAGATTAAAATAAATTTCCTAATTTTTTTGAAAATTACATATTTAAAGGAAATATTTAAGTCAATGAATTGTCTTACAGTTAAAACCACCCAATCACAACTTGGGAAGACTTTTCAAACAACCAATCACAAACATATTTCACAAACGACTAGTCAATATTGAAAATATAATATTTGAATGAGTTAAAAATAACGGTGGAACATGTACGATTTTAATATTCATAAATATTCAGCGAAAGCATAATATGTTAAAATATTGACCAAAGTCAACATTCAACATTCAAAATACAATTTTGAATAGTCAAAAACTTATAGAACACATATGTCCACATCAGCTGCCTACATCACCTTGTACCTGAAAAATATTTAGAAAATGTGGACTGAATGCCAGAAAACACTCAGTGGGTTTATCGTGTTCATCCAAATATATGCAAGGATTTTTCATATCAAAATCCAATAATTAAATATTTATATCCATGTCCATGTGCTTAAGAATATCAATTCAAAAGCTGATAAATAAATATTCATTCAAATACACATACGCTTAAGAATAGTTATTCTAAAGCGAGCAATTCAATATCAATTCTCATATCAATGCGCTTAAGAATATATTTATTCAAAAGCAAACAATTCAATCAAAAGCCAATGCGCTCAAAAAACCATGCATGGATACAGACCCTATGTGATCACATAACTATATCTCAATATAATTAACAATGTCTGATCATGCAAGTCAAATCATATCCACGAAGAACAAAAATAGTCGTAAATCATATATGGATGAAAGCATTTTAAAAATACAGGTTTTTAGTTAGCAAAAATCCACCTTATAGCTAAAATAGCTGAAGCTTTACACATCTCTTGCAAATCCTAATTAATTCTGAGTCTCGTGTTCGGCCTACAAATGAGAAAGTACTTATTAGTAGCATGCTAAGCCCTAAAACTATAACATAAGGTAAGTTTGGGCTTAATGAACGAGTTCTCAAAATTTGGGCTCAAACGAACATCTCTCGAAAACTGCTTAGATTTAAATCAATCTAGAAGGCCCAATTGAAGTCTTGGTCAATTTAAACATTTTAAGGATGAACTCTTGAAATAAATAGAAATTATCCAAGATTAAAAGATAATCGCAATATTCTTCATTAAAAAAATTTATAGTTATTTTATTAACCTGTTTATAATAACAATATTATTAATATTAAAATAAATTATCCAAGATTAAAAGATAATCGCAATATTCTTCATTAAAAAAATTTATAGTTATTTTATTAACCTGTTTATAATAATAACAATATTATTAATATTAATTTTAATAATACAATACACACTCACATCACCACACTCACGAACACACATATAAACAAATTATACCTATTATACAAATTCAATCTCTCTCCATTCCAACTCATTTTGGTACACTGCATAAATGACACATTTTTCAATTATCAGAATATCTCTCTCTCTCTCTCTCTCTCTCTCTCTCTCTCTATCACCACAACCTTCTGTACATCTAAACCCATTCAATTCAAATTAATCACCAAAGTCAAACATGTGACTCTCTCTCTCTCTGGGACACTCATTTTCTCGTTCTCACTCTCTGCAAAACATTAATGCTTTTGGAAAAAGAACACAATCTTCTCTTTCCTAACCCTTAACACACGTCTGCACACACAAGAACTTTTATCATGCTTCCAAAATCAAAATTTAATATATGCACTACTTATGCACTCTAATATATCGAGGCAACCAAAAACTATTTCTCCCTCTGTAGTCAGTCGGCCTCACTGTGCACACATGTGCAGTTTTATTTTAACCATTTCACAATTTTTCAAATCATGCAGCAACTCCTATTTATTTAATTACTATTTTAGTACAAACATCAACAATATTCTCAAGGAATAAAAATGAAAATCTAACAATGAAGGAGGTTTTGAGGGATTTTCCAACATTAGAGCTCAAGTTTGAAATTAAACTCACAAATCTTCATAGATCTCAAAACTAACACAGGGAAAAGATAGAGGAAGAAGAGACAAAGAGAATGGTACAATTGCATGTCGGATCCGGCCACCGGAAAAGGTCACCGGCGGCAGATCGACGAGCTGCCATAATGAGCTCATTTCCGGCCATTTCAGCCTTCATTTCTTTGCTAAATGTACACCATTGAACTTAAAATGAAAAGAGGAGTATAAAACATATTTTTGAGAAATTTTTGGCCGAAAATGGAAATTCCGGCAGCGGCACTCCGCCTCCAGCCACCATGCCAGAAATCACCTGGAGATGCCAGAAATCGTCTAGAGAGGATGGAGGAACTCATTCTTTGAATGGAGTAGAATAATCCCCCACCATGAATAGAAATTATATTTATATTTATTAATTTTGCGCTTGAAGCCCATAAACTATAATTAAAAAAGAATTAAGTTTTAATTAATTAGTTTGCACCAAGCCCATTAAATTAAAATAGGCTCTCTAAGTTCATAATTCTAATCATATAACAAATAGGCCCAATTTACTAGGTTTTGGGGTATTACCGTGGTACTTAACTATTTATCATGAGAGTTGAATATTAGTTTTATTTTATTTTTTTATGGGACTGCTCATAAAACTTGAAAATAGCAAAATATGATTTCACACGGCAAGGTGGAATACTGATAGTGAATTGATTAGAAGACTCACCTTGAAATCTCTACTCTAGGATCTGAAAAAACATGAGAGAAAGGAGCAAGTGTAGTAACAATTTCCTTTTTTAAAAATAAAGAGCAGAGATAGATTTTTTTATTTTTATGCAGAAGCATCAACACACAGATGCATTTGCCATTTACTATATATATGCCAAAAAGGCTTACAAAAAGATATTCGAGAAGCGGGTAAGCACCACATACCTTGACCATGCTTCAAAAATAAATCCTTAAAACAAGGATGACCATAACTATAAGATAGCATAACACAACATAACTATAAAATATATAATTGAGTATCTAGAAAAGTCTCAATTCTAACACTCCTCCTTGAGATTTTTCTTAGATACTCCAAGTCTTGATCTCTAAAACTCAAATCTTGCTTTGTGGAAAGCTTTAGTCATTATATCTGCAATTTGATTCTCTGAGCTGTAGTGAATCGGAGTGACTTCTTTGGATTTAACAAATCACGAATTGCATGAAACTTTACCTTGATATGCTTGGTTCTTCCATGGTGGACTGGATCCTTTGCAATAGATATAGCTGACTTATTATCAACCCAGATAACAATACCATCATTTTGTTGAAATTCCAAATCAAATAGGATTTTTCTCAGACAACCTGCTTGATTTGTGGCCTCTGCTACAATAATATACTCAGCTTCGGTTGATGATTGAGCCACAACCTCTTGCTTTCTTGAAATCTAAGAGAAAACTCCACTACTAAATGAGAAAGAATAACCACTGGTACTCTTGGAGTCATCTATAAAGCCTGTAAAGTCACTATCTGAGAAACCTTCTAATTTTCCATCCTTATGAACATACCAGATTCCATAATCAAAAGTTCCTCAAATGTATCTTAGAACTCTTTTTGCTGCAGCAAAGTGTTTTTGACTAGGCGAATGCATGTATGTTGAAAGCATACTTGCTGAAAACATCAAGTCTGGTCTTGTTGCACATAGATACAACAAAGAACCAATCAAACTTCTATAAGTAGAAGAAACAACCTTGCCACTACCATTATCTTTTGAATACTTTTCATTCACCATCAATGGAGTAGAAACTGATTTTGATTTTTCCATCCGAAATTTCTTTAACACTTCCCACGCATACTTTTCTTATGAAATGAAAATACTTTCTTCTTTTTGGAGAATTTCCATCCCCAAAAAATATTTCATTTTACCTAAATTTGACATTTCAAATTCAGTTTCCATGTTGGATTTAAACTGCTCCAAAGCTTTTGTATCAGTCTCTGTAACCAACAAATCATCAACATAGAGGAAAATAATGAGTTTTCCTTCATTCAGAGTGTTTTTCACATAAAGAGTAGCCTCACTCATGCTTCTCTTGAACCCCTGCTGCAGCGAATAAGCGTCAACCCTGCTATACCAGGCTTTGGGAGCCTGTTTCAACCCATAAAGAGCCTTTTGAAGCTTATAAACTTGATCTTCTTTGCTTGAAACTAGAAGCCTTCAGGTTGTTCAACATATATGTCATCTTCAAGAAAACCATTAAGGAATGCAGATTTCATATCAAGATGATGAACTGTTAGGAAAAACTATCAAGGAACTCCTAGATCAGGTTTTGATGAGATGTCAAAATTACTTATGAAAAAACTGACCAAAATTCAAGATTGTAGATCGAAGTTGATCAGCCCAGGGCATCATCAAAGAAGAAATCTAGAAGAGTCAAAGTCAACCAATTTGAAGAATGACCCACAAGTTGAAAGACACGTCATCCAGTCTAAAGTTCAACTTGGCTGAGGAATCATACCGATCAAAGCAAGCTGACAATCTAGTCAGCTGAACTGAGGGAGAAAGGAGTTGTCCAAAGATTGAAGAAGCTGATAGAATATCAGTTTATGCCAAAGACTGACAATATCTCAGCTGACAAACCCAGAACTGCCAACTGGAGCAATGGCCAATCTCAGCTGATAAGCTCAGAACTGCCAACTGGAGCAACAGGCAGACTTAGCTGACAAGCCCAGAACTGCCAACTGGAGCAATGGCCAATCTCAGCTGACAAGTTCAGAACTGCCAACTGGAGCAACAGGCAGACTCAGCTGACAAGCCCAGAACTGCCAACTGGAGCAATGGCCAATCTCAGCTGATAAGCTCAGAACTGCCAACTGGAGCAACATGCAGACTCAGCTGACAAGCCCAGAACTGTCAACTGGAGGAATGGCCAATCTCAGCTGATAAGCTCAGAACAGCCAACTGGAGCAACATGCAGACTCAGCTGATAAGCCCAGAACTGCTAACTGGAGCGATAGCCAGACTCAGCTGACAAGCTCAGAACTGCCAGCTGGGACGATACTGCAACTAAGCTGAGAAATCCAAAACTGCCAACTGAAATTCCAAACTGCCAAGAGAACTGAAGCCAGAAGACTCCTGGAGTGTATTGCTTAAATCAGCATATCTTGGAATAAATGCCCTTACAAAGATCCTGGAATTTAATGAAGATCGATTGGCAGAGTAACGGCTACTTCAACCAAATGATCCAAGCGATCATTTAAAGACCACATGCCATTGATGAGCCAACAGAGCCACTGATCAAATGGACAATGGAGCTCAACGGTCATAAAATCACTCCTCTATAAAAGACGGGTGAATCAGAGTTATAAAAAAAAACTTTCGTAAACATAACCTCTTGCCAACCTTCGCAAGTAGAGCTTTTCTTTCTCCCTCCCAATCAAGCTCAAGTGCAACATTCGATAGAAACTGCGAAAGTCAAACTGAGAAGAAGAATTCAATAATCAACATACTCAGCCAGCTGACGACGATCCAGCCAGGGCTACCTTCTCAGTTCCAGTTATTCAAAGATCAACTACTCAGCTCAATCAAAGAAGCACATCAGTTGATACCCCCTTGTTCAAGACTAACCTCTTGAAGATCGAAAGAGATCTAAAACCTTGTAAAGACGACAATAGCACCTACCTTCCTAGCGAGCAGTTAGGGACTTCAAGTGTGAGTCATCGACCAGCTGAGGTAGCAAGCAGTTACCAGGTTCAGCAAATTATCCTTCATTGTGTAATTTGTAAAGGAACTCAAGTTATATAGTGAAGTTGCCCTTCTGCGGAAGGAAGAGGGGACGTAGAAGTTTGAGACTTCGAACCTTTATAAATTTCTTGTGTGCTGTACTTATTGATCATTGTACATCTCTAACTCCACACAACATCACACAAGCTGCACTTAAACTGTCTCAACTGATTATTAATTTGGCGCATAGATAAATTTCTTCAAGTGAGTCAAAGGGCCCTATTTTCTGCATTTAAAGTAAAAGTTTGTGAATCAGTTTATTCACCCCCCTCTAAACTGATACCGACTCGTCCGAGACCAACAAGTGGTATCAGAGTGGTTGATTCTAAGGATCAGCCGTTTCTGCAGATCAACTAAATCAGATCTAACTATCTGTGCTAACATTCCAGCTATGGGAAACCATAAGCTACCTTTGTTTTCAGTTGAGAACTATGATAATTGGAGTAGGAGAATGAAGGCTCACCTCTGCTCCATTCATGAGAATATGTGGGAAGTTATTAAAGAAGGCCCAATCATCATCATGATGGACAATGATGCTCACATAGTTGATATCAATCAACCAGCAAGGATCCCGAAGCCAACTAATCTTCTCACCAGTGAAGAGAAGAAGTTGAAGAATCTAGAGTTCGTTGCTCAAGCTGCATTATTCCAAACTCTAGATGAAGATCGTATGAAGGATACCAAGAACTGCACAACTGCCAAAGAAATATGGGACCTACTAGCAGATCTTTGCAGAGAGTCCGAAGCTATAAAAGGAAACAAGCTCCAATTGGCAGTTGATAGGTATGAATCCTTCAAAATGCAGGCAGAAGAGTCCATCTCAAGCCTTGAAACTAGATTTCTAGGCATTATCAGCGAAATAAACAACCTCGAGAGAAGTTTTCCCAATTCAGAGATGAATTCCAAAATATTGGATAATCTCACTGACGAATGGGATATGAAAGTGATAGCTACAAAGGAGTCAAGAGACCTAAACAACATCACTCCAAGGGAACTATTTGGCTCTCTTAAAGCTCACGAGTACAGTCTAAACCAAAAGAGAGAAGCATCAACATCATCAGTTCAAGACGCAACTTTCTATGGCGAAAGGTCCATGTTTAGAGATGCTCGAGGAAGAAACAGCTTCAGACCTAGGAGCTCACCAGCCAAAGAAAACCAAGGTGGATCTTCAACTGAACGAAAAAGGGAGGCAACTGAAAAGAAGGAAAATCTAACTGAGGACATCAATGATCAGATTCAATCAGTTTCCAAGCTGCTCGAAAAGTTAAAGAGAGCTCGGGATAAACAATCAGTTTCACCTCAGACTGATGAAATCCCAAAAGTTGAAAAAGCCTACTAACCAGCTGAACCATTCAGAAGTGGCAATCGCAATCTTGGAGAGTGTTTTCATTGTCATAAACAAGGACATTATAGGTTCGAATGTCCAGAACTCCCCGAAGACAAGAAAGCCAAGGTAAAACGAAGCTTCTTCAAAAGAAAAGCAATGGTCGCAAATCTCGAGAATATTGTGTTGGATGATTCAGACTATCCTTCTGGAATCGATTCTGACGGCTACAGCTCAGATGATGATGAAGCATTATTCTGCCTCATGGTTGATCATGATGAATAGGTTAGTACCGCTGACTCTCAAACTTCTTTTTACCATATCAATGAAGCAACTGTCTCTAGTAATGAGCTTGATGTGAAACTTATGATGCTAGAAGACCAATTAGCTTCAATATCATGTTTGCATGTTGAACTGAAAGATGAAAATGATGAACTGAGAAACAAGGTCAGGAAACTGAGCATTGATCATGAAAGACTAGAGTATCTTGAATCACAGCTTATAGAATTTGAGAAATTGAAACTGAGAACTGCTGATCTAGAGGAAGAAAATAAAAAACTCAAGCAAGAGATCCTTGAAAAAGAAAAGGTAAACCTAAAGTTCAAAAAAGGATCTCAAACTCTAGATGAAATACTCAGTCATCAGAGAACTGGAACTGGCAGCTCAGGGCTAGGATATAGCAAGTTCACTGCCCTAGAAAAGGGAAAAGCAGTTGCTCAACCTAGTGACAAGGGTATCCTAAAAGGGTTTACGAGATCTCAGGATCAACCAGCTGAGTCAAACAAAGGAAATGGAATATTGAAAAATTCCCAGACCCAACCTAAAAAGTTTGGTCAGTCCTACCAATCTAAAACACCCAGTCAGCCAAAGCCCAGTTCTCAGCCAAGACCATCAGTTCACTCAAGCCAGTCCACTCGTTCAAAGCCTCCAGTTCAACAAAGGCCACCAGTTCAGTATAAAATGCCCTCAAGGTAAACTAGCAGATCAGTTCACTATGAAAAGAAAGACTAGTTTAGATCTCAAACCTACTCTGCTACGCAGTTCAATCAAAGCACTTCTAGGAGAGATCAAAGAAAAACATTTCAACCCTATCATCATTACGATGAATATATGGATTCCAGAAATGAACCAAGAGCTGATCCAAAAGGGTTCAATCCAATGAACTTGAAACATACAAGACATTGGCCTGATCGAAGAGCCCAAAAATCTCAAAATAATCGTGTGCTAGTTGAAGTGTTTTATCCCACTAACTTTCAACGCAGGTACCATTCAACCGACTCAAGGAGAGTTGAAAGAGAGTCGAAACTGATGAAACGATCTAAGTCAGTTGACTCTTTAAGTGATAAGAAGCCAAAAGTTTGGCAAGTCTGGATTCCAAAAGGCTTAATGTATAAAAAAGGACCCGATATGAAACGGGTCCCTAAATGATAATCCTTTCATTGCAGGACAAAAACATCCTATCTATGAAGAAAACCAAAGACATTTGGTATCTAGATAGCGGATGCTCCAAGCACATGACCGGAGACAGAGAAGATCTCGACGGTTATGAAGAAATCAAGGGTCCACTCGTCACATTTGGAGACAATTCCAAAAGCCGAATCATTGGAGAAGGGTTCGTTGTCAAAGAAAAAGTAGTCGTAAATGGAGTCTCCCACATGGATGGACTAAAGCACAAATTACTCAGCATCAGCCAGCTGTGCAACAATGGCTACTCAGTTGACTTCACCAAAAACTCCTGCAACATAAGAGACAAGTCAACTAGAGTAATCTTGCTAACTGGAATCAGGAGAGGCAACATGTACATTGTTGACTGGTCAACCGGCTACTCAGAAGCTTACTTTCTCTCAAAAGGATCAACTGAAGCAAGCTGGCTATGGCATCGTCGACTGAACCACCTCAACTTCAAAATAATCAACTACCTAGCAAAGAAAGAGCTAGTTGAGGGGCTTCCCAAGGAGATATACAAGAAAACAGGTGTATACGGACCATGCCAAAAAGGGAAGCAAGTGAAGTCATCTTTCAAAAATAAAAAATCACCCACCAGGAACAACTGACTGTCTTCAACTGCTGCATATGGATTTGTTCGGTCCAGTTAGACCTCAAACTCCAAAAGGTAAAAGATTCACTCTTGTAGTAGTTGATGATTACTCAAGATATACATGGGTGGAATTCTTAAGAAGCAAAGATGAAACATATGACAAGCTCACGGCGCTGATCAGAAGACTACAAACTGAGAAGGAAAGATCAGTTCAAAGGATTTGCTCCGACAATGGAACCGAATTTGTGAATCAACACATGATCAACTTCCTCAATCAGCTTGGAATCACTCATGAGCATTCAGCTGCAAGAACTCCACAACAAAATGGTGTAGCTGAAAGGCGCAACCGAACACTAAAGGAAACAGCTCGAGCTATGATAGCTGATGCCAACATAGCTGAAGGGTACTGGGCTGAAGCAGTCAATACAGCTTGCCATACTCAAAATCAAAGTGCCATTATAGCAGCCCATGACAAGACACCTTATGAACTGTACAAGGGTCGTAAGCCTTCTATCTCTTATTTTAAAATATTTGGCTGTAAATGTTATATTCACAACAATGGCAAGACTCAATTGAAAGCCTTCAGTGCTAAAGCTAATGAGGGAATATTTCTTGGGTATAACTCTCCTCATGCACAGGCTTATAGAGTGTTCAATAAACGAACTCTTGTTATGGAAATAACATGTCATGTAGTATTTGATGAATTTACTAATGAGTACAGGAACAAAGAAACTATAGACACATCAGTTCAAGTACTACCTAGTGAAAATAAAAATTCACAGGACTATGTAGATCACATTGTTCCAGAGCGGTTTGAAGTTTTATTAGAAGAAGGTAATGAAACTAGCACTAAACCAGTTGAGAACAACTTGGTCAATGAATACACAAATGGTGCTGACACCACAAACCCCACAACTGAAACAAGGGGAAGAAATAATGAGAATGTCGAGTCAACTGATGAACGAGCAACTGATGACGTCATCACAGAAGAACCAGTTGAAGCCATATTGCCCAAGTGGCTCCGAAGCCATCTAACTGACAAGATTGTTGGTGATCCAAGAAGTCGAGTTCAGACCAGAGGATCAACTGAGCATGTATTATTCACATGTTTTATCTCTCAAACTGAACCAGCAAACGTCAAGGAAGCCTTAGAAGATTCAGACTGGATCATGGCTATGCAAGAAGAACTGAACCAGTTCACACGAAATGACGTATGGTTTCTCGTTGATAGGCCAAAAACCCAGAAGGTCATTGGCACAAAATGGGTGTTTTGCAAAAAACTGGATGAACAAGGAGTGATCACAAGGAACAAGGCTAGACTGGTAGCTAAAGGTTACGCACAAAGTGAAGGTATCGACTTTGATAAGACATTTTCGCCAATTGCAAGATTGGAAGCCATCAGACTATTGCTGGCCTATGCAGCTCACTTTAACTTCACAGTCTACCAAATGGATGTCAAGAGTGCTTTTCTTCAAGGAATGCTCAAGAAGGACGTTTATGTCGAGCAACCGCCAGACTTTAAAATTGGTGATCAAGTCTTCAAACTGAAAAAGGCTCTCTACGGACTGAAGCAAGCTCCAAGAGCGTGGTATGAAACTCTAACAACATTTTTACTGAAAAACGGGTTTCGAAAAATAGTCATTGATCGGACTCTATTCCGAATAGAATGATCAACTGAGATCTTAATGGTTCAAATTTATGTGGATGACATAATTTTTGGATCAAAAAGCAAAGATCTATGCACACGGTTCGCTCAACTGATGCAAAGCGAATTCGAGATGAGCATGATGGGAGAAATGACATTCTTCCTAGGACTCCAAGTAAAGCAGCTGGAAGATGGAATTCACATCAGCCAGGCGATGTACACCGAGGAGCTAGTCAAGAAGTTTAGAGTAAGTAAAGAAAAAACTCTCAAGGTTCCAATGAACACATCAGTTCAACTAACTCTTGACGAAGAAGGAGAATCAGTTAGCCAAACCTACTACAGAGGAATCATTGGATCCCTACTTTACTTAACAGCCAGTCAACCAGACATCTCATATTCAGTCGGCCTATGTGCGCGGTTTCAATCAAATCCAAAGAAAAGTCATCTTGAAGCAGCTAAGAGGATTATCAAATATATCAAAGGAACCATAAATCTTGAACTATGGTATCCTAGAGATGACAGTTTGAGTTTAATTGGATATTCGGACTCAGACTATGGCGGATGCAAGATTGATAGAAAAAGCATCAGTGGAACATGTCAGTTTCTTGGAACCAAACTGATATCATGGTTTAGCAAGAAGCAGCACTCAGTTACCACGTCAACGACTGAAGCAGAGTATGTAGCTGCTGGAAGCTGCTGTGCTCAAATACTCTGGATGAAGCAACAGTTGAAGGATTACAAAGTTGAAACTGAAGAGGTGCCTATCTACTGTGACAACAATAGTGCAATCGCGGTATCTCAAAATCCAGTTCTACATTCAAGAACTAAGCACATTGACATAAGGCACCATTTCATCAGAGATCACATCGAGAAGAAAGACATATGCATCAAATATGTCAATACTGAGAAACAGATAGCCGACATCTTCACCAAACCGTTGCCTGAAGCAAGGTTTGTGGAACTATGTATACAGTTGGGATTGTTGGAGCTAGCATCACAGAATGAAGATGATGAACTGGAAGAAAAAGGTCAAGGAATCACTCCAGCTGAAGAAAGAAACTGAGTCAAAAGGACGAAAAACTGATCAGATCGCCACATAATCCATCAGACTGAAGTATATACAAGAAGCTGCTGAGAAATGAGCAAACTGGAAATGATCAGTTTACCCTATCAAGTTGGACTGAATCATCAGTTCAGTCACTCAAACTGATAATCCATTCAGTTATGCAGAACATTCAAGCTGCAAATTGTTCAAACTGAAGAAAAACTCATAGGAACTGAAGCCAACTCAAAAGGAGATATCAGCTCGAGGACCAGCTGAAGGAGAACAGCTGAACTGAGAAGCAGCTAGTTAAAGAACTGAGCAGTTAAGATCAGCCAGGAACTGATGAGAAGACATCCCAGTTGGAACTGATCAACGGAAAAACCATCAGTTACGGCCAAACTCAACTGATGACGAAATTAGTTTTCAAGTCAAGGAGAAACTGCTGAAGAGAAGAGATAAGTTCACAAGTCTCAAATAGTGGAAACGGTAAAAAAAACACGTGTCATCCAAATGTTACCGTTGAATCTCCTTCTCTCTCCTCCTTAATTCCCAAATGATAGAAATGAAAAGCCAATCAACGGGTCGATTGATCTAATCCGACCGTTGAATTTAGGGAGACCAAGAATCGCAATCGTTGGATGAGCCAAATCTCTCTATATAAAAAAGTCAGTTGAACAATCGAGATAAGCTTTCCAATTTTTACCACAAAGTTACTGGCCCTCTACATTTCTCTCATCAAAAGCTTGTTCAATCTTGAAAGATCAAATTCCTCAACTTCGCAAGTCAATCGCTTTCGAAGATTCATGGCTCAAAATCCATCACGCAGAAGATTCAATGTTCAACAATCCGGAGAAGACTCTAAAGCTTTCTGTGATAAGCTTGATAGAGATAAATTCTTCAATCTAGCCAGATTTCTTCAAGCTTGCAAAGCTTCTCCGCTAAGCAGAATGATCATCGAAAAGCTTTCACAGGCTAGGCTGAAAAAGTTTCTGGAGGTGTTTCCAGAACGAATCTACATTGAACCAGTCGCTGAATTTTATCTAAATTCAAACGGATCTTCGAATCCCAGGGAAATCAGATCAGAGGTCAGAGGACACACTATTGTCGTAACAGCTGAGTCCCTGAGCAACATATTTGGACTACCCAACAATGGACTCAAGCTGGAGGATGTTCAAGTGAATTTTCAGGAAGCATATGACTTCTGGAAAAAGGAAGGAGAGCCTCAATCATACAAGAGTAATCATCTTATATCAAAGTTTCAAGATGAATTCCAAGTACTTGCTGTAATTGCTTCAAAGATCATGGTTGGAACAACGGACAGCCAATCAGAAATGACAGCAACATAGTATAAAATATGCGCTGCCATCTACAACCGAATGGATATCAACTGGGCACAGTACTTCTTCGAACAACTGAAGAAGTATGTTGATATCATTGAACGAAGCTGGAATGGTGAGAAATTCCCTCAAAGAATTGGATATATCAGCCGAGTCAGCATAATTCTGGAGAAGCAGTTCCCATGAATAGCTAAGGAGAAGGAATTCAAAACAATAGTCAGTAATTTAGTAATGACTTCATCTCAAAACCTCTCAAAATTGTTGAGATTGATCTAGAACAAACTGATCAGTCAAGAAGAAAGAAGCCTGCAGCTGAAGGTAAGGGAAAGAAGCCAGCTACTGACTCTAATGACGAAATTCCAATAGCTCAGAGATTCAGATAACACAATTTAGTTGCTACCAGACCTGGCATGATCAAACAGTCAGCTAGGCCAACTGCTGTCAGATTAGCTACAAGGAAGAAGCCAGCTGATCAACCACGAAGGAGAAGAATACTGCTCTCTGAATCCAGAAGAAGAAAATGATCAAGTCCTATTCCAGATCCAACAATTCCACCAAACTTAACTATTGAAGATACAGCTCCATGCGACAATCCAGAAGATATCATCCCTGCAAGAGGGATTCCTCACAATGGAGCCGGAGCTTATTACTTTCAAATGACCTGCCCACCAATGGCTCAAGTCGAAGGAAATATAAGAGCCTACTCCCAAGGAGAGTCCGTGAAAAAATGGGCTGATGAAACTACACAGAAGCACATGGCTCAACATTTTGCTCAAGAGCTAACCGGTCATGAGGAGCTCTTCAACATCTTAACCAGGTACATCTACTAGTTTTTATGGAGGCACATATACCAGTCAGAACAGCTTCTTTCATTGCTAGCCTTTCATGGAATGAGCTTCTGGAGGCGAGAAGAAGAATGGAGCCTATGGTGGACAGACAGTGAGAATGTCAACATCACTAAAGGCAAACATCTAATGAGGCAGCTACAGTTGAGGAAAGAATACTCAAGTCCAGCTGAAGGATCAATGAAGGATGTATTTGATGAACTGTGCAGAATTCACTGCTTAACCCTGACAGTAATCACAACTGAACTGGAGCAAGAAAGGTGGTCACATCCACATGTTCAACACAAATGGCTATTCAATCAACTGATGAAGAGGTCATATAGCCATCAACCTGAACAACAATCAGCTGCTATAAGCGACAGAACAATGGATCCAGTTAATGATCTCATCAATGAAGTAATAAGAGAAATTCACTCCGAGAAATCTCATCTCAGAACTGAAGTCGAAATCAATGTCATTCCAGAAGATTCAGAAGAGTCAGCTGATCAAACTCGTTAGTTTGATAAGACAGTTGAGCCTTAAACAGTCATGACACAAGGGCCAACTGTTGAGAAATGAGATGCCACACCTAGCCCTCCAGCTGATCCAGTGATGGATAAAAATGATCAATCAACTGATCAATCAGCTCAAAATAATCAGGTTGTCTGCCAACGCGCTATGGAGACAGACGAGATTTCCCACACAGTTCCTTGCGAGGAACTTGTTGGAACTGAAGAAGGGGAGGAAGCGGACTCCAGTTCATGGCTCAATCCAGCAGTTCCATGGTCCAGCTCCCTCCACATTTTATGGAACTGTTTGAGTCCCTGCAGCAACAGGTTAAACTGAATACCGATGAAATCAAGCAGCTGCAAGCCCAACAGAGACTCCAGTTCACTAAAACTGAGTCAACTAGCAGCACCGAGGATGATGATGAGGAGCCTACCGAGCCGCTGGCCAAAAGAAGAAAAACTGATCACAAGAAGGACTAGAGGCTGATCACACTTAAAACATGATTAGAAAAGCCTTAAGTACACTTCTTGTTAATCAGTTGTAATTATCTTTTGATTATATCTATAAAAGTTTATTTCTTTCTATTTTCAAATAAATGTCAAATTTTACATTTATTTTTGAAATTTTTGACCATTGCAAATCAATGACACGTGTCAAGGTTATTAATTGCCAACGACCAAAAGAAATCAGAGGCTAGTACCATTTCAACCATCATACCTATGAGCCTGTCCACACACTCATAAAAGCCTCTCTCTCTCTCTCTCAAGCCTCTCAAAAAGCCTCTTCCTCCAAAAAGATCTAAAAATCTATTTTTCTCTCAAAGATCTTGAGTACTCCAAAACTTCAGCCAAAACCAAAGATGGCCGAATTATCCAGGTCTTCAAACTCCTTCAAAATCCAACTTATGAGAGATAAATTCCTTGACAGACAGAAATTTCAATTGATTCTTGATGAATCAAAGAATCTAATTCTTCTGTCAAATCTTCACAAAACAGGAGTTCTTCACTACCTGGAAACACCACCAAAATTCTTTAGACAAAATTTGGTGAGTGAATTTTTGCTTCAAGCAAAATTATCTGCAGATGGGAAGATGATATCTTCAGTGGCTCAAGGAAGGATGTTACACATCAATGAGAAAACAATTGCTGAAGTATTTCAACTCCCGCAAGAAGGCTTATCCGTTCCAGATCTAAAGGAATCAGCAGAGACGCACTGGAGAGAATGGAAAGCCTCAACCTGCAACAAGCAATTCAGTTTTACCACCGCTAAAATTGATCTCAAGCCTGAGTATGGAGTTCTACTTGACATAACGAACAAAATGATGTTCGAAGCAATTAGCAGTCTAAGTCAACTCACTTAAGAGAGATACAAGGTTATGATTCACCTTGCTGAAGGAAGACAAGCGAACTGGGCAGAATTCGTCTTTCAACAATTCAAGCATCAAGTTATCAAGGCTGCAGACTCAAAGAAGTCTGACAAGTTTGAGTCCAAGGTAGGACTTGTTCTAAGGATGAGCAAAATGCTTGAAGACCTGCTGAAGCTCCCAAATGATGAATCACTACCGGTACTGATCTCCGACTGGATCCCCAAGAAAGGAACTGCGCATCTACAGTCCCTGAAGAAGAAGAGAAAAGGAAAGGCCAAGATAAGCAACCAAAGTTCGAGCAACTCAACTGCCAATGCCGTTCACTCTCCAAAATCAAAGAACGGATCACCAGTTGATTTCCAGGTTTGCTCTGATCCAGATGAGCTTATTCCATTCATAGGAATACCCCATCCAAACTATGGAGCAGACTACTTCAGAGGCACATGCCCTCCGCTCCAGCTGACTAAAGAGAATATTCGCACTTTCTACAGTGGCGAATATGCAGTCAAAAGTGCACAAAAAGAAGTGACCAATCTCCTTCTCACTCACTTCACTGTTATTGCACAACGTGATCAAGAGCTGTTCAAACAACTTCACCGATACGTCAAATCCATTCCCTCTAACCATTGTGCAAGTTCAGCACATCATGAATCACCGGATGGTCAACAAAATTCCACCAACCGCCTTACTGGCCGAATTCAAATCCAGATTCATGTTTTAAGTAGTTGGAACTGCAGGTCAATCAGTCGACTGCCCAACTGACTCACTTTATCGTCAGTTGAACTTTGATAATCTATCAAGTCAATCAGCTGAGCCATCACGATGAACTTCATCTGGTAATCAAAGGATAGAACCTCATCTATCCCACACTGCAGTCATAGCTTCTTAAAAGAATACAAGGCATAATGATGCAAGAGATAGTGACGATGAAGACACTGCCACGTCACCAAATCTCCTATCCAAAGGCTATGTGACTCCACTGCTCACCACAAGCTCAAAAGGTGCCCAGTTGACCAAGAAAAATGATCAGTTACGATCATCACCAAAGAGAATCTCACACTCCCTTAGTCAAAAGATGAAGAGCTCGTCAGTTGAGATCCAGCTTCATCTTCGCCAAGTCAAGAAGACGGAAAGGTCTGGACCATCAATGCACAGAACTACATCTAAAGGAAGCTATGCAGTCAGTCCAGCTAGGCCATTCAAGAAGCGGAAATTGTCTACAGAAAAGCCGAGAAACTGATCAAACTGACCGATCAATTCAGTTGCAATCCTCAACTGCAGCCAACTCAGTAATAACAACTGAGTATCAAAAACTCAACTGCTCAACCAAATGCCACGTCACCAGTCGGTTGGACCGTATCCTAACTGAATAAGGATGAGTCTTTTTAAATTCAAAAGCTTACCTTAACTATTTTATTACCATTGAGATCACGAAATATCTTATATTATATGTCAACGGTTACAATTTGAAAATCGAGCTCAATATCACAAAGTTGTCATTAATATCTCTGAATGGATCTTAAAAACAACACTTCAAACAGGCAAAAGAAAATATATTTTATTGCACTATAAATGGAAAGATCTGCAGAAAATATTTCGCTATTTATGGCAACTACCTCATTTTCAAAATGACTTCATCCCAGCCACACGATCATAAAGCCATTTAACCGATGAACGGCTGAGGTACATACATCATTAATTCAGCTAATCAACCATCAAATCAGATGACTGATCAGCCAAGAAAAGCAACCGAGTACTCTCGATTCTTGCATGCATAAGATGCATAAATATGAGCAAAGAGATTAAGGCTCCGATCACCTGAAAATCTCTCTCTCTTTCTTACTCGATCTACTACTAAGCCTTCCCTCTCTCATCTACATTCTCACATTTCTAAAACTGAACATCTTTCTTTTGCAGAAATGAAGCCTCCATTTTCCATGGTGGACATTAAAGCTCTTGAACGCAAAATGAGAAAGGACAAGTCTCTAAATCTAGAGATGCTTAATGCACGTCTTGGCCCGGATAGCTTTCAACAGATTTATCGACCATTGGCAGCGACTGGATTGCTTTCCTTCTTGACACAGTTGCCGGTCAAGAACATACTTGAGTATTTCACCGAGTTCTACTACAATGCAAGTATCAATGGTGACAACATCATCTCCACCGTAAAGAATCAAGTGATCACAGTCACAAAGGACACGATGATCTCCACTCTACATCTCCCCGGCACAGGTGCAGATGTGATGAACCTAAATCTTCCATCCAAACATGAGCTATGGAAAATCTGGAAGCTTCCACATGTGCACCACAACGACAGTTCGCACAGATTAAAGGAGAGCTTGCAAAGTGATATAATCCAACTTCTGGATATCACCAGCCATATTATCCATGGCAACTTTGAGATCGTTCATCTCTCCGAGATCAAGGCTCATATCACTGCAGCTCTATACTTTGGATGTCAAGCCGACTGGGCTTCAACTGAGAGCCAACGTTGAGCGAGTGACGTTTGATCCTTCAATTGGCACATTCCGAGAAAAAGTCGGCTTTATGAACGCATAAGCCACATCATACAAAGCCAGTTTGATGAGATCATACCAACTGGGGAACTGCTTGGAAGACAGGACATGCTCCCCACAATATACTGCCATCCTACCCCAAAGCGCTCACACCCACAAGGGCCTTCCAGCTCAGATCATGGAAAAGCACCCTTAGAGGCAACCGTCAGCTCCACTGACGAAAGAGAGCTGATGCTAGAGAGTGCATCTCTTTTAAGGCTAAGTGATCAGCCCACAATATCAACCAGCTCCCAACCTCCATCTTTAGTCCAAAACGACTATATTGAGGTTGATTTTGAAGAGGTTCTCGACCACCAGCTCCGAAGCTGCTTTGGTCTCATTGAGGACACCGACTCCTCCCTCTTCGCGCAACTACGGCAGTACTTGCAGTATCATATTTGGCGCTTTCAACTGGATGAGTCAACTATGTTTCACCTCATCCATACCGTGGCTCAGCCTTCTGGATCAGAGAGGGATCATGGAGTCGAAACTGGATGAATCATCCACGTTCCTCACCTCCAACGCTTTCGGAGATCATGGATTCAATGATCAAGCGACTCCAGCTTGGTATACCCGCTGATGACCCTCTCCCTAACAATGAACCAACCAACTCCTCGTGCGCACCCATCGTTGGTTATCCACCACTCCCTTCAACTGATGAAATCTTCACCAGCGTGGCCCCCATGAGCTTCAGAGATCAAGATATCTCTGATCCAGGTCAGTTCATGCCAACTGAAGATGCCTATGCATGGCTTTCTCCGTCCATACAAATATCTTCAGCTCATGATGACAATTTGGCAACCACCTTCACTTTTCTACCAAATTTGTCATTACCATCATGTGATCCTCTTCACCTTTTGGATGATGCCAAAAAGGGAGAAGATGGACAATATGATGATGGACAGTATGATGGATGCATGACTCTTTGGGACCAAATTCAAAGAGAAATCCATCATGAGGGGGAAGATCAGCTTCAGGGGGAAGCATGGACACTACAAGGAATTCAAGGAAGAGGATCATCAAGCAGAAGGAATAAGAGCAATCGGAGCAACATGCAGGAAGTAGATTAGTAGTCTTAACTACTAACTCTTGAATCGCTTGAAGTTATGCCTTAAAATGAATATATAATACAAGTTTTGATCTTGATTTTGCTTCAAGCTTGAATAATCTGACATAATTCATTATGCTCTAATACTTCAGTCATACTCTGAGACTTGAATGAGAAGCATGAATGCTTCCAAATTGCTTTTAAAACCAACATGCTCTGATATTTGAACATGCTCTGATATTTGAATGATAAGCATGAATGACAAATGCTCTAATAACTGAATAAAAATCATGAGCCAATTTGTCTCAATATGCTACGAATATTACATACTCTGATATCTGAAAGACAAATGCTCTAATAACTGAATAAAAATCATGAGCCAATTTGTCTCAATATGCTATGAATGTGTAATGACAGAAATATTCTATTTAATGCATATTCTGCATTTGTAGTTTTCCATCATCATCAGCAAGGTTTTGACATCATCAAAAAGGGGGAAATTGTTAGGAAAAACTATCAAGGAACCCCTAGATCAGGTTTTGATGAGATGTCAAAATTACTTATGAAAAAACTGACCAAAATTCAAGATTGTAGATCGAAGTTGATCAGCCCAAGGCCTCATCAAAGAAGAACTCTAGAAGATTCAAAGTCAACCAATTTGAAGAATGACCCACAAGTCGAAAGACACGTCATCCAGTCTAAAGTTCAACTTGCCTGAGGAATCATACCGATCAAAGCAAGCTGACAATCGAGTCAGCTGAACTGAGGGAGAAAGGAGTTGTCCAAAGTTTGAAGAAGCTGATAGAATATCAGTTTATGCCAAAGACTGACAATAGCCAACTGGAGCAACGGCCAATCTCAGCTGACAAGCCCAGAACAGCCAACTGGAGCAATGGCCAATCTCAGCTGATAAGCTCAGAACTGTCAACTGGAGCAACAAGCAAACTCAGCTGACAAGCCCAGAACTGCCAACTAGAGCAATGGCCAATCTCAGCTGACAAACCCAGAACTGCCAACTGGAGCAATGGCCAATCTCAGCTGACAAGTTCAGAACTGCCAACTGGAGCAACAGGCAGACTCAGCTGACAAGCCCAAAACTGCCAACTGGAGCAATGGCCAATCTCACCTAAGCAACAGGCAGAGCTGACAAGCCCGGAACTGCCAACTGGAGCAATAGCCAATCTCAGCTGATAAGCTCAGAACTGCCAACTGGAACAACAGACAGACTCAACTGATAAGCCCAGAACTGCCAACTGGAGCGATAGCCAGACTCAGCTGACAAGCTCAGAACTGCCAGCTGGGACGATACTGCAATTAAGTTGAGAAATCCAAAACTGCCAACTGAAATTCCAAACTGCCAAGAGAACTGAAGCCAAAAGACTCCTGAAGTGTATTGCTTAAATCAGCATATCTTGGAATAAATGCCCTTACAAAGATCCTGGAATTTAATGAAGATCGATTGGCAGAGTAACGCCTACTTCAACCAAATGATCCAAGCGATCATTTAAAGACCACATGCCATTGATGAGCCAACAGAGCCACTGATCAAATGGACAATGGAGCTCAACGGCCATAAAATCACTCCTCTATAAAAGACGGGTGAATCAGAGTTATAAAAAAACACTTTCACAAACATAACCTCTTGCCAACCTTCACAAGCAGAGCTTTTCTTTCTCCCTCTCAATCAAGCTCAAGTGCAACGTTCGATAGAAACTGCGAAAGTCAAACTGAGAAGAAGAATTCAATAATCAACATACTCAGCCAGCTGACGATGATCCAGCCAAGGCAACCTTCTCAGTTCCAGTTATTCGAAGATCAACTACTCAGCTCAATGAAAGGACCACATCAGTTGATACCCCCTTGTTTCAAGACTAACTTCTTGAAGATCGAAAGAGATCTAAAACCTTGTAAAGACGACAATAGCACCTACCTTCCTAGTGAGCAGTTAGGGACTTCAAGTGTGAGCCGTCGACCAGCTGAGGTAGCGAGCAGTTACCAGGTTCAGCAAACTGTCCTTCATTGTGTAATTTGTAAATGAACTCAAGTTATATAGTGAAGTTGCCCTTCTGCGGAAGGAAGAGAGGACGTAGAAGTTTGAGACTTCGAACCTCTATAAATTTCTTGTGTGCTGTACTTTTGATCATTGCATATCTCTAACTGCACACAACATCACACAGGCTGCACTTAAACTGTCTCAACTGATTATTAATTTGGTGCATAGATATATTTCTTCAAGCGAGTCAAAGGGCCCTATTTTCTGTTGGTTTTGTATACTAGAAGACTTGTCTTTTGTATACTTTATTGATAATGGTTTTATGATGATATAGAATGAATACTATTGCAGTCACTGTTTGCATTTAAATTGTTATATTTATATGTATGTTCACTATACTTACATTGTAGATGATATGGTGTGGGTAAACACATGGTTAGATCATATCATCGGTTTCTTGTAATGTATTAAAAGGCTCACGGTTTAGATGGCACTGAACCGGCTATCGATACGCCGTAGAATAATCTGATAGTTAGTTTATCTTGACTAACTGATTATTCTAATACACGGTCAAGTGTATTGAGGAGGATCTACTTAGGATTCTATTCTCTATTCTGACCTTAAATGAGAGAATAAGAATCCACAGAGTTCGGGTTCTTAACCCCTATGTGCTGGCAGACATATACGTGTAGTGTTTGCAGCTATGATTTATCAAAGGGTGAGATTCTTTCATAAGGATCAATAATCTTGATATCTTGGGTTGTGACATTTACACTTATGATGGGTTGTGCAATATGTACGGGCACCGTGTCCTGGTGCGCCAGTTTGATGGTGTCCCCTTGAGGAAATGCAAGTTCATGCTGAAACACTGCAGGTGGAATTTATTCCGTGCATGAGTAAAGCTTGTGTGGTACTATTCAAGGATAAGATATTAATTAATTATAGCTGTCAGAAGCTTACATAATTAATTAATGGGCATTATATCTTAAACGCGGGGAATGGCTGGACTAAAGGAGAAAGCATATTCAAAAATATGTATTAAATTGGTAGGTCGGTATTATTTCTTTAGTGGAATAAAAATAATACTTAATTTATTTAATAATATCCTAAGTTTATTGGATATTGGAAATTAAATAAATTAGCAGGCCAATTTAATATTCTTCTAGATCCCTGTTGTAGCCCAATATGACTTTAATGGACTGGAGTTGGAAAAGAGATAGAGGCCCAAGCCCAGTATATTTAGGGCTTGATAATTTCGACCACCTCCCCTATAAATAGGGAGGTGGGAGATGAAATTTTTGTGTTACAGATCAGCTCCTCTTGTGTTCTCTTCATCTCCACAGATTCTATACCGATCTAGTAGATTTCAGCCCACCCTGAAACTAGATTCAGTCCAAAAATACAACAGAAGATCAAGGAGTGGAATATCACAGTGGGCGCCGATCATCATCATACATAACAACAAGATTAGACCTTTAATCTTGTCCTCCACCCGTCGTTTGATTTGTAAGTCGTTTTTCGATTCTATGTTTCCGCTTTAGTAGAATCGTTTAAATCGGATTTGCATGTTAATTAAACTCGGTTAATTAAAACATATGAGATGCATGAATTTATGATTTACATGACATTAGGATTAATGAACATCCAATTAGATCCTGCGGTGGTTCAATTCGAAAAAACCCCAACAACTGGTATCAGAGAGGGTTTTGGCACTGTTCTAGATTTAATCCTAGGATTAATTCGAAAAATATGTATAAATTTGATGAAATATTTATGTTACTTAAATTTTCAGATTTATGTGTTCATTTTTTCGAATTGGTTGTGTTCAAAACTTGGATGAATTTTTTATGGTGTTTCGAAAATTCTAGTTTTGGATGAATTGTAATTTTCGATCTACACCTAATAGGATTTGGAATGTAATTTTGATAACTCAAAATTTTCAGATTTATTAAGTGTAGGATTCAAAAATTTGAATTCAAAATTTTCGAATTTTGATGTATTAAATTCCCTAATTTGTGTTCTAAAATTTTCGAATACCTAGAATTAAATTTGGATGGATTTTTGATCAACATCAAAATTTCCAGATTTAATTTGGATAGGGTTCGAAATTTTTGATGATTAGAATTGGATTTGGTGATTTTTGATGAATATCAAAAGTTACAAAATTCTAATCAAGATAGGTTTGAAATTAGAATTTTAAATTTGGTATTTTTTGAAGTGGATCAAAATTTCCAGATTTATTATTCTTGAAAATTTCGAAACCTCTAATATATTATTTGGAATTGTTTTTGATTAATGTCAAAATTTCCAAATGTGAAATATAGTGTAATTTTCGATTTTAATAAATTAATTCGGAGAAGATTTTGATGAAAATCAAATTTTCAGATTTATTTATTAAGATGGATCGAAAATTTGGGTATTGGATTAAGATTTGATATTATTTGATGTATATCTTAATTTGCCTAATTTTAATCTAGATAGATTTGAAAATATAATATTAAATTTGGAAGAATTTGAAGTGGATCAAATTTCCAGATTTATTATTTGAGTATCTTCGAAAATCTATAGATTTAAATTGGATAAGTTGTTTTTGGATATATACAAATAATTATCAAAATCCAATTGTGATAAGATTTTAAATTTGGATAAGTTTTGGAAGATTTTGGATTGGAATCAAATCTCCAAACCTTATCCATGAAGATTTAGATTCTTATGGATAATATTTGGATTAGATTTTTGATTTATATCAATATATCCAATTATTATTTAATTATGGTGGCTAGAAAATATTAAATAAATTTGGTGGATAATTTTAAATAATTTCCAGATTTATTTTAGTAATATTTTCGAAAAATACAAGTTATAAATTGGTGGATAATTATTTTAATTTCCAATTTTTGTCTTGTGGATAATATCGAATTAATTAATTTTTATTAATTGAAAAATTCAAATATTATTTAATATGTCATGTTTGGATATCATATGTTATTTTATGCTAATCATGTAATTGTGATTGTTGGTTTTGTAGACTGACTTATTTGTAGGGTTACCGACTATCATGGCTCATTAATTATGTGATGTATGTTTTAATTTATGTTGAATGTATGATGGGTCGTATGCCGGTTTGGCTACGTGATTTTAATCCATGAGAAAATCCATGGATTAGGTCTAGGTTTTATTTTATGTTGTTTTAATGTAATAGAAATAAAACTGTTAGACCAAGTCATTGAGTTGTAATTTTATTCTAGATATATTAGTTTTTTCCTCTAAGGAATAGATATTCTATATTGAATAAAGTTTGAAGATCAACTCAAAGAAGGAGAGTGGCACAACTCAAGAGAGGAAGTATCACTGATTCACGTCCCGAGATCCTAATTGGAGCTAGGTTTTCGGCAAGGCGCAGTGATAAGGGGGGCGGCCATGCCCGAGGTTCCGGAGCCGACTTTCCAGTTTTATCTCATTCAGCAACATGAGATATAAGCCATGATAGTTGGTTTTTTATTATTATTGCTTATTATTTTGTTTGAAGCATGCAATGGTGTTTTATCATTTTATGTGATGTTTGCATGTTTTACAATGGGATAAAATGAAACCTCAATCTTAAATAACTAAGTGGAGAGATTCATACCAAAGTATGTAGAAATCTCAAACAGTCTCCATTAATCTGGTTTAATTGAGATGTGATAGACATGCGAGTTGACAATAGGTCTTCCTCCATAACGGATGTGTCATATCACTGTTATCTCTAGAAATTAAACTTCTTTATCAAGATAGCTGTAGAACACTACTAGAACAAACTGACTCCTCCAACTGGAGCAGGGAGTTCAAAATAGTTGACTTGGTGCTAAGATGATGGTGTTCACACTTAGGTGTAATTTATTAATAAACGTCCACACTAACGTGGCTTATTAATTTGAAGGTTACACGACTGTGATTATTTCCGACTATTAATTTACTTGTTATAAGGAAATTTGACTGGAGGTAAATTAAAGGTGGTTTTACCTGTTTAAGGATGAATTTTATAAACGTCCACACTAACGTGGCTTATAAGAAACATTTTTAAAATGTCGGTGGATTACATATAATTTTTTGAGGTATACGATTATATGTGAGTATCCTAAAGTTTGTGACTGTACTGCATGTTTACTTTTCAGTTATTCTATATCATCATGGCACTCTCCAACCTGTCCACTATTATCAAAGAAAACAAGTTAATCGGTGAAAATTACAAAGATTGGATTCGAAACCTTAATCTTGTTCTCACTGCGGAAGGACACAAATTCGTACTTGAAGAAGTATGTCCTCAGAAGCCAGATGAGGGTTCTGACGAAGCCCAAAAGGTTGCATATGATAAGTGGGTTAGGTCCAATGAGATAGTACGTTGTTACATTCTGGCATCTATGTCGAATGTGTTGCAACATCAGCATGAACCTATGAAAACCGCTTATGATATCATGTAAGACCTTAGGCAGCTCTTCGGTCATCAGAACCGCTCGGTACGCCATTTGGCAATGAAGAAGCTAATGGATGCGAGAATGTCTGACTCCACACCTGTTAGGGATCACGTTCTCACGATGATGGGGTATCTGGCTGAGATCGAGACCTTGGGTGGAGAGTTGGATGGTGATTCTCAAATCGACATTGTTCTTCATAGCCTGTCCTCAAGGTTTAAGCAGTTCAGGCTGAACTTTAACATGATTAAAAGGGATGTCAGCCTGACTGAACTGCTCATGGATCTTCAGGCGGCTGAGTTACTTCAAAAATGAAATCCGGAGGCACACCTAGCTGAAAATAGGGCGTCTTCTTCCGGTACTAAAAGGAAGAAGAAGAATGCACCCAAGAAAGCTGCAGAGGATGCGCCTAAGGTGAAGAAGTCTAAGACTAAGATTCCTCCCGAGGAATTTAAGTCAAAGACAAAGTGTTTCAAGTGCGGCCAACCAGGTCACTAGAAGGCGGATTGTCCTAACAAGAAGAAGAAGGGTACGTCTCAATCTCTCATCGTTGAAACATGTTTAGCTACTTGTTCTACTCAGTCATGGGTAGTAGATACTGGAGCTACTGACATGTTTGCATGTCTTTACAGGGGTTCCTGGTAAAAAGACAGCTGAGTGATGGAGAGATTTTAGTCTACATGGGTAATACTACGAAAGTGGCGGCAGTTGCAGTGGGAGACGTAACCTTATCTTTTAGTAGTGATAGGATTTTAGTTTTAAAGGATTGTCTTTATGTGCCTGGTTTTAGGCGAAACTTGATTTCAGTTTCTAAACTTTTTATGGATGGATATTCTGTTTCTTTTGATAACAAGGTTGTTATCTTTAGTGATAAACGTTTTATCTATTCTGGCACATTAGATGGACATCTTTATTTACTTAATCCTATGCGAAACACTACGCAAATGCATTTACTGAATACATCGGTCATAAACCCTAACAAACGAAAAGAACCTTCGGAAATGAATCAAACCTATCTTTGGCATCTTAGGCTCGGCCATATTAACCTTAAACGGATACAAAGACTAGTAAACGATGGGCCCTTATCTTCATTGGTCCTAGAATCGTTCCCTTTGTGTGAATCCTGTTTGGAAGGTAAAATGACCAAGCGACCCTTTAAGGATAAAGGGAATAGATCTGAAGAGGTACTAGATTTGATTCACTCTGACATATGTGGCCCTATGTCAGTTCAGGCTCGAGGAGGGTATGAGTATTTCATCACGTTCATTGATGATTACTCAAGGTATGGATACATATACCTGTTACGCCGCAAGTCAGAATCCTTTGAGACTTTCAAAGAATTCAGAGCGGAAGTGGAAAAACGTACAGGTAAAAGTATCAAATCACTACGGTCTGATCGTGGTGGTGAGTACCTCTCGAATGAATTTAGGGACTACTTAGCAGAGAATAGGATTACATCCCAGTTGACTACGCCGGGAACACCACAGCAGAACGGCGTGGCGGAGAGAAGGAACAGAACATTGTTAGATATGGTTAGATCGATGATGAGCTATTCAGATCTTCCTATTTCATTCTGGGGATATGCCCTGGAAACGGCAGCCTATATTCTGAATGTGGTTCCATCAAAATCAGTCCCATCTACGCCCACAGAACTTTGGACTGGACGAAAGCCCAGTCTTGGACATTTTCGGATTTAGGGTAGTCCAGCACATGTACTGGATAAGGAAGCTGATAAGCTGGCACCACGTACGGATGTTAGACTGTTTGTTGGATATCCAAAAGGAATGAAAGGTGATTTATTTTATAGTCCTAAGGATCAGAAGATCATTGTGAGTACCAATGCTCAATTCTTAGAGGAAGACTATGTAATAAATCACAAGCCAAGAAGTGAGATAGTACTCGAGGAACTTCGAGGGGAAAATTCGAATCTGACACCAATAGTACAAGAAGAGGAACCACAAATTACTGCACAACGTATCACAGAAGTACAGGAACTGCCTCATCGCAGTGGGAGGGTTGTACGCCAACCTGACAGATTCATTGGTTTGGGTGAATCTTCGGATTTCCCTGAAGGACTAAATGAATTGGATCTCATGACCTACGACGAAGCAATCCAAGACAAAGATGCAGACTCTTAGAAAATTGCAATGGAGTCTGAGATTGGATCTATGGATCACAATCAAGTCTGGGAGCTTGTAGAACCACAAGATGGGGTAAAACCCATTGGGTATAAGTGGGTTTACAAACGCAAGAGAGAAGCTGACGGTAAGGTTGAAACCTCCAAGGCAAGATTGGTGGCAAAAGGGTACACTCAGAAAGAAGGGATCGATTATGAGGAAACCTTTTCGCCGGTAGCCATGCTTAAGTCAATCCGGATTCTCTTGTCTATTGCCGCTCATTTGGATTATGAGATTTGGCAGATGGATGTCAAGACGGCTTTCCTGAATGGAAGTCTTGAGGAAAACATCCACATGAAGCAACCAGAGGGTTTCATTGCTAAAGGCCAAGAGCACTTAGTGTGCAAGCTTAAGAGATCCATTTATGGACTTAAGCAGGTGTCAAGGTCTTGGAACATCCGGTTTGACGAGGTTATCCAGTCATATGGATTCGTGCAATGTCCGGATGGGAGCTGTGTGTACAAGAAGAGTGACGGAAACGTGGTGGCTTTCCTCGTGCTATATGTTGATGATATCTTGCTTATTGGAAACAGTAAGAAAGTATTATCTAACATAAGGGCGTGGTTGTCCAAGCAGTTCGATATGAAAGATCTGGGAGAAGCCGGACACGTCCTTGGCATCAAGATAATTCGAGATCGCCAGAAAAGGATATTGTGCTTATCTCAGGCGATATATATCGACGCAGTGCTAGCTAGGTTTAAGATGCAGGATTCCAAGAAAGGTTTTATACCTTTCAGGCATGGAATTCATCTATCCAAGGATATGTGTCCCCACACACAGGCTAAGATAGATGAGATGAAGGGCGTTACATATGCTTCGGCTGTGGGAAGCCTTATGTATGCTATGCTATGCACTAGACCTGATATATGTTATGCAGTCGGCATGGTAAGCAGATATCAGTCTAACCCTGGACAAGGTCACTGGACTGCGGTTAAGAATATACTCAAGTACCTAAAAAGGACTCGAGATTATATGCTGGTGTACCGCTCTCATAGTCTAGTGCCTTTGTGTAACGCCCCAATTCCTAGTGAATAAGAACGCTACTAAAAACCATTTCTTCGTATCAAATATTTTAAAATAAAATGCGGAAGCTTGAAAGTAGTTAAGAATGAAAAATAAAAATTTAAAATAAAAATATCTATCTATGTTTATGTCATAATGGAGTGGAAGAGAACCTGCCTAACCTGCCTAATAGATGTCATATAAATCAAGAGAAATTTTGAAAATTAAAATTCATCTAGTAATTCATAATCCCTTAATAATTTTTGCAAAATAAAATATATATTTTTTGGTTGGGTAACAACCTACCACAACATTAAGTAAGAAAAGGCATAAAACTTGGGTCACAGCCCACCATAATTATCAAAGTTGGTCAAATTATCCAAAATACGATCAAGATAAGTTAGTAATAGCAATTGTTATAAATGCGTGTAATTGGGAGAACATAGTGGTCATTTCTCGCCTGCTCTGCCTCTCGACTCCTTAACCTGAAAAACATCAACATAAATAGGGCATGAGCATGTAAACATACTCAGTGGGGAATACACTGCAAGCAGCTATAACCAATTATGTAATGCATCATACAAATGAACACATAAACTTAGTTGATACAATGAGACTAGCCTCGGTCCCTTGTGGACCTGACCCCTTGTGGGCCTACCCCTTGTGGGCAATCAACTTCGTCGATCCCTTGTGGATCATGAACCCCTTGTGGGCCACATTAGTTCATGGGTATGATACATGACACAACAATGATTATAACCATGTAACAACTACGCTTACAGATAAAAGTAAACCCCACCTGGAATGAAGATCAAAGTAAACCTCTTAAAGCCTCAAGTTGTTGTTCGTCTTCGAGCTCCGAATGCGCCACTCCTAGCACTTTAAAATTCTTTCTTTAGTTACCGGACCCTTAAGATAATTATTTGCCTAAGTTTATCATATTTTACGAACTATAAATCATCTTATATCATTTGGATATTTCAAGGCCCTTTAAATAAAATTAAGAATCTAAATTCAACAATAAACATAATTTCAGCTAACCTTAAACTTGTTAAAAGCATTTGACATATTTATGAATTTAAGTTAAGTATAGTAACATGACACTCATCTTCTAAACAAAACCTTTATGTCCTATGCTCATTCATATGAAGTTTTTAACTTAACTTTAATTATTTCTCAAATTATGGGCTTAAAATATTTTATGAATTTCTTGAGATCATAACACAGTTAATTAAAATTTAGGACATGATAGCAGTTTAGGGTAATTCAAGATCATACAAATTGTGATTATACAATGTCAAAAGCCTTAAAATCGACCAAATATCAACATGAATATTTCAAACCCCAATTTAAGCACTTGAAAGCATCTCCCCTGTTTTTCTTCTCATATACCAGTTTTAATAAATCACCCATATCTCATGAACTAAAAATCCAAATCAAGTAATTTCAAGTTCTGTAGAATCCTAAAAGGTATATCTAAAACTGTTCCTGAAATAGGCATTCCCAGATTCTGACCTTAAAAGGGCTAAAAAGTCAAATTAAATTAAGGAGATCAACCTGTTCGGAAAAACTGACAGATTTTGGTAAAATGACTGTAACTTTGTCTATAAAATTCGTATTAACCCGATTCAAGTTTCAAATGAAAGCTAAGACGATAACCTACAACTATGAAATGCTCTAGGTCCAGAAACAACTCCAAGAAATCAGATTTTCAATCGAAGTAGGGTTACGAGCTGTCCAAAAATAAATTTGGGTGGAATGTTTCCCCTTGGATTTCTACAACTAAACCCTTATGTTCTTCAACAATCAAGCACTTTTATGTGTTATATATCAAACCCAAGATACAAAATGTTTAATTAATTAGTTCATGCTCTTAATTCCAAGAAATTGAAGAAGATAAAGTGAGGTATCCTACAACAACCCAATATCAAAGTGACTAGAAAAGCTAATAGGAGGAAAAGAGGAGAAAGAAGATTACCTTTTGGAGAAGAGAGCTCAACTTGAGGGAGCTTGTGTGTGTCTAACTTTACTTCAAGAATTTGGGAAGAGAAAGAGAGAGATGGATCGAAAGTGTGTGTGGGAGAGGGAGAGATCGATCGTGAGAGAGTGTGAATGAGAGAAATGAATTTCCCCTCTTATTTCTATTTGTTTTGAGAGATGGAGAGAATGTGCAATATTTATTCTTTTCAATTTATGATGAAAATATCTATGATATTTTTGCTCAAAATTAATATTTTATTTACCTACCTAATGATTCCATTACCTCATTTATCTATACTACATGTAGTAGAATATCTACAATATTTTGTTAAAATATAGTTTTTATATTTATTTAATCACTCCTACAATTATCATTACTAAAATTAACTTTAGTAAATCCCAACTTTTGAATATTTATGATTTAAATTATGAAATTTTATTTATCTAGGCAAGGTACTCGATCTATTCAAAGTTTTTAAATTTCTTTCTCTATATTGAATCATTTTTCTTCCATTTATTCTTCACTAGGGGCGCATCGTTGCTCCGAATTGGACAACCTATAAACATTTAAATCATAAGCAACAAATATTACAAAATAAATAATTTAATTTTGCAAATAACAATTTAAATAATAATAAAAAAGATTCGGGGTATTACACGTTGGGTTACACGGACTCAGATTTTCAATCCGATAAAGATCAGAGTAAATCTACCTCAGGCTATGTGTTTATCTTGGGAGGCGGAGCCATTGCATGGAGGAGCATAAAGCAGAAATGCATTGCGGATTCCACCATGGAGGCCGAATATGTAGCTGCTTCTGAGGCTGCAAAAGAGGCCGTCTGGCTCAAGAGCTTCTTGTTGGACTTGAGCGTGGTTCCTGATTTGCCTAAGAGTATCACGGTATATTGTGATAACTCGAGTGCAGTGGCAAATTCGAATGAACCTAGAGCCCATAAGGCAAGTAAACACATAGAGAGAAAGTACCATCTTATACGAGAAATCGTTAAGAGAGGAGATGTGGCAGTGGTCAAGATTGCATCGGAGGACAATTTAGCTGATCCATTCATGAAGAGCCTTCCAGCTAAGACCTTCTACGGTCACGTGGAGAAAATGGGAGTGAGATGCAGACCCGGGGTTGCCGTTTGAGAATTTAGTTAAAGTTGGAGAGTTAGCCAGTTTGTTTTATATTTGAAAGACATGCTTCAAGTATAAGTGGGAGATTGTTGGTTTTGTATACTAGAAGACTTGTCTTTTGTATAATTTATTGATAATGGTTTTATGATGATATAGAATGAATACTATTGCAGTCACTGTTTGCATTTAAATTGTTATATTTATATACATGTTCACTATACTTACATTGTAGATGATATGGTGTGGGTATACACATGCTTAGATCATATCATCGGTTCCTTGTAATGTATTAAAAAGCTCACGGTTTAGATGGCACTGAACCTGCTATCGATACGCCGTAGAATAATCTGATAGTTAGTTTATCTTGACTAACTGATTATTCTAATACACGGTCAAGTGTATTGAGGAGGATCTACTTAGGATTCTATTCTCTATTCTGACCTTAAATGAGAGAATAAGAATCCACAGAGTTCGGGTTCTTAACCCCTATGTGTTGGCAGACATATACGTGTAGTGTTTGCAGCTATGATTTATCAAAGGGTGAGATTCTTTCATAAGGATCAATAATCTTGATATCTTGGGTTGTGACATTTACACTTATGATGGGTTGTGCAATATGTAGGGGCACCGTGTCCTGGTGCGCCAGTTTGATGGTGTCCCCTTGAGGAAATGCAAGTTCATGCTGAAACCCTGCAGGTGGAATTTATTCCGTGCATGAGTAAAGCTTGTGTGACTTAAGGATAAGATATTAATTAATTATAGCTGTCAGAAGCTTACATAATTAATTAATGGGCATTATATCTTAAACGCGGGGAATGGCTAGACTAAAGGAGAAAGCATATTCAAAAATATGTATTAAATTGGTAGGTCAGTATTATTTCTTTAGTGGAATAAAAATAATACTTAATTTATTTAATAATATCCTAAGTTTATTGGATATTGGAAATTAAATAAATTAGCAGGCCAATTTAATATTCTTCTAGATCCCACTTGTAGCCCAATATGACTTTAATGGACTGGAGTTGGAAAAGAGATAGAGGCCCAAGCCCAGTATATTTAGGGCTTGATAATTTCGACCACCTCCCCTATAAATAGGGAGGTGGGGGACGAAATTTTTGTGTTACAGATCAGCTCCTCTTGTGTTCTCTTTATCTCCACAGATTCCATACCGATCTAGTATATTTCAGCCCACCCTGAAACTAGATTCAGTCCGGAAATACAACAGAAGATCAAGGAGTGGAATATCACAGTGGGCGCCGATCATCATCATACACAACAACAAGATTAGACCTTTAATCTTGTCCTCCACCCGTCGTTTGATTTGTAAGTCGTTTTTCGATTCTATGTTTCCGCTTTAGTAGAATCGTTTAAACTGGATTTGCATGTTCATTAAACTCGGTTAATTAAAACATATGAGATGCATGAATTTATGATTTACATGACATTAGGATTAATTAACATCCAATTAGATCCTGCGGTGGTTCAATTCGAAAAAACCCCAACATTTTCCGCATTTAAAGTTAAAGTTTGTGAATCAGTTTATTCACCCCCCCTCTAAACTGATACCGACTCGCCCGAGACCAACATGAACTTTCCAGCCTGACTTAGCTGCTAAAGCTATCAAAAGTTTGATGGTTTCATGCCTTGCTACTGGTGCAAAGGTTTCAGAATAATCGACTCCGAGTTGTTGAGCATAACCTTTCACCATAACCCTTGTTTTATACTTGTCTAAAGAACCATCAGGATTGAATTTGGTTCTAAAAATCCATTAGACACCAATCACATTTTTATGAGTCGGCCTGCCAACCAACTTCCATGTCTTGTTTTTCTCAATCATATTCATCTCCTCCTGCATAGTAACTCTCCAATTTTCTTCTTTTGCAGCTTCAATATAGCTAGATGGTTCAATAGTAGCTATATTACATCGCTCATATATGTCTTCTAATGATCTAGTGCCTCTGATTGAAATTTCATTTTCATCATCTGTCATTTCCTCAACCTGAGCTTGCTCTTGAACTTCAGATTCACCATCTAAAATTTAACTGGAATTTTCCACTTTCTTTTTGCTCCAGTTCCACTTTGCTAACTCAGCAAACTTGACATTTCTACTGATAAGTATTTTTTTCATTCTTCAAACTAAACAGTCTGTAGCCTTTAGTATTGCTACTATATCCCAAGAATATGCAAGCTTCAGCCTTTTAATCAACCCTTCATCTCTTTGTTTCTGGAATATGAGAGTAATATATGCAGCTGATTGGGCTATTTTTGCATATATCTTTTGGGCCGTTTTTGGTATGGTTTGGTCGTGTTAGGTGCCTTGTAATCATATTTTGTGGAAGAAAGTGTGTTTTGTAAGTGATTGTAGGAAATTAACACGAATGTGAAGGAATTGGCCTGTTTTTGGTAGCGTGCAGTCAAGTTTGATTGAAGCAAAAGCTGGAAGATTTCACAAGGCAGTCAGTATGGGCAAACCGAGTGAAAAGAGTACCGATATTATAGATTTTGGGCCTGAGTGCGCGCGGAATTTGGGCTGGAGCGCGGATTACTTGAGATCTCGGGCGTGGATGTGAGTTTCTAGAGTTTTACAGCTTTTGGACTCTTTATTTTATCTCTTTCCTAGTTTGATTAGATTGAGGATTCTATTTTCTTAATTAAACAATTGTATTTAAGGATATAGAGAGATATTAGGATCGATATTCCAGACTTGCGCAAACAGTACAGAGACGTGTTCTAGTAGATTTTATTCATCTTCTTCATTGATTCCATCGTGTTCTGCTTTACAATATTTTGGAGTTCTGATTTAATTATGCAATCAAGTTAAACTCGTTCTTATTTCGGTGAAGATTAATGAAGCCCTGGCGTAATTATACTATGAGATCTAATTGCCCTTTCTATTTTAATTAATTGCATGCATCTGTGATTCTCGGTGTTTAAAGTTGTTAATTGTTTTGACTCTGCTAGGTAGTTGCAAATATTTAGTAGATCAGAATTAATTAGTAGCCAATTAAACCGGCCATCCGTAATTGTGGTTTAATTTAAATTAGTGGTACAACGATTCTTCAGAATCAAGGGAAGAACAGTCTTAATTCAACAGTCTTGTGTCAGAGTCAGTTGGTTTTGAATCACGTTTTTCTAGTGTCTAATGTTGTCGGCTCATTAAATCTATAGAGCGTCTCTTACGGTTGTCAGTCGATTAGAGAAATAATTGGTGAAGTGTCTTCCTGATTATTATGAAACTAAGGAGAAATTAGGCTGCGTCAGAAGTGTCTTCGATAGCTATAACTGATTTGCATGCATTAATTGGAATTATCTTTGTATCAAGAATCGGTATAATTAAGCTAGGGTGGAGTTAATTGGAAACCAGAATACTTTTTATAATCTGTTAAACAACTCTCTTTCGTTTGCTGTTTAATTTTCATTTTTACTTTACAACAACAAAATTCGTGTGGGAAAATTTAGTTGTTGCAAACTAAAACTGTGGAATAATTCTCGTCGGTCCTTTGAGAGACGATCTTGCTCACCAATATTTTGGGTAGTGTGGGCATACCGACTGTTGGTCGGATTATTTTTGGTGTAAAATGACGCACCAAATTTTGTCGCTGTTACCGGGGATTGGTTTTAAGCAGTAATTATTCTGATATTTTCAGTTTGCTATTTTTTTTTATTTTGTTTTGTTTTTACAGTGCATGACTCGTTCCTCACAAAAAGGAAAGCTAGTTTTTTATCCAGAGCCGGAGAGAACTTTACGAAAGTTGAGGAAGCTGCCAGGGAGTCTAGGGAGGCTTCCGAATCTGATCTGGGAACATTTGATCTTGATCAATTGTTCGAGAAAAACATGGCTAACGACGGAAATCAAGCTCTCGCAAATACTGCTGAACCTAAACCGTCAATTAGGGAGCTGGGTCGCCACAGAAATAGTCAACCCATTTGTATCGTGCTGCCTACAATTACAAATAACTCTGAGATACGACCTGGTTTCATTCAGGTTTTACCTAAGTTCGGTGATCTGCCTAGAGAAAGTGCACATAAGCACTTAGCCGAATTTGATCTAGTCTGCTCTACTCTTCGACCTCAAGGTTTTTCTGCTGATAATCTGAGGCTACTAACTTTTTCTCATACTTTGCAAGGCAGGGCTAGAAACTGGCTATTTGATCTTCCATCTAGTTCGATCACCACTTGGAATGAGTTGGAAGGACAATCTCTGCACATGTTCTTCCCGGAGTCCAGAGCTGCAAATCTGTGAATGGCAATTAGCAGCATTAAGTAGAAGCAGAATGAGAGCTTGGCCGATTACTGTGAGAGATTCCAACAATTGTGCCGCAAGTGCCCAGACCACGGGTTCTTTGAATATCAATTGCTAACCAATTACTTCTACCGTGGAATGTCTACTTTTGACAGGAAAATTGTTGACACTGCTAGTGGGGGATCTCTCACCAACAAGACACTGCCCGAGGCCAAGCAACTTATCATTGACATGGTCTGTAGAGGTCAACAGTATGAAGATGAGGATGGCGATAGGTATCGACCTGTGAAGGGAGTTGAGCGAGCTAAGAACTCTGGTGTCAATGAAAATATCGATGCTCTGACTTCTCTGGTCAGAGGGCTGGCTGCAGCACAAACTCAGAATGGCCGTTGCGGAGTGTGCCTAGAGAATGGGCACCCTACTGATGCTTGCCCAACTTTGCAAGATTCTCCAACAGAGCAAGCCTGCTATGGATCTGGTGATGCGCAACAAGATGCTCTGAGACGGAAGAGGTACGATCCATATTCCAATACCTACAACCCAGGCTGGAGGGACCACTCAAATTTCAGTTACAGATAGCCCGATCAGAAGGTGCCCGGAGTTTTACCTCAGAGGTAGCCATCGGGTGGTCAGTATGCCCATACTGACAAATCTGCGCCCAGCATGAGTGAAATTATGAAGTGTCTGGAACAGAGCAATGCCCTCATGAACAATCTGGCTCAGAGCCAGAAAGCATTCTAGCAAGAGACACAAGCCGCTCTGGGGAGTATGGGCATACAGATCAGCCAGCTTGCTGCTTAAATGAAAAAGATGCAGATGAATCAAGGCAAACTTCCCTCCCAAACTGACCAAAATCCAAAGGGGAATGTTAGTGTAGTTACCTTATGAAGTGTGAAAGAATCAGTCGAGTTGGAGGCCAAGAAGAAAGAGAAGGAGGATGAAGGGCATACTTAAATGCCGGAAAAAGATTCCAGAGCAGACGAAAAGCAAGCTGCAGAACCTACTACTCCTAAGGTCAGTGTTGAATCTAAAATTTCTAACTCTCTGGTTGCAGAACCCTTTCCTTCCAGGTTGGTTCGAAACAAGGAGGATGATGAAAAGGAGATCCTCGAGCTGTTCAAGAAGGTAGAAATCAACTTACCTTTGATTAATGCTATTAAGCAAGTTCCCAGGTATGTGAAATTCTTGAAAGAATTGTATGCTAAAAAGACGAGATATGGGATTAAAGTGGGTGAAAATGTTTTTGCTGTCATTCAAAGAAAGTTACCACAAAAATGTAGGGATCCTAGTATGTTTCCTATTCCTTGCATCATTGGCAGTAAGAAAGTTGAAAGAGTCATGCTAGATTTAGGCACATCTATTAATGTTATGCCTTTGTCTATGTATAAAGAATTGCAATTAGGACCTATGAAAGAAACTCGTGTTATCATTAAGTTAGCCAATAGGTCTAATGCATATCCTCAAGGTGTGGTAGAAGATGTTCTTGTTAAGGTTAATGATTTGATTTTTCCTGTGGACTTTTACATTGTTGACATGGATGACTCCTTTTCTGCACATAGATCACTGATTCTGTTAGGACGTCCATTCATGAAAATGGCAAGAACAAAAATTGATGTTGATAAAGGCATGCTTAGCTTTGAATTTGATGGTGATATTGTTACATTTAGTAATTTTGAAGCTATGAAGCATGCTGAGGACCCTGAAGCTCTTTATATGGTTGATATTGTTGATTCTTTAGTTGACAATTTTGTTGAGAACCATTTCAGGGAAGATAAGCTCGAGCAGGTACTTTTTGGCGGAGTGACTGAAACTGCTGCGGACACAGAAGAAGAAGAGGCCATTAGAGAAATCATCCAGTAGCTGTACGCTACCAATGAATTTCCTGCTCGAAATATGACAGGCCGTATGCCCTTACCGACCAACTCGGACTCAATTTTGCCATCACATGTGAAGGCTCCCGTACTGGAGTTGAAGGTCCTTCCCGAGCATCTGAAATATGCTTACTTGGGAGAGCAAGATACGTTGCCAGTCATCATCAGCAAAAAACTAAGCACAGAGCAAGAAGGACGGTTGGTTGAGCTGTTGAAAAGATATAAAGGAGCAATTGGCTGGACATTAGCCCATATCAAAGGGATCAGCCCGGACATATGTATGCACCGAATTTTTCTTGAGTCAAATTGCAAGCCATCTAGAGATGCATAGAGAAAATTAAACCCGGTCATGAAAGAAATGGTGCTAAAAGAGATCCTCAAGTTGCTCCAGCTAGGGATTATTTACCCAATCTCTGACAGTGTTTGGGTTAGTCCAGTGCACGTGGTTCCAAAGAAGTCCGGGTTCCAGCTTGTCAAGAATGAGAATAATGAATTGATTCCGACGAGATTGTAAATAGGTTGGCGCATGTGCATCGACTTTCGAAAGTTGAATGATGCTACACACAAAGACCATTTTCCTTTGCTGTTCATTGATGAGATGCTCGAACGATTGGCGGGAAAATCCTTTTTTTACTTCCTGGATGGTTACTCGGGCTATTTCCAAATTTTCATAGCCCAAGAAGATCAAGAAAAGATGACTTTCACATGTCCATTTGGAACATTCGCTTATCGAAAAATGCCATTTGGTTTGTGTAACGCCCCTGGCACTTTTCAACGGTGTATGATGAGTATCTTCTCCGACTTGATTAAAAGATGTATAGAGATTTTTATGGATGATTTTACAGTACATGGAGACTCCTTCGATCAATGTTTGAATAACCTGGACAAGGTACTATAGAGGTGCGTGGAGACAGATTTGGTACTCAATTTTGAGAAGTGTCACTTCATGGTGAAGCAAGGAATTGTGCTCGACCACGTTATTTCTGAGAAAGAGATCGAAGTCGACAAAGCCAAGGTTGATCTGATTGTGAAGCTGCCCTACCCATCAAATGAAAAGGAAATTCAAGCCTTTCTAGGCCACGCAGGTTTCTACAGGTGCTTCATCCAAGATTTCTCGAAGATTGCACAACCTCTGACAAAGTTGCTGCAGAAAGATGCCCCGTTCATCTTCAACGATGAATGCAAGGAGGCTTTCGATTTGTTGAAGAGCAAACTCACTTATGCTCCTATCATACAACCACCACAATGGGGGCTACCGTTTGAGATCATGTGCGATGCGAGCGACTTTGTTGTTGGAGCTGTACTTGGGCAAAATAATGGGAAAAATAGTCATGTGATATATTATGCCTCGAAGACTCTTAATCCTACTTAATACAATTACACGAGGATGGAGAAAGAGCTTCTAGTTGTGGTGTTCGCATGTGAGAAATTTAGATCTTACCTTGTTGGATCGAAAGTTGTGGTGTACACAGACCATGCTGCTCTAAAGTATTTCCTCTCTAAGAAAGAATCCAAGCCCCGTCTCATCCGTTGGGTGCTTCTGCTGCAGGAATTTGATTTAGAGATCAAAGACAAGAAAGGAGCTGAGAATAATGTTATTGATCATTTAAGCAGACTGCTGATGAAGTCAGATGGTATGCCCATACCAGATGATTTTCCTGAAAAAATTTGCTAGCAGAGCTACGAGCGTGACTCCTTGGTATGCTGATTTGGTCGATTTCCTGACCACTGGGATGTTTCCAAAAGGAACTGAAACTATAAAGAAGAACAAATTGAAGAGCCAAGCTAAATATTTCATCTGGAATGATCCCTATTTATGGAAGACTTGTGCGGATCAAGTGATTTGACATTGCATTCCGGATGATGAGATAGAGTCCATTATGATTTTTTGTCATGCCCATGCGTGTGGAAGTCATTTTGGGCCGAAAAGGATAGCCCGTAAAATCCTTGATTGCGGCTTTTATTGGGAAATAATTTTTAAGGATGCTTACTACTTTTGCAAGAACTGTGATCGATGCCAACGTACTAGTAACATCTCTTCAAGAAACGAGATGCTTCAAGTTCCAATTTTGGTATGTGAGATTTTTTATGTATAGGGCATGGACTTCATGGGCCCTTTTCCTAGTTCATTCGGCAACTCCTACATCCTTTTGGCCGTCGATTATGTCTCCAAGTGGATCGAGGCCAAGGCTATGCATTCCAATGATTCCAAGGTGGTTTCTAAGTTCCTCAAGACCAATATCTTCCAGCAATTTGGTGTTCCTCGAGCTATCATGAGTGACCAAGGCACGCACTTTTGGAACCGAACTCTAGAGGCCCTTTTCCAGAAATATGGGGTTCATCATCGAGTTGCCACTGCCTACCATCCTCAATCCAACGGACAGGCTGAAGTCTCAAACAGAGAGATTAAAAATATCTTGGAGAAGACAGTGAACCCAAATTGAAAGGATTGGAGCCTGTGTCTGGACGACACCGTATGGGCATACCGCACAGCGTATAAATCACCTATCAGGATATCGCCTTATAAATTGATCTTTGGGAAGCAATGCCACCTACCTGTGGAGCTGGAACATCGAGCTTTTTGGGCTGTTAAACAATGTTATCTTGATCCAGTTTTTTCGAATTAAACCACCGCAGGATCTATTTGGTTGTTCATTAATCCGTGTTCATGTAAATCATCATTTTATGTCACATGCATGTTTATCACAGTCTAATCAAAAAGCATGCAAAGAAGTCCCGTTGGACGGGCCCATATGAAGTTGTGAGTGTTAGCCCTCATAGAGCGGTCGAAATTTGAAGTCTCACAACTCACAAGTTGTTGAAAGTGAATGGCCAGTTGCTGAAGCCATATTTTGCTAGAATGGAGTTGCACAATTTCGACAGGATCTATTTGGTTGTTCATTAATCCATGTTCATGCAAATCATAATTTTATGTCACATGCATGTTTATCACAATCTAATCAAAACGCATGCAAAGCAGATTCGAATCTAATAAAGAGGAAACATAGAAAATGAATCTACTTACAATTTGACAGACGGTCTGAGGACAAGATTACAGATCTAATCTTGCTATTGAATGAACATAGTAACGGCGCCACTTATCTCTTTAAATCGTTCACCACACAATTCTACTCCAAGATCTTCTGTTGTATTCCCGAACTGTATCTAGATTCAGAGTGGGCTGAAATCTACTAGATAGGTATGGAATATGTGGAGATAAAGAGAACACAAGAGGGGCTGATTCTGCAGTAGTCATTTTTGAACTCCCCACCCTCTCATTTATAAAGGGGTGGTTGAAATTCACAGTCCCAACCCTACTGGGTTTGGGCCTCTATCTCTTTTTCTATCTCTAGTCCATTATCAGTCAATTTAGGCTACAACAGGGATCTAGAAGAATATTAAACTGGCCCACTAATGTATTTAATATTGAATATCCAATAAACTTAGGATATAATTAAATAAATTAAGTTTTACTTTTATTCCACTAAAGAAGTAAAACTAACTTACCAATTTAATACATATTTACGAATATGCTTTCTCCTTTAGTCCAGTCATTCCCCGTGTTTAAGATATAATGTTCATTAATTAATTATGTCAGCCTCTGACAGCTATAATTAATTAACATCTAAAACATTGAGTAGTACCACACAAGCTTTATCATGTAAGGAATAAATTCCACCTGCAGGGTTTCAACATGAACTTGTGTTTCCTCAAGAGAACATCATCAACCTGGCACACCAGGACACGGTGCTCACGCATACTGCTCGAGACATCATGTATACATTGTCATTACCCAAGATATCGAGTTTGATCTACGAAAAGGTCTTACTCATTGATAAATCAAAGTAATAAACAACGCACACATATGTTCGCCAATATCACATGAGTTCAGAACCCGAACTCTGTGGATCTTTATTCTCTCAGTAACTAGGTCAGAGACAGAGAATAGTATCCTATCGTGATCCTCCTCAATACACTAATAAGTGTACTAGAATAATCAGTTAGTCAAGATAAACTAACTTGTCAGATTATTCTACGGTGTACCGATGGTGTGTTCAGGACCATCTAAGTCGTGATCTCTTTTAATACATTACAAGGTTCTAATGATATGATCTTACCGTGTGACTCCCCACACCATATCATCTACAATGTAAGTATATGGAACATTGCATAGAACAATTATCTAAATGCAAACAGTGACTGCAATAACTTTCATTTCATATCATCATATTATCAGACTAGTATACAAAGACAAGTCTTCTAGTATACAAAACAAACAATCTCCCACTTATACTTGAAGCATGTCTTTCAAGCATAAAAACTAATAGGCTAACTCTCCAATCAAAACTATCGACTCAAACTACGCCCCTAGGTATGCATCTCACTCCCATTTTCTCCACGTGACCATCAAAGGTCTTAATCGGCAGGCTCTTCGTGAATGGATCAGCCAGATTGTCCTCCAATACAATCTTGACCACCGTCACGTCTCCTCTCTTAATGATTTCTCGTATAAGATGGTACTTTCTCTCTATGTCTTTACTTGCATTGTAAGCTCTGGGTTCCTTCAAGTTTGCCACTGCACCACAATTATCACAGTATATCGTGATAGTCTTAGGCAAACCAGGAACCACGCCCAAGCCCACTAGGAACCCGCGGAGCCAGACAGCCTCTTTTGCAGCCTCAGAGGCAGCTACATATTCAGCTTCCATGGTGGAATCTGCAATGCATTTCTTCTTAATGCTTCACCATGCAATGGCTCCACCTCCTAATGTGAACACATAGCCCGAGGTAGACTTACTCTGATCTTTGTCAGTTTGAAAATCTGAGTCCATATAATCCAAAGGCACTAGACTATCAGAGCGGAAAACCAACATGTAGTCTCGAGTCCTTTTAAGGTACTTGAGAATGTTTTTGACCACAGTCCAGTGACCTTGTCCAGGGTGAGACTGATATCTACTTACCATGCGTACGGCATAGCATATATCAGGCCTAGTGCATAGCATAGCATACATCAAATTTCCCATTTCCTCTATCTCAGAATGTGTTTGGGGACACATTTCCTTGGATAGATGAATTCCATGCCTGTAAGGTATAAAACCTTTCTTGAAATCTTGCGTACTAAACCTAGCTAGCACTGTATCGATATAAGTTGCCTGGGACAGACATAACATCATTTTCTGGCGATCTCGAATGATCTTGATGCTAAGGACATGTCCAGCTTCACCCAGATCCTTCATATCGAACTAATTGGACAACCACACCCTAATGTTAGATAACTCCTTCTTACTGTTTCCAATAAGGAAGATGTCATCAACATAAAGTACGAGGAATGACACCACATTTCTATCACATTTCTTGTACACACAGCTCTCATCCGGACTTTGCATGAATCCATATGACTGGATAACCTCGTCACATCGGATGTTCCAAGATCTCGATGCCTGCTTAAGTCCATAAATAGATCACTTAAGCATACACACCAAGTGCTCTTGGCCTTTAACAATAAATCCCTCTGGTTGTCTCATGTGAATGTTTTCTTCAAGACTTCCATTTAGGAAAGTTGTCTTAACATCCATCTGCCAGATCTGATAATCTAAATGAGCCGCAATTGACAAGAGAATACTTTTATTTATTATATGCTCCTTAATAGGAATGAATTTGTATTAAAGCATGGGAGGTGAGTTATTACTTTTCTAGCGATACCATGAAGTGTTACTGCAATAATAATAATAATAATAATAATAATAATAATAATAATAATAATAATAATAATTAAAGAAACAAAAATAGGGATAAGATTAGGGTGCTCAACTTAGATGGCAACCATGCATAAACTTCTATTAACTTGTTTACACGTGGGTGAGCCTAGGGAATATTAGTGTATCCAATTGCAAATAAAAAGTGTGTATAAATATATACATAACATATTTACACAATCGAATTGAAAGATATAGACGAAATTAATTTGGTGAAGGTATGCAATTTTACTTTTTGGATTAGTAATAATAGTTAATTTTACTCGAGATTCCTTGGCTAGTCATCTTTATGAAATATCTGTCCATGAATTATTCACTTTGTAAATCAAGTTTATAAATAAATTCACGCATTAGTGGTGGTTTTTAGTTTTCGAAATTATTGATATTTAATAATTATAATTAAATTGAATTTATATATGATCAGTAACCCTATTAACAAGCTATGTTGTAGTCTCATTAATTGATGTAGAGAAATGTTGTGTATTTAATTTAATTATTTCATCTAAGCAAGTCAATTTGTAAATGTTGTAGAAAGTTACAAAAACATGTGATTAATTTTTAGTTCGTCTAAATGTATTAAATCTTGTAATAAGGGAATTGTAGCATCAGATAATTAATTAATATCCAAAGTGGTTAAATTATTCTTTTGTCCGAAATAAATAATAGGAAATGTAACACTACATATTTGATTTTATAATTCCAATCTAGAAATGGTTCCAAGTCAATAAGGAGAGATATTGAGATAGTAAGTTAATAAGTGCATAATTATATTTTGTTATATTTTAATAGTTTTGTAATGACAATAATTTAGCCAATGAAGTACAAATAAGTTGACTAAGACAAGTATAAGTATGGTAATGCAATCCGTATATATTTAAGGGATATTTAAAGTTAATTATATGAATAATCTTATTGATTTATGTATAATAAAGATTTCATGAATCACACTTCTTAGTAATATTATAATTAATAAATAAAGCCATATTTTCTATATAAAAATGCTAGTAGCGAAATTATATATTAAAATAAGCAATATATATAGACAACTATTGTAAGAGATTGGAGATAAATTTGATGAAGTGTATTTATAAAATGGAGTAGAGATGGATAACAAAATAAGACATGATGCTAAATCGAGAGTATTATTGAATTATAAGGAAATTTCATTACTTTATGATCAGTTTTTAATTAGTTATTTAATGTTGTGAATTATTGTCTAGTCTTCGTTGAGGAAGTGCTCGGTTTAGGATCTCGAGTATTATAAGCTTTGGAATCGAGGTAAGTAGAAATCCATCCTCAACTACAATGCATGAACATTGTTGGTCCCGGGCGAGTCGGTATCAGTTTAGAGGGGGGTGAATAAACTGATTCAAAAACTTTTACTTTAGATGCGGAAAATGGGGCCCTTTGACTCGCTTGAAGAAACTAATCTATGCACCAACTTGATAATCAGTTGAGATAGTTTGAGTGCAGCTTGTGTGATGTTGTGTGCAGTTAGAGATATGCAATGATCAATAAGTACAGCACACAAGAGATTTATAGAGGTTCGAAGTCTCAAACTTCCACGTCCTCTCTTCCTTCCGCAGAAGGGCAACTTCACTATATAACTTGAGTTCCTTTACAAATTACACAATGAAGGACAGTTGGCTGAACCTGGTAACTGCTCGCTACCTTAGCTGGTCGACGGCTCACACTTGAAGTCCCTAACTGCTCACTAGGAAGGTAGGTGCTATTGTCGTCTTTACAAGGTTTTAGATCTCTTTCGATCTTCAAGAGGTTAGTCTTGAACAAGGGGGTATCAACTGATGTGCTCCTTTGATTGAGCTGAGTATATGCGAAGGTTGGGCCTCTATCTATTCCTTACATGATAAAGCTTGTGTGGTACTACTCAAGGTTTTAGATGTTAATTAATTATAGTTGTCAGAGGCTGACATAATTAATTAATGAACATTATATCTTAAACACGGGGAATGGCTGGACTAAAGGAGAAAGCATATTCGTAAATATGTATTAAATTGGTAGGTCAGTGTTACTCCTTTAGTGGAATAAAAGTAAAACTTAATTTATTTAATTATATCCTATGTTTATTGGATATTGGATATTAAATAAATTAGTGGGCCAGTTTAATATTTTTCTAGATCCCTGTTGTAGCCCAAATTGACTGATAATGGACTGGAGATAGAAAAATAGATAGAGGCCCAAACTCAATATTTTTCTATCAACTGTTGTAGCCCAAATTGGCTTGTATATGCGAAGGTTGGCAAGAGGTTAAGTTTGCGAAAAGTGTTTAAAACTGTGATTCACCCATCTTTTATAAAGGAGTGATTTTATGACCGTTAAGCTCCATTGTCCATTTGATCAGTGGCTCTGTTGGCTCATCAATGGCATGTGGTCTTAAATGATCGCTTGGATCATTTGGTTGAAGTAGCCGTTACTCTGCCAATCGATCTTCATTGAATTCCAGGATCTTTGAATGATCATTTATTCCAAGATATGCTGATTTAAGCAATACACTCCAGGACTCTTCTGGCTTCAGTTCTCTTGGCAGTTTGGAATTTCAGTTGGCAGTTTTGGATTTCTCAGCTTAGTTGCAGTATCATCCCAGCTGGCAGTTTTGAGCTTGTCAGCTGAGTCTGGCTATCGCTCCAGTTGGTAGTTCTGGGCTTATCAGCTGAGTCTGCCTGTTGCTCCAGTTGGCAGTTCTGGGCTTATCAACTGAGTCTTGCTATCGCTCCAGTTGGCAGTTCTGGGCTAATCAGCTGAGATTGTCCATTGCTCCAGTTGGCAGTTCTGGACTTATCAGCTGAGTCTTGCTATCGCTCCAGTTGGCAGTTCTGGGCTTATCAGCTGAGATTGGCCATTGCTCCAGTTGGCAGTTCTGGGCTTGTCAGCTGAGATTGGCCATTGCTCCAGTTGGCAGTTCTGGGCTTGTCAGTTGAGATTGGCCATTGCTCCAGTTGGCAGTTCTGGGCTTGTCAGCTGAGATTGGCCATTGCTCCAGTTGGCTACTATCAGTCTCTGGCATAAACTGATATTCTATCAGCTTCTTCAATCTTTGGTCAACTCCTTTCTCCCTCAGTTCAGCTGACTCGATTGTCAGCTTGCTTTGATCGGTTTTGATTCCTCAGCCAAGTTGAACTTTAGACTGGATGATGTGTCTTTCAACTTGTGGGTCATTCCTCAGATTGGTTGACTTTGACTCTTCTAGAGTTCTTCTTCGATGATGCCCTGGGCTGATCAGCTTCGATCTACAGCTTGAATTTTGGTCAGTTTTTCATAAATAATTTTGACATCTCATCAAAACCTGATCTAGGGGTTCCTTGATAGTTTTTCCTAACAAACATAGTATTATTTGACTATTTGTTTATTATTTATTATTTATTATTGTGTTATATTGTATAATTTTGTGATGGAATATACTTGTGGTATTGTATTTCTTTGCATTAATTATCTTGCACATGAGCACGAGCATATGCGTGCATGTCATGTAGATATTGTCGAGGTTGCATGCATGAAATGATTTTGAGAGAGAAAATATTTTGTTTGGGATTGGTCACCACCAGCCCGTGTTGTGTTGTGTTGATATTTGTGCCTCGAGTGGGATGACTTCCATGCGGGATCAAAGGGAACAGGCAGGGGGTGTGTCCCTTGGGGTTCTGGGAGGATGGTCCACTTCGACTGCACCTTTGAGGTGATGAGTGACTGATGTGGGATGACTTTCATGTGAGATCAAAGGGAACAGGCAGAGGGGCGTGTCCCTTGGGGTCCAGGAAGGATGAGCCACATGAGTGCACTAATCACATTTTGGCCAATTGATATTGATTATATTATGAGCTCATGAATCATGTTGGTGTCTGGTGAAGGGATCCAAGTTCCTAAACGTTGAAAATGCTTTCGAGATGGCATTCAAGGATTTTATACACGAGCATTTCATGTTTGTGGTGTGTTGTGTCTTGCACATGTTGTGATTGCACATCTGGTGATTGCCAGTGAACATGCAAGCGTATGATTTCTGCTTACTGAGCTTTAGCTCATGTAGTTCGTGCATTATAGGTGAAAGTGGTAACGTGTGGTGCATTGATGCATGAATGCTTATAGCAGTGACAAGTGCTGAGAAGTATATACATGGATGATGACCTGTGAGGAGGGAAAGGGCTTGTTTTATTATATTTTGCTGCTTAGATGCCATAGATTTTATTTCAAATTTATCTGGAAATTCTTAGAATATTTCTACAGAGAAAGCAATAATTTCTTCATACTCTTTAGTAAATTATAATTTATAATTACTGACCACTGTACATGCACCACATGTTAACCTAAATTTTTATTGTTTAACATTTTTTAATGAAAAGTTACATGCTTATATTTTACAAAGCGACGACTCACCGATATTTTTATAATAATTTATATTTTTATTTTATTTTATTGGGGTGGGTGTTAAAGAGTAGTATCAGAGTGCGGTTATGATTCTGTGGACTGTCCATGTATACAAGCTCAGAACTTGCAGAGAGTAACCTTGCTATTGATGTATTATGCAATGTTGATTTTGTCAGACTTGCTTTGAAAATTTTAAATTTTGTACCATCTGGTGTGATGTATATTGGTAAACTTATTTTGCAATATAAATATTTCAATTTTAATTTTTATTTCATTATTAAAAATGGTATAATTACAGCTGGGTATAACATTTTTTTTCACTTTATAATTTTGATATACTTTGGATTTTCTTGTCATGTTCTGGTAAATCTTTGACATTTTTTTGAATTTTGATACATATATGCAGAGTGTATATCTTTATATAATTTGTATATGTGCTAACCCTAATTTCAAGTAATTAATTTATATATTAGTTTCTATTATTTCTCTAATGCTTTTAATCGATTCATCTAGATTGTGAGATCCGTAAAAAATAAAAATTAAAAAAAATTAAAAAAAAAATATTCCCATGAGCACTACCTCTGAACTCATAGAGAATAATATATATGCTAGTTTGAGTAGATTACAAAACATGTCAAGTGTTCAGATCTTATTAGTAGAATTAAATTTCGAGGACGAAATTTTTATAAGTAGGGGAGAATATAATACCCGAGCATATTTATTTATTATTAGTATTATATATTAGCTTGAATATATATATATATATATATATATATATATATAATCGTGCATAACAGTAGAAATACTTTTAGTTATTATATGCTCCTTAATAGGAATGAATTTGTATTAAAGCAATATGGGAGGTGAGTTATTACTTTTCTAGCGATACCATGAAGTGTTACTGCAATAATAATAATAATAATAATAATAATAATAATAATAATAATAATAATAATAATAATAATAAAAGAAACAAAAATAGGGATAAGATTAGGGTGCTCAACGTAGATGGCAACCATGCATAAACTTCTATTAACTTGTTTACACGTGGGTGAGCCTAGGGAATATTAGTGTATCCAATTGCAAATAAAAAGTGTGTATAAATATATACATATCATATTTACACAATTGAATTGAAAGATATAGACGAAATTAATTTGGTGAAGGTATGCAATTTTACTCTTTGGATTAGTAATAAGAGTTAATTTTACTCGAGATTCCTTGGCTAGTCATCTTTATGAAATATCTGTCCATGAATTATTCACTTTGTAAATCAAGTTTATAAATAAATTCACGCATTAGTGGTGGTTTTTAGTTTTCGAAATTATTGATATTTAATCATTATAATTAAATTGTATTTATATATGATCAGTAACCCTATTAACAAGCTGTGTTGTAGTCTCATTAATTGATGTAGAGAAATGTTGTGTATTTAATTTAATTATTTCGTCTAACCAAGTCAATTTGTAAAAGTTGTAGAAAGTTACAAAAACATGTGATTAATTTTTAGTTCGTCTAAGTGTATTAAATCTTGTAATGAGGGAATTGTAGCATCAGATAATTAATTAATATCCAAAGTGGTTAAATTATTCTTTTGTCCGAAATAAATAATAGGAAATGTAACACTACATATTTGATTTTATAATTCCAATCTAGAAATGGTTCCAAGTCAATAAGGAGAGATATTGAGATAGTAAGTTAATAAGTGCAAAATTATATTTTGTTATATTTTAATACTTTTGTAATGAGAATAATTTAGCCAATGAAGTACAAATAAGTTGACTAAGACAAGTATAAGTATGGTAATGCAATCCGTATATATTTAAGGGATATTTAAAGTTAATTATATGAATAATCTTATTGATTTGTGTATAATAAAGATTTCGTAAATCACACTTCTTAGTAATATTATAATTAATAAATAAAGTCATATTTTCTATATAAAAATGCTAGTAGCGAAATTATATATTAAAATAAGCAATATATATATATAGACAACTATTGTAAGAGATTGGAGATAAATTTGATGAAGTGTATTTATAAAATGGAGTAGAGATGGATAACAAAATAAGACATGATGCTAAATTGAGAGTATTATTGAATTATGAGGAAATTTCATTACTTTATGATCAGTTTTTAATTAGTTATTTAATGTTGTGAATTATTGTCTAGTCTTCGTTGAGAAAGTGCTCGGTTTAGGATCTCGAGTATTATAAGCTTTGGAATCGAGGTAAGTAGAAATTCATCCTCAACTACAATGCATGAACATAGTATTATTTGACAATTTGTTTATTATTTATTATTTATTATTTATTATTGTGTTATATTATATAATTGTGTGATGCGATATACTTGTGGTATTGTATTTCTTTGCATTAAATATCTTGTACATGAGTACGAGCATATGCATGCACGTCATGTAGATATTGTCGAAGTTGCATGCATGAAATAATTTTGAGAGAGAGAAAATATTTTGTTTGGGATTGGTCACCACCAGCCCGTGTTGTGCTGTGTTGATATTTGTGCCTCGAGTGGGATGACTTCCATACGGGATCAAAGGGAACAGGCAGGGGGTGTGTCCCTTGGGGTTCAGGGAGGATGGTCCACTTCGACTGCACCTTTGAGGTGATGAGTGGCTGATGTGGGATGACTTTCATGTGGGATCAAAGGGAACAGGCAGGGGGCGTGTCCCTTGGGGTACAGGAAGGGTGAGCCACATGAGTGCACTAATCACATTTTGGCCAATTGATATTGATTATATTATGAGCTCATGACTCATGTTGGTGTCTGGTGAAGAGAGCCAAGTTCCTAAACATTGAAAATGCTTTCAAGATGGCATTCAAGGATTTTATACACGAGCATTTCATGTTTATGGTGTGCTGTGTCTTGCACATGTTGTGATTTCCAATGAACATGCATGCGCATGATTTCTGCTTACTGAGCTTTAGCTCATGTAGTTCATGTATTGTAGGTGAAAGTGGTAACGTGTGGTGCATTGATGCATGAATGCTTATAGCTCTGACAAGTCCTGAGAAGTATATACATGGATGAAGACCTGTGAGGAGGGCAAGGGCTTGTTTTATTATATTTTGCTGCTTAGATGTCATAGATTTTATTTCAAATTTATCTGAAAATTCTTAGAATATTTCTGCAAAGAAAGCAATAATTTCTTCATACTCTTTAGAAAATTATAATTTATAATTACTAAACACTGTACATGCACCACATGTTAACCTAAATTTTTAATGTTTAACACTTTTTAATGGAAAGTTACATGCTCATATTTTACAAAGAGACGACGCACCGACATTTTTACAATAATTTATATTTTTATTTTATTTTATTGGGGTGGGTGTTACACGCCTAAAACCAGGAACATAAAGACAATCTTTCAAAACCAAAGTTCTATCACTACTGAAAGGTAAAAGAATGTCTCCCACTGCAACAGCTGCCACTCTCGTTGCATTGCCCATGTAGACGGTGATCTCATTCTCACTCAGCTGTCTTTTTACCAAGAACCCCTGTAAAGACAAGCAAACATGATCAGTAGCTCCAGTATCTACTACCCATGACTGGGTAGAACAAGTTGCTAAACATGTTTCTACAACCAAAGTGTGAGATATACCTCTCTTCTTCTTCTTGTTAGGACACGCCGCCTTCCAGTGACCTGGTTGGCCACACTTGAAGCACTTAGTCTTCCACTTGAATTCCTCGGGAGGAATCTTCGCCTTTGGCTTCTTTGCCTTAGGCGCCTCATCCGCAGCCTTCTTAGGTGCGTTTCTCTTCTTCCTTTTTCCACCAGAAGAAGATGCTCCTTTTTCAGTTATGTGGGCCTCAGGACTACTCTTTTGGAGCAATTCAGCCGCCTGAAGGTCTATGAGCAGTTCAGTCAGACTGACATCCCTTTTAATCATGTTAAAATTCAGCCTAAATTGCTCAAACTTCGAGGACAAGCTATTAAGAACAATGTCGATTTGAGAATCACCATCTAGCTCTCCACCTAAGGTCTCGATCTCAGATAAATACCCCATCATCGTGAGAATGTGATCCCTAACAGGTGTGGAGTCAGACATCCTATCATCCATTAGTTTCTTCATTGCCAAATGGCGTGCCGAGCGGTTCTGATGACCCAATAGCTGCCTAAGGTTGTACATGATATCATAAGCGGTTTTCATAGGATCATGCTGATGTTACAACACACTTGACATAGATGCCAAGATGTAACAGCGCGCTATCTCATTAGACCTAACCCACTTATCATATGCAACCTTTTGGGCTTCGTCAGAACTCTCATCTGACGTTTGAGGACAAACCTCTTCAAGTACAAACTTGTGTCCCTCAGCGACAAGTACCTAGTTAAGGTTACGAATCCAGTCATTGTAGTTTTCACCGACAAGTTTGTTTTCTTTAAGGATTGAGGACAGATTGGAGAGTGCCATTGATTATATGAAATAACTGAAATTAAAACATGCAGTACAGTCACATAACTATTTAGGATAAACAGTATATAATCGAAAACCTCATAAAAATTATATACTTTTCCACCGACACTTTGAAAACTATTTCTATAAGCCACAATCGTGTGGATGTTTATAAATCTCATTTTTAAATAGGTTAAACCTTTAATTTGCCTCTAGTTGAGTTTCCTTACAACAAGCAAATTAATAGCCAAATAATAAACATGGTCATGTAATCATTTAACTGATAAGCCACGATCGTGTGGACGTTTATCAATAAATTACATCTAAGTGTGCATACCATTATCTTCGCACCAAGATCACTATTCGAATTTAACCGCTCCAGATAGAGGAGTCAGTTAGTTCTAATAGTGTTCTACAGCTATCCATTTAGGAGATTTAATTTCTAGAGAAAGTTGTGATATGACACATCCGATATGGAGGAAGACCGATGTCAACGCGCATGCCTATCACTTCTCAATTAAACCAGATATTAATGGAGACCGTATGAGATTTCTACATACTTTGGTATGAATCTCTCCCACTTAGTTATTTATGTTTGAGGTTTCATTTTATCCCATTATCGAACATGCAAACATCATATAAAATGATAAACATCCATTGCATGTTTCAACATAATAAGCAATAATAATAATCCAACTATCATGGCTTATATCTCATGTTGATTGATGAGATAAAACTGGAAAGTCAGCTCCGGAACATGCTTGGCCGCCGCCCCCTTCACCGCGCCTCGCCGAAAACCCTAGCTCCATTTAGGGTTTCAGGACGTGAACCGGTAAACCTTGGTGCTGAACTACTTTCCTTCTTTGAGTTGTTCTCCGATCTTTATTCAATACAGACTTATTCCAAAAGGAAAAATCTAATATTGCAAGAATAAAAATTACAACTCAAAACTCGGCCTAACAGCTTTATATCTATTACATTAAAACAACGTAAAAAAAAACCTAGACCTAATCCATGGATTTTCTCATGGATAAAAATCACGTAGCCAAACCGGCATACGGCCAACATTCATTCAACATAAATATACATCATATAAAATAAAAGAGCCATAATAGTTGGTAAACCTGCAAACAAACACAGTCTACAAATTCAACAATCATTTATTAAATGATCCACATAAAATAACATATGATATCTATGCATGAATGTTAAATAATATTCGAATTCTACAATTAATTAAATTAATTAATTCGATACTATCCACAAGATAAAATTGGAAATTAAAATAATTATCCACCAATTTTAAACTTGTATTTTTTGAAAATATCCTTTAAATAAATTTGGAAATTATTTGTAATTATCCACCAAATTTATTTAATATTTTCAAGCCTCCCTAATTAAATAATAATTGGATATATTGATATGCATCAAAAATCTAATCCAAATATTATCCATAAGAATCTAAATCTTTAAGGATAAGGTTTTGAAGATTTGATCCTCTTCAAAATCTTCCAAATCCTATCCAAAATCAAATTCTTATCACAATTGGATTTTGATAATTATTTGTATATATCCAAAAATCACCTTATCCACTTTTAATCAAGATTTTCGAAAATTACTAGAATAATAAATCTGAAAATTTGATCCACTTCAAATTCTTCCAAATTTAAAATTCTATTTTCAAATCCATTTATTTTAAAATTAGGTAAATTAAGATATACATCAAATAATATCAAATCTTAACCAAATCACCAAATTTTCGATCCACCTTAATAAATAAATCTAGAAATTAGATTTTCATCAAAATCTTATCCAAATTAATTTATTAAAATTTCAAAAATAACCATATTTATCACATTTGGAAATTTTAAGATTAATCAAAAAACTATTCCAAATAAATAGTGTAGGTTTTGAAAATTACAAGAATTAAAATCTGGAAATTTTGATCCATTTCAAAAATTACCAAATTTAAAATTCTAATTTCAAATCTATCTAGATTAGAATTAGATAACTTTTGATATACACCAAAAATTACCTATCCTAATTCTAATCAACTAGATTTTCGAACCATTACCAAAATAAATCTGGAAATTTTGATCTTGATCAAAAATCCATCCAAATTTAATTCTAGGTTTCGAAAATATGGGACACAAAATTAGGGAATTTAAACACATCAAAATTCGAAAATTTTGACTCCAAATTTTCGAAAATTATGACACATAAATCTGGAAATTTGAAGATCTCAAATAACATCCAAATCTACATCTCATGAAGATCGAAAATTCTACAACTCAAAACTAGAATTTTCGAATTCAGTCCAAAATTCTTCCAAGTCTTGAATACCATAAAAATCGACATATATGCATATTTAAATCTGAAAATTTAAGAACTGTAAATTTAACATCAAATTTATATATATATATATATCGAATTCATGCTCGGATTAATCCTAGAACAGTACCCAAACCTGGCTCTGATACCACTGTTGCGGTTTTTTCGAATTAAACCACCGCAGGATCTATTTGGTTGTTCATTAATCCATGTTCATGAAAATCATAATTTTATGTCACATGCATGTTTATCACAGTCTAATCAAAAAGCATGCAAAGCAGATTCGAATCTAAAAAGCGAAAACATAGAAAACGAATCTACTTACAATTTGACAGACGGTCTGAGGACAAGATTGCAGATCTAATCTTGATGTTGAATGAACACAGTAACGGCGCCACTTATCTCTTTAAAATCGTCCACCACACAATTCTACTCCAAGATCTTCTGTTGTATTTCCGGACTGTATCTAGATTCAGAGTGGGCTGAAATCTACTAGATAGGTATGGAATCTGTGGAGATAAAGAGAACACAAGAGGGGCTGATTCTGCAGTAGTCATTTTCGAACTCCCCACCCTCTCATTTATAAGGGGGTAGTCGAAATTCACAGTCCCAACCCTATTGAGTTTGGGCCTCTATCTATTTTTCTATCTCCAGTCCATTATCAGTCAATTTGGACTACAACAGGGATCTAGAAAAATATTAAATTGGCCCACTAATTTATTTAATATCCAATATCGAATAAACTTAGGATATAATTAAATAAATTAAGTTTTACTTTTATTCCACTAAAGAAGTAAAACTGACCTACCAATTTAATACATATTTACGAATATGCTTTCTCCTTTAGTCCAGCCATTCCCCGTGTTTAAGATATAATGTTCATTAATTAATTATGTCAGCCTCTGACAGCTATAATTAATTAACATCTAAAACATTGAGTAGTACCACACAAGCTTTATCATGTAAGGAATAAATTCCACCTGCAGGGTTTCAACATGAATTTGTGTTTCCTCAAGAGAACATCATCAACCTAGCGCACCAGGACACGGTACTCACGCATACTGCTCGAGACATCATGTATACATTGTCATTACCCAAGATATCGAGTTTGATCTACGAAAAGGTCTTACTCATTGATAAATCAAAATAATAAACAACGCACACATATGTTCGCCAATATCACATGAGTTCAGAACCCGAACTCTGTGGATCTTTATTCTCTCAGTAACTGGGTCAGAAGCAGAGAATAGTATCCTATCGTGATCCTCCTCAATACACTAATAAGTGTACTAGAATAATCAGTTAGTCAAGATAAAATAACTTGTCAGATTATTCTACGATATACCAATGGTGTGATCAGGACCATCTAAGTCGTGAGCTCTTTTAATACATTACAAGGTTCTAATGATATGATCTTACCATGTGACTCCCCACACCATATCATCTACAATGTAAGTATATGGAGCATTGCATAGAACAATTATCTAAATGCAAACAGTGACTGCAATAACTTTCATTTCATATCATCATATTATCAGAAAAGTATACAAAGACAAGTCTTCTAGTAGACAAAACCAACACTTCATGGGCCTTTTTCCTAGTTCATTCGGCAACTCCTACATCCTTTTGGTCATCGATTATGTCTCCAAGTGGATCGAGGCAAAGGCTATGCATTCCAATGATTCCAAGGTGGTTTCTAAGTTCCTCAAGACCAATATCTTCCAGCGATTTGGTGTTCCTCGAGCTATCATAAGTGACCAAGGCACGCACTTTTGGAACCGAACTCTGGAGGCCCTTTTCAAGAAATATGGGGTTCATCATCGAGTTGCCACTGCCTACCATCCTCAATCCAACGGACAGGCTGAAGTCTCAAACAGAGAGATTAAAAATATCTTGGAGAAGACAGTGAACCCAAATCGAAAGGATTGGAGCCTGTGTCTGGACGACACCGTATGGGCATACCGCACAGCGTATAAATCACCTATCAGGATATCGCCTTATAAATTGATCTTTGGGAAGCAATGCCACCTACCTGTGGAGCTGGAACATCGAGCTTTTTGGGCTGTTAAACAATGTTATCTTGATCCAGTTTTTTCGAATTAAACCACCGCAGGATCTATTTGGTTGTTCATTAATCCGTGTTCATGTAAATCATCATTTTATGTCACATGCATGTTTATCACAGTCTAATCAAAAAGCATGCAAAGAAGTCCCGTTGGACGGGCCCATATGAAGTTGTGAGTGTTAGCCCTCATAGAGCGGTCGAAATTTGAAGTCTCACAACTCACAAGTTGTTGAAAGTGAATGGCCAGTTGCTGAAGCCATATTTTGCTAGAATGGAGTTGCACAATTTCGACAGGGTCGATTTGGTGACCCCTGCTATTGCATCTTGATCGTGCTTCCCCACGTCGAGCCTCGGACGTTAAATAAGAGCGCTTCTCGGGAGGCAACCCGAGACTCTTTCTCTTTATTTCATTTATGTCTTTTTATTTATTTGTTTTGTTCTTTCATTTCTGTTTTTTATTCACTATAAAAAAAATGAAACGGGGGTACAGGACCTCCTATGCCCACATTCGAAGTGTAGGGGAGAAATTAGATATTTTCATATAGAAGGGCTAAATTGAAATTATCGCATTCTTGATTTGGGGATTTCGAATCCAAGCCCTAATTGCCTTACAATTTCACCCTTTTTCCCCCTTAATTATTTTACCCCTCTTTTTCTACTGCATTCTCAGATTTTCACCGCCGACTCCTACAAGCCGTTCATCTTCTCCGACAAGTCCCTTACCGTCAGCCTCATCATCATCATAGGAAAGAAGAGAACTTCAAGGCGAGCCACCACCACTGTCTCCTCACCGTCCCATCGCGACAAAACCCAGTCACCCCCGTCAGACATTTTCCCTCATGAGAACTCGCCACCACCACCTCTGGCGGCCTCCGCCGCAGCCAACGTGCTTTCTGTGCCGCCATCTCCACGGGCCCCCATCGCCCCCTTCTTACGCCGAACTCGGTGCTGTACTGCACAGACGGAGCCCCTTTCCTCCGCAATGGCCAAACACCAGAAAACCGCAGCATCACCTGTCTGAGAGGTCGCCACCATCTTGAACCCACCCTCAGCGGCGGTTTCTCCACAACCTGAGGCCGACGCTGTCCCCGACTCACCTCTACGACCCTCTGCTCGCCGCCACCTCCTGAGAGTACACCGCCATAGTCACCGGAAGCCTCTCCGCCCAATGCTGCCATCAACCTACTTTCTGCAGCAGAGGAAGAAATGGCCTCCGCTAGCACCGCCACCGCTTCTCCACCGGTTATCTCCATTAGCCACTGTACTCATTCTCAAACAGCTCAAGCCGGACCTTCTGCTATGTCGGTAACTCTCTCGAAGACTGCTCCCTCTTCCAGTTGCCCGACGACGCCATCTACGCGGAGGACCTTTGTCCAACACCCGCCTTTCCGGCCATCATCTGAGGTACAACAGCGCGCTGACAGGAATGTCAACCGCTATCTTGTCAGCGTGCGTGTGTTTGATTAGGATAATATATCCGTTTCAGGGGTCAATGATGTTATTCGTGCTCATTTTACTCGTATTGGTTGGTCTGCTATGTTGGATGTGGTTTTGCCTATTTATAGGGAGCTTACTCTCAAGTTTCTATCTTCTTATGTGTTTGATGCTACGATAGGGCTTGATGATGCGCATGCTATTTTCTTAACTTTGGAAGGTCGCAAGTTTAACTTGTCTGTTAATACTCTCAATTTGTTGCTTGGTTTTGAGACTGCTGAGTCTGTGCATGATGAGTTATATGAGTCTGCTTATTGTTAGGTTCCTTCTTCTTTTTCCTCGCATGTGAATGAATGGTGGAGTATTATTTCTATAGATTCTGCATTTGTGCCCCGTTCCTCTCGGAGTGCTCACATCAAAGATGATGCATTACGTTTGTGCCATAGATTTCTTGCTTCAAGCTTCTTTGGTCGCATTGATGAGATGAATGTAGTGACTGTCTAGGAGCTCTTTATACTTGACAGCATGATTTTTGGTAAGAAATTGAACTTTGGTTGTTGGTTGGCTAGGCAGTGGCAGTTTAGTGCCAATCATTTTCTTGGCAAGGCCCCGTTAGGGAGCTTTATTACTCTGTTGACACAACATTTGCATGTCTCTATTACCGAGCCTGAATTTTTACTTGCTACTTATTTCACCCTTGAGGACCTCTCTGATATGTGTCTACTCTTTGTTAATGCCCAAGGGCAATTTCAATTCTCTCGACCGGGTGTTCCAGGCCCGAGTCATGTTTCTAGTGCAGGTACTTCATCTAGCTCTGTCTCGATTCTTTCCGAGCTTGAGGCCCTATTTGAGCATTTTACTTAGCGGCTGGAGCACCGCTTAGATGCCCTTGATGAGCGCCTCTCGGCTGTCGAGCAAGCAATCATCCACTTCGCTCGCTCCCCTTGATTGCATCGTTTGCCCTCTCTACTCCCTCTATTTAGTTTCTTTTATTGATTTTGTGTCTGTTTGTTTTCTTTGGTCACTTCCCTTTCCTGAACAGTGAGGACACTATGTAGTTTAAGTGTGAGGGGGAAGTTGTTGGATATTGTGTTTTTTTATAACTTTTCTGGATATTTATAAAAAAAACTATGTTTTGCTTGTTTTATGTTGAGTATTTATTGGCTGCTTGAGATTGAATTATACGAGGATGAGGGATTATGACATGGGTTGACTTAGTTTGTTTCATTGATTCTTTTGTGATTGAATTATGTTATTGCTCGTATGTATTTTTCGATGACAAAATGTGCAATTTGATCAACACTTGATGAGCCCCTAAATGTGAGATTTGAGACTGCTGAGCATGTATTTACATATAGAAGGCTCAATTCATTTTGTTGAGTGTGTTGGATTTGCATGTTTGATTCCTAATTTGCCCTGTTGCCATGACTACGCCTCTTGTGAGTTCTTTTGCATAAAGATGATTAAGGTATGTAGGATTAACCCTTGCTTTGGCCTGAAAAAATTTTCCACTCCCAATATTACCCTTAGTGAGCTAGTTTGTGCCTAATGCCTGTTTTCGTTGTTAACGGCCACTATATATTCAGCCTTAGTTTGTTTTGGCCTACTATTTTCCGTGAAAGCATGTAAGTATTATGATATTTGAGTTGAGCTGTATTCACATTTACATTGGAGAAAGTTGGTGCTAAAACATGAAAAAAATATGTATGCTCTTGTCCTATTCCACGAAAAGAAAAGAAAAGAAAAGAAAAAAAAAAGAGAAAGAAAAGCAAATAAGGAATAGGGCAGAGAGGAAATAAGGGTTGTGATTAGCTGAAATGAATTTTGTTGCCCTACGTTGCTTTATTTTTGAAGACTAGCACTAAACTTGGAATGTGTTGAGATATTTGAGAAGTTGCAGCCGACTTTGAGGATTGTATTTTGATGTGCTTACATGTTTTCACCTGTTTGAACCACTTATTCAAATTATCCTACTTGTGCACCTGAGCCCCATTACAACCTATTGAAAAGACCTTTTGATTTATGCATTGTTCTCACTTGTTGGTAATGGTTTTGACATATGGGCAAATCTATATTTAAAAGCAACAAATCACGACTTGTGTGAGTTGAAAATATGTCCTTACTTTTTGAGAGAAATTGAGCGAACCCTGGTGAGGCAGGATTAAGTTGCACGTTTTTTACTTGAATGAAGAGCATGAGTACACTTCATGAAACAAGAGAAGGGTTAGTGGATTGTGGTTGGTTATGTTGTAATCCTAACTCTGAGTGTTTTCAGTTGAAGGCAGCCGATGTTTGACTTGTCATTTTCTATTTTTTTATTTTAGAGTTTGTTCTTTATTTAGATATGCTCGAGGACGAGCATTGTCTAAGTGTGGGGGGTTTGATTGGCTATTTTTGAATATATCTTTTGGGCCGTTTTTGGTATGGTTTGGTCGTATTAAGTGCCTTGTAATCGTATTTTGTGGAAGAAAGTATGTTTTGTAAGTTATTGCAGGTAATTAAAATGAATGTGAAGGAATTGGCCTATTTTTGGGAGCGTGCAGTCAAGTTTGATTGAAGCAAAAGCTGGAAGAGTTCGCAAGGCAGTCAGTATGGGAATACCGAGTGAAAGGAGTATCGAGATTATAGATTTTGGGCCTGAGCGCACGCAGAATTTGGGCTGGAGCGCGAATTACTTGAGATATTGGGCCTGGACGCGAGTTTCTAGAGGTTTACAGCTTTTAGACTCTTTATTTTATCTCTTTTCTAGTTTGATTAGATTGAGGGTTCTATTTCCATAATTAAACAATTGTATTTAAGGATATAGAGAGAGATTAGGATCGATATTCCAGACTTACGCAAACAGTACAGAGACATGTTCTAGTAGATTTTATTCATCTTTTTCGTTGATTCCATCGTGTTCTGCTTTACAATCTTTTGGAGTTCTGATTTAATTATGTAATCAAGTTAAACTCGTTCTTATTTCGGTGAAGATTAACGAAGCCCTGGCGTAATTATACTGTGAGATCTAATTGCTCTTTTTATTTTAATTAATTGCATGCATCTGTGATTCTCGGTGTTTACAGTTGTTAACTATTTCGACTCTGCTAGGTAGTTGCAAATATTTAGTAGATCAGAATTAATTAGTAGCTAATTAAACTAGCCATCCATAATTGTGGTTTAAGTTTAATTAGTGGTACAATGATTCTTCAGAATCGAAGGAAGAACAGTCTTAATTCGACAGTCCTGTGTCAGATTCAGTTGGTTTTGAATCACGTTTCTCTAGTGTCTAATGATGTCGGCTCATTAAATCTATAGAGTGTCTCTTACGGTTGTCAGTCGATTAGGGAAATAATTGGTGAAGTGTCTTCCTGATTATTGAGAAACTAAGGAGAAATTAGGCTGCGTCAGAAGTGTCTTCGGTAGCTATAACTGGTTTGCATGCATTAATTGGAATTATATTTGTATCAAGAATCGGTATAATTAAGCTAGGGTGGAGTTCATTGGAAACCGAAATACTTTTTATAATCCGTTAAACAACTCTCTCTCGTTTGCTGCTTAATTTTCATTTTTACTTTACAACAACAAAATTCGTGTGGGAAAATCTGGTTATTGCAAACTAAAAGTGTGGAATAATTCTCGCTAGTCCTTTGAGAGACGATCTTGCTCGCCACTGTTCTGGGTAGTGTGGGCATACCAACTGTCGGTCAGATTATTTTTGGTGTAAAAGGACGCACCAGCAGCCAAATACCTTGATGTGCTCCACAGATGGCTTAACCCCGTGCCATGCTTCAAAAGGAGTTTTATCATTCAAGGCCTTTGTGGGCAATACATTTAGGAGATGAACTGATGTATTGACAGCCTCGGCCGAAAATTTCTTTGGAAGATTTTTTTCGAAGAGCATGCATCTAGCCATTTCCATCACAGTCCTATTTTTTCTTTCACTCACTCCATTTTGTTGAGGAGTATAGGGTACTGTAAATTGTTGTAGTATACCTGCTTTAGCACAAAAACTCTTGAACTCTCTTGATCTGTACTCAGTTCCATTGTCTGATCTCAGAATCTTAATACGATGATCAGACTGATTTTCAATCAAGAGTTTGAATTTTTGAAACTCAAGAAAAACATCTTATTTGTGCTGCAAGAAATATACCCAATAATATCTAGAGTAATCATCAATGAATAATGAAAATGACCTACTTCCATTTAGTGATGGTATCCTCATTGGACCACAAACATCAGTGTGCACAAGTTGCAATTTTTCTGAGGCTCTCCAACTACTTTCTTTGAATGGAAGTCTACTTTGCTTTCAATACTCGCAAACATCACAAACATCTTCTTTGCAACTTATGGCAGGCAAATCATAAACAAACATGTGAGAATACATCATTTTCAGATTAGAGTTGCTAAAATGTCCTAGCCTTTTATGCCATAAAACTGAATTATCTTCGGTACTTGAGTAAGCATGTTGATCATTTGATTTCCATTTGATAGGAAAACTTTTATCTTACATTTTCACAGTCATTATTTCACAGCCAAAAGGATCACGAATAGTGCATGCCATATATTGAAAAAATAGAGTATATTGTTTTTCTAGCATTTGTCCCACACTCAAAAGATTTTGATTTATATCAGGTACAAACAAACATCTTAGATAAGTTTCGTACCTGATGGTGTGTGAATTTCCACAACACCTTTCTCTTTGACATCAACATGATCACCATTGCCAATTGTCACCTTTGAAGTGTAGGACATGTCAAACTCTTTAAATATGCCAACATCATGAGTCATGTGATTTGTACAGCCACTATCAATTATCCAGACCTCTTTGTTCTGATTTGCAGCTAGCATGTAGCCACAAAGAGTTTTTCTTCATTCTGCTCCTGATTTTCAGCAACTTGTGCTTGTTGTCTTAGTTGGTTTTCTTTGTTCTTGCACACTTTTTCCACATGTCCAAATTCATTACATGCTCTGCACTTCACACCAGGCCTCCACCAACAAAATTTTTCTGTATGACTTCTCTTTTTGCAGTGAGGACGAGGAGGATAATTTCCTTTCTTACCTCCATTTTTGTTGTTTTCTCCTTCTCTCTTATCATTGCCTTTCTTTTCTCCAGGTTGCTTCTTTCCACCATTATTGCTTGGTTGTTTTCCTCTGAGCTTCACTTGAAATGCACCCTCTATAGTGTCTTCAAGCCTCAATGCTCTTCTTTGTTCCAAAGCCTATAAAGCATTTACAAGCTCTACTAAAGTAATTTGTGATAGGTCTCTTGAGTCTTCTAGTGAGGAGATTTTCAATTCGAACCTCTCCTGCACACTCACGGGCACTTTTTCAACTATTCTTTTTTCTGACAATTCTTCTCCAAGCAACCTAATGCGGTTTACCTACTTCAAGAGTTTATCGGTAAACTCTTTGATGGTTTCCGAGTCTTTTATCCTGAGGCCTTCAAATTCCCTTTTCAAATTGAGCACTTGAATTTGTCGGGTTCTATCGCTGCCTTGAAACTCCTCCTTAAGCTTATCCCAAGCTTCTTTTGCAGTCTCACATGCCATGATTCTTACAAAAAATAGCATCAGAGATAGTAGAGTGACTGCATGACAAAGCTTTGAACTTTTTTGCAGATTCTTCACTATGTTGCTTAATCTGAGCAACGGTTGGATTTGCTCTTAAAGGAGATTGATTTCTATCATTTTCCATAACTTCCCACAAATCAAATGCTCTCAAAGATGCCTTCATTTTAATATCCCACACTGGATATTTTTCTCCAGAAAATATAGGGGGTGAGGGAATAGCACAACTACTTGAAGCCATGAGAGTACCTCAAGATGTTTTGAAAGAAAAAATGAAAATAAGCCTTGCTGGATTTATTTTTTTTCAAACACAAGCCCTTAAAGATCAGTAGGCTCTTGATACCATGATAGTGAATTAAGTAGAAGACTCACCTTGAAATCTCTACTCTAGGATCTAAAAAAACATGAGAGGAAGGAGCAAGTGTAGTAACAATTTCCTTTTTTAAAAATAAAGAGCAGAGAGAGATTTTTTCATTTTTATGCAGAAGCATCAACACACATCTGCTTTTGCCATTTACTATATCTATGCCAAAAAGGCTTACAAAAAGATATTCAAGGAGTAGGTAAGCACCCCATACCTTGACCATGCTTCAAAAACAAATCCTTAAAACAAGAATGGCCATAACTATAAGTTAGCATAACACAACATAACTAAAAAATATATAATTGAGTATCTAGAAAAGTCTCAATTCTAACAAATACCCCCACCTTACTACTTACTATAGAATTTACCAGCATCACTCTTTCTTAATTCGCAATTTGAAAAAGAAAAAAGCGACTGCCGCCACTCGTCGTCGTTCAACCATCATCTTTGACTGTGATATGTTGCTTCTTCGCTTCGCGTTTCACTCCAGATTCATCAGTTGCTTAAAGTTTAACAGTTAAAGCTTACTTGGTATTAAATAGTTAATAAATTTTTTGGTCTTAGATAGGTGCATTTGTGGATGCCGTAAGTTGTATGGAATTTAATTTCAATGCCTCTGGACATTATGCAACGGTTTTTCACCCAAATAGTGGTAATAAAGGTTAACCATGTACTTTGAGACTGTCAAAAGATATGCTAATTAAGTTGAGTGGTAGATCAAGATTTACCTTTATGTTCATTACAGTTTGAAAGCAGCTGGCGTCACTTTCTGAGTTGTATTTTGGGTAGTCTCTTATCATACCTTCATTATGTTTCAGGTTAAAGATCAAACATACTTTCTTTCCCATCTTTCTGAGTCACAGCTTAAAGGGCTCATCTTCCCTCTTGGATGTCTCCAAAAGATCAGGTTGGAATTTTTATGTGGCCATATAAAGACATGATTGTACTCTTTTTTTTTCGATGGTAGCTATTTGTAGTGGTTATCCAGTTGATTAGCTGAATGCTAGAAACTTGAAGCAATTAAATTTTCTTAGTTATGCTCGAGTACATACTATAGTTGCATGCATGTTAAGTTTGCTTGAAATTCATGAATCGCTAACTGCTTCAAATTTTAGTCATCTGGGTGCATTCTGGTTGGTCACCGATTAAGTTCTCTATGTGGCTTTTGGTTTTATACAATTGGCCAATGTCAAGGATTGCGTCTCTCTGGTGGACCTTGGTATGACTTCTCCTTAAGTTCTCTATGTACTTGTTAAGTTGTAACAATCTTCTTTACTCAACGCCCTTTATTTCAAAAATATCACTCTATCTCATTTTGAGTGTGCTAGTAAGATTCTTGAACATTCGATTGCTTATTGCACAGGTATGTTGTGGAAAAAGATGTCAAAAATAATGTAGTTTTTGTATCAAGAAACTATTTTTCTGTTGACAAAAGAAGATGCATGTTTCGTGTTGGATCCTTGAGATGGTTTATAAGTGGTTCTCCTCCGACATAGATCACTCAACTTCAGTGAAACGTATTAGTTTTTGTTTTTATACATAAATTATGTTGTCATCCCCTCACAAAAGTATCATTCAGTTAGCATCAATTAATTTGAAATTCAGAAATATGATTGCAAATGTCTAGCGAACCTTAATATTGAATGTAACATGATATAGTGATGCATTCAGAAGATCATAATAGCAAAAAAATAACTCTTCAATTGTGAATATAGATTAGAGAATTATTTATAACCTTACAATGCTAATGTAATGATCACTGAATTTGAACCCCTTCTTTAGGTTCGGCATGGGCCTGGTTTTTACAGTTGCGATTTGACTATGGAAGTGGATGGAGATGGGCATGAAATTGGAGTAGTGAAAATATCCGAAGATGATCAAGGTCTAGCAGCTGCCTTCTACCAGGGGTCAACTTGTATTAGGTCTGGTGTGATCTTGGAGTCATGGGACGATCAAGGCTTTCCCGTGTGTGCTAAGGCTCTAGAGATTGCAAAAATGAAAGATAAGTCGAAGCTCGGGAAACCAGTGAAGATTTAAGTGATAGAACAGAGTAAGAAAGAATGTCCAGTTTCATCTTAGTACAACAATATAGTGAATTTGTGAGACACTAAAATCTCAGAGGTCCAATCATGAGCTAAAATTAGTGTTTTCAGTTATTTGGTTTCTAGATAGTGTATATAGGTAATTAATTAGTAGTTTGATAGTCAAGGATTCTTTGCTAAGAAGTCCACTTGTTCTTTTCGATATCTTCTACAAATAAATAAAAGCAGGCAAAACAAATTTCTTTCATCCTATTAGTTCTGAGCAGTATCCTTCAACCCCAAAATGGGTGGATGTGAAGAAGTTACCTGTGTGTTAATGCATAATTTCGGAGAAACAGAATATACAAACACAAATCTACTCTCCTAAATCATGCCTGCTTTTGTTTGGTTGGTGTGGGGGTGGTTTTCAAATTTAGTACAAACTACTGATCTTCAAATGATGACCGATGTCATCATAAGCATGAGTTGGATTCTCACGTTGTTTCGAACGAATAATATGTTATGTTCCATTGTTAAGGAAATCAACTACATAAGGTGGCATCCAATAAGGGAAAATGTCTGATTAAGCCCCGTTACTTTACTGAAAATCTCTCCTAGATACTTAAACCACCTCCTGAACTATTAAAATTGAGAACCTCTATCCTACCTCATGAGGTAATACCCGCATGGGTAGGATTTTTCCATGTGTGCAATCATTTTTGTGATAATATACGTGGCAAACTCTTATTTAAATTCTCTTCCACACGGTAATATCTTAACCCATCTGGGTAGTACCCACATGAGTAATATAGAATATAGAATTTCCCAATAAAATTGGGAGTCTTGTGGGCCACAGACTACAACATGGAGGTCCAATTCGTGCTTAGAACACTTTAGATTGAATTTTTTTGTAGGTGCTCGGGCCTCAGTGTATCTCGACACTCACCCACTGAGACACTTGTAGTGATTTACCTCCTCTACTATATTCTAAGGACAATGTCATAGGAATTATCTTGAATGTGGTTCATAAAAAGAAAAAAAAAACGTTACAATCAACTATAATTTTTCCTTCACGTTAACACCATCTATTTTTGTGCAGATGTTATATTAGAGGTAACTAAATGTATAATAAAGTTTCTTGGCCATACCCAGGTATGGCCATTACAAGTTTTTGGTTATGCCTTTTGAACTAACCAATGCTCCTGCAGCATTCATGGATTTGATGAATAGAGTATTCAAAGACCATTTAGATAAATTTGTTATAGTCTTTATCGATGACATCCTAATATACTCTAGGAATAAAGAGGAGCATGCAGTGCATTTAAGGTTGGTGTTGGAGGTGTTGAAAGCGAAACAATTGTACGCAAAATTCAAAAAGTGCGAATTTTGGTTGGACTAATTGATATTCTTAGGACATGTCTTATCAGGTATGGGAATATCAGTGAATCCAAGCAAGATTGAAGCCATAAATAATTGGCCTCAGCCAACAAATCCTTCAGAAGTATGCAGTTTTCTCAGTCTTGCGGGATACTATCGTAGATTTGTAGAAGGACTCTCAAAGATTGCCTCTCCTATGACACAATTAACTAGAAAGAGTGTGGCATTTAAATGGACAGAAGCTTGTGAGCAAAGCTTTCAGAAGTTGAAGAAAAGGTTGACAATGGCACCAATTCTATTAATTCCAATTGGCACTGGAGGTTTTGTGGTGTATAGTGATGCCTCAAAAAATGGTTTAGGTTGCGTATTGATGCAAAATGGAAAAGTGATAGCATACGCATCTAGACAATTGAAGGAATACAAGAATAATTATCCAACATATGATTTAGAGCTGGCTGCGGTGGTATTCGCACTTAAGATTTGGAGGCATTATTTATATGGAGAGCGGTGTGAGATCTATACCGATCACAAAAGTTTAAAATATTTCTTTACCCAGAAAGAGTTGAACATGAGATAGAGGATATGGTTAGAGTTGGTGAAAGATTATGATTGTGTAATCAATTATCATCCTGGTAAAGCTAATGTGGTAGCTGACGCTTTGAGTAGAAAATCCATTCAAGGTAGAGGAACTACGACTACATGTTCTATACAGAAATAAGAGTTAGCCGTGTTAGTGCAACAGTTATACACTAAGTGTTCGTGTTGTTTTGTTGGCGAGATATGTTCGACAATGTGTGCTTGGGTATGTCCCTAAAGCTATTCATTTCGTTGTGCGTAAAAAGAAGAATAGTTGGCAAATTGTTCCCTCTGATGTCCCAGACAGAACTAGGGACACTTGTATATGGCAGTTTTCATAAATAGAAGATATTACGCGGATCCGTTCATAGAAGGCAAGATGTGTTCGATTGACTGCCTTGTGGAGTAGATATCGAGCTGCAAATAACCCTCATGTCCAAGGAAAGTATCTACACACTTTTGGGAAGATCACAAACCATCGATTCACTTCCATATTGGTGGCGCATGAAGATCGGCGACAAGTGTGAAGTGAATGCTATTTGAAGACCGATTTATTGTGTAATTGGTGGACGTCTTTGTTTAGATTCTCTGAGTTATTATTTGAGAGTCATTGTGGTTTGTGTCCCAAGTATTTACTAGTGGTTGTTCCTTAAAATAGTTCAACATGATAGACTAGTTTTGAGTGTTTTCAAGTGAAACACGTGAAGGGATTTTTAATCCATTTTGTACGCAATCTCGGGAGAGATTGTAAGTTGAAGTCGTGGGTAGCTAGAGGGAGTCTAGTGTTACGGCTGTAAGGTGATCTTACAGCTTTCGGCTAGTGAAAGAGTTCGTGGAGAAGAACGGGTGACATAAGAAGGGAGTCATGTATGTGTAAGATCCCAAATACACTTCATGAAGGAGTAACAGTCGAATCTTCAAGTTTGGGATCAATCCCCCCAGAGTAGGTTGTTTAACAGAATTGGGTTACCAATCTTGTGCATACTTTACTGCTTTTTAAATTTATGTTCTTACATCTGTCCCACACATATCGTAGAACAACTAATAGCAGTATTGATTAAACACTTGTGAGCACAGATTATTGTTTTTCAAGCCGATTTACAGAAGATGGGTGTGGAAGTTTTGGACCATGAATCAATTGAGGCTAAGTTGACAGCCTTATCAATTTGACCCACTTTAATTGACAAGATACGAGAAGGTCAACCAGATGATGAATACTTAGATAAAGAAATAAAGAAGGTCATATCAGGGGTATGTTCTGACTTTACATTGTCTAAAGATGGCATGTTACGCTTTAAAGGTCGAATTTGTGTACTTGATAAAAAGGAAATTCGAGAAAAAAAAAATTAAGGAAGCACATTCAACGCCTTATTCAGTCCATCCTGGAACTACTAAGATGTATAGAGATCTGAGAATGCACTATTGGTGGCCAAGTCTGAAGAGAAATGTTGCTCAGTATGTTGAACAATGTTTAACATGTCAACAGATAAAAGCAGAACATCAAAGACCAGCAGGAACTTTGCAGCCATTGTTAGTTTCAGAATGGAAGTAGGAGAAAATCACAATGGATTTTGTGGTCGGACTACCAAGAACAGTAAAAGGTCATGATGCTATTTGGGTTATAATTGATCGATTAACCAAATCAGCCCATTTTCTTCCTATCTCATCAACCTACCCCATGGATCACTTGGTTTAGACATATTACAAGAAATAGTAAGACTTCATGGAGTACCACTATCAATTGTTTCAGACATGGATTCAAGATTCTTATCCACTTTTTGGAAAAGTTTGCAAAGAGCATTGGGAACACAATTATCTTTCAGCACTGCATATCATCCACAGATTGATGGACAATCTGAACGAACTATAAAAACTTTGGAAGATATGCTCAGAGCATGTGTTCTAGACTTTCATGGCCAGTGGAGTAAGTTTTTACCTTTGATTGAATTTTCATATTATAACAGCTATCAATCTACTATTGGAATGGCGTCCTATGAGGCATTGTATGGAAGGAAGTGTAGATCGCTAGTCCATTGGGATGAACTTGGAGAAATGAAACATTTGGGCCCAGATATGGTCCAAGAGATAGTTGAAGATGTGTCACAAATTAGAAGGAGAATGAAAGCTGCTCAGAGTCGACAAAAGAGTTATGCAGATCGGAGAAGAAGATTGTTGGAGTTCGATAAAGGAGACCAAGTTTTTTCTGAAAGTCGCTCCAATGAAAGGAATCATGAGATTTGGAAAGAAATGGAAGCTTAGTCCAAGATATATTGGCCAATTTCCTATTATTGAAAGAGTTGGAGAGGTTGCTTACAAACTTCAGCTACCCATGCACATGTCTCAGATAAACAATGTATTTCATGTGTCAATGCTAAGGAAGTACGTAGCAAATGCATCTCATGTTCTGAGAGATACCCCAATAGAGCTGAAAGAATATTTAAGTTACAAAGAGACACCAATTAAGATTCTTCTTCGAGAAGAGGTAAAGCAATTTAGAAATATAAGCATCCTGTTGGTTAAAGTATTGTGAAGTAATCAATTGGTAGAAGAAGCTACATGGGAAAGAGAAGAAGGCATGAGAGCAAAATACCCAGAACTATTCAAGTAAGTAAAATTTCGAGGATGAAATTTTTATAAGGGGGAAGGATGTAGTATCCGGACATCTCACTACTCAATGCTTATATAAATTGATATAAGTTTAAGTTTTATATAAATCTTATGTGGTTATTTTTAAGACAATTGCATGTATATAAATATATGTGTCAATGTGACTATATCTATTTGTTTATTTGTTATTATAATTGTTCTACGCCATTTAAATTTTCATTAGAGTAGGATAATATTTTATTTACTAAATAGAATGAAATTGCACAAAGCATAGTAAGAATAAAAAAAAAATTATGTGATTGCATATATGGTATAATATATTTGTAAGCATAATGTGGATATACGTAATATATATATATATACACACATAGCTTAGAGATATATATGGTTTATCCTTAAATATTAGATTAGTTAAATAAATGGAATACATGTACAACTCCACGTAATATATACACTTGGAAAACTTTGAGCTTACCTATCAAGAAAAGTGGTATGTGTTTATTATAAATTGAAAAAAAAATTATAGAATAAAAGAAGAGGAAATTAAATGGAATCATTGTTAAGGTTAGTGCTTCGATCACTTCCTTTTTAATAATAATGAATTCTTTTCCGATTTATTATTTTTAATCTAATAGCTTGATATAAAAAATATGGTTTAATTTGCAATTATGATTATATAGTTTCTGTTTTAATTTCTAAATTATTAACTTAAGTAATCTTTTTTTTATACGTCAATTGGTCTAAACACTTCTTAATTACAATGAAATAGTTGTTGGATTGAGTATATGTTTGTGAATTAATTATTATTTCAAAATATGTGACTAATTAAATTATAGAGTTAAACGAATAAATATTATTGTTATATATTTATAAATATGTTTGTATATTAGTATATAAGCTCGCATAAAAGAGTGCTCGAGTATTAGGTTTGAAGTTTTAAGCCTTGTAATATGTGATGATGATAAAATCAAATAAGAGTGTAGTAATATTTTCCATGTTTTATTTAATTGAAGAATTGTCTTTCATTAGTCTATACAGTAAGTATAAATTAGGATAGTTGATGTGTATTAAAACAAAAACAGTGTTGATATGGTATATTAATGTAGCATATAACTTCGTTATAATTTTAATGGGTTTTAAAAAAAATAAAGATAATCTAGCCTATGGAATATCGATACATTTTTAAGATTATTAAGCAAGTCAGTATTCGATAATGAAAGTAAATATATATATATATATATATATATATATATATATATATAGCTAGAATTCAATTTAAAGTGTATTAATTTGTGATGTACTTCAGATTAATGTGAATTATTAATTACATTCAGCTGAGAAGTGCGTGTTTTAGGATCTCAAATATTATAAGCTTTGGAATCGAGGTAAGTAGAAATTCATTTGCAACTACAATGCATGAACATGTTATTATTTGATTATATGTGATTATTATTTGCTATTGTGTTACTATAATTTATTACCTCATAAATGTGTGACGTAATATACTTGTGGCATTCTATCTATTTGCATTAAATATCTAATATATTAGTACAAGCATATGCATGCACGGCATATAGATGTTGTCGAGGTTGTATGCATGAAATGATTTTTAAAAAGAGAAAAATGTTTTGTTTGGGATTGGTCACCATCAGCCCGTGTTGTGCTGCATTGATATTTGTGCGTCGAGTGGGATGACTTTCATGTGGGATCAAAGAGAACAGGCAGGAGGCGTGTCCCTTGGGGTCCGGGGAGGATGGTCCACTTCGACTGCACCTTTGAGGTGATGAGTGACTAATGTGGGATGACTTTCTTGTGCGATCAAAGGGAACAGGTAAGGGGCGTGTCCCTTGGGATCCAGAAAGGATGAGCCACATGAGTGGACTAAATCATACTCTGGCCAAGTGATATTAATTATATTATGAGCTCATGACTCATGTTGGTGTCTAGTGAAGGGAGCCAAGTTCCTAAACACTAAAAATTCTTTTGAGATGAAAATATTTTGTATCACGAGCATTAGTCATGGTGTGGTATTATCTTTATGCGTTGCATATAAGATCACGTGCATTATTTCTGCTTACTAAGCTTTAGCTCATATAGTTCATGCATTGTAGGTGATTCTGATGAAGCATGAAAGTGATTGGTGCGGGACGTGGAGTTTCCAAGAGTTCATGTGGTCTATATTTATGGATGACGACCTGATGGACTTTTATTCATGAGTTTTCTGCACCACCTTTTGACTCTGTTTTTGTTTAAGCGTGAAACTTCTTAGAAGTTCACTGTTTTGATTGTATATAAGCTTTTATTTTCCTTGTTGTACTCTTTTAACTTCAAAGTACTCTCTCTTCCTTTAATATACTTATGTAAATTATGTGTGGAAGTAAATTCTATCCTTTCTCAAGTCTTCCAATACTTTTCTTTCTATTTCGAAAAAAAAATACAAGACACGCCCACATTGTTAGTTTATTCTTTTACATCCATTTGAGGGTGCCACAGTTCTTGATTTGGAAGAGGGACTCATATTTTGCAAGTGTGGTGTTCAAGAAGTTTTGTAGAATTCTTAGACCGAATAAAATCCCAAAATGAGTTTATTCGGTTGTCAAAACTATTATGTAAGTAAATTTCTCAAGTTTAGAAACTTAGGAGTTGATTGTTATGATAGAATGAAATTAGGTATGAATGGAATGAATTTAGGAATGAAATGAGGGTCTGAATGGAATAACGATTCTCATGATTAGTATGTGTACGGAATGAAGAACGAAATGAGATATCATTTTTTTATCTTATATATAATGAATATTTTATGTAATTTCAATTTTTCATTTGAATATATTAAATTATATCAAATACATAAATATTTTATATTGTATTATAGCATATTTTTATGTTATATTTATCTTGGCATCACTTCATTTTTCTTCAACAAATTTATAAAAGTTATCAAAATTTGATTTTAATATATATTTTTAAATTATATAATAATAATAATAATAATAATAATAATAATAATAATAATAATAATAATAATAATAATAATAATAATAATAATAAGAAGAAGAACAAGAATTTGATTTTTGATGTTATTTTTCTAAATATGATTAAATAATATTATAAGACATAATTATGTATAAATTTATCATATATTAATTTTTTTGTCATTGGGAATAGCTAAACCCATGTGGTGGATGGAATGATTATTTCCACTTCCTTTGGGAATAGAGATTCCATGGAGAATGGTAATTTTTTATTTTGAACCATACTAATCACCAGAATTAGAATGGACATAAGAATGATCATTCTATTCTATTCCAATCCACCGTACCAATCACGATCTTAGTGATTTTTAATAATTTGAGTCGGTTTATTAATTCAATTTTGTGATGTGCTACAACTGAAGGGTGATTAAAAAAGAAGCAAAAAGAAAAAGAAAAGGAAAAAGAAAGGTGTACCCATTTCAACTAGTTTCGGTAAGATACACGGTTGATTGGCTTCTCAATATACCGTACATGTTAAATTACGCTCTTTTTTAAAGCTAGCAAGGTAACGTGCCGTCTCATAATTATAGTCACTTAATTATTTTTTCGTCTATCCCAAACTTATAATCAATTTTTCTTATTATATGCGTATTAAATTTTCAATTTTCTTAATATGCCCCTATTTAATGCTCTTTAAAATTAAAATTCATTCTCTTTTGAATCAATGAATAAGAGTATAGTAGGAAAATACTATCCCATTTTACTTTTCCAGGTACATTAAATGAATTTTCTTAATATGAATTAAGTTTTTTATATTTGTTTAATTTGTATTTTCTGTTCTCGTTGAAACACGAGCGAGAGATATTTAGAGGGGAGAAAAAGAAGAAGAAAAAAGAGTGAAAAAGGAGGTGAGAAACAGAAAAAACTGGAATAGTTAAGTGGTATTAAAATGTGTTGAAATCGGAAGCTACAGAATAAAGTAAATGAGTTGTATTTTAAGATATATAGAGAAAGATGTACCGATTCCCAAGTCCAAGTGGTTGATACAAACCAAGTACGGAAAGAGTTGAAACAAATTAGTTGGTTTCAGATCGGCATGTCCTAAAAACTTCACCGCGCATAACATCTATAGGCATGTGCTCATGGGTATACCTCTCTGGACCTAGATACATGCCTGTTTTTTCCAGAAGATGGAGCCCTTCTTCTCTGCCGAATCTTGAAGAGTAGAGTTTTAGGTACTCAATGTCCTGGATTCAACCATAAATCAAAATCAAAATTACCATCGAATAATCAAATAAATCAAAGTTACCTGTAAACCACTTAAAAGCCGCTCCAGCCGTAAAGAGGCAACGGGTTCTGTTGATGATGAGAAAACTTGTCCAGGATAGTATAAAACTCCATCACCTGGAGGGAGGCCACGCCTAAATCTAATCTGGAAAAAGGATGAAGCAGTGTCAAAGACCTAACAGATGATTATAAACACATGAAAGGTCATCAATTTATTGACCTCAGCACTAGGAACTGCTGCCTTGTCATAGCAATTAGCACCCCAGTAGAGAAAGCCCGTTCCGCCTTCTTTCCATACCCGCCACATCACTGCACGATGTTGGGTACCTCGCATCCCCAAGTGCCAATTAGGATGAGGATCTGATGGTCCCATGCATACATAAGACCACCACTCCTGTATAAAGGCGTAGAACCATAAATCAGCATAAGACTATAGAAGAATCAACTCGACATCAACTCAGAATAAGAATATGATTAGCTCAGAAATTACAGCAATATTACAAAGATAGCGCCAGGTCTAGCTAATAAGGGATTTATCTATTACAAGCCAGATTTAAAACTCGGACTCCTACTTCTGCCCCATTGACTGTCCAGATAAAAGACTAGACTCCTACTTTATGTATGCAGTTACCTAGGGAGTTATTTTAGGCTCTCCTTAGAAGAGGGTTAGCATATACCATTGTGCACTGGCCCCAGGTACGGGGGAGAGAGAGCTAAATTGGGGGTTGTCTTATAGTTTTTCAGTCTTGGAAAACCAGGTCTTTCTTTGCTTGCTTCTCTGTTCTGTTCCCTAGCCTTCTCCTTCCAACTTCGCATAAGGACATGTGTTTACCCCTTATGTATACCATAATTATTTTATTTTAAAAGAATAAGAACTAATACCACTGCAATCCACCTACCTTATTCCGACCCGAGTCCCCAACCATACATCCCCTTTCCCAACAATCACATAATGGTATGGCAAGCATGCGCATGCACACACACGCACACATGTGTATAGAAAAATATAAATTCATAATTAAGTATTTCTAGAAATTAGTTTTATTTATATGTATAAATAAATATATTGAAAAATATGACTGTATACACTTGCGCGTTGGGGGAGGGAGACCAGGACTTCACTCAATCAGGCACGTTGAGAGAGCAGGATAGGTAGGTGAGGCTGGGGTTAGTGTAAGGGGGGTACCAGGGAGTTTCTTAGGCTCTTGAAATGGTTTAGGAGGAAGAAGATGAATATATAGTATTCTTTCTTTTTTCATTTATGATTTAGTCTATTTTGTCTAACCATTTATAAAATGTTTTCACAAATTTAGTAAATTACTTTTTCATTTCATTCAATTCAATAATTTATATTCTTTATACATATAAATTTATTAATACTATGATATAGAAAAAATATATATATTAAAACTCTAATAATTAAACATACAATAAGATTATCCTTTTTAGTGTTTGAAACATACTTATAGTTCATCATCTAAATTATTTTGTATTTTCAGTCACTCATATAGTCAGATTATAACCTTTTGACATAGAAACATAATATTATATTAACAAATTCACATAAATTTTACATTAGAATTATAATATTTTAATTTAGAGTGTAAACTTTCACATTTTGTGATGCATTTTTAAGCATGTCTTTTTATTCTTATTATGGCTTTTCCTTGAAATTCCAAGAAAGGAAATGGAAAATTGTAAAATATATTATATTTCATATTTTTCAATGTAAATATGATAATAAAAAAGGAAATTTAAATAAAAATATAAATAAGTAAAAAAAAAAACAATTCAATTACAGAATTTAGTATATGCACAAACTTTCACGATTATATGCATGTAAGACATTACATATGCTATAATATATCTCATGAGTAGTCATGTTATAAACTTATAATATATCTCATGAGTAGTCATGAGATAGTCATGTACAGGCACCAAATGGGATTTTCAGATATTTTATTTTTACATGATGACAGAAAAGTTTGTTATATCAACTAAAGGCAGAAGATGCATTTTGTAATGTCAATTTAATTAGGACTATTATTTCATAGAAGTCGTGAATATTTGATATAACTTTTTAAGTACTTTCAAATCTAATAAGAAATTTAACATATTTGCTTTTTTAATTTGAATTGTCTTCCTAAAATAACATTGGCTAATATTAACAGAAATTATTATCAAATAGTCAAACTGTTGGATATGTTGGCACCCTCCTCCTCGAAGTAAGGGTTAAGAGTTAAAAAAAGTTGGGTATTATAATTGCAACAATTAAAAGTCGTTCAAAGTTATGCAAAAACAATATTACAGTCGGCTTTTTGGCAATTAATCATTTTTTTGGTCACATGATCACTTTTTTCTTTTTTTCTTTTTCCTTTTTCCAATAATTTGGTGTCCCAGTATGGATAGCTCTGAACATTGCCTTGCTCTTTGCTCTTTTCCACGAGCAAATAAGCTAAGTATTTCTGCATATCAAACTTGTCTAAACTAACCTGGTATAGTACACAGAGTAAAACCCAATTGTCTAGTCTTGATAAATCAAAATATGATTTATTAGGTGCACAATCAACTCTAAGATGTTTGTCTTCCTACATGAAGTTTTTACTGTTTACATCAAAGGAGGTTTGAAACTCAAGTAGCGCAATATTTCTAATGCCATGCCTCTGAACGGGGTCAAAACTATATCTAAAGGGTAAGTGGACAAAAAGGTTTCTTGCAAGAATAATATACTTTACAAATAGAGGATGTTAAAAATACATTACCTCACCATTTTCAGGCTGTATTTCTGCTATAATATCCTTTGCCAGATCTTCACGGTTCCCAATCACCCATTCACTGCAAGGGGAAAAGAGAGGGTGGTGGTTCTCAGACTCTACTAGTAAAACAAAGCTGTGAAAATTATAAGCTCTGTTATGTATATTATCCAGCAATCCCAATTCAACGCAACCATATTATTTGTCAACATATTTCATCTCTAACAAGTCGTAAAGAGCAAATAATATATATATATATGTATATATATGTATGTATATATGCATGTATATATATATATATATTGAGTGAAAGCACTATGCATAATTCAGGAGCAAGAAGATTTAGAAACTTCAGATCAATGGTTCGGATTCAGTAGCAGCCCTACAAGCACAGCTGAAATGCTTAAAACAAAACCAAGAAGAAAAGAAGTTAAAAGACTTTATACCTTGTGCAATATATTTGGTTGTGAGGGCGAAGAAACTCTGGAACTTTAAGAAAAGATTCAAAGTTATTAGAGGCTAAGGGTGCATCACTTGGACCTGCATTAATCCAGAAACACAAGTGAGAAAATTCCTTACAGAATATTTTAGCTAGTGTCAAACAGTTCCTCTCATGTAGTAGAATAAGCAATATGTTACATGATACAAAGTTGTGCTACCTTAACACATCACTTCATTTCCGGATTGGCACAAAATCATGTATTGAGATTTGTTCTGTTACTATAGCCGACCAAGAGATATTTCAGGAGGATATGTGAACCATGGAGTGTTTTAAACTGATATTATGCTTGATTTACTTGCTTAATTTATAGGCACTGCAGGATCAAATTTGATGCCAGTTTGCTCACATATCTCTTCATTTTCCCAGTAGACTTTCAATATCATGTTTAGATAAATAACAAACTGGAAGTTCAAAAATATTTTGAAGAATTTCTCAAGTTAAAAGGAAAATACTCACCACAATAATAAGTTGTCATAATACGGGCATCAGGTGCATAAGCTTGAATCTCACTTGCCATGTTACGAATAGCTTCATAATGTTCAAGGTTCAGCGGCTGGAGATGACATCACATAATAACCCAAAAGGAAGAGAACATAATAAGTAAAAGACAAAGTGGTTATAAAGGTGGCATAAGTTTAGAGACTTAAACACACCTAAGAGTAATAGTTTCAACTTATGTGATTACGTGATGACATGTGGACAGAAACAGGAAAGAAGGGTGTACTGTTAAATGTTTGTGGGTAGATATTCATTAATGGAAATTCATAATTTATCTTATCTAAGTAATTGATCTTGTATGTCTAGATGTTGGTAAGGTTTATTCCAGACAATTAACATAAAGAAGCCGAATATCTCTCCTTTCTTTTCTTAAAAAAAATGTATCTCTCCTTTACTCCCAACGACTGAGATAAATAGAAGTCAATTATCCTCTAATTTGTTCAGTTATTGCTACCCAGACACATCATTTAGAAATTCTCCACTGTAACCCTTATCACACCCATATACCAGCCAGAAAATCAAAAGACCACTATTCAAGTTGCGGATACTCAGTTGAGCAGACAATGTCCATCTCATGTTCTCACCTCATCCCACAAATAGAAGTAAGCCTTCCTCCAATGATTCTTTGTTTGTAATATCTCCACTTCTCTTTGCAGAAAGTTCTTTGCTGTATCGTCACTAACGCACATTAAGAGGCAAATATGAAATAATCAAATTAAGTAACAAAAGAGCAGGATAGACTTAGCCAAGGAGCAAGTAATGATATACCAGGAGACTACTGGACTATATGGTACAGCATATGCTCCAAGCCTGGGGTCAGAAAGATACTCATCTGATTTCGGATGATCAGCTGCACCAAAGAACAAGAAATATAAGAAGTAGACAACAAATCTTGAATGTAGTAAGGGAAAAGTCGTACTTTTGAGCCAGATAAAAAGCTCCTTAGAAGTACACATAATATAACACCCACAAAAGGATAATCAAAATACAGAGAAATACATATGCTACGCATCATACTCAATAGACAACTTCATTCTTGTAGAGTTACATTATCAAGATTAACAAATGGCACTGTGACCCAAAGGCATCTATTACCTGGCCATGGACAGGTGTAAGTCAGAACTCGCATGCCTTCACGCCACCTGCAAAAGTATGGGCTGATTTTATATTGAAGCAGCCACTTAAAATGCTGATCCAGTGCCTCGTACCACTGGCTACTTCCATGCTCAACACCAAAGCGATCTTCAATCACTGTATCGGATATCTATCTATCATTAAGGAAACTTATCCTCAGCTACATTTAACATGCGTTTGCAATAAGTACAAACAATCTCCAATCTATGTGAAATAAATACAAAAATATTAAAGAATGTTGAGGGCAAAGTCACTTGCATCAATTTTCAGAAATCTCATTTCATGTTGCCTACGGTAAATATTGGCAAATTAGAGAACTGTATAAGATTAGGATGGACCAGCAAACGTAGAACATGACTGAAATTTTGCAAACCGTATGGTTAATCAAACCTGCTCAACAGATACTGAAACAAACAGAACAACATTATTAAGATTGACAAACAATCAAACAGAGAACTCAACTACACTTGAAACAGAACATCAACCACAAAACAATTTAGCTTTTGCAGTAGGCATAATATCAGGATACACCAATAACAGCTGGAAGAGAAGGCGTAACTGGGAGAATGAAATCCCAGACTGTTAAACTTAGCTCCACGCGGATTGAAAGGTTTGAAATGGCGTCCTCCTCCATCATATCTACTGATCCGTTATCTAGATAGAGGTCTGAAAATGATGACAGTTGAAGCACTTTTTTCAAAGAAGAAGAAGCACACTTCACTCTCTCCACCTAAAAATTGATGAGAAATTGATCTATTAGCACCCTGCAGGATCATGTGTGCAATTTCAAGATTGAATTCAAGACTGGAGGTACTGACAAAATGACCATAGAACCCACCACTTCGTCCAAAGGTTTCCCATCAATGGGCTCCACAAAATCAAGACAACTCCTTAATTCTTGGTATAGTTGATTCCTCTCAGCTTTAGTCAGGCATTGTGCAGTAGATCTGTGACAACACAGAATTGTGAAGAGCAGATAAACACATTCTCTAATTAATTGTAGGCAGTAATAAAAGCTAATGTGTAAAATTTTACAGCCTATGACTGAAGCAAAGAGATCAGATCATCACTGTGTGTCAGCTCGGGTAGCTGTAATTATGAATTCCCCTTCATATTGACCAGGGGGATGCATGTCCGGAACATCAATTGAAACATAGATTGCTGTTGTTTCTCTGCAAGAATAATAATTTTTTGAGGGTCATTCTCTCAGTTCAGACTTCAGATTGAATGAAATGGGAAATGTTTCAGTACCCAGGAAAGAGGGACAATTGAGATACAGGAACGTCAAGCGGCACAAGTGCATCTGGAACACCCAAAATTGGCACTACACGCCTCACCTTCAATGATTCGCCAACTATCAATCTGCATATATCCAAAAAATTTAGTCTCACAAATTTTCTAATATATACCATAAGAAAACAAATATCAAAATTTTAAGAGACAGACCTATCACCAGAAGTGGAGCACAGATCAGTACATTGCATCTGTAAAGTTCCAGCTACAGTGGATCCAGCCCAAGAAACTTTTGGACGTATGGCTATCTGGAAATTCTCCCTCTCATTTCTTGCTGCTAAAAGAGATATCTTCAACAAAAACAGTGTCAGAAAGAAGTAGACACTGTTTAATATGAATAGCATGAGAGAATTCACAAATTTGTACAGAATAAGCATTGCACGTGGGATGTAATCATGAATCAGTCACAAACACAGAAGGAACGTTGCCTCTAAATTATGCATTTGATATGGAACAAATGAAAGCAACGCTAATATTGATAGAAGTAGTAGCTACAAGGTGAGTGCATAAACTTTTCGAAACATGAATATCTTGAAATTCAGGCAAGGGAAGATAAAAGGTAGAATTATCCATCACAGTAGATGCAATACACTATTCTCGTGCACATCTTATGGTCTGTAAATCTATTCACCCACGTACATTAGATTTCCTTAACCAATGAAGTCATACTAGATACAAAGGACATACTAGCAAAACCTGTAGTTAATCTCACATGCTTAGCACTAAAAAGTAAAGTATGACAAAACTCACAGGCTCCAATGCACGGGGCATGTCCTGTGGGCCAACATTTGCTGTGCTTGGCATACACCAGACATGAAGTAATTCTGATGAATGAACTTTTAGAGGATCAATTGAACCCCTCAATAAATTTGGATCCTGTATGCCACTTTCGCTCCATCCATATGCCGTCCCACCTCCCGCTACACCCTCAACTGGTGGTACCATTGCCTCCGGTTGGTTCCCTGCATTGCATTAACCACAACGGTCACCTCTCCGTATCAGTTCAGCAAATTCATTCACAAAAACAGAGATCAAATAGCCACTACAAGAAGTAAGAACTATATTGCCATTAGTTTTTTCTTTTTCTTTCTCCTTTTTTTTATTTTTAATTTACTTTTTCATATCGAGCCATAAAAATTCCAATCAGTCTATCTCAACTAAGCATCTCAACAAAAAGGAAAATTCGTCATTTTACCCAAAATAGTACTTTACAGTTTACAATCCTTGTCAACCTCAATTCATCAACCTTGCAGGAACAAATAGCTCGCAATAATCAAACTCAAAAAATATAACAAATTTGAGAATCTTCTTGTTGAAATTTAAAACTTAACATAATAACCCCTAAAAATGACAGAACCAATGCGAATATACGCAAGATTAACTGAACTCAATTATACTCAAGACACAAAATTAACTGAACTTATCACCAAACAACACGAATTTAAGAAATCCTAAACACACATTTAACATTAATAAAATACAAACAAATTACGCAGAATGACACTTACCGGAGCTGTCCATTGCTGCAGTTCCGTTTGAAATAACCACAAAACTATTGAAATCTCAAAATCAAAGTTCGTATATCACAGCTTAGGCGGTTTTCAAGGTGTGAGTGCAAATTGCAGGAATTATGAAGATTTATTGGATTGGGATATATGTGTGAGTGTATATATAAATTAAAATTGTGTTATATAAAAAAAAAAAAAAGAACATAAACTATAATTATGATGAAGAGAAATGAAGCACGGTATTGGGGTGCGTGGCATTAACCGGCAGTCTGGATGATTTCGAGCGAGATCGATACTTACGCTCCACTTTTTACTAATTCCACTCGTATATTATATTATTTATAGTTAGGCACATTCATATTTTTAGTGCAAAACACTCTTTTTTGTGTCCATGTACTTTTAAATTTTTTGAATTGTGTCCTTCTATTGGTTAAAATTGATGGAATTGAGGATCTTTGAATGTGTTTTGATTGAATAAAATATTTTGATCAAAATGATCTCACATCTCATTGCATGCTAAACCGAATCTAAATATTATGCGCAGCGGAAAATTAAGATTATCGATTACCTTGCGCAGCGGAAAATTAAGATTATCGATTACCTTGCAGTTGAATAGACACGGTTGAGAAGATAGATATATATATATATATATAATCTACAACTCCTACATTCTTCATGGTATATATTTACTCCATGATCTTCTGTTGTATGACTCAACCTCGATCCATACGATATCCACATCATTACATTATGTTGTATGACCCAACCTCGATCCAGACATCTTGTGGGCGACAATCCTCTAGACTTTGTAGAATTTTGGAGATAAAGAACCCTTCCATAGATAATAGACGAAAATTCATTAGGTTATGGAGGACCTAAATTTGAAAAGTGCCAATGAAAAAAAAATTAAGAAAAGAGACCTTTAGGGATGGCTGGTATGTCGGAATGGAATCAAGTGAGAATGGAATGAACTTAATAATGGAATGATGATGGGAATGGAATGGAATGACTATTGTCATTCATTTGGCTGGTACCACAAGTAATAAGATAGGAATGAAATTGTCATTCCTTTGGCTGGTAGCACAAGTAATAAGATATGAATGAAACCTACATTTTTTAATTGATTTCATCATAACAATATCTAATTAATAAATAAAATACACAAATTGACTTATTTAGTTCTAAATAACAAATTACCCTTTTTTCAAATATACTATTATATTTTAATAACATATATATTGTTGAATATTATATGATTTTTTTACTTTATTAACATTTGTGGAAAAAAAATTGAGTATACTTTAAATAAGTATTTCGCTAATGATTAGCGGGTTTGTATATTTTATGTAATCCTATAATATCATTAGTACTTTTATGAAATATTACAAAATTTTATGAATCATTAATAAATTATTAATGATTTTTTAAGAAAAATTCATAAATTTATTCTTTTTTAATAAAAATATTTTATAAGAATATGAGATTTTATTTGTCAATACAAAAAACAAAGTATAGTTTTGCAAAATAAAAAATAAAATTTATTTTGATAATCGAGAATGCATATGTAATACCATGGGAGTGGGGAGTAATGGCTAATCATATGTTCATGATAATGTGGTTCTTTCGGGAATGACCATTCCCAGTTGAAAAAATCATACCTGCCATAGGAATGGGAATGGATGTGAGAATGTGATTTTATTCTCATTCCATTCCATCATACCAACCATACCCTTAGAGTCCATGAAATTAAATGAAAAATATTTAGATTCAAAGAGTTTAGTTTCTTGACGGAAAAGATGGTGAAAGAGTGTAGTTTGATGTTAAAAGAAATTTGAAAGGAATTTAATTGTGATGAGGAAAGAAGTGTCAAAAAGGTGATGGATTTATTTATTGAGTTAGAATTATTTTAATTCTACATATTTGAGTCACTTAGCTAGAATTTACTCCCTTAACCTAAAGCCTACATTATAACCTTTGAAAAGTCCCATTTGATTCTCATCTTGAATGCATGTTTGACAATGGAGAGATTATAATTCTTGCAAGCCTATGGTAGATAACATGTATAGTTTGACATTTCGATGAGAGTATACACGTCCTATCTAAACACTTGAGTGTGAGAGTTTGAAATACGCCGTGTGAGGATCATTGTTTGAATGTGTGGATTTATTAAGTTTAGCATAATATGTTTTTAATTTGATATGTGTGCTTATTTACAATGATTTTTTTGATTAAGTTCTTGAGGTTATGAATACTGAAGTTTGATTTGTGATTGCATATGTTGACTTGATTTTGAAATTGGTTTTGCTCTTGTTTGAAGACAAACAAGTATTTAAGTTTAAGGGAGTTGATAAACTCAGATTTTATATACTATTCTATGTATAATATGTTTTATTTGGTGATAATATAGTGTACAATTATCTAAGTTCTTATTAATTTCCTATTCTTTGACGGTTCTTATGGTTTGAGATTATGCAGAAATGAGCTTTAAACGGACTATTAAGTGAAGATGAATGATATAACAACTAAGGAAGAAGTCTATGACGCACAACGATTGAAGAAAAGTCACATAATTGAACTTGAAGAAGTCTGTAAGAAATTAGCGATCAACATAGGTAATTAATTGGCAAATTAATTAGGTGGAATGATTAATGACTCAACAACTCTAGGATGCGTCTTTATCCCGTAATTTTCTCTACTATTCCTATCTTTGTGATTCCATATTTATTTGCTTTTATTTATTTATTTTACTTTTAATCAAATCATTCAATTCGGCCATCTAGATAGCATAAGGAGATTAAAAATTGTGGTACTCAAATGATTAAAATATTAAATCAATATGGATACAATACTCTTGTTCGTCGGTACACTATAAACCACATTGTGCACTTGCAGTAGGGCAATAAAACCATGAATACGTCCTCAGATGACTGGCCATACTCGGTGCTGCAGAGGGTCAAGTCTCATCGTCATACGGATACACAAACTCGTAGTGGCCATGGAATCCCAGGAGAGTAAACAGTACATTCATTTGCACATTTATTGCATACGACGAAGCCTCTGGGGATGACTCAGACGAACTAATGATCTCAGACACGGTAGGGGATACTCGCACTTTTAGGGTCACTCAGTGAGCTAACAGACAAAAAAAATATGAATTTAAATATACGATTTAAATAATTGGGTAATCCCGAAAATCTGCCTAGACAAAAAAATGCAACGACAATTAAATAGATAATTTGTCATAGGAATAAAAATATGAATATTTTGGATCGGGCCTGAAGAGGCCACCACATTAAGTGGCGCACACATGGCTGTGGTGGCATCCATGGCAACAGTTAGCCGGCCTCCCGACCAGAATCCAACTGTTAGTTTTATCAGGCCCTTCAGGAACTAGATTCTAAATAATTGCATCCATAACATACTCAAAAATGAAAAGAAATGAGAAAACATTTCATCAAGGGGCGGTGGATGGCGGCGGCCCGCAGCCCTTCGTCCTCGACTATGGCAACTCTTCTCCACCTTGCCCTAACTCAGGGCTCAACTCTCACTCGCTCGATTTTCTCATTTTGAAAATGTGATGAGAATGAAATTCTGAAGTCCTATTTATAATTTTTCAAAGCTTGGGGCAGATATAAAATATCGAGCATTTTTATCTACAAAAATACTTTTACACCAGATTAAATCTTTTGAAATGCATCTTCTAACCCATTGAATTCGTTAAAACTCCAACACAAGATTTAAAAATATTGAGAAGAATGTTGGATCATTTGCAAAAAAAAAAAACTTACTAGTCTAATTTAACCCTTGAAAGACATTTTCATGCAAACGGGAGTTAAATGCAAAATGAGGTCAATTAGGCCATCTCCAATAATTTTCATCAGAATACAATTAACTCTACACTATTGTACAGTTAAAGTTACATATTTTTAATTTTCATCTCCAACAGCATTGCTCTATAATGAAATATTCCTTTTTTATACTCTTTACTATTATTTAATTTTTGTTAACGAATTATTTAATTAAATATGATTATACATATATATATATATATATATATATTAATATTCTTGTTTTTTATTTTTAACCCATCTTTCCAAGCAACTCCACTATTTTCTCTCACTCCATTCTAGAGAGAGAGACCAAGAAAGTAAACACCACCAACAACGATTTAACTTATTTCTCAAGCAATTTATCCATAGAGCGTGAAATTAACCCCCAAATTCCACAATCGTCATGGATTCTCAAATCTATGGCGCCTCTAATCTCCACTTTCTCACCTTCCTTGCTCTCCTCGTCATCATAGCTTCTGTATTGTCGGCAAAACTTACAAACTCCGACGGCCAAATCAATTCCAATTCCGTCCTCGTAGCTCTTCTCGATTCCCACTACACCGAGCTATCGGAGCTCGTAGAGAAGGCACTGCTGCTCCAAACACTGGAAGACGTCATCGCCAATCACGATATTTATGACAAAAAAAGTGCCGAGAGGAACATTACCTCGGTTATTTGGCCAAGGTACTGTTCACCTCCCTCAACCGAGCCCGCCGTTGTGCTGTTGGAGGAAAGAAAATCAATTTATTCACGCTACTTTGCAGATTTACCGAGCCGTCACACCCCTCTTGGAGATGCTCTTATAAGTTGAGTCTTATGTTCATTTTAACTTTTATGAAGCCCTAGTCTCTTTCATTAAACTCCTAATGACAAATAAATACTAAATAAAATACTTCAGAGATATAGGGCATTACAGTACTTGTATGGGCACCATATACACCATGTAACACCTCAGATTTTCAGATAATGATTAGAGGATTCTTAATAGTAATTAAATGGTTAAGGAAGAAATTTAAATAAGTTTTAAGTGAAGTCAGATGTCAGTCACGACTTTAGGGGTCAGTTTTTGTGAAATCGTCTTTTCAAAAATTTTGATCTTAATTCTGTTTTGGTCGATTTTGGTCTCGTTAGAAAGTTTTTAACTCAAGGAGTGTGCCGATATTCCGAAATTTTATTCTGAAATCATTTGAGTTCCTGGTGATGAAAAACATATTTAAAGGGTGAATAAATAGTAACTTTTGCGTGTATTCATGTTTTGAGAAATTTACGAAATCCTCCTCGTTGATCCAAGTCTTGTTCTATCAGGCTCCTCTTATGGGAAATGACTCAAGAAATCCATTCGAGTTCACGGATTTCCATTCTGAGGTCAATCGAATGCTCAAGAGCAAAATCTGCTAGTCTGAGTGAATAGTAAAAAGTAATTCTGAAAAAGGAATCTTGGCTCGTTTTTCTTCTGATGACCCCGTCTTTATCCCAAGTTAGGTTGGTTCACTAGTATTCGAGCCAACGAGTCTCTCAGTATTTTCAAATTTCGTGTCTGAGGTCATTTGGACCTCGACATCGAATAAAGCAGCTTTTAACCGAACCTGGGGTAACTTTTGCAATGTTCCTGCACTACAATGGCTTCCAAGGGAAGCCAAAGCTCCCCCTATAAATAAAGTATCCCCCCCCCTTCACTTTTCCCACACCATATTCACTCATTCTTCATTTCCAAGAGAATGGGAAAGCTTTGAGAGCCGAGAGAGTTCTGTCGAAGTAAAAAAGCGTTCTTCGTGAGTGTTCTACAAGACAACGAGCAGAGTGGCGTGGAAGGGATGCGGTGAGGGAAGGTGCTAAGGGCGTGTTGGGTTGTAGCAGGCGGCTCTGCCACTGTTACAACTCGACGAGACGCCGAGCTAGCCATCTTCCTTTGATGCACCCGACTCCATCCATTCTTGTTCGTCGGTCTCGATTTCCATTTCCTTTCTTGTCTTTTAAATTCCGCATTCACTTTTTGTTCTTCCTGTTCTTCATATTCTTCGTTATTATTCATTTACTTTCCGTCTAAAGTTTAGTATTTCGATTCTTGTTGAAGTTCCAAGTTAATAGCGTTTCTGTTATATTACTTGTTATTCTCATTATTATTCTCGTCATTATTTCTCGTAATTAGTCTCATTTATTTTGTTGAAGTTCCGTTCAAGTTATATTTAAGATTTCGTCATTATTTTAAGTATTCAAGGAGGATTGTCATGTTTATTCCGTTATAATGTCGATTTCTTTTTAAGTTTAAAGCATGTTCGTTCTATGTTTTTACAAAGTGTTGAGCCTTATTTCTAAGTTTAAAACGTCGAGAAAAGGGAGAGGCAAACAAGTAACGCCTCGACCAACACTTCGATTGAAAGTTTCGGAAGTTCGTGAAGGAGCATGGACCGTTCAAGTGTTGCACAGCCCGTGCAAAGCCGTCCAGAACTCACGGTATGAGTCTGGGAAGCTAGCACAGACCGTGCTAGGGCTTGCACGGACCGTGCTATGCTTGCACGGCCCGTGTCGAAAAGTCTGGGCATCTGGTTCTCACCCCATTAATTAGCACGGCCCGTGTTATGCTTGCATGGCCCGTGTAATGCCTCTGCCGCCATGTTTTGTCTTCAATCGTGTTCTAAACTCGAGTCTTTCAAATCCCCATGTTTCTAAAGGTTCTAAAGTCGTGCAATCTATGTTTAAGTCCTAGTTAAGGGTATATAAGTTAGATATTATATTATTTAATTTCATGTTAGTAGTTAGAAATCTTCGAAGGAGGCCACTAAGTCGATGATTCAACTTTTGTAGGAGGAAGCGAGCCTCGTGGGAATTCAGAGAAGGATCTCGTTGCTTCATCCTCTGCTCAGTGATCGAGGTGGGTAAATCTATATTCATCTAAAAGTTTGAGCTAATAAGCTCTAGAAGCATGTAGGGCAAATGAGATATCCAGTAAAATATTTTGCTCTGCCTGATTGATCTATGTACAAGGAAGGAAGTGAAGGAAGATATTATGTGTTATTTGAGCTCTCAAGCATGTTTAGAAATACTAGAATTGTTAAGTATTGATTTTTCTTAGCATGAGATATTAGAATTGTCTTTAGTTGAAATTCGTGTTTATATACATCCATTTCATCGTATTTGAATGTTGCTATTTTGCTAAGATTCGTATAGTTAAAGAACTATCTTCTATGGTTAGAGATAAATCCCTCATTGGCCGAGATCATGCAAAAGTAAAGAATTAGCCCCTAGACGTTGCTCTAGGTTTGGTTTTGCTAGTAAGGATTAAGGAAGGAATGAACTTAGTATTTTGCTTAAGCAGGAATTGAGCTCAGAGGACTTTGATCTTTGATCGTTAATTGAGTCACTGCTGGGTTTATCCCTCGCAAACTCGCAAGGATATTTGAGGTAACCCCTCTTGTGTCCTAAGGCATGCCTAAGGGTGCAGTTGACATCAGGTTTGAGCCAGGATGGGTCCAAAAGAAAAGAAAAGGTTTTACGGATATGGAGAGGGCTTTTGCGTTTTGCTCTCCATATACCGTCAGTTGATTATTGGATATCTTGAAGTTTATTAAAGTATTTTTCTTAACCTACTGAGTACATTAGTGCTCACGCCCCATCTTTTTCAAATGTTTTCAGGTTGAGATGCTGAGGATATTGGTGGTTGTGAATGTGGGTTGGCTGCCAAGATTGTTTTGCTATAGTATAAGTTTCTTTTGAAATCCCATGATGTTTCTGCTACTCTGATACACTCTTTATAATTCCTAAGTTATATTATGTTTATCGAGATTCTACAAATATCTCACAAACATGATTATCTATATATATAAGTGATGCATATTCAGTTCTATTCCTACTTCTCGAGTATATTTTCCTTTTGCCTATGAAGAGGTTTGTGCACGTTGATATCTGTTTGTTCGCTTTGACCTATGAATGGGTCTATGCTTGTTGGTATCTGAATAGTTAGTGTTTTTCTTTTCGCTAAGCATGTTTCCTTCTTAATCAAGTAAACCTGAGTATCATCGCCTATCTTTCGAAAGTATGTCTTCATTCATAAAACTTCCTTGATAATCTTCCATTCTTGTATTAATCCCTTCATTAACACCTTGTCCCCATTCGTTAATTCCCCTCTCGGGATCGGGCTGTTACATACTAGCTCCTTCATGTTGCGTACCTCGATCGGGGTATAGACACCCTATATCATTCCCTTAGAGCAACTCCAAGGGGGACTCCACCTTAGCGGCAGACGGAGATTTACTCAAAATCATGCTCCAACCGTCCGCCACAACGCCACATTTTTTCCAAGGGGTGAATAGTACTCATTTACATGTAAAGGGGTACCTATTCATCCCCTTTACCCTTTTTTTTATTTTTTGCTTTTTTTATTCTTTTTTTTAATTTTGTATTAATTTTATTCTTTACTTTTTATTAATCTAATAATGTAAATTATGTTATTTTTAGGATAAAAAATATTATGTAATTATAAAAAATTAAAAACTTAAATTACAAGAAATAATATAAAATATATTATATTAAATTAAAATTACCACAATAATACATAAAAATAACATAAAATACATTACATTAATATAAAACAACAACAACAACAATAACAACAATAATAATAAAGAAACATACAACTCAACACATGTAATACAATATTTTTCTAGTACGGTCCAAAACCGCTTTTAGATCCTCCAATATTTGGATCGCTTCTGGATCCTCCTCCAATATCTGGAAAATAACCATCAAACATATTGAAAGTATTATCTATCATTGGTGGTTGATGGAATTGTTCTTGCCTTTTTTCGATAATTTGCGCTTGCTCTTTTTTAAAGTACTCACGTTGAGCGGGTTCAGAAATTGTGTTTGTATCTATAATCAATATTTGATTATCTGCTTCCCATTTTTTTTATTGCATTACTTTCCTTCCGGGCTTCAACTTTTTCCTTTTCTTTTACTTTTCCCATATAGTTTTGTAAATTAATTTAAATTATATTATTTTTTTATTATTAAATAATATTAAATATTAAACGTAAATATATTTGAAAAAATATATGCTACACAATAATTTGATAAAAAAATAATATTAGAAAGCATAAAAGTGGAATATTCCATTGTATAATGAATTGTAGGGTTGATGTTTGGAGATGCTTTTGCTCCAACTGTACATTTTTCTTTAGAATAGAGGTAGAGGGGAAAAAATGGTTGGAGATGGCCTTACCAAGTCACCCGCCACCGGTTGGTCACCTCAATGATGTAGACACATTTTTGATAGGGTGCTCTTTAATTATGTTGGAAGGTGAGGTGTAGATGATTGTTAAATATTTGAGTTTTCCAAGTTTTGATGAGATGTGGTGTTCGTTCTTTTATTTCACTTAAAATGACTAGCAAGTATACGAAGCAAATTATAGTAAATGTAGTGAGAACAGATATCGTATTCACAAGAACTGGCTATGTAATCCAACTAAGTACTCAATTAAACTATTCTACTTTATCTAGATGACCATATTAAAAGTTTTGTTGATTAAACTAAATTAAACTTAAGAACTAAAAAAATTAATAAAACAGAAACGCAAAAATCAAACCGGAACTTTAGAGAGAAAATGGATTCTATGGTCTACACGCCTATTGATTTTATGAATTCAACTAATACTTTAAACCTTATTTAATTCCCAAACTTGCAGGAGAATCTCTATGTTCTCTGGACCCAAAACTCACCGAAGATAAGTGGTTTTCCTGTCAAAACTCGATAAACCGGCCCGTAACATAACAACATATGATAAAATTAACCCAAACAAATACACGCAATCGACTCAAAATGAATACAAAATAATGCTTGAAATGCACATAAACCCAAGATTTATCGTGTGGGTACCAATGTTTTTGAATGTTATGTATCTATGTTGCATATTTGGTATTTTAGCTAATGAGAGACGAAATACAAAATATTAATGATGATCTCATAAATTAACTTTGAAAGTCTAATTGTGGTATAAACCTTTATAAATCTCATGAAATTGTGAGTGTATGTGTTGGAAATGGTATGTAAATTAGGTTTTGTCTTTGAATCTTTGAGGAAGTCAGAACAAAGTTACAAGAATCGAATGTTTATAATGTTTAATATTCTAGCATAATTCTTAAAATAGTTAATTGCTTTAAAAAACACAAATTTTGGGGTATTTTTGGTTTTCACACATTTTAAAAAATGTAATTTAATAACCTGAACTTAGTCTTGTTTAGTGTTTCACATGATTTTCGAATTCCAATTAATTGAATCTGACGTGGCAGCCGTAGACTGCCACTTGTACATCTACCTGGATACCAAATTGCCTTAAAATACACAATCTTTAAACTGATTTTATTTTTTCACTTGAATTAAAAAATACCAATTTTGAGTTTTTTTTGTGTAATACAGAAAATTCATCAATTATTACTATAAAGTTATTGTAGCAGACATTGTGTTTATCATTCGATGTGTTGATTATCGAAATTATATCCATTTGAATGTGTGTACAATGAATTATTATTATAAAAAATTAATAACTAAGGATAAATTAATCTACAAAATAAGCAAATAATATATGTGAAATATGTTTGAATTTTCTTAGTTCATGCATTATATAAAATTTAGGTTCAAAAAAATTAAATAAAATAACCATCAGACATTTTTAGTTATCTATTTAAAGAAAAATTATAAAAATCTAACTTAAACTAGTGTTATATAATGGTGGGTGTTCAAAATAATAATATTCCATATATATATATATATATAAAATTGAATTTCTAATGTAACAATTATCAAATCATGAACAGCGGTACATGACGTATCGTATAATGTTGATGAATAATATTACACAATCAATCAATTAAGTTAACAAATAAATTGATCACGTAGAAACGACATATTAATTTTTCATATATATAAAGTTAGATAATCTCAAATAAATTTATAATTGAACATTTCCATTTATATTAATTGTTGAACAAATTATTAATTCATCTATTTTATTATTCATTAAACCTATTAATAATATAAATTTGTAACGACTCAAACTTTCCAACGTCATAGTGATAAATGTACACATCACACACCCCCTAAAGTCATGGTACTGATTTTTGTGTATATTAAATGAATTATATAAGATCAACAAGATCACAACTGTCAAATGATGTTAATTAAAATTCATATCTTGTTCGATAATTAATTTTGGAAAATATAAATTGAAGTACTTATATCACGTTTGCCACATTAAAAAAAAAAAGAAAAAAAATTGATCTTTTTTTTAATTCGTGTGAAAAAACAAAAACAACCCAAAGTTCATGCATTTTAAGGTAATTTGGTGTTCACGTAGATATATACGTGTCAGTCTCCGGCTGCCACGTCAAATTCAACTAACCGGAATTTTAAAATCATGTGAAAAATCAAACAAGGTCTAAGTTCTTGTTATTAAAACTACATTTTTAAAACGCGTGAAAAATCAAAAACACCTCAAAATTTATGTATTTTAAGGAAATTAACCCCTTTTAACATTCATGAATTTTTATGAATGTTATACAATTAATACCTACAATAATCTAATTAGGTTTAAAATTCCTAAAACTACTGTAAATGTGTTTATACATATATTTTGAAATATTAGAAATATATAATGTCGTATATATAAAGTGTCATTTGATGAAATTATAATTATTACTATTACAACAAATACATCAGCTACTCTTAAGCTTTAAACTTATCCTTTTTTTGTTTATTTTTTTATGTTTAATTAATCTAACAAATTGAATTAGCTAGAGTTAGTTAATGGTAAGTTGAAATTTTGTGTTGACATAAATTTTAATCAATTAATTTGGTGATTTCGTAAAATATTATAAACTTTATTTAGTTCCAAAAAAATGCTTTTTGGATGTCTCAATACAATGAATACATAGACATGTGTCTATATATATTAGTCAATTTATTAATGTATACCCTTATTTAATATGTATAATAAGCATTAATTCACTCTTAAATAAATAAATGGAGGCATAGAAAGTTTCTTGATTAATTGTCTTTCGTAAACTTTTCTTAATCCCCGTAAAAAATCTCAATTAACCTATTAAAATGGGACGGAGAGAGTATATGTGAATTTGTAATAAAATTATTCATGCTTATTCATTACCATTTATTTACAATTTGTTTAATAATTCACTTAAAAATATATTTAATTAGTTTCTATTTAATATGTTATTTTTTATTGCTCATTAATATGGGTAAAGTATTATATTTTTATTTGAAATCAATTACTCACCATTTTCCGAACATATATAAATGCAAAACCATGAAGGATAGATTAAACCTATGTGATCATCTCAAATTTTTAAATCAGTCCACTGTTTTTACTTTCAAGTGCGATTTTATTCATTTTTATAAGTGATTATGATTTAAAAATATCATTGAATAAAATATATAAATTCAATTCTAAATAGTTAAACCATACACATATTATTGTAATTTATTTCTAATTATTATTAGTAATTAGTAATAGTACACTGTGCATCATTACATTATCCCCACTATTTATAAATATATTAGTTTATTTATCAACTAAATATTCATATATCATTCTAGATTACTTTATATTTTTTCATAAAAATGTTAAATATGTCTTCTAACAACAGAAAACATGAAATATAGAAGTTGTATATATACATGATTCTATACGTATAGCTTCATATAATTTTTTTAAATATAATTATGTAAATTTTGAGGTAAAATTAATTTTAAAGGTAAGTGAGCGGGCTTGGTACATTTTGGGCCTCTAACACCTGAATTAATTCACAAATCACTCAGTAATAATTCAATTAATTCCAACTTGAATTTCTCTCTCGGGAAGCTACAGGTACATTTCTTTTTTATTTTCTCTATTTTTTTTGTTCTTTCAAATTTTTATATTAGTATTAGTATTTTTTAATAAAATTAATATTTTTTTAATTTAAATTGTGATTCAATGTCATTATTTTTATAAATTTGTTTATATATATATATATATATATTAATATATAATATGGAGATGTATTTTCTGAAAATTAATAGAGGTGCATCTTCTTCATCTTCTTGTGTACCTATTGTGAATTAATCGGTGAAAAAACGACCTTGGATACAAGTAGAACTAAATCACGTTGATATTGTTAGTGATCCGAGGTTGTAAAAACCGATTGAGAAGTTTGATGTTTCTGTTCGAGATCAAGTACGAAGAGAGTACTTAATTATGGGACCTTGTCAACTAGTTAGTCATGTGTATCCAAAAAGAACAATTGACGATTGTAGATTCGGAAATCTGCAATTAATTGATTCAGTCCGGAGCAGCGGCCAATCTGTGAAACAAAAATAGAAAACACCGTAAGAGCCAAAGACCGTCGGGGGGTGACGATCGTTGGGCCTCCGACGCTCAAGTCAGGAAAAGAAGAAGAGTAAAAAGAATTAAAATATGAAATAGTTGAATAATTAAATAGCTTAATAATAGTAATCTCTAGCCAGAACGTGACTAGGAATTGAGAGAATCTTCGTTCAATCAGAAAATATCGTAAGAAAGACACCGAGATGTTGAATTGCCGGAGTGGAATGAACTTAGAAAACGATAAACTCAAAGTGTCTAGGGTATGATGTGAAGCTTGTGGGTATTTCCGCGTACCTATCAAATGAGGAGGGATGTCTCCTTTTATAGAGAGAGGCAGCATTAGGGTTCGCGTAAATTACGGGAGCGGTTGAGGCATGATCTCATTCGTTTGATCACATCAACCCTTCCAGGTAATGCAGACGGCTAATTCAATTTAATTCAAATTACCTGATCTTTATGAGGTTGCTCGGTTAAATGACAACGTTTAATCCTCATGGACCAGCATAATGGGCTGACGAAAAATAGCCACTACAATTAGCCCCTTATTGTCTAGGTTCCAGCATGGGAACTGAACAATGAACCGTAATGAAAATAAAACATGTAAGGACATAAGACGCCGAAGCTCTGAATGCAAACTGCAAGGTGAGATGGTCAAGGCTTTGAAAGCAAACCGTAAGACCGGACACCGAAGCCCTGAGTACAGGCAATGAAGCTGAATGACCTAAGTTATAAAATAACTTGGAGGTCAAACGCCTAAGCTTTGAGGGCAAGCTGCAAGGTAGGACGATTGAAGCTTTTAAAGCAAACCCTAAGATCGAACATCAAAGCCCCGAGTATAGGCTATGAAGATGAACGACCCAAGTTATAAAATAACTTGGAGGTCAAACACCTAAGCTTTGAGTGCAAGCTGTAAGGTAGGACAACCGAGATTTTGAAAGCAAACCGTAAGGCCGAACACCATAAATGTAATATTGTTTGCCATAAACCAATATTGTTTACGGTATATATCGATTCATGCTTCCATTTTAATTTCGGGACTATTTTCGAGGGTCGACGAGATCGAACCCGAAATATGATCGACCTTGATGCTTATGAGACCCTAGGGTCGATTTTTGATATAGTAGACCCTAGGGTCGATTTTCGGCATAGTAGATTTTCGTCATAGTAGACCCTTAAGGTCAATTTTTCATCATAGTAGACCCTTAAGGTCGATTTTCGACATAGTAAACCCTTAGGGTCGATCTTTAACATAATAGATCCTAAGGTCGATTGTTATTATTATTTATATATTTGGAATGTAATAAGTGCAGTAATTAAGAATCCTTATGCAACTCAAATTCCTATCTGGACTGGGCTTTGAAATAGGGCATTTCTCCTTTCTTGGAGAGCAAGACTCCATCCTAGATGCGCCACCTGCCACTTCTATAAGAAGGAGAAATTGTTCTTATTTTGTAGACGCTCAAAATCATTGTTCATCATTATTTTCTCAGTTTCAAAACTGCGGCGACATCAAGATACGCTGGGCAGCATTCGTCCTCAGTAATTGGTAAGTTGCTCGTCTTTTATCCTCTTGATCTTGATTTGAGTGATTTTATTTATTATTCTTTGATGTCGTTGAGTGAGAATGAGTGAGAAACAATGATCGACATCTGCAGTGACATGGGGAGACCCCAAACTGAGATTCTAGAAAGTGAAGGGTCGAGTTCGGTTGACCCTAGGATTGACATTGATGACAGGTTCGATATTCCCAAAAAATTAAAGATTTTGAAGAAAAATTTGGGGTCCACTGAGTGCGGTGAGATCTGGAACTTGAGAGATGAATCTGAATCTGAAGATGAAAGCTCGAATTCGGAGGCAGTCGATATTGAAGACGTTGAGGGCACGCTTTCTGAAGGTAACAACATGGTTGATCAGATGGAAAACTCAGGTGAGGAGATCAATGGCCCTGATGATTCGGGTGACCATGCGGTTAGCTCCTAGAGGTCTTTGGGGTTCAAGGCAGAAACAATATCGTCTACCATTAACCAGAAATCTCTGAAACATATAATACAGGCTTATGGTATTGCTTGTCAACTGAAGGTGAGGGTCCCTAAGTCTTCGGAGAGGGCTTGTTGGCCGCCTAGAGATGTCGTGACAGTTTATTCTGACATTTTTAAGAGCAGGGTTCGACTGCCCTTACATAATTTCTTTCGAAAGATTGCAGCAAGTTATGGAATCTCCCAGCTTAAATTGCTCCTAACGGCTATAGCCATATGATGAGTATGCTATTGATATGGTATGACTTAAAGTTTGGTGAACCGACATTGGAGGAATGACACTCATTGTATAGAATTGTTAATGTGCCTGACAATCTAGGCTTCTATTATTTCACTAGATGGACTGGCGGGTTTGAGGGACTGGTGAGAGAATGTATTTCGTCTTCTGGTGATTGGAAGTCTAATTGATTTTGGGTGACATGTGGTGAAGATAGCGAAGGATGTCGTTCTCGATTTTTTAGTCCAGCTCGTGCGTTTCTTTTTTTTAAAATCAATTTGGATGACGCCAAGTCTGGTCTTGATTATGGTTATCTCTGAGTAGTAAAAAAAATGTCCTTCTCTTGCAAGTGTTCACAAGAAACATAAACCGCAGGGTATCTTACTTAAACGGATCCAAAGAGCCATCGACATCCCTAAAGAGTATCGTTCTTTCAAGGGGTCTGCGAGCCTCCTACCAATGCTCGTACCCTCCGATTGACAGAGATCAAAGCTAAGGCTGATGAAGTCAAGGATAAATCAAGTAAGGAAGGTGCTTTGGGATCAGCAGCCCCGTCTGGGGGTCGGCGTCCCTCTGATGTCCCCCAACTAAGAAGGCGAGGACATCGACCCTAGCTCCTAACCCTATCCCATACGCCACACCTGCTCGAGAGAAACCAGATTCAGTGGTAGTTGAGGTAAGGTTCAGTTCTCCTTCTCTTGCTGATGGGCCAGCAGGCACAATGCTCGATGAATTAGGGAATGAGATAGTTTCTCGAAATTCAGCCACATTCGATCTTTCCAGCATTGTTTGGTCAAAAATGCAGAATGAGATGGTAGCGGTCGATATTGGCAATCTACAAACGGCTGGATTAAAGTCCCAGATTGCTCGTGCACTTAATCATTTTGTTCATGTATGTATCCAATTTTTCATGATTTTTGTTTTTTTATATATAGATCGACGTATTAATTTGTTTTAATTCTTGTGAATGTAGGCTACCATGGCACTATCGTGTGCTCGAGCAAATCTTGAAGCTGAGTCATCCTCAACTCCCAAGCTTGAGGCTGAGGTAGCTGCTTTGAAGACTGAGGTAGAAAAAGTTAGGAAGGGAAAGACTGAGGCTAAGAAGAAAGTGACAACGACATTGGAAGAATCTGAAACATACAAGAGTCGTCTGAGCAAAGTGAAGATTTCTCATGCCAAGATTTAGAAGGAGTTTGATGCTACCAAGGACTATTATAAATCTGAATTGGCGGTTCGTGATAAGGCCCTTGATGCCGCTAAAAAAGGTGAGGGGATCGACCTCTAGAAAATAGCTGATTTTGAAGTCTTTCAATCCATTCGTGCTGACATGGAAATGAAGATAGCTGAAGGCTTAGTGGGGATGATCAAGGATAAGAATCCTGATCTTGATTTGTCTTTCCTTTATGGCGACGACGCAACGTAGGGTGATGGAGCTATAAAGCGTGTGGCTGATTTTCTATATTTTTATTATCTGCATATTTTGTCGTACATTTAGACTTCTCACTATTTTGCCGGCTTCGGTATTGCAGTATATTTGTGGTGATTCTCTACTTTATTTTATCAATGTTGAGCTTCCGTTTGGGGTAGTGACATTCTGAATGACATTTCATACTTGAGCTTTTGTTTTTCTTCAACTTCGATGTTTGGAAGTTATGTGTGCAAGTGCATGACATATATTTAAACGAGAGAATCTTAAAAACACATATGTAATAATATATGTATTGATTGTTTTTTACATTTAATCTGATCAGTAGATTACAATTCTAGGATCTAAGGCTAGCATATGCAAATATGCAAGTTATCTAAATTACAATTTGTTTTAAATCGAGGCTGAACTTGTATTGAGGTTGAACCATGCTTTGGAGATATTGGTATTGAATATCGTTTGAGAATTTATCGTTGAATACATGTCAAGATTGACATCGATGATATTTATCAACTTTGATGTGTAAAGCCGTCGTTTTTGCTCTTTGTTATACTTGACGCTGACCCTAGCGCGTGTTTGAGATCTACAGGGTCATTCTTGTCTGACTTGAGTTGTCGACATTGATTTTCAACCTACAGGCAGCAGGGCTAGTAGCCATCGACCCTCCGACGCTCAAGTCAGTAACTGATGTAGGGAATAAGTTTGAAATAATTGAAAGCAGTAAAAGAAAACAAACGAGAATGCAAACTCATTTCTTCATGATCAATGTTCACCCTAAGGGTTGCATAGTTGATCTTGAGGGACTTCTTTATTGAGCCTCGATTGTCAGTGTTGGGTTTTAATCTGCACATAACATGACTAGATGGTCGATGACAGAGCCATCGACCCTCCGACGCTCAAGTCAGTAGCTGAATTAGGAAATAAATTTGAAAATTACTAAAAACAGTAAAAGAAAATGAAATAGAAACGCAAACTCATTCTTTCAGGGTCGACGTTCACCCTAAGGGCTACGGGGTCGACCTTGAGGGGCTTTTCTATTGAACCTCGATTGTCATAGTTGAGTTTCAACCTGTATGCAGCATGCTTAGATGGTCGACCTCTAACGCTCAAGTCAGTGACAGACTGGATAAAAAATAAACACACAAAACTTGGAAAATTTAGCTAAGGGTTTAGAAATGATACTACTTGAGGTGAGCTGCGTTCCAGATATTTGCAATTTCTCTGCCTTCAACAGTTTGTAGCTTGTAAGCCCCGTTTCCTACTACCTTCGTGATCAGGTATGGACCTTCCCAGTTAGGGCCTAGTTTGCCAGCCCCGATTTCCTCAGTATTTTGAAAAACTTTTCTAAGGACCCAATCTCCGACCTTGAAACTACGGAGCCGAACGTGTTTATCATAATGTCGGGCTATCTGCTACTGGTATGAAGCTATTCTCATTGCTGCTTGATCCCGTTGCTCATCAATTGTGTCCAGATTATGTTCTAGCTCCTGATTATTCTCCTTTTCATTCACCCTTGAAGTCTTCGCATTCCTGATCCCTATCTCTGGAGGTAGGACGGCTTCAAACCCATATGTTAGAGAAAAAGGTGTTTCTCCCGTAGCTGTTCGCATTATGGTTCGGTAAGACCATAGCACGCTGAGGAGATGCTCGACCTATTTTCCCTTGTGTTTATCTAGTTTTTTCTTCAGGGTGTTCATTATTGTTTTGTTGGAGGCTTTAGCTTGACCATTAGCGGCTTGGTACTTTGGGGTGGAATAGGTTAGCTTGACTCCCCATTTTTTACAGAAGTCTTAGAACTCAAAACTGATAAATTGAGGTCCGTTGTCGGTGACGATCTCTGCTGGTACTCCGAACCTGCAAAAAATATGTTTCCACACAAAACCTCTTACCTCACGGTCCTTGACCTGTGCGAATGCCTCTGCTTTGATCCACTTGTGAAGTAATCTGTCATGACCAAGAGAAAAACTTTCTGATTGCTACCCTTGGGTAGTTTTCCTACGATATCCATGTCCCACTTCATGAAAGGCCAGGGCGTTATTGAAGGGTGGAGTGGTTCTGGATGAGTGTGATTGGACTGAGCAAATCTCTGGCATTTATCACATTTTTTAACATAACTCATTGAATCGGCTCTAATGGTTGGCCAGTAGAAACCTGCTATTAGGGCCCTGTTTGCTAGGATTCATGGTCCAGAATGATTTCCACACTCTCCCTCATGTAGTTCTTCAAGGATATATTTTGCTTGATTTGGACCTACACACTTCAGGTAGGGGCCTGAGTACGAACTTTTGTATAAAGACCCACTGATCATGTTAAACTTCATTGTCTTAGCTTCTGATCCTCCTAGTCTCTGTCTTGTCTTCAGGTACTTCATTCTCGGTAATGTATTTGATGATCGGAGTCATCCAATTGACTTCAACCTTGACTATTTCCACTGATTTGGTTTCTGCTTCTTCTTTCCACACTGCTGGCCATTGGGCATCCATTAAGGGTATGTGCTTTGATGGATGACAATCAATTGCCGACCCTAGATTGGCCAGTGCATCTACATGTCTATTTTTCTCCCTCTCCACATGGGTAACTTCTATTTCTATGAACGATTTTGATAGTTCCTTCACTATGGTAAGGTATGCTGACATTCTAGAATCTTTTGCTTGAAAATCTCCTCCGAACTGACTTACAATAAGTTGTGAGTCACTTTGTACTTTGATGTTTGGTATCTTCATATCTTTGGCTAAGGTCAGTCCGGCGATCAGTGCTTCATATTCTGCTTCATTATTTGTTGTCTTGAATCCACATCGGACCGCTCTTTCAACAACGTTGCCTTTGGGAGAGATCAATACTATACCCAATCCACTCCCCTTGAAATTACTAGAGCCGTCAACTTGAAGGGTCCAGTGATTTGAATTATCACCTTCGGTTATTGAGAGTAGTTCTTTTTCGGCAAGCTCATACTGCTCTGATGAAAAATCTGCAATAAAATTAGCCAAAACATGTGATTTTATTACAGTCCGGGGTAGATAGGTGATGTCGTACTCTCCAAGCTCTACTGCCCACTTTGATAATCTGCTAGGTAAGTCTGTCTTGCTCAACACAGTCTTTAGTGGAAAGGTCATCACCACCGTGATTGGATGGGCCTGGAAGTACGGCTTCAAATTTTGCGAGGCCATGACTTGTGCGAGGGCTAATTTTTTGAGTTGAGTGTATCTGGTCTCTGCATCGAGTAGTGATTTGCTGGCATAGTAGACAGGGTGTTGTCTTTCCTGTTCTTCGCGAAATAACACTGCACTTAAAGAGTTAGCAGAAACGGATAAATAAACGAAAAGTACCTCATCTGAGTTAGGCTTCGAGAGTAAAGGCGGGCTTGAGAGATAGGACTTAAGTTGGTTGAGAGCCTAGTCGCACTCTGGCGTCCACTCGAAGTCTTTTCCCTTTCGGAGTGTGTTGAAGAATTGATGGCTCTTGTCAGAATATTTTGATATGAAACGACTGAATGCTGCCAAACGACCTGTGAGCTTTTGCACTTCTTTGATGTTGCGGGATGCCTTTATTTTTTCTACTGCCCTAATTTGGTCGGGATTAGCTTCGATTCCTCTTTTTGTGACGAGGTACCCTAAAAATTTCCCGATGTTACTCCGAAAAGAACATTTGGAGAGGTTAAGCTTCATGTTATATTTTCTTAACACTTCGAATGATTGCCTCAGGTGCCCAATGTGATCTTTGGCTTGCAGTGATTTTACAAGCATATCATCTATGTAGACCTCCATCATCGAACCTATTAACTTTTCGAACATACGATTAACCAGCCTCTGGTATGTGGCTCCTGCATTTTTTAACCTGAACGGCATGACTTTGTAGCAGTAGATGCCTCAACTTGTGACGAACGTTGTTCTTTCTTAATCATCTGGATGTAAGAGAATCTGATTATACCCAGAGAAGGCATCCATGAAGCTCATCATCTCATGTTCTATTGTTGCATCGATAAGCGTGTCGATGTGAGGGAGTGGAAATGAATCCTTTGGGCAGGCCTTATTTAGATCGATGAAGTCAATACACATTCTGTTCTTTCCATTCTTCTTCATTACTACTACAACATTAGCTAGCTAATCAGGGTACTGCACTTCTCGAATTGAACCGATATTGATTAGTTTCTGAACTTCTTCCTCTATCACTTGATTTCGTTCTGCTGTAAATTTTCTTCTTTTTTGTTTGACTGGTGGGTGATCAGGATCGACTTGTAACCTGTGAGTTATGATAGAAGGATCGATACCTGTCATGTCGGTATATGACCATGTGAAGCAATCATGGTGTTCTGACAAAAACGCGATTAACTCTGCTCGCATTTCAGAAGTCAGTCTCGACCCAATTTGAACGATGTGGTCTGGGTAGTCGGGGTGAATCTATATTTCGTCAAGATCTTCCATCTCGGGTTCGATGTAGGAGGTCGACCCTGAACTTTCTCCTTGCTCATATTTTGAATTTGAGCTTTCTCCGCATTCATATTTTGAGTTTGACGTCGATGCTTCATCAATTTGGTTTACTTCTTGTACCTGCACGTGGTTAGTCTTGAAAGTCGATCTGTAGTAGTCTCTTGATGCAATTTGCTCTCCACGGATCTGCCTAATTCCCCATGGGGTTGGGAAGCGTATGACTTGGTGGTAGGTTGAGGGTATAACTTTTAGTTCGTGAATCCAAGGTCTCCCCAGGATGATGTTGTATGCTGAGGGTGCATCAATAATTTGAAACTTGGTGTGCAGGTTAACCCCTTCTGTATACACAGGTAGTGTAATTTCACCTATGGTGGCTTTGTGCTCGCCACTGAATCCAATCAAGGTCATCGATTTTTTGACGATGTTAGCCTCGGGGACCTACATTCCTTTCAAAGTAGGTAAAAAAATGACATTAGTCGAACTCCCACCATCAATGAGAGTCCTCTTGATCATACAGTTAGAAATAAAGACTGAAATAACAAGTGCGCCGTGGTGCGGGTATGAGAGTTCAGAAGCTTCGCTGTTGGTGAAACTCAAAGTTATGAATTCCATTTCGGTATCGGGCTTTAGTATCATGGACGTGTATTTGAGAGATCTGCAGTGTCATTTTGCTGATGCCTGGGACACTCCGCTAACCTCGGATCCTCCAGTTATGCAATTAACCACATGCTCAATTGGTGGGGGCTTTGGTGGATCCATCGGATTCTCATCGTTTTTGCTGAAGGTCTGCTTCCCCTTATCAATCAGCAAATCTTTCAAATGGCCTCACTTGAGTAAGTCGATGACTTCGCGATGTAATGCAATACAATTATCTGTTCTATGGCTGTGATCTTTGTGGAATTCGCAGTACTTTGTTCTGTCACATTCATGATCTGGACTCCTCATCTTGGGTGGCCACTTCACTGTACTACCGAGTTCCTTCAAGGCATTGACAAATTCTGAGGGTGTGATGCACAGGTTGTATTCTGGCAAGCGTCGATCATATGGATATGAAATATCCTCTCGACCTCGAGGTTTGTAGCGATCATTGTGGGGGTAAGGGTCAGTTCTTCTTCTATCATTTCTGCGGGAGTCTCTTCCTTCATCTTGACCTCTTAGCTTGGGTCGATAATACTGGTCTTTGTCTTTCTCCCACTTAATTTGTACCCATGCCTTTGCTAAAATATCATCCATTATCTTACACGGGTACTTTGTGAGTTCTTTGTAGATGTCTGAATCCCTCTTTAGCCCCTTTCTGAAGGCTAATATGGCGGTGTCAGCGTTGTAGCCTGGTATCTCTACCTTCTCTCTATTGAACCTTGCAACATAATTCCTAAGTGTTTCATTTGGATACTGGATAATGGCGTAGAGGTCATCGGAATGTTTCTCAATTTTTCGGCTGCTGGCGAACTGTTCTACAAAAAGATCTGTAAGTTGTGCAAATGATCCGATCGAAGCGTTAGGAAGGTTTGCGAACCACTGTAGTGCGGCTCCTGATAGGCTTGACCCAAAACCTTTGCACATGCAGGCTTCTCTGAAGTACTTTGGTATTGTTGCGATGAACATCTTCTGTTTATACTGTGCGATATGGTCATCCGGATCTAAAGTTCCATTAAATAACTTCATAGATGGTAGGGTGAATTTCGACGACATCTCTGTTAACCCTATTTCATCCATGAACGGTGAGTCAGCAAAGCTATTTGGTACAGCCTTGCGGATTGGAAGAGGTACACCAGGAATTCGAGTTATCATTGCCTCAATACCAGCCAGTCGTTGCTCCAATTCACTTGGGTGATCGATCATTCTCTGATCGAATCCCTGGTTGAACCTGCGCTGTTGTTCAACCCTTTCTTGCTTGAGGGTTTGGTGTCGGATTCTTTCCTACGCAGAAGCATGATACTCAAACCCTGGAGGTGGCGTTAGCGGGCTCTCCTCCATTTGTTGTCTGGTGTCTACCTTCTGTGCTGACGTACTAATACCTGCAATAAATGGATCAGTAAAAGTAACAGAACGACGACGCTCAGAGTATACCGAATTTCATTCGCCGAACAGATTTGTGGGTTTGATGTAGTTCAGATGGCGTGTGTTATCATTGATGGTCAGATCTTCAAGTTTACTGCGGAGTGAAGCGTTCTCTGATCTCAGAAGTGCTAACTCCCCCGTGGTGTTTGCCATTTGATGTTGTATATTTCTCATAACATCAGCTAGCGACAGATCAACATCGAGTGAAGGCGTAGCGGTTCTGCCATCTTACTAGTGTCCTTTTCCATCTCTGCGACTCTCATTAGGCGTTGTCATTTTGTTTCACGAATAGATCGTTGCCCCACGGTGGGCGCCAAATTGTAGATCCAAAAATCTGCAATTAATTGATTCAGTCCGGAGCAGCGGTTAATCTGTGAAACAAAAACAGAAAATACCATAAGAGCCAAAAACCGTTGGGGGGGTGACGATCGTTGGGCCTCCGACGCTCAAGTCAGGAAAAGAAGAAGAGTAGAAAGAATTAAAATATGAAATAGTTGAATAATTAAATAGCTTAATAATAGTAATCTCTAGCCAGAATGTGACTAGGAATTGAGAGAATCTTCGTTCAATCAGAAAAATATCGTAAGAAAGACGCCGAGATGTTGAATTGCCAGAGTGGAATGAACTTAGAAAACGATAAACTCAAAGTGTCTAGGGTATGATGTGAAGCTTGTGGGTATTTCCGCGTACCTATCAAATGAGGAGGGAGGTCTCATTTTATAGAGAGAGGCAACGTTAGGGTTCGCGTAAATTACGGGAGCGGTTGAGGCATGATCTCATTCGTTTGATCACGTCAACCCTTCCAGGTAATGCGGACGGCTAATTCAATTTAATTAAAATTACCCGATCTTTATGAGGTTACTTGGTTAAACGACAACGTTTAATCCTCATGGACCAGCATAATGGGCTGACGAAAAATAGCCACTACAACGATTGTGATAGTTTATTCTTAATATTTATTTATTTAATGATGTAGATTTTTTATGCGTGATACAATAACACCTTCTAAGATTTTTTCCTATATCCGCCACTGTATATATTATTAGTATGATTATACACATATATATATGTAAACATTTTTAATCATTAAACGCGTAGATAATTTTCGTACAACACAGAAATACTAGTTTTAATAAATAAAGTAAACATAAATTATGGGACTTAATAATATATATTTATAAGATTCTGGAAAGCTCTGAAAAGCGATTAGGGCAGTTTTGGAATTAAAAATAAGTTATGTCTCAATTCTGAAATATGAAAATTATATGCAGGTCAATCTATAATTTCTAAAATAGGAATCCTTAGTTGATGTTTTCTTAATAGCAAATAAACCCTTCTTTTCTTTTCTTTTCCAATGAGATCGCTCAAATCCGTAAAAATCAAGAATGGAACCAAACTGAATGTCTTTCGGTCTACTTGATTCGGTTCCAACACTATTCGGTCTGATCCGGATTATTTTTATTTTAAAACAAAATTCAGTTATTCGGTTTGGATCAGCCGGAAAAAAAATATTCGAACCGACAGAATTACCCGAACAAAAAATAAAATTATATAGCCTTTTAAAAATATTTTTTATTTTATATTATACACTATACAGAAATAGATTGAACTTGGTTCAATCGTTCGGCTCCTTGAGTTCAGTTTCAGGCTCCTCATCTCTCTCTCTCTCTCTCTCTCTCTCTCTCTCTCTCTCTCTCTCTATCCGCATCAACAGCTTTCAATCTCTCTCGCCGGTCTCTAGTAGTCGCGAGAAGTAGCCAGTAGCCACAACCTCTGTGCGACTGCAGCAACGACAACTCTATCGCCAAGTAGCAGCAGCAGTCTTGCGAGTTGCCGATATAGATTCTTCAAACTGCAATGTAAGTTTAGCCATTTTTATTTAGGGTTCTACTTTGAGTGAATTTGAAATCTCTTGTTTCCAAAAAATGATTGGTCGAGGTTGAGGATCTGGCGACTGCTATGTTGAGTGAATATAATCTGATTTTATAGATTTGAATAAATTATAGATTGAGTATAAATTATTGTAGATGTCTGCTCGGCTATGTTGAGTGAATACGATTTGATTTTATAGGGTTGAGGAATGAGGATAAATCATTGTAGATGGTTGCTCTCCTATGTTTTGTGAATATTAAAGATACAACTGCTCACTGCTAAATTAGAAACACTTCAACAATTCTGTTCTGTTTTTGGAGGAAAAATAAACCAATTCGGTTCCGGTCTAATAATCTGATTCGATTCTCCTTTTATTTCGGTCCGATTCGATTCCTGTCAGTGACAACTGAGAAATTTGGTCTATTTGGTTTGGGGTTTTCGGATCGAAACCGGTCAAATAGACCTACGAATCAATTCCTAAATTCTTGTACTAAAAAAATTAAAAAATCGTAAATTCTGATATGAGAGTTTCTATTTGCACCACTAAATTTACTCTTTGCACCACAAAATAAAAAAAAATAATAATAATTATGAAATTACTTCAATAGCCTTTTATTACTTGTTCATACTACTAAAATTACTCAATGCACCATAAATTCAAAACTAAAAAAATTTTAAAAAGAAAATAAATTAATCGAAGTATTCATCAACTTCTAATAGTTTATTAGAAGTATTAGATGCTAGTATGAGTGTATTGATAAAAAATAATCGAGTTTAGAAAATGTTGTGGAGGTTTTTTTTGTTCGATCGCGATATGTTCGAACTGAAAATTTCAAACATTTTGGAGTGGTTCGAACTCCATTTTTCGAACAACATTTGGAGAAAAAACGGAGTTCAATGTGTTTGAATTCAATTTTTCGAAAATATTGTAGTGGTTCGAACTTTAATTTTCGAACATAGTTTGTTCGGAAAATAATTTCTAACACCTTTGTATCCTGAAATTTTCTAAGTGTCGTTCAAACTTTAGTTTCCGAACAAATGAGGGTTGTTCAAACTTTAATTTTCGAACCAACTTTTTTTTTCTAAGTATGAGTTGTTCGAATTAATATTTTCGAACAAGACGAACGTATTCGAAATTTTGTTTCCGAACATATTTTTTTTGTTTTTTTTTCATGTAAAACAAATATTTTTGGAGTGAGGGGTAGTAATGTAAATATGTGTGGTGCAAAAAGTAAAAATAGTGGTGCATAGAGTAAGTGTAGTGCAAAGAGTAATTTTAGTGGTGCATCCAGCCCTTCTGATATTTGAAACAAAATCCCAAACTCTCTTCCCCTTCTCCCCTTTCTTTCACCACCCACTCCGGCGAGACAACCATCCCACCTGCCGACGACAGTGCGACTCAGCCAAGGCTTTCCGGCGGCGTCTGAAAACTATTGAGTCCAGCCCCAGCCGCGACTCACCGGTGCGACCGGCTCCGACGCCATAACTCGACTCAATCAAGGCTCCACAGTAACTGTAATTTAAAGACTTCCGACTCCGCCTTTATGTCTTGAAAAAAATATATATTTTATTAACTTCTGCGAACTATTTTTTCATAAATTCTAAAATTGTATTCTCCTTCCAAATTTCTGGAATTCTAATTAAATCTATATTTCTGAGAATTCATTACCTAGGTCTCCAATTACGCATTAAGAGTTTGACTGATAGTTTGATGTGTGTGGTAACTTTGTAGCATAAATTCAAATAGAGAAACATTACCACAAAAATGGCTTATCAAATCCGTTGCCAGTAATCAATCTCTGCATTTTACTTTGTTAGGGTTAATATTCATGTGTCTTTCTACAGCAAATTTATTCTGAATTGTTTTTAAGCATCCAGTGATAATGGAGGAGTCTGAGAAAAGAAGGGAAAGGCTGAAGGCAATGAGAATGGAAGTAGCTGACGCAGCAGTTGATGCTAACTCTGATAGATCGGGATTGGCATCTGCTGGCCTTTCAAACCCTTTGGTTGAAGGCGATAGCATTTCTTCTGTTCCAACTCAATATTTTTCTCCAAGATTTGATTATTACACTGACCCTATGGCAGCATTTTCTGGAAATAAAAGGAGGGATAGCATCAATCCTCAGGTTTCACATGGACGCCACAACATGCTCCCTAGTAATTTTTCTGTTTTTTTTTTTTTTAATTTTTGCATTTTAATGGCGTTGATACCAATCTTTTCTTTTTAAATGAGCTTTTGTCTGCTTTTGATATTGAATACTGCTGATGTGCTCGTGGACTTGATTAATTAATTCTGTAAGATGGAGGAACTAAATAATAGTTCATCTATATATTTAAATACTTGCAAAACTGTGAAATTTCCTTGTGTTGTAAGTTGTATGTTGCCATAATGAAAAACTATTACATTTTAGCCAAGAGAAAGTTCTGAATTTTGAATGCTTGAGTTGACTGTGTTTGCAGATGGTTCTTATTTATTAATTGTCTTTTGATGTTGATGTTTCTAACAGGACCTACATATCAAGGTATGAATCCAGAGACGGTGTATCAAACTCCAGGTGTCAACTCGACTGATCAGAGGATATTCCAAGAACCGGGAGCCCACTTCAATCAGAGTCTTCCTGGGAGACCGATGGAATATCAAACACCAGGTGTCAACTCGCCTGATCAGAGGGTATTCCAAGTTCCGGGACCCCATTACAATCAGAGTCCTCTTGGAAGACCGATGGAATGGGCTGCCCCTTCAGGTAGACCACAAGGTAATGCTCCAAACGCCTGGGGTGAGCCAGGCAGAGGTGTTAACTATACAACCCCATCAAATATGTCAAGAGGTAGTAATTTCGGCAACCCTAGCTTTGGGCAGATGGATTCTCCTTATTATGGCAGAGGTCAGAGGTACAACAATAGTTCCCACTATGGATCAGGGCGTGGTGGGAGCAGCAGGTATCCTGATTCTGGTAGAGGCAGGGGTCGATCACTAAGTAACACTCAAGGTTCGAGAATGAGTGGCAGGAGAGGAGGGTCACACGAATCTGTTTCAGCAGAGGTGCGGCCTGATTTGTATTACCGAAAGGAAATGATAGAAGATCCATGGAAGATGTTGTCTCCTGTTATTCTGAAGGTTACTCATGTTGGAGACACTGGTAATTCCTGGCTCCCGAAATCCATTACTATGAAAAAAGCTAAAGTTTCTACTGAATTTCCGAAGACATCAATTTCTCAGCAAAGCCTTGCTGAATACCTAGCTTCCTCATTCAGTGACTCGACCGATGAGCCTGTGCAAAACGAGCCAGGTATATGAAGAATTAGCTTTTTGAAGCAGGTGGTATTTCCGCAGAACCATAGAAGCATCTGGTGTAATGAGCATCTAATGTTACTAGTATTTTAGTTAGTTGTTGATAAGTCATTTTATTGCTGAATTTTGTTGTCAAATTCTGAGTTCCTCTTTCAGAAGTGATCATACCGATCAGCTCATATGCTCGGTTTGATGTCACATTAGAATATGCTCTACTCATTTTGGTGAAGAATGATCTTTGCATATGTTCAGTGCATTGCTATCTCCTGCTGAAGGTGTTCATATAGTTGAGTGAGTTGGAATCTATATTAGCAGTATTGATACAGATTTGCTGAGGAGGAGAGAACGCTATTTCCCCGAAAACTGCTAGTTTATTTATATTAAGAGCGAGGGTGGCAGAGATGAAGTCATATATGTGAATGTGATTTCAAGTGCAAATGTATCTTAGTAATTTTAGAGATCAGTGGTGTAAAGATATTGTGATGCAATTTTCAGGTTTTATGCTCGAGGCAGACGCTTTCTGCTTTCACTTGGTTATTTTCTCTTGTAAAGGCAGAGCATGTCACATTCTTCCCATTTTGAGCGTCATTTTTGCATAACTTCATCGTCTTGGCACATTTCAGATAAAGGAAGATCATCACCTTCGTTTCAACTTATTTAATTCGTTTTTCTTGGATTAATATTGTTCTCTTAAATAAGTGTTTCAAATTGCGATTGTCTCGAATAAATTTTAGATTAAAATTTGCTTGACTAGACCTTAAAAACTTTCCATGAAAAAAAAGTAAAGAAATTGACAAAAACGTGTGTGAGAGTGAGATTATTTTACGGGTTAAAATTTGTAAAATGGATACAAATTCAGATTTAAATTCATATTTAATGGCATATTTATAATTTTTCAACATCAATGTACATTGTTTTTCTTTTTTCAAAATTTGGAAAATGATCAGAGCGACCAATCGCATGCATAATATATTTAGGAAGTTGTTCGAGCGATTTGACATGTTCAAAGGTCAAAACTAACCAAAATTCGCCCTTGAGTAACAGAAAATGAGAAATTCAAAATGATTAATATGAAACATATAAAATTAATGGTCTATACAAGAGATGGATGGATGGATGCATAAATAAATGGATGTCCCCTGGACTATATACAACTAAATACTAACTAGACATCTCATCTTTCCTCTTCTTCTCTACTTGAGCTAATCTGCTACTCCTAACTAATAAACAAAAATCAAGAGGAAGGCGGTTTCAAAACTTTGCACGGAGACGAACACTTTGATGACTCCTTCCCACTCTGTAAGAGCACATCCTGATTAATTGACGCCAGCTGCGACAAGTTCTGCAATAAAGTTTTTGAAACTCATATAATGTGAAAAAATCGGATTAGACGGCATATGCAAAGCAAAATAAGCAGTTTGATGCGGATCCCTGCATTGGGTGCTCATATTTGTAGCAGGATCATTGATTCTGGTTATTGTATGGGGGATTAAATGAGTTCATATTAAATTGATTATATGTCTTGACTGCAACTTTGCAGCCTTTTCGCCAGCTAACTATATACAGTACATTATGTGTCATCAAGATTCAATTGATAGATACAAATTAGTTCTGAACTTGAGCTTCAAGTAGTAGATTATCGGCACCACTCCATGTAGATTTTTATTCAAGTTTGATAATCAAAGAACCAAAATTGAACTGGACCGCGAATCTTAATTCTTAATGAAGAGAAAAGTCAAGTAATGATATTTCTAATCAGATTAACTTGAGAATTGAAATATGATTCCAAGTTACTATACTAGATCTAAAACGAGGAGACATACCTTGAAAGAGAAATTTATTGATGAAAGATCAATAGCTGAAGAATCAAACTCTGCAAGATCTCCACATTCATCCATCTTCTGATACAATAGAAACAAGAAATATTTCATATGAAAACAATGACAGCTGGAAAATATAGTTTTCCAAGTAAAACTCTCATATTTGACAAACTTGGACTTCCAATTTTGGATCTTAAAATAACAGCCTCAATTTATCATAAAGCAAGCAAGTAGAACTATAAGTGGATGCTCTCAATTTATGGCATCTTCTATCAAGGGACTTTTATCTTAATCATTTTTATTTTACTAGAACAATGATATGCCATACATGAGATGTATTTATCCTGAGAAAAATAATAGACTAAAGAACGAAGCCATCAACATGCAATAAGAATTTCAATGCCTATTATCTTTGAATTTCACCGTTTTCCTAGATTTGGACAAAATCCATGGTATACAGTATACTTATCATCCTTCGGAAGACAAATTATTTTAGTGATTATAATGCTAATAGGCAATAATATTTCTCAACTTGGAATTAATGATCCACGTGGAATTCCACCAACCACCCTGAACAGACATTATATCAACCGCCAAATAAAGGTTAACAGATCAAATCAGCAATGACAAAATAAAAATAGAAAAAACAGCTCATGAGTTGTAAAGAATTTTAAGTGAATTTTCTGCTATATGAATAAGCTGATCGAAAAGCAATTATGAACAAGGGAGTTCACCTCTAATCCAGAATTTGCAAGCAATTCAGAGTAATCAGAATCTGAATCCACAGAAGTATCATCAATCTCCATTCCAGTTGAATTATACCGTGACACAAAGTAACTTGTATCATCCATACGCTCTGGTTGTGGTACAAATGCAGCCTTGAGAAACATCAACCACCAAATTTACCATTAAAATATTTTAACTGTTTTTATCTGCACACAATCCATGATCATGCAGAGAACTAGCATACAGTAGAACAAGTAAAGTGATCTTTTTAATTCTAAATGTTGGTATTGTAGCATTTTTACTAAGAATCGTGGTAATCGTTACGCAAACCACCTGCAAACTGATTATCCTTCAAAACAACATCTGCAGATAATAGACAAATTTGATATTGAGTATCTTCTATCCAATTGTTTTGAGTTTTTGGATGATTCAGTCCAAATCCCATTACCACCTAAACATAGATAAGGATTCCCTAAGATAGTCCAGGAAGACATCCCCTGCACATCTGGGTGCATGGTCTTGCACATCAAATGTTTCTTCTATCTAAACATCCTAGTTTCTACATGGGGATTTATACATAATCAATAAAGTAGATATGTTTAAATGTAAAATTTTATTTTCCATAGTGGATAGCAGAACAATTTTATATCATTTGTTGATGAATAAGAAATTTCACCTTGAACCAACGAAAAATGCAATGTACATGACAAGCATTTGCATAAACAATATGCCTAATATTGGTCATGATAATCTTAAAAACCTACCTTTTGTAAGGTAAGATTATCCCAGTCCACTCCAGCAAAAAAGGAATGTGCTTTCACCTGATTTAAACAGAAAAATAACATCAGTTCAGTGTGGAACTGTACATTTTTCTATTATGACTACTATAGCTAATGAGAAACATGCAACCTCTGATGCTCCTCTTGCCCCCAGTCGCTCATTTGGATCATGAACAAGAAGCCTGTGAAGGTTCAATTACAAATATATCATTCAGCTATGCAGGCCAAAAGGGAAAAGGATCAGAAGATAAATAAGTATATAATCTATTCTATGAAAGAGATTATTAATAAGAATGGGATAAGTACATGAAAGAGCTACTTTTGTAATGGTTTCATAAAGCGTTGATTAGTTTTAAAGGAATTTAAGATAATTTTGAGTTTAATATTAGAACCTATGTGTTTTGATATACAAGCTTTTAGCAGTAGAATTATCAAACTATGCAATATCATAAAATAGAGTAGCACTTATTTGTGACAGAGTCTAAAATTCTGAAAAGACATTATTCTTTGTTTTTCTTTTTTGGATAGTTGTGCATGTGTGTTTGTCAACCTGTCGATCAAATCTTGGGCCTCATAAGACATATCGCTTGGAACTGATGGCCAGGGAATTTTTCTGCTAAGAATGTTGTCGAAAATATTCTGTCAAGCCAGAAAAGGGGAAAATATTAGGGGGAAACTCTTTGATTTACAAAGAAAACATTCAGGTAATTTTATCAAGAAAAAGATGACCAAAACAATCTCATAGCAATAGCACAAATTAATGTATAAAAAAGAACAAGTGCTCAGCAGTAAAATACAAAGTTAACTTTTCCAATCCGGCAACGCACATATTCAGTCAATAAAGTACAGGGAATCCAAATTGATATTTATATAGTAGATTTCAATATTTTGATGTAACTTCCAACCAAGAGAGCTTAGGATGATCTTTCACTTATATCAATCTTTATTAATATTTTGGGACGGGGATGCAAAAATACTTTAATATTTTCCTAAATAATTTTTTTTTGATGGAATTATGCAAAACAAAAATGGGACAATGTTGTGATCAATCAATGTTGACAATGTCATACGTTGACGAACAGTTGAGTTTTACACGTGTAAAAGTGGATTTTGTGCGAAGGTATAAGCTCCACATATTAGCCAAAGTTACATATTGCAGTATTTAAACCTATAAAACTTACTCTCAGCCAGAAGCTCCTCAAATTTATGTCTAATAGGATGATAAACCCAGCACTCTGGGGCATATTTCTAATAATGATTATCAGACAGGAATGGATATAAAGAACCCAAATTTATCAGCACATCATTATTCATGGCCCTTCTGCAAACTTGAGTCTCCCAAGGCCAAATAATTATAAAATGATGTTTGAAAAAATTGAAAGACTTGATGCAGATGGATTACTACTGAACCTTCAAATAATGTCAAATCAACATGCATTCATCTTAATGTTGTGGTGGTGGTAGTGGGGTGGGTGGGGGGGGGGAATAATTAACACTGAAACAATGGAGAATTCAGGGAAATGATGCATCTTGTTTCTGTTTCGTTGTTTCTCCCAATAGTGTTCACCTGAGGTGCATCATAAGGGTGGAGATTAACATATCTATACGCTATAGCTATACATACCGAATGCAAAGGTAATGTTTATGCACATAGGAGTGAAGATGAACATATATCTATATATATACATACCAAATGTGAAGCCAAAGTTAGATTTTTCAACAAGATATGATACAGTAACACCTATGATGTTTACTTATGAGGTAAGTTGCCAAGTCATAGTCTTTAGCCACACAGGAAATGTGTATTTTGAGGAAACTTACAAAAAATGTATGCTTTAATCATCCTTCTCACCCTTTATCATGCACAAGTGAAAGCTTACTTCTTCCATCTAATTATGTAATTACTAATTACTAATATGTCAAAAAGGCCCCAAGATAGATGTGTCGTAGATTTCATGCAACAGAAACAACCATTGACCATAAGAGAGAAATAATTTAATTTAGGCAGATTATGAATCTTATAAGAGACTATGCGTAAAGCCCTACAGAGAGTTCCAGGAATATTTGGCCCCTGAGAGACTATGCGTAAAGGCCTACAGAGAGTTCCAAGAATATCTGGCCCCTGAAAAAAAGTTGGAAAGTTCAATACATGTTGCAGACAAAAAAATTGAATGGGGTTCTCAAGAGTTTCCTTTGACTCAACCCAAGGCACTATACAGAGCGCAGGAGTCAAAGTTCTGTTCTACAAAGATTAAGGAAAATATAATTGTCTCTAGACTCTAGTAACAATAATAGCTTTTGGGCAGTGGTACCAGCTGTTATCAGAGCAAGGTTCTGAGGTTCAATCTCCCACACTGCTGCTGGGGTGATTGAATGAGATTTTCAGTAGCACCAATACTAAACTTATGACACTCAACGCAAGAGATTGAATTTGGACGCTTCTTTACTTTTTGGTCAAACTTGGGTTAGTTGAAATGATGATGGGTGACACATAAAGAGCACCTAATCCGATACCACTGGGCTGTCACTATTACGCATCAGTGATGGTACGCAACATTTTCATGCTCACTTTTCAAAAAAATAAAAAGTCTCATCAAGGGAAATTCTATCGTAAGAACCTTCTGAATTTGGATTTCCCAAGATAGAGTAAACCCAACGATGTAACAAACCCATTCCATTGAGGATGGATCTAAATGAAGTCCAACAGAAGTCAAAGTGATTCTGAGAGGGGAAAGGGGCATCTCATGGTTTTCAATGGACCCGCCTCGTACAACGTTAGTAGTTTAATTCTTTTCAAATATATTTGTATTTCAGATTTCTCTGGTAATATCATATTAGAAGAAAATATATTTTCTTTTAAAAACAATAATTATGATTTATAGGTGTTTTCACGTTCAAATGGAAAAAGCAGGGGAGGGCCTTGAATAAGCCAGGGCCGGCAGGTCCTGCGTCAAAACTTTCTTCATAAGACGATGTGATGTTTGCCAAACTCACCCCAAGGCCATCTTCCTTTCACTGTTGTACCCCATAACAGAAATTTGTTATGGCATACATTTATTTGCAAAATATTTCATTGCTATGTATAGGCTGCAGAATTTAATAAAAGATCACAGAATGTAAATCATCTTTCTGAACAAAATTTTAATAAATACCTCTGGGTGATCAGCATTAAAGGGAGGGATCCCAGTTATTAATTCAAATAAGATAATTCCGACAGACCACCAATCTGCAGCATAACCTGTGGGTGCATCCAGAATGTATTATAAGCAATCCAAAACATATTTTTTCTCCCAGATTTTTTGTGGGTTTAGGGTATAGACAAAAGACATAAAAAGTGAAGAATATCAACAGTGTTAAAAGAAAAATAAGAATTAGATAGCTGCCTAACCATGTTCTGTTCCAAGAAGAATTTCAGGAGCCAAGTAATCTGGGGTGCCAACAGCTGACTGGTGACTGTCCACTATGTCAGCATTGGGCTGACCATTTGCATCTAGAGCGTCATTTTTCTCTGTATCTTGTGTGGATAGCTCAGTGGCACAATTCATGAGACCAATTTTTGACAATCCAAAGTCGGTAAGCTGATCAAATTTTGTAAGGTTTAGTAGTTGACAATCATGATGAAAATAAATGGTTACTGTCTTAACTCGCGACTACCAAGTCTGCAATATTCCAATTGGTTTCTTTTTTATAGGTAAAATCGCAAGTGTAGATTAAAACTTTAACTCTACTGCTTTCAAGTGTAATCTCTATTGTTTGTAGATAGTGATGTGAATGCCTAAAAATAAGGTCATTTCTCATACTTCGTACATTCAGCACACAAACTTTACTTTCTATATGCAATGTTTCAAATATAGGAGCAAGAATTTGTGTTACAGACCAAATAAGGCATGATGCCTTAGAGACAAGTGTGTGGTACTGACTGGTACAAAGACCATCAATTCTTGCCCTTCCATGCCCTATTAAGAAGCCCGAAATAAGTTTGTCCAATGCTTAAACATTCTAATTGAACAATACATTCTTTCAGCACAATCATATGCTACTAGTTCACCACCAATTCCTTGATAACAAACAAGATTATATCCTATATTGTAGACAATACCTTGATATGCCCATCGTGGGCTATAAGTATGTTGTCTGGTTTCAGATCACGATGCACTATTCCGAGCGAATGAAGGTATTCCAAGGCAAGCACCTGAAAAGTGATAAAGCATACTTACAAACTGATACGATAAAATAAAGAGCTTATATATGTAAATAATTTCATAATTTACCAACTCTGCAAGATAGGTACGAGCAACCGCTTCTTCAAGGCAACCGACCTTTTTCAGCAGAGAGTATAAATCTCCACCATTGAGATATTCCATGACCAAATAAAGGTTGTCTCTACTGGTAAATGAGTAAAAAAATCTAACCTGTAAAGCAAATATCACATGTCTGCTCTGTTACACAGCACCAAGAATTACAAACCTCAAATATATTCTAGCTTGGTAAGAGAAAATGTTTTCATGTAAACCAGTTTGTGATGATGTTTTATTGAGACAGTGTCCTAATATTACTTCCGTTCTGCGTGTCATGTAGCGGGTCAACATAACCATTATGTGAATGTTTTTTTAAAATAAAGCAGATTTAGATGGATTAAACTAGCAAGAGAAATTACCACAAAAGGGTTTCGCACTGTGATTAATATATTACGCTCAGCCAATATGCGATCGACATCATTCTTCCGCAACATATCTAGTTTCTTCAACACCTGTATCAGCAACAAATCAAATCAACTCCAAAATTAATAATAGATGTAACAGAATATCTAGTAGGAAAGACATAAGATAAATGCCAGAAAATATTTGGCAAGATGAATGTAGGCCATATAATTGTTGACAGGCAAATATTTATAAACTTCTTTAGTCGAGATCGAAAAGTCACCATAGAGAGGACCACTGAAGCTAAGCGACCCATGTGAGATGAAGAATCACATCACTGACATAAATCGACTAAATGAGCCACCAAATTGATAGAGTCAAGGGTAATGGAATGACTTTTTGGAGAATATTAGGATATCTTATTGATGAACTAAAGAGAACAAACAAATAAAATGGCCGGCATCTCTCCCACTCCCCTAAAGATTTCTCCTGTCAGACCAAACAGCTTGCCCAGCGTAAGGCTGAACTATTCACTAATTTTCCTTGATGATCCCTGCCGTTACAATTTAGTCGGAGTATAAAACAAGGAGTATAAAACAAGAATATAATCCATCTCTAAAATAAGTTAATTGAATCATAACTATAAAATATTAATCAATCAACCGATTAATTGATTTTTTTTCCCTTTCTGCTGTATTTGTACACATCCAAAGAGGAAAGAATCATACTCCTTTCATCATGCATATAATCACAACAGCAAAACAGTAAACTGTACATTCAATGACTTTCAAGTCATTTCAACAACAAAATTACATATAAAAATCTCCTAAAAAGTTCATATGCCCCCAATAAGGAATCAAGGTCAACAGACATATCAAAATTCAAAACCATATTGCAAAGTATCCTCACTTCACTTTTGCTCCATAATGTGTAGAGTCAATATTATTACATCAAGTCCTCAAGCATAATAGTAGAAATTCAACAACTGAAACGCATACCTTTATAGCAAATAGGTCTCCTGTAGCTCGTTTCCTAGCCAGAAAGACTTTTCCATAGGCCCCTCTGCTGATTGGTTTAATAATGTCAAAGTCATCAATGCTTGTACGATCTTTATGTGCAGGATGTGAAGGAGTTGATGTAGTACTACTCTGAGATGCACTATCAAGCAGAGATCTGGCACTTCCTGGATGTCCAGTATCATCAGTTCTGTCCGCTTGATTGCAAGCAAGTATATATTTCTCCCTGCATATCAAAGATGTGGATAGATTCAATAAAGCTCATAATCATATTTCGTTATCGTTTCTTGTCCTTTACCTCAAAAGGCTTTCTATCCGGCCACCAAATGTATCCACTAGAAGAGCAGCATGCTTGCTCTGTTGCAAAAGCTCTTGCAGATCATGCATACAAGCAAGTAAAAACTCATGGGATCCTACTTCTGAAAGATCAGACCCTGCCACGCAGCGGGCAATGTCAGCAAGGTCATTTATCTGCAGATGAAACTTGGAGTATAAGCAACACATGTTAAGTGACTAAGTCAAGAAACTGCACAAGGGAATCTATTATCAGATAATGGGAGGGAATGTTAGTATTAAAGCAAGGAAACGAATTGTCCACATAATGAGAGGAACGATTATCACATGCTAATTGCTCCAAAAGTAACACTAAGACCAAAGACCCTTGAGAAGAAATCATATGATACACAGTGGAAAACAATCTCCTGAAAATAGACACTGCATAGGTAAAAGAAAACAGGAATTCACCGGATAGGATTGATCGAAGAAAGCTAGCTCATACCAGCATAACATCAGAAACCATTTTTGACAAGAAAGGTTTCAGGAGGTTCAACCAAATCAAGTCTAAGTCAGTTTCCATTCTGTGATACTTAAGTTAGAATGAAAGCCTCATCCCATATCCAGAGATCATTTTTTCCAGGTAGATATTGGACAAGTTATTCTGGAATGAGGACCCCTTCTATGTTATAACTCGTTTTTCCCAGTTTATTACCAATGATAAAGTACAAACACAAGATCCCCTAACATCAAGAAGACTATCAGTTTTTTACAAATTTTCTCATGGTATTCCATCATTAAAGAATGATCATTCATGTTGTATGTCTAGACAAAGTCAAACTATATATAACTAAATGATTTCCCAACATAAGATACAGTAGTTTAAATGAAATATCACAGGTCCACAAGATGTATCAAATTACAGCCTAGTATAATACAAACTAACTTTTACTCTTTGAATGCATCATGAGTCGACGACAAACCTGCTGCATGTCCTCTTGCTCCGACAAATTATTTTGATCTAACCAAAAGGCATCGAAGTTTCCAGCCCGGGGACTATTTGCAGATGATGTCGACGTCATGCTGCCATTAGAGGATGGTGAGCCATATTGGTTTACCTTATTGAGCAAGTGGCTTTTCAAGTTCACTAAGTTTGCAATATGAGAATCTTCAATGCAGGCAGTGTCCATCTCATGGAGATCCTCTAACATTCCATCCATTCCCTTACTTCGCCACTCGCTTCCTTTTGGTGAGTTACCTTCTATAGTTACAGTTGAATTAGTAGTCCGAACCCTCAAAATTTCAGGGTTTATGTAAGTTTCCTGATTGCTTGAATTGCGTAACTCTAACAGATGTTCCAGTAACTCAGCAATTTTCAGGAGACGTTCATTCACATCCGGATGTTTTAAAACACATTTATCTGCAAAAGCACATATATAAGAATGTGGTTCCAAATGAATAGCAGGAACCAGTTCTTCACATATACGGCAAATTACCAAACTAGATTCATCTGAATAGTTCCCTTTCTCCCCGTTTATGGATTCCATCTGAAACATGTCATCAGTATGCCCGCTATCGAAAAAATCAGCAAATGCATTTTGAGATTTTTTTTGCTGAACTAACATGCTACTCTTTATTACTTCTGGGTCATGCTTGTCAGCAGGTTCCTTAGTTATGCTCTTGATCTCAGAAGAAGTATTGCATGTATGATCTTTTCCAGGAAACTTTTGCTTCGCATCATCACATGTTTCAGACTCTACAAATCCCTTATTTACAACCCAGTTCATGTCAACTGAAGGGACCCTTTCTAAACATTCCCTGAACTTTCCAATTGATCGTTCATTCACAGGCCAACTATCCTTTTCAAAATGCAGCAATCTTGTGCACCGAGTCATTATGAACAAGATGCGAGTGAATAGCAATTTCACTAATTCAGTTTGGCATGTCTGTCTCTTTGCAGTCAAATCTTGGACAATTGTTTCACATTTTGTACGGAAGTCTAAGGATGTCATGTCAATGCATTGTTGCGCAAGAACAAAAAGTTCCTCCGCCATCTTATACTCATCCGGTGTTAAGATCTCCACTTTCTGCAAAATTTCTAGCATCTCCCGTGAAAAAGAACCAAGCTCGATATTCACGACTTTCTTCGCAGCATCAAATCTTGAACGAAGTGATCCCAGGAGCTCCTAAATGCCATGATATAGGGAAGTTAACAGGACAATAAAAAGAAGCTCATACTAGTTCCGAAAGAAAATTGGTTTTTTGAGGATTCATTAATAAACTATACTTGAAACCGACGAGAATTATATAATTTGGCAAGATCGTAATAATTTACTGTCTTTATATAACCATCAAAACCAAACAATCACGCAATAAATGATAGTTATACCTTCAAATCATTAAAGCTGTGAGCCCTAGGGTTAGGAGACTGAATTCCACCTTTCAGTCCCAATTCATGAGAAAAACTCTTTATACATTTCGGCACTTTATAAGTAGTTATGGCATTTGGTGGATCCTCAGGTTGGTTTATCCGTGACTTACGCATTTTTCTTCTAGGGTCCTCCTTACTAGGCCTGTTGAACTCCAACTGACTAGACTGTCATATTAGTTGAATGAATTCAATGCCAGCTAGAGAAGTAAATAAAGGGAACATGAGAGCACTGAAAACTGAGATGCAATACAAAAGAGTCTAACCTTGGTGCTTGGGAAATCACCTACAGGTTGATCAGAATCCTTAAAAAGGGATGAAGAAAACCACCGAGCTATTTTCCTTCCTTTGCGGAATCCTGCCTCGTTAACAATTTAGTAAATTGAATTGCATCATTTTCCAAGTAATGGAGAATCCAGTAAGTAGATATCCTAACATTATAAGTTGTTACAATTACATGAGGTGACATAGGTGAGAACCTACAAGCATCTCTGTCAATAGAGATATATATTCTTACAAGTCTGTAAATATGTGAATAAATTGTATATATGTAATACATAAATATAAAGACAAAATACAGACAAAGAGAGTAAAAAGACATTAGAGTAAGTTCCTACAAGTCTCATTCAATGTCGCGTTAAATTCTGAGCAATTTCAGAAGCTGAGTAATCTGTAAAACTTCAAATCAAGTTTCCTAAGGGAAGATCTCATAAATGTGAAGCTGAAAAAAAAAAGTCATTCCCTTAAATAACACGGATTTGTTTGAAGGGTTTGTAAAACTTTTGGACAGGCAACAAGGATCATTGCACAATAAAAATTCTCATCAACGTTTCTCTCCATTTTGTCTGTTAGCTATTCCCATTTTTTCTCTTTTTTCATGTATTTTTCTTTTTTGAAAGGTAGAATAAAGCTAGAATAGTGGAAGGACAATGTAATAACACCAAAAGATATTCCGAGAACCCAGATTATTGATATACTGCACTACACATACTAAGAAACCAACCATATAATATTTGAATCTATGTCACCCCCAAGCATAATCTTGGCACGTCAACAACCCGCTCCAAAAGCTCATAACTTCAAATTAATTGAACCGCAAACGACAAAGTTTTGTTTTCCGGCATATTTGAATTCTTACGCTAATAATAATAAACCCTCCAAAAACACACAGCACATTTTCCCGAGTGCTCTTAGTTTAATAAAGATAACATTTAACATGATCATCCAACTAATAGAGGTTAGTTGCAGACATGCAGTCATGATTCCACCGAGAAACCCCTCATCATAATCAGGATTTTCTATTTCTCCTCGCCCTCTTTCAACGTATACAGATTACATACCAAACAGAACGCACCATAAATGTTCTTTAGCTGATTTCATCAGAATTAAGTTCCTCGGCAATCAACAATCAATCAAGCCAACCAATCCGAGTAAGAAACTCCCGGTCCCGAACACACAATTATTTGAGATAGCATAGAAAGCCCTATATTTCCATTCGACCCCATCGGAGACACAGAATTAAACAGGCAATGCAACGTAACAACATCAAAATACCTTCTTTAGAACGACCAAATTTAACGTGCCCTTTAGTGAAAGCCTTGAGCTTCTGCTTGACATGAGCTGCCGAAATTGAGAATCCACTACTCGGCGAGTCGTTGAAGTGATCGGAATCGTCATCGGCAGAATTCGAGTTCACTCTTCTCGTCTTAATCCGGTTCAATCCGGTGGGAATCCCGACATCCGATAGGGACGAGGAAGCGCCGTCGTTTCGGCTGGGTTCCGCCATATCAAACTGAGGCCAAAGAGCTCTAGAGAGAGAGAGAGAGAGAGAGAGAGAGAGTATTGATTAAATAAATCAGAATTGCAGTGCGCGAAAGGGGCTGGTGATTTGAAGTTTCAAAAGCTATGAGGTGCAGTGGTTGATGGTAATTTGGATAGTGGTCATTAAACATTTAAACCATAACCAAATAGAATACTCCAACTCTCCAACTAACAAAACAATATTATTATTTTCTATTTCTGCATTTTAGTAGGAGACCCTGGACTACTTCAACATATGTATTTTCATTGGAGAGATCTTTGGGTTTTGCTTACTTATTCATCATCATTTATTTCCGCTAAATATACGATCATATATTTTGCTAACTTTTGTTGCTCTCATCCATTCATTTACAATTGTTCCTTCAGATATGATTCAACCAATTCTATGTAATCTTACTCCATCTATAAAATTACAACATATTAGTTCACTTATTAAATATGACGACTTCACACACATATATATTACACTAATCACTTCTTTGCTAGATGATACATAAATATTATGTCTGTTTATAAAATCAAAACTCATGATTATGAATTATTAATAAAACAGACTAAAATGATTAAAATCTTATTATAGAATATTTACACAATATATGGTAACTGATTATTAAAAAAAGTCAGACTAAAATCATTTAAATCTTATTAAATGATATTTTAGAAATTGATATAGAATTTTAATACATTTAACGAAACAATATGGAGTATTACTTATTCATATGTTTTAATACACCAAAATAAATATAATATTAATATCTTATATGGTAAAAGATATCATATCCAACTTTATACGATTCTGTCTAACAAATTACCAAATGTATCTTAAACTAAGTAATTTTTGGGCCTTTTCCTTGTTCCTTTTTGCAATTGAGTTATAATGGGCGCACTAAATCCACATGTTTGTTTACACCATCAATGGTGAGGTTTGACATGCAAAATTTATGATATTGAATACATGGAACTTTTCCCTTTTAAAAAAGGGGATTTACTTTGTTGAGCGTGGAGATGTGACAAATTTAATTAGGAAGTAGGCGGAAAAGAAATAGTGGGAACATTATGAAAGTTTTGACTTGATTATTGAGAAATAACAATAGATGCTTTATTTCAGGCTAAATTTGACTTGATTATTGCATACGTGTGACAAGAATTGTTCAAATGTTGGAAGCAAGAACCAAGGGAAAAGTAATACACTATGATGTTGGTCCCACTATAACGGCACCGCATCCATATAGATTGCCAATGTTTCAACGCCTAAAAATATCACCTCTAAACTTGACTCGTATCAATTTATTTGATTAATTGAGATTTTTTTTGTATCTTAATTAGAGTTTATTATATCATTAGTTATGTTTTATTACATTTCAATTAGAATTTAATAATCTTAATTAGAGTTTTATAATTAGTTTTTTAGAATTTAATCTTATACATGCATTTTTTTCGTCCATATTTCTTGATCCAAACATGCCTATATGAGATCTAGGAGTGTATTGGATTGAGATTTCGTTGGATTTCGTTGGACTTTTAAAATCCGAGTGTATTCAATCCAGACTTTTAAAAGTCCAATGAAATTCTGGTGTATTCAATCCAGACTTTTAAAAGTCCAATGAAATCTTGGTATATTCAATCCAGACTTTTAAAAGTCCTTTAAAATTCTGCGGTATTCAACAATCCATGAACTTTAAAAAGTCATTGACTTCGTTGGATTTCAGCTGGATTTCACGTGAAAATTATAAAGGATGAAATCCGACCTCTGGACACGAGATTTCGATGGATTTGGAAAATTCGGCGAGCGTTGTGTCCCAGCGGCCGGTGAGGAGTTGAAATCGGGCACCCCAACCGTCACCCGACCCCAGCGGCCACTGGCCTTGCCGATGATGACACTCCAGCGGGCGCTGGGATCAAGGCCGCTTGATTCTAGCGGCCGCTGGGTTTAATTTTTTTTCGGATACACCGATCGTTGTGTTCCAACGAGTGTTGGCGAGATGGATTTGAAATCCATTGAAATCGTTCAAAATCGTCCGAAATCCATACACGAAGTCCGCCAGACTCTGCGTGGAGTTGGGAGACTCCATGTGGAGTTTTGGGAGACTCCATGTGGAGTCTATGGATTTAAAAATCCATAGAAATTCATGGACATTTTAAAGTCCAAAAAAATCCACCAAAATCTTAATCGAATACACCCCCTAAATTAAAAGATCATGAAAATATCTTTAATTTGGTATATTATTTTGCGTAAATTCAATTAAAAAAAGTTATGATCGTTTGAAGTTTTAAAAAAATTGTAACTAGATTGGATCAGGTTTTGAGTGGCCCAACCGTGCGACAGCCTGATAAGAGACCATTCCGTGCTGATTAGAGGTGTCAAAATAAGCGATTCAATTATATATGACTTGAACTTACCGGGTCACTAAAATAAATCGGATTGGTTTAGACCAAATGATGTGGTTTTTCAAGTTAGCTTATAAGATTATGTTAACAAATACTGAAGTTGTGTGCACATCATCATCGTGGTTATTCCCCCTTCATTAGATTGAACCCATAACCAAGCACCGTTGTGGTTGTCCGATTTCCCCCTTCACTAAGTTGATGTCATAGCCTAGTATCATAGTGATTATTGATAAATTGAAAAGGAGTTTGCACGAGAAAAGAAAAGGAAATTTTGACATGTTTTATGATTGGATATATGTTTGTAAATTGTTACATTGTTTCAATGCTTTATAAAATGATTGTCCATTAAGTGCATTAGTAATTATACCTTTCTTTTTTCCAATGTTTTTGTAGGTTGAGATGTATGTTGTGGGCGGATTGTTCTAGGCAAGGAGCTAGTTGGTGTGTTGATTAGCTCCCTCTTCTTCATTTTATTTGATAGAGTCAGATTTTTTTGGTAGATGATATTTTAGACTTAGTGATAAGGATTGAGTTCTTGGTGCCGTGTTTTTTTTCCTTTTTGTTTCAGTTTTTGGTGTTGTCATGTTCCCATTGCTGTTTTGATGGGATTTAGCTTTGTGTTGATTTTTCTTTCCTTTCTTTGAGGTTAATAATATCCATTTCATTTGGTTTTGTTTATGTTCAAATAATGTGCTACGATTATTCCGCGAGACTCTGATGCTTATGCCCCTTTTTGCATGTAGCATGCTATGATTTATATTGGATGTTACCTTTTTTGTAATTGGAATTCAGTTCTACTAAGACCTTACTTTGTTAACTCTTAATGATTATTGTTAGGTCATGCTTGCTATTACTTGATAATGGTTCTTGATTGTTGTTGTACTCCTAGGAGTCCTTTTTACACATCCTGCAGAATTCGTGGTTTTCTTTCAATTTTAAAAGTTATGGTGCCAAAATTTCTCGGGCACTAGCCGAGATCTTTCTGGTTTAACACATTGCCCCCACTATTATAAGTTTTTTTCCCTTACCCATTTTCTCCAGTAGCGTAACAATCCCTTAGTACCATTCTCTCGGGATTGGGGTGTTACAACATCGCCACATGTATGTTCTCCATACATGTGTTCACACTCAAGCACCTTTGAATTTTCCCCATATCCATGACTACGAGATTGTAGGAGCACAAATGGTACCTAAACCGCAGCCTTAGGCAAAATTATGTTTTGAGAAAAGAAAAGATCATATTTAACAAATTAAATAATAAAAAATCATGCAAACTTTGATAATCTCTTTGCTACTTAAGTTGAACAACACTTATAGGTGGCAAACGGAACCGAAACGGCCAATTAAAATCAAAATTAGAACTGTTGGTACATAGTTTGATTATGGTTTTGAAAAAACGCAATCAATAACCAATGATTAAAGTCGTTCGTTCTATGATTTTTTTAAGTTCAACGACTGAGATGTGGTGTTCGTTGGAGATCAATGACTCAAATCAAAGATACATCATTAGAACAGACGATTCCAACATTTTTTTTATAGCAACGGTCAAAATTTAGTTTCGATTTCACATTTTCAATATTTAAATTGAGTTAAGAAGTGTTGCAACATGATTTCAATTCACGAAAATAAGAGTTAAAAATGTCCCAATGGAACAAGGCAACACTGGCAAGCTTATTAAGGTTACGAGTGAATTCCACGCTACCCATATGGGCACGATGCCCGAATTTTACATTTTAAATTTTAAAAATATTTTTAAAATGTTTTTGCCAAAATTATTTCAGGACATATTATACCCCTTAAGTAGATGTTATTATGTTGGAACCGATTTTTATCGCCTCATATTTGGTAAATGATAATATTGTGTTTTTTCACACGATATTTGTTAAAAACAACACAATGTCGTGGAGAAAAAAATTGAAACTAATATAATCAACATCTACCAATGTCGTCATTTATATCCCCAAAATATAATTTATAAAAATATTTTAAATTATTCTTTTTAATAAAAAAATTGGGCGCCAGATCCATGTGGGCGACGCCGAATTTTCCTTACAGGCCTCAAAATCCTAACAAAACCCGAGCTTGACGTATCCAACGGGCTGATCCGATTTCCTATTTTGAATTTGGAAAATCAATCAAAGGCCCGAAAGATTATTTATCTATTGATATAGAGCCTAACAGATAGATTCTTTATATTCAAGACTTGAAAGATATAACAATATCGATTTAAGGTTTTGATATTTAACAGTGTTCAAACTTCATCAAACAGAAGGTGACGTGACTGTTAAATATCCACATTATTTTTATCCTAAATTAAATTAAATAAAAATAATCGTAAATTTTACATTAATTACCTTAATTAAATTAAATAGAAGGCTTTATTAAATTCCGTCAATTCAATCTATGCTTAATTCAATCAGAGATCCTTAGAAGTTTAAATTAAATTTAACGTTTAACTAAATTAGTATGTAATTGTAAAAAAATGGTTTCCTATCACAATAAAAAAATCGATATAGTTTTTTTTTTCAGTTTTAATGGGGAAATGATTATTTTAAAAAGAGATCTCAAGATAAAATAAAATTAACCTTAATTAATTTATTAAAAATGTTTCAATAAGATTTAATAGTTGCCCATAGAATTAAAATCATAATAATCAATTATAAATATAATAAAATTTAATTAATCAAACAAACAAAGATGAATTTAAAACTACAAAGTAATGAGATCCAAATGACAGGAAGTGGTGGTTTTTACTTGAATAACCCCTCCCTCCGTTTAATTTAATTAAATAATTAATATAAATTTGTGTTTGTGCTTGTTTTTGTTTAATTTAATATATGATAAAAAAAAAATTGATGTGAATATTTAACTGTCACAACATCTCTAGTTAGATGGAATTTTAAAACCGTTAATTTTTTAAATCTTAAATCAATAGTTTTAGATATTTCAAATATTGAATAGATAGAATCTATTTTTCAATCAATAAATAATCTTTCGCACATTGGATTGATAATTCACCTTTCAATTTTTATTTTGAACTCAACTCTTTAGAATTTAACCTTAGTTTCTAGGGGCACACTCCTGTTAGACCGTCTAACGGATCCCCTTGCGTTAGACGGATACTATTTGACCCAACAAAGTGGTCCCCCTCTTTTTTTCTTTTTTATTTTTTAAATGGTCCCCCCTTCCCATTTTTCTTTGATATTCAATTTTTTTTTTGCACTTGCAGCTTTCTCTTTGTTTCCTCTTTTTTTTAGCACAAACGTGCTTTCTTTTTTTTTTCTTTTTCTTTTTTCTTTTTCTTTTTCTTTTTTCTTTAGCACAAAGTGCTTTTCCTTTTCTTTTTTTTTTTCCTTCTTCTTCTTTAGCACATTTGTGCTCTTCCTTTTTTTTCCTTTCTTTCTTTAGCACAAACGTTATATTTTTATTAAAATAAAAATATTTTCATTAAAATGAAAATTACCGATAATTAAGCATTAATTATCGAATTAACAACAGAAAAGTATGATTAATTATGAAGTAAGTATACTATTAATAAAAAAAATGCATCACTAATATAATGAGTAGTTACTACTCACTGTCATGTTCAATTTTTGAATTGTAACATTTTCTTTTATATAGCTAATGATTCAATTTTTGAATTACAATATGTTTGAACTGATACTTTTCTTTCTAATTAGTGATACTTTCTTCAACAATTAGTGATATTTTTCTTCTAATTAGTGTTACTTTCTTCTGCAATTTGTGATACTTTTCTTCTAATTAGTGATACTTTCTTCTGCAATTAGTGATACTTTTCTTTCTAATTAATGATACTTTCTTCTGCGAACAGTGATACTTTTATTTTAATTAGTGATACTTTCTTCTATGATTAGTGATACTTTTCTTTCTAATTAATGATACTTTCTTCTGCAATTAGTGATAATGTTGGGTCCTCCAAATTTGAATTTACATTTTCGGTTTAGACTCTTACGTAAAGACTACTTGGAACCACACCCGCAATTTGACGGGGTCAATTGTAGACTCAACGAGCTATCCCGAGTCGATCTCTCAAGGAAGACTTCTTGTGGGCTACTATCTTAAGGACTATGCATGCAACGTGCTAAAATGACGAAAATAAAACCTAAACATTCTAAACATGGGTTTGATGGTGATTTAAACTAAGAATTGAAATGTGCAAGAAAACAAGATAATGTAAATGACAATGATAAAATCAAGATTGAGGAAAATAGAATGATTAAAGGTATTAGGGCGTAAATTCTCTCAATGGCTTATCTCTATGCTCGGTTCAAGTTGGTTATATTATAATCACCCATCTAATAGACCCTCTCAAAAGGCTTAATATCAATTACTGTCACCGACTATCAATTAAGCCCTTTTTAGCTATACCAAATGGGCAAGATTAACATATTAGGCTTAGGTACCCCATTCACCTAACGTTGAAGGAACCGATTTCGGGATTTCGATTCTCCTTCCGATCTCATCTAAATCCTAACAATGCTCAAGTAGTGATCAATTACTCTAACATAATAAGTGCAATTCCAACAACAACAACCAACAATAACAAGCATAGGTCTAAAATCAAATCGATCCTCTACCCCCTAATAGAGAAATTAGCCCATCAACATCATCAAAGCAACATAAATATTATAGAAGGAAACCATCTCATGATCAAATGGAAATAACATGAACTTCTACAATATTCAAGATCCTTCAATAGTTTGGGACAAACCCCACAAATCATCCAAGAAATAGAAAGAAAATACCAAAAGGTGATCCTCCTAACGAGCCTAGCTTCCGCGGACGGCTCGAAGTCGGATTTCTTCTCGTCTCTTTTTCTTCTTTCTTGGCTTGGTTTCCTCTTGTCTTTCCTTTCTCCTCTTCTCTTCGATGGTGGTGAAAGATGGTGAAAAATGATGGTGAGTGATGGTGGTGAAGGTGGTATGTGTGTAGAGAAAATGGAGATGGAGAGATGGAGAAGATGAAGTGAGAGAATGGTGTGAATGATGAATGATAATGATTTCCCCAATATCTATTAGAGATAAGAGAGAGGGGGGGAAATCGATTGAGAGAGAGAGAGAGAGAAGTGAGGGATTGTGAGAGGTAAGGTGATAGGAGAGAGGAAAGGTAATGGTATGGTGATGGTAAGGGAACATTAATTGTGAATGATATTTCGGGAAATTTGGTAGATAATTAAGGGAACAAAAATCCAAAACTAGATAAATAGGGAAATTAAACCCTATGATCTTATAGCTAAAATAAGGCAAGGCAAAAAGTCTCACATCCACATGCAAAATGAGGGAGGATGAAGGGGATGTCCCTTGTGTAAAAATAGTGAAGAAAAGGCGAAAGGTGAGTGCAAGTTGACGTCAATCGGGGAGAAACAGAGCGTCCCGCGCGCCAGCGGGACGTCGCGCGTTCGCGAGCGGCTGGGGTGCACGCGCCCGTGGGAGAGTACGCCCTCGCGGGGCTGGCTTGCCGAGAGCCTCCTCACGCGGTCGCGCGGCTGCGGGGCTCCTAGCTACTCCTTCCGGTTCATCTCTTCCGTTCTCATCTTCGCTCTTTACCACCTTAATATCTAAAAATCAAGATTTTGCGGACAAAAGCTCAAGTTTTTCATAACTTGGCATATTCCACCATGAGAACAACAAGTGAAGATAATCACAAGAAATCTACAAATATATAACAAGAGATACTAGAAAATGACTTAAAAAACATGCAAAATCATATAATAAAACAACATAAATAAACACCAAACAACTCCCCCACACTTAGCTCTTTGCTTGTCCTCAAGCAAATAAGAAATTAAAAATATGAAACAAGAAGGAAATATTCGCAAGGTGATCATGTAATTGACAAGTCTCATGGTTCCCACAAAACATTCATCATCAAAGAAAGTGAGCACAAGATCCAATCAAGTGAGATGCTTGATTAAGAAAAACACGTGAGCCCCAATTCAATTCAATTACATCCCCACAAATCACATCCACATTACTAACAAACTACTTACAACAATATAAGGGATTGCAAACATAGGATGAGGGTCATTAGGTTTAATCATCGAGCTTAACCGAGCTTCCTAATGTGGTTTTCCATACTCATCATGCAATCACGTGAACAAATTGACACACACATGAGAGGAGTAGAATCTGGAGTGCAATCCCTTTTATTTAAACAAATAATTGGGGGGATCAACATTCACAAGATAAAGCCACAGGGAGGAAATCCCTAGTGTCCTTATATGGTTTCCCATACTCATAGTTGAATAAATCAACTAGAGGAGTAGAGATCCTTATTGCCCATTTTCTTTTCTTTTATTTTATTATTTTTTTTATAATGAATACAAGGATAAATGATTAAGAGGAGTAGTTTTCATGACCAAGGCTAAGCATGCTTCCCAATCCTTCCAGGACAAGACCCTTCAACATCAATCATCAATTTGTGATCACATTCAAAGATAATTCATGTTCAAGAGTGAAACCACGAAACAATTCATTCATCATGATCGACTTGAAAATAATTCCTTGAAGATTCATATCTAAAATTGTTCAAATTTGACAATTGGGCAAAACAAGATACTAAGTGGGAGAATCACAACATACCTATATAACAAAACAACTAATCATCAACACCAATTCAAAATAATTCAACACCATAAATTATCACAAAAACTTCACATAAACAACAAAATCCACAACTAAGACATAAACATAACAAGCTCTCCCCCCCCCCACACTTAAAGCATGCATTGTCCTCAATGAAGGAAAAACAATATGCAATAAGAGTAAAAGGGAAGAGAAACACATCACAATGCGTAGAAGACCAGCAACAGGCACTGGTTCCTACAAAACAACACGACAAATACAACTAATGAACAACAAAAGGAGTGAACTGAAAATAATAAAACACGCACACTAACACAAAAATACACAAGAAAAACACGAAATAACATCACTGATGCAGTGGATTATAAGGTGGTAGAGGAGGCTGCGGGTATGGATAAGAGATCGTCCAGTTGTTCCAGCTTTCTTCGAGGGCCGTCATCCTCTCGTCATGCCTGTCGAGGCGACCATAGATATCCTGCCTCATATCCACAACATCCTGGCAGAGGGATCCCAACTCTTGGCAAAACTCGCCCATTGAGGAATCAAATCGCTCTTGGAATTGCCCCATGGTGTTTCTGTAGATCTGCTGGAATTGGCCCATAAACGTATCAAAATGCTGCTAAAATTGACCTATGGAGCTGGCATAATTCTGCTGGAAGCTCTACTGGAACTGCCCCATGGTGGTGTCAAAGTGGTCCTGGAAGGACCTCCAATCAGCCTGCGGCATTTGATACCCATGTTGGGACATCGTCGAGGGATAAGGCGACGGCTGGTAGTGGGCTTGACCTTCTTGCTCATTCTTTTCTTCATCTTGGTCTTCCTCCTACTCTTCTTCATTCTCTTCCTTGTCCTGCTCGTCATCATCATCATCATCACCCGGTGGAGCCGAAGATGAACCAGCTTCCCTGTCACATCTAAGGGCCACAAGCTGAGCATTCATAAGCTTGGAGACACAGGGACGTTCAGTGTGAGGAACCAGTCTCCTCGCATCAAGGACTAGCTGGGCTCACTTGAGCTCGTCTACAGTGATCATATACTCTTTAACCTTGCTCTATCCTTCAGGGAGTGGACCTCTATCTGGAATCAATCCAAGCTTAATAGCAAGAGCGGTGATGAAAGCACAAAAGGATGGATGCTTCTTTGTGCGCCTAGTCATCTGCTGGATAGCGGTCCAGATGAAGTAAGATGGGCAGACCTTGGTGTTGTGAAGGGCACACCAAAGAAGATATACCTCTATGGCATTGACCTTGTTGGCTTGTTCCTTCCCAGAAATGGAGTATGCTAGAAACTTGTGCATGATGGCCAGAGAAATGTCCCTTATGAAGCCGGTAGGTGTCCCCTGAAGGTCCCAATTGTTGAAGCCGGTGAGCTCTTGCCAAGCGGCAGCTGTGTTGAAGTCGGATGGCCTATCTCCTGGCCCATTTGTCGAAAATCTGAAATAGGATTTCATTCTGGCCAATGTCACTTCAAATTCTTCTCCAAGCATATGAAAGGTAATCTTTGAATTCACAGAATCAAGCTTGAAGGTGACCAAAAACTCAAGGCACAATGGATTAAAACCAACATACTTCAATTTTGCAAATTTATCCAAAGTTAACACTTTCAAATATTTCTCCACTTTACTATCAATTTTCAATGACTTCAGCAAATTCCAATCAAGGTAATGAGGGGAAGTAATCTCATACGCATTGAAAGCTTGATAGCGGTTACCTTCTGTGTGGGTACACACGTGGAATGGACAACTGTATAGCTCTTGGAGATTCTCTTCTCCATCATGTTGAGAAGAGGATGCATTCTTTGTCCGTGGCGGCATGGTGGATGGTGGAGCAAGGTGGGGCAAGGTTGTAGTCGAGAAGAGGCACGGAATGGAGAACCGTGCGTGAGTGCGAGCAATGGCGCGTGGAAGGGCCCGGGGAGATAGTGTGCGGCCGCGGATTGCTGCGCGGTCGCGAAAGCTTGCGGGGAACAGGAGCGTGCGGCCGCGGGGCTCGGTGGCGGTGGAGGAAAACTACTGCGGCGGCGTGAGACGGTGCGAGGTAGTGGTTTGAGAATAGTAGCGGCAAGTGGCGTGGAGGCTGGTAGGAGACAACGCGCGGGCACGGAGGATAGATGTGGTCGCGGTGACGAGGATGGTGACGTATGTGCGTAAGGTGGAGAGGGGGTCTCTTCAACTGTAATTTGTTGGGATTTGAGTGGTGGGAGAGAAGGGATGAGCTTTGGGGAGTGATGAAGAGGGAGGAAGGCTCAAAAGCGGCGCAAGGGTTGAGTGAAATTAGGGCTCCCACGAGTGGTCTCCTTTTAAAGGGAGGAGGCGCGTGCGACCGTGGGGTTTTGCGCGGCCGCGGGACTAGACGAGGCGCGCGTTAGCGGAGACCATTTTTTGCCAAAAATTGTCGCGCGCTCGCGGGGCTTCTCTACCGAGAGTGGTGTCGCGCGGCCACGGGGGCTGAGCGGTCGCGGCTTGGCACTTAGCCAAATTTCACCTTTGCGCCCAGCAACACTCCAACTTTACTCCTGCAAAACAAACACCAAAAACGCGAAAAACTCAAACACACAAAAATCTATAAAGATTAAATGACAACATGTAAAAACAAGATAATCATGGGTTGCCTCCCATGCAGCGCTCATTTTAAAGTCTCGAGCTAGACGAAGTCCTTCGATAATTAGAGGGAATTGTCGAGCTTGAAAGCCTCGACATCGGCTTCTTGGTGAAATCTTTCAAGATATGGCTTGACTCGATGCCCATTGACTTGAAATGTATTGTTGGTTCCCGGATTTCTCAATGTCACTACTCAGTATGTGAACACTTCTTCAATGATGTACGGGCCACTCCATCTCGACTTGAGTTTTCTGGAAAAGAGCCGCAACCGAGTGTTGAAAAGAAGAACCTTCATGCCCCGGATGAGCTGCTTCTTGACAATGCGCCTATCGTGAAGCTTCTTCACCTTATCCTTGTAGATCTTTGCATTGTCATAGGCTTCATTCCGCAATTCATCAAGCTCGGACAATTGCAAGGCTCGTTCCCTTTCTGCACAAGTTAGATCAAAATTTACCGTCTTAATGGCCCAATAGGCCTTGTGGTCGATCTCAACGGGGAGATGGCATGTTTTTCCATACACTAAGCGGTAAGGGATCATTCCTAGAATCATCTTGTAAGCCGTTCGGTATACCTAAAGAGCGTCCGTTAGCTTTGTCGACCAATCCTTCCTCGTCACATTCATGGCCTTCTTAAAGATATTTTGAATTTGCTTGTTGCTCGTCTCCACTTTACCGGAAGTTTGAGGATGATAGAGGGTAGCCACTTTGTGAGTCACTCTGTTCTTTTTCATCAATCTTTCAAAAAGCTTGTTGGTGAAATGAGTTCTACCATCACTTATGATAGCTCGAGGGAATCCAAACCTACTCAAAATATGTTCCTGCACAAACTTGATAACCACATTAGCGTCACAAGACCTAGTGGGGATTACTTCAACCCACTTTGACACATAATTAACCACTAACAGAATATATTCAAAACAAAATGAGTTAGGGAATGGTCCTATAAAATCAATACCCCAAACGTCAAAAATTTCAACAACAAGATTGACATTTAAAGGCATTTCATTTCTTCTCCCAATGTTGCCAAGTCTTTGGCACTTATCACATGAAAGGTAAAAAACATGAGCATCTTTAAAAATAGAGGGCCAATACAAATCGGATTGTAAGATTTTTTGGGCCGTCTTTTGCCCTCCAAAATGACCACCACAATGAGAAGCATGGCAAAAGGACAAAACATCAGTTTTCTCCTCTTTCGGGACACATCTTCGAATCACTTTGTCTTTGCCCAAGTGGAAAAGGTATGGATCGTCCCAAAAGTAATACCTACACATTGCTAAAAATCTTTTCCTTTCTTGAAAAGAGAGGTTAGGCCTCATTTTATCACAAGCAATGTCGGCATACCAAGGAGAGGGATTAAGCTCAAGAGCATGCTCATACGGAAATGAATCACAATCAATTCCTTTTTCATGCAATAAGTTAAAATTTTCATTAACGGGGAGGCGAGATAAATGATTTGCTACCACATTTTCACACCCCTTTCTATCTTTGATTTCAACATCAAATTCTTGCACAAGCAAAATCCACCTAATGAGTCTAGGTTTAGCTTGGGGCTTGGTCAACAAATGCCTAAGAGCCGTATGATCACTATGCACAATCACTTTAGAGCCTAAGATGTAGGATCTAAATTTATATAATGAAAACACAACGGCAAGCAATTCTTTTTCGGTAGTGGTGTAATTTACTTGAGCACTATTCAATGTGAGGCTAGCATAGTAAATTACACGAAGAATTTTATCAATTTGTTGACCCAAAACGGCACCCACGGCAAAATTTGATGCATCACACATGATTTCAAAAGGTAATGCCCAATTAGGGGGAATGACAATAGGTGCGATGATCAATTTCTCAAGAGTATTAAAAGCATGCAAGCATTTTTCATCAAATTCAAAAGGAACATCTTGAGCAAGTAAATGGCATAGAGGTTGGCTAATTTTTTAGAAGTCTTCAATAAACCTACGGTAAAAATCGGCATGGCCTAAAAAATTTCTAACACCTTTAACATTGACGGGTGGAGGTAATTTTTCAATCACATCTACCTTAGCCTTATCTACACTCATTTCTTCTTTAGAAACAACATGCCCAAGGACTATGCCACTAGTAACCATAAAATGACTCTTTTCCCAACTAAGAGTAAGGCTACTCTCTATGCATCTTTTTAAAACAAGTTCTAACTTCTCTAAACAATCGGAAAATGAAGATCTAAAGACCGAAAAATCATCCATGAATACCTCAATGAAATCTCCAATCATTTCAGAGAAGATAGAAAACATGCATCTTTGAAACGTGCCCGGTGCATGCATAGTCCGAACGGCATTCTTCTACAAGCAAATGTGCCAAAGGGGCACGTGAAGGCAGTTTTTGCTTGGTCCTCAGGAGCAATCGCAACTTGAAAATAATCCGATAAATCGTCAAGGAAATAATAGAAACTATGACTGGTAAGTTTATCGAGTATTTGATCAATGAAAGGAAGAGAAAAATGGTCTTTTCAAGTAGTCGCATTGAGCTTTCGGTAATCAATACACATTCTCCATCCGGTGGTGGTTCGATTAGCCACATGCTCTCCTTTGTCATTTTCCACCACCGTGATTCCTCCTTTCTTGGGCACCACGTGGACCGGGCTGACCCATTCACTATCAGATATAGGATAGATAATCTCTTCTGCAAAGAGTTTGAGAATCTCCTTCTTAACGACCTCCATCAACACGGGGTTGAGCTACATTTGTCCTTCTCTAACCGGCTTGGCCCCTTCCTCAAGAATGATGTGATGCATGCACGTCGAGGGGCTAATGCCTTTGATATCGGAAAGGTTTCATCCAATGGCTTGCTTGTTTCTCTTGAGTACGACTACCAAGAGATCTTCTTCTTCTTTCTCAAGCCCAGAAAAGATAATCACAGGCTTCTTTTCCTCGTCATCGAGATAGACATACTTGAGGTGAGATGGGAGCTCCTTGAGCTCAAGCTCGGGAGTGGATTTTACTTCTTCTTCGATCAAGGCAAGAATTTCCATCAAGCTTACTCCTTCTCCTAGCAAAATCTCCATCTCTTCGGCATCCAATTCGTCCCCCCCACACTTGAGGTAAGCTTCTTCCATAGCAAGTTCCTCGGACAACGCTTCACTCCTCCAATGGGAGCCTTTTTCCTACAAAAAAACCTCCTTGGCCAAGGCATCAATAGTATCAATAAAAGAGCAATTTTCCTTAAATAAGGAGACATGAATGGCTTTGTTTTCATGGACGGAAAAGGACACAGTTTCTCCTAACACCAACATTTTTAAAGTTCCATTTTTGACATCAATCAAGGTGTTTTTTGTAGCCATGAAAGGTCTACCTAAGAGAAGTGTGTGTTCTTTACCCGTTTCTTTGACATCACCCACATCCAACATAACAAAATCAACCGGTATGATTAATCCACCCATCTGAACTTGAATGTCTTCAATTATTCCTCTAGGGTATCTCACGGACCTATCCACCAATTGTAGACACATTCTAGTTGGTTTTAAATCACCAAACTCTAATTGCTTATAAATAGAGTAAGGCATCAAGTTAATTCCGGCTCCTAGATCTAGCATACCACATGCTTCTTTACCATTTCCCAAGGAAATTTTAAGAATAAAACTACCTAGATCATGGAGCTTGGGTGGTAGTTGATGTTGTAGGATTGCACTCGCCACTTCGGACACCACAATCTTCTCATCCTCTACAAACTTTCTCTTCTTGGAAGTTAGTTCTTTGAAGAACTTGACATAGGCCGGCACATTGCGAATGACATCAAGGAATGGAAGGTTGACGTTCACCTTTGATAGGAGCTTGTAGAACTCTTGAAATTAGGTATCTTGCTTCTCATTCCTCAACCGGCTTGGAAATGAAATTGGAGGATTGTAGGGATTGGTGGCCTTATGGAGTGTGGGTTTCTTCACTTCTTCATTTTCCTTTTCGGGCTTCTTTTGTTATTGTCGATGAGCCTCCTCTTCTTTCTCAACCTCTTCATTTAGCCTCGACTCTCCAACCTTGTTATCAATCACCTTGCCTCCTCTAAGAACGGTGATGGCTTAAGCTTGCTCAAGTTGGCTTGGCAACTTGCCCAGCTTGGCTTGCTTGGCCAACTCTCCAACGGTCCCGGCTATTTGTCCCACTTAGGTTTCAATCCTCTTCACGGAAGCTTCAACGGATTCGAACCTTTGTTGGGTGGCTTGAATGAAATATTGCAAGGTGTCTTGCAATGTCGGCCTATGCGGTTGATTTGGTTGGGTCGGATGTTGTTGTGGCCTTGGATAAGGTGGAGCTTGGCTACCTCCGGCTTGTTGAGGTGGAGGTGGTTGTTGTGGTGGTAGAGGTGGTTGTTGAGGTCATCTCCAAGAGAAATTTGGATGATTTCTCCAACCCGGATTGTATAATTGAGAGTACGGGTTGTAAGGTTGGTGTGGTTGGAATCCTTGAAGGGCATGCACTTGCTCTTGAAGAGCATGGAAATGAGCTTCTTCACTTAATTCCGGCTCAATCGAATTTTGGCACAAGTTGGCCCCATGGCCATACTCTCCACAAATCCCACAAGTTTCAACAGTCATCGCTTGTTGGGGTGGTCTCTCAGAGGTTCGAAGCATCTCTACTTTCCTTATCAACTTGGCAAGTTGTCTCGTCACATCATCACTAGGGTTGGCTTCACTGACGGAAGCTCTCTTCCCCCTAGCACTCTTTTGTTGAGAAGTCATGGCCATCGTCTCATAGATATTTGAGACTTCTACGGCGGTGCGGCCTCCAATGTCTCCTCCCAAAGCATTATCCACCATGTATTGAAAATTTTGAGATAGCCCGTCGTAGAAGAATTGATTGAGCAACTCGGGTGCGAGGTGGTGGTGAGGGCATTGTTGTTGGAGATCTCGAAATCGATCCCAAGCTTTATGAAATGCTTCACCCGGAGATTGGGCAAAGGTAACAATTTGAGCTCTTAAGTCTTGGGTCTTTTGATTGGAGTAGTACTTGGCCATGAACTTCTCGTAGACGGCATTCCAATTGGCCAATGAGTTGGTCGGTAGTGACATGAACCATGTCTTAGCTCGATCTTTCAAGGTGTAAGGGAAACACCTCATCTTCAATTGATCTTCATTCAAACCTTGTAGAGGAAAGGCTTGAACAATGGCATAGAACTCCCAGATGAAGTTCAAAGCTTTCGGTCGGCATCCCATAGAATGAAGAAAGTTAGCTAAATGAATGTTCTTCAACTCATAGTTCCTCGCGACTTCACCAAGAACTATGCAAGAAGTCGACGTCCCAATCACGGGATGAGCAAAGTCTCTTATATTCCTAGCCGTATTGGCATTGGCATTATCGGGGTTGTTGAGGGGGTTAGCGTCCATCTCTTCTTCCCAAGCAAACACGTCGAGTCTCCTCGGTCTATGGATGTTGTCGAACACGGGGGCTAATCTCTGATTGAGACTTCGTCTCCCTAGCATACACAACCAAAAACACAAAAGAGATCATACGCACATGTGGGACGAGAGGTGAAAGCGTACAAACTCACGAAAATAAAACAAATACCAATTACACAAAACAACACAAAAGCACAAACACTGAACAAGTACAAAGTCACGAATACAAATACAAGCACGAAAACAATTATAGCATAAAAGACAATATGCTTGAAGTCATCCCCGGCAACGACGCCAAAATTTATTGGGTCCTCCAAATTTGAATTTATATTTCTTGTTTAGACTCCTACGTAAAGACTACTTGGAACCACACCCGTAATTGGATGGGGTCAATTGTAGACTCGACGAGCAATCCTAAGTCGATCTCTCAAGGAAGACTTCTTGTGGGCTACTATCTTAAAGACTATGCATACAACATGCTAAAATGATGAAAATAAAACCTAAACATTCTAAACATGGGTTTGATGGTGATTTAAACTAAGAATTGAAACGTGCAAGAAAACAAGATAATGTAAATGACAACGATAAAATCAAGATTGAGGAAAATAGAATGATTAAAGGTATTAGGGCGTAGATTCTCTCAATGGCTTATCTCTATCCTCGGTTCAAGTTGGTTATATTAAAATCACCCATCCAATAGACCCTCTCAAAAGGCTTAATATCAATTACTATCACCGACTATCAATTAAGCCCTTTTTAGCTATACCAAATTAGCAAGATTAACATATTAAGCTTAGGAACCCCATTCACCAAACGTTGAAGGAACCGATTAAATCAAAAATGAATATTTGTGAACAGTGTGAATGCTCAAGTAGTGATCAATTACTCTAACATAATAAGTGCAATTCCAACAACAACAACCAACAATAACAAGCATAGGTCTAAAACCAAATCGATCATCTACCCCCTAATAGAGAAATTAGCCCATCAACATCATCAAAGCAACATAAATATTATAGAAGGAAGTCATCTCATAATCAAATGGAAATAACATGAACTTCTACAATATTCAAGATCCTTCAATAATTTGGAACAAACCCCCACAAATCATCCAAGAAATAGAAAGAAAATATCAAAAGGTGGTCCTCCTAACGAGCCTAGCTTCCGCGGACGGCTCGAAATCGGGTTTCTTCTCGTCTCTTTTTCTTCTTCCTTGGTTTCGTTTCCTCTTATCTTTCCTTTCTCCTCTTCTCTTCGATGGTGGTGAAAGATGGTGAAAAATGATGGTGAGTGATGGTGGTGAAGGTGGTATGTGTGTAGAGAAAATGGAGATGGAGAAGATGAAGTGAGAGAATGGTGTGAATGATGAATGATAATGATTTCCCCAATATCTATTAGAGATAAGAGAGAGAGGGGGGAAATCGATTGAGAGAGAGAGAGAAAGAGAGAGAGAGAGAAGTGAGGGATGGTGAGAGGTAAGGTGATAGGAGAGAGGAAAGGTGATGGTATGGTGATGGTAAGGGAGCATTAATTGTGAATGATATTTTGGGAGATTTGGTGGATGATTGAGGGAACAAAAATCCAAAACTAGATAAATAGAGAAATTAAACCCTATGATCTTATAGCTAAAATAAGGCAAGGCAAAAGGTCTCACATCCACATGCAAAATGAGGGAGGATGAAGGGGATGTCCCTTGTGCAAAAATAGTGAAGAAAAGGCGAAAGGCGAGTGCAAGTTGACATCGATCGGGAAGAAACATAGCGTCCCGCGCTCGCGGACGGCTGGGGTGCCCGTGCCCGTGGGAGAGTGCGCGCTCGCGGGGCTGGCTTGCCACGGGGGTCGCGCGGCCGCGGGGCTCCTGGCTACTCTTTCCAGTTCATCTCTTCCGATCTCATCTTCGCTCTTTGCCACCTTAATATCTAAAAATCATGATTTTGCGGACAAAAGCTCAAGTTTTTCATAACTTGGCATATTCCACCATTAGAACAATAAGTGAAGATAATCACACGAAATCTACAAATATATAACAAGAGATACTAGAAAATGACTTAAAAAACATGCAAAATCATACAATAAAACAACACAAATAAACACCAAACAGATACTTTTCTTTCTAATTAATGATACTTTCTTTTGCGATTAATGATACTTTTCTTCTAATTAGTGATACTTTCTTCTATGATTGGTTATACTTTTCTTTCTAATTACATTAATGATACTATAATTATTTTAAGGATACTTCAATATATATATTTTTTGAAATAAATCTATACCCTAAATTGAAATTAGTGAACCATAAAATTGAATTGAATTTAATTTATTTTTTTAAATAAAATATCACCACATAAATATATTTTTTTAAAAATAAATGTATACCCTAAAATGGAATTAGTGAGCACTAAAAAATTGAATTGAATTAATTTTTTAAAAAAAAAAAAGAAAAAAGAAAGTGAAAATAATGATACTTTCTTCTGCAATTAGTGATACTTTTTTTCATAGTAATGAGACTTCACTTCACCCCATAAAATAATGATACTCATATTTGAGTTAATAATACTTCACCTCATAAATAATGATACTTTGATTAATTAATGATACTTCTTTTTTTGGCTCAATAATTAGTCAACTGACAAGAAAAAAAATATATTTTTTAAAAATAAATGTATACTATGAGAAGACTATATTATAATTATTAAAAAAAAGAAAAAAAAGAAAAAAAAACGAGACCAAGAAAGAAAAAGGAAAGAAGAAATAAGAAAAAAAAGAAGAAGAAAGTGAAAAGAAATGAAAGAAACGAAGAAGAAGGAAAAAAGAAGAAATGGAGGAGTGGGCTGGAGGGGATGGAGGAGTGGGTTGGAGGAATGGGCAGGCTCAACAGGCAAAAACAAAAAAAGAAAATCTGGGCGGATTTGGGCGGGTTTTGGAGTGGGTTGGGTATTATTTAACCCATCTAACGTAAGAGATCCGTTAGACGATCTCATATAAGTTTTTGTCTAGTTTCTAACTTATCATAAGTCAAATAAACAACAAAAACAATTGAAAACATCTATAAGGTTAAATATACAAACTAAAATAATAAAATTCATAGTTCAATATTCAAATCTAAAATAAATAAATAAATAAAATCCCACATTCCAACTTCCCCCACCACACGTTAGGCCATCTCCAACAATTTTTTCCCCTCAACCTCTATTCTAAAGAAAAATACAGAGTGGAGCAAAAACAACTACAACCATCAATTCTATAATGGAATATTCCACTTTTATTATTTCTAATATTATTTTTTTATCAAATTATTGTGTAGCATATATTTTTTCAAATATATTTACATTTAATATTTAATAATAAAAAATATAATTTAAATTAATTTACAAAACTATATTTTATTTGAATATAAAAAACCAACATTTATTAATATAAAAGGACAACATTATAAAAATGAACTAACATTAACAAAAACATAAATTACATTTTAATAACAATTAACCCTCATAATTCAAAAATTCATCCCATAAATGACCAATCAATCAATAAATATTGTATTGCATGTGTTGAATTGTATGTACCTTTATTATTATTGTAGTTTTATTTTAATGTATTCTATGTTACTTTTATGTATTATCGTGGCAACTTTAATTTAATGTAATATATTTTATGTTATTTCTTGTAATTTAAGTTTTTAATTTTTTTACGATTACATAATATTTTTTATTATATTAAGTAAAATTAAAAATAATATCAAACCTAAAAATAACATAATTTACATTGTTAGATTAATAAAAATAAATAAAGAATAAAGTTAATAAAAAAAATTAAAAAAAGAATATAAAAGGTAAAAAAAAAAAAAAAAAAAAGAATAGAGGGAGTTAATAGTATCCCGTCCCTTTACCCTTACATGTAAAGGGGTACTTGACGGACAGTTGGAGGTGATTTTTGAGCAAAACTTAGCGGCAGACTTACAGGACGAGTGGGCTTGTAGATGCCCTTAGCTGGCAGCCCACTTGGGTTTACCTGCCCTAAGCCGGCTAAGCAACGGGCCTAAAAATGGTACCCCAACCCACCCTCTTTCAGTTTTTTGACCTACCCCAAATGAAAATTTTCTTAAGCTTCCTTCCCTTTTCTTTCGATTGAGTTGGACTTGGGGGTGGTGCTCTTGAAGCTATTAAGCAAATATAATTACATCCAAAATTCAATCAACCAGAGAACTTGCATAATAATAATATGCCATTCTGAAAATTCAAGGAATTGTTTTTCTTTGCAACCACATCATTTTAACTTGATTCAAACCTGAAAAGCCTTCTATATGCAACTCAGTGTACGGTGTGATGCCGCATGAAAGGAAAGAAAAAAGGCGCAAACTTGTATACAGGGGCGAAGACAATCTGGTGAAGTTATTACTTCTAGAAACCAAGTGACTAAGCCTCATTGTGATCAATATAATCACATGGTTGGAAAGGACTGGACTGGAGCTAGCTTCTTCCTTCTATCTTTGTCGCCTTTTTTGTAGCTCTAAACGCAAAGATACTCTTTGTTAGGTCCACTGCACTCTCAATTTTAGACTCTGATGAAGATCGCTTTAAAATCTCAAGCAGTGAAGTCCTTGATATTGTTTCTACACCACCACCTGTGGTTTGATTTCTAACTTTGCTCTGTGAGTTGCTATATTTGCTTGTTAGGTTCCTAGCTGGTCGAATTTCTTGAGGGACCTGTAAGATGTTAAGACACAAAGTCACGGTTGTTATTCCTACCTGGTCCTAGTACAAGATCAAATTCACTGCTGTGAAACTAATGAAGCAGACCTGAAGCCAAATTACCCGAACAAAATAGTAACTTAAGCATTCTAATATACCTCATAAATTGTTATGATACACTACCCTACTAACTAATAGTGTTCATGCAAAGAAGACTTACTGGATCTGAAGAGTCCTCTGATACTGATATGGAACTCCGGCTATTGCTGTCCTCCCTTCCAAAAATGAAAGATCGAAATGTTGCTGACCCTTGCTTATGAGATGATGGAATGTGGTGGTTTGATACTCGTCCAAGGAAAGATGACTGCAATTAACATCCAAAATGGAAAATTAATATTCTTGTGCTCCACATGTAACCGGCCTTTTTCTGGAAAAAACTCATCATAAAGCAACAAAATATAATGGCACAGAAAGAAACATGCTGGCAAACTCAGACCACCGGTGTAATTGTAAGAATGACCTGCGTCTTAAGCGAAACAAATAACTTCCTTTAATGACCTGACAAATTCACATTTTGAACTCAAGAGTACAATATTAGTGCAACCACTTTTTTACAGCTAAAATATATTTACATAGGGGCAGCTGTGCGCCTGGTGGTAGATAAGAATTCCACTTTCAATATTGACCTAACAAATATGATAAGCTACAGTACAAGTGAATAAATTTATAAGGAAGACGCAATCAGAAGAATGACAATGGTTGCAGATAAGAATAGAAGCTGATTTGTATTCAAAGTGTGTAGATTACCTTAGAAGACTGGCCGTTACTTCCCCCTTTAAGGACTGAGTCAAAGATTGCTGCAAATTATCGCTAAAAAATAAGGGACAAGATGCAAAAAGAATATATCTATTATCAATGCATTACAAGAAGAGAATGTCTTACATGATGCTTTTGGTTTCCTCTTGTTGTCAGAGGCAATATTCAGTTTCTTAATTAGACCAAAGACTTCTCTGGAACTTGCATCATCCGCTGGCAATGCTATTGTAGCCCTCTCTTCCTGCTCAAGTAATATAAAGTTTAGCAACAGACTCATACAGCTAGAGCAAAACCAACTCAGGAAATAGAATGTTTTATATACTAAGTAGCATATTATCATGTTACTAACGGAGTATAGACCAGAATATAACTACCAATAACCAAATTAAACAAAAGAATCAAGAAACTTGCTTTTCTGATGAGGTATTGTGCACGCCTCCTCTGCATGTCCTCATCATCATCATCACCATCAGATAAATAAGTATCTTCTTTACCAGAATGCAACTGTAGGATTATCTGCTTGGCCTTTCTAATATTTATTTGGCCAGATTCCTTTGGCCGAGAGTCTTCATCAGCATCATCATCAATTTCGTCATCATCCTCATCAGCTTCAGGCTCATCATCTGACAAAAATGTATCTCTGAGTACCGAACCACATTTCAATCTCTGTATAAGATTATCAGTTCCTGCTGCATCTTGTTGCTCAAGCCACTTCTGATGAAGCTCGTTGCGAGTTTCTTTATCATCAGGTCTTTCTTCATACTCAGTGGCTATCATATCATTAAGTTCCTCAAAATCATCAATATCCTCATCCACTTCATTTTCTTCAAAGCGATTAAGATCATTGTCACTGTCATCTTCTTCCTCAGCTTCCTCATCAATGAAATTTCTTACAGGATCGCCGTTTGGAGAAGAGTTATCAGCAACTCCATGAGGATGAGGATCAAAATTTTCTTTGTCATTGTCCTCTTCTTCTGAAGAACTGAGAAATCAAAATAGACGATGATCATTTTACATTGTAAGACAATAATCAGGATTAGTAAATAATACAGCATCACAATCATCAAATTGAACAGGAGAAGATGGTAATAAAATGTGCTTGGGACCAGCAGATCCAATTATAACAGGTTTTCTTGTTGTGGATAAGATTATATATGATACTTCTGACAACCAAATAGCTTACTGTATCCAGAAGTAAACGTGCAAACAAAAAAGATGTCTCAAAACCCACTAACCTATCATCCACAGGACCAGAATCCAACTTCAAGTCCATAGCATGTAAAGATGGAGCAAAATGTTCTTCCAAGGGGCTATTTGGCTTCTCATCATCCTGTACAGTACCAATTGGTTCTGAATCATCAAAAAGATCCTGCAGACATCTCAATGCGGTAAGAATTGTAGACCTCTGAGACAGAAATCAGCAGATTCATCAACTTCTTTGAACAAAAAATCTGAAGATAACCTGAGTATCATCCACTGGTGCTCGGAATGCAGGTGTAGGCTCTTCATTTTCAGGCTGCAATTAAATGGAAACATTAATTACTCAGAAAATAGCCTAACCAAGCTGCATGTCGATTCTTCCAAGAGTCAAATGACTCTCAAACCATATCTTTCACACATTAAATTATCTTAGGATTCCCTCACTTGCACCAAAGGAAAAGCAGAGCAACATAAGCATTTTGAAATGTAAGATGTAAAAGAAATTCCAAAGGAAATACAAAATCCATCATACAACATACATACCACTTGGTTTTGATCATTTTCATGGATTGTCAGTTCAGCAGCATCTTCACCCACATTGGAAGCAGCCAATCTACGTTGTCCTTCCATTGATGGAGCAATCATCTCCTTTTCTACTGTCATGGCTACACTCTCTTGCGATGTCTCTTCATTAGATCTATCAAGGTCCATCAGTCTCTCTCTAGGTCTAATGTTTCGTTCAGTAACATGACTACTGTCATCTGCCTTCATAAACCTGCTACCAAAATTACACGAAAGTTTATCAAACCTAATCACAACCATCGCAGATTCAGGGGATACAGATACAAACACAATAAATGAAATTGGGGTCTACCCACTTTTTTGAAATTTCAAGCTTTCGCTTCCTAATTTTCTCCAAAACTGATGATATAGGTTTCTGCACCACTGGTATAGGTTTAAATGACGCATCTCCCGTTTCTAGCAAGCCAAACAATGATCAGAAACACTTTTAGAAAATAGCAACAACCTAAAAAATACTAAAGTTAAAATGGAGAACCTCGTAACAGTCTCTGAGATTCAGCATGAAGCTCATTCAGGTACGTCTTTCTTTCCTGCAAAACAACACATCAGTATTCAACTATAAGTCGACAGGCATTAACACACCAAACGAGGATGATTCATCAATATTAAATTCAAACAAACCTTCTCCTCTCTCCTTTTGTTAGAACCCCGCGATTTGGTCTTCAACTCATCACCACCATCACTCTTCTCTCTCTTCTTCATCTTATTTTTCTTTTTCTCTTCTTTCTCCTCCAACGGGCCCTCTTCTCCAATTCTTTCCCTTTTCTTTTCTGGCTCAAAATTATCGCTGTCTTCTCTGATCACTGTTCCACTCTCATCACTCCGACTCACCACATCATCACCGAACTCCAAAACCCTCTTAGTTTTCTTCAACTCTACATCAAACCCTAACTCCATTTTATCACCGTTCTCCACTTTATTTCCAACGCCTTGAGACGGTGACTCCTGAGATAAATTTGCCTCTTCAGTTGAGTTTGATTCATCGAAATTTTGTGGCTCCGAACCATTCTCCAACGCTTCCAATTTGGTGAAATCGACGTGGGAAAACAGAAGAGGGTCGTCACTCGAATCGAACAACGGATCCTTTGGAAGAGGATCGTCCATTGAATCGAACAACGGATCCTTTGGGGGATTATTTTCGGATTTCTTCAAGCGCTTCAGCCGCCGGAATTGGACTTGCGGCGAGAGCTCCTTTGGAGGTGACAATGACTGATAATCGTCGTCCATGTCCATATTCCGGCGATCTGAATTATTTCACTGTAATTCGAAGGGGAAATTGGAAGATCGATTGAAAGGGGATCTGAAAAGCGTAGATAAATTGGGGGAGACACTGTTTTTGGCGCCAAACTATTCGAATTTTGAGGAAATAGCGGAATGTTTAACCGGGAAAATTTTGTGCGTTTTTGCTACGTTTTAATTTATGGGATTTGCATTTTGCCCCTCCTATTTTAATGCAATTTGTTGGCGCCCTTGAAGTTGTAAATAATCATTAATAAGCAATCTACACTTTTGTAGTGCGTAGAATTTTCGTTGGACCATTCACAGCGGTGACATCCCATCGAAAATTTCATTTTTGATCTTATAATACACGCTACTTTTTCTTTTTTGTCACATCGATGTTGATTTTGGTTATTTTTCAAAAAAAAAAAAATAGCTCACTTTTAGTCACATATATTTGATAGTATCAATTTTAGTCCCTCGATTTTCAATGAAAGTTAAGTGAAGTGACGAAGGGCTTCGCACGTGAGTTACATGTGTCACTTTTGGGACCAAAATAGATACTATGAGACCAAAAAAGAAATTTTCTCTGAAATATAAATATTAAAATGCAATCAGCTATGAACGATTTTTGAGCCGAAAAATTAATCAAATATTAGATTTGTAAAAAGGGGTACTTTTGTTAATTTTTTTAAAAAAATTAGGCCATTTAAAAAAAACGCTACGATAAAAATGCAAATTAACGGCGGATTATATTCTGTCGTTAAAATACCGACACATTAACGACGGATTAAGATTGAGATATTTCATGACGGTTTTTTTGTCTCTAGTTTAACAACCGGCACATGTCGTATTTTAATTTTTAAATTTTATTTTTTTATGTTAACGACGGAATTACAACAATTTTTTCCGTCGTTACATTAGAGACGGAAAAATGTGTTGCCAAACATTATTTTTTTATTTTTTAAATCTTAGTGCCGGACTAGTTGCGAAATTATCCCGTATCTAAATTAATTTTTATTTTTTAATTTTTTTTTAATTTTTTCTAATATTTTTTATTTTCCAATTAATGCTTAATTACGAATTTGAAATCAAATTTTGTAAAATTTTTATTTTTGTATATTTTATTATTTTGGATTTATTTGATTATTTTATTTTATTTTCAATATTTTATATTATTTTTAATATTTTTAACATTTAATTTTTCAATTTCTACTTAATTATGAATTTGAAATTAATCTTTTTAATATTATTAATTTTTTATTTATTTTCCATTTTAAAATTTATTTTATTTTATAATTTTTTAATTCTATATACAATTTTTTATTTTTTAATTACTCATTAATTATGAATTTGAAATTAATCTTTTTAATATTATTAATTTTTTATTTATTTTACATTTTAATATTTATCTTATTTTTAATTTTTTAATATTATATACTATTTTTTAACATTATATATTTTTTATTTTTCAATTACTAATTAATTATGAATATAATTTTTTTAATATTTTTATTTAATTTACTTTACAATTTTTAAAAGTTTATATTATTTTATATATTTTTATATTATTTATTTATATTTTGGGCTTGGCTTGGCGCGCTTCTATCGCTAAAACATAATTTTTTTGTAGTGAAAGTCCAAAATGTAGGTATGAAAGTATAATTTTCCCTTGATTTTTTACTTTACAAGAATTTAATTATGAAATAATCAACCATAATAATGAATTATTAATTGAAAATTAAAAATTTAATATTAAAAATAACTCTAATTAGATGTGGTGAACGTTCATAAACAATATTGTAAAATTAAACTAAATAAAAAAATTTCCTTAATTTTTACTTCACAATAATTTAATTATGAAATAATCAATCATAATAATGAATTATTTCTTTAGAAAAAAATCTAGAAAAATTGTTGAATATATTTTCGAAATATTCATTTGGGACCAAAACTAAGAGTAAAATGGGACCAAAATTGACATCAAATTTGACGGAAACGTAATGGAATGGGAAAAATTGATAGTTCAAAATTTTTGGGACCAAAAATCGACATCGATGATGAACATGGCGTTTGCATGCATTTGAGCATTTATTTAGATCACATTTGATGATGAATGCATGTATTTGTGGCCTATTTATACTAGTTTCGGTATTCAGTGCGCAAGTTCATGTTCTACTGTTTCTTATTGAAGTTTTGAGCTGAAAAAGGGACATATTTGGGATCCATTTCAAGATGGAAAGTTGCTAGAAAGACAGAGGATCAAGAGAGGGTCGCAACGCAACTTGAATCGGGTCGATCGGACGAGAAACGGAAGAGAACGGAGCGAAACGGAAGAGCAGCGCAGGAAGCCGCCGACCCCAGCCGCCGGTCGGCGAGCTCTGACTTGCCGATCGGCGGGTACGGCGGGTTTTGGCCTCCGGACCTGTTTTCGGCCCACGAACTCACTTTTTGGCCCGGATTTTCGATACCTAGTATAAATATATTTGTTTTGGACGAATTTGGGGGACTTTTTCCATATTATTAGATTTTAGATTTTATTTTCTAAGAGGTATTACCTGCAACATTTGATTTTGAAGATTTTGAGTTTTATTCAACGAAACAACATTACGGTTCTTTTAATATTTTGCAATTTTAATTTACGAGTATGATTTCTATTGTTTTCGTTCTTGTTTTCAATTTAATCATGTGTGAGTAGTCTATTTTATTAATTCTAGGGTTTGCAATTGATGTTGAAATTATGCATTTAGTTTAATCTTATTATTTTTCCCTTCCGATTATTGTGTTCAAATGTTTATGTGCTTATTTCTCATGCATGGGTTAGTAGCCATAATTTATGTATGCTAGCTAATTAATTTGAGACCTGGCAGAGAAAATTAATTAGTGGGATTAAGTGGATAATTCAATACACGTTCTAAGGAACCTGTAGGAGACTTAACCGATTAATTAAGGAGTTAATAATTTACCTAGATACAAGAGTAATAGGCATTTTATTAATCCACTACTACCTTGAGACCTGGTGGAGATAGGTAGTTATAGTTCTGTTTCTTCACCTTTAATCGGATAAAACTGGGATTTATTAGGATTGGATTATTGTATAGTGGATACATTTTATGTGCATTCCCTAGGATTAATATCTTGATAATTAATTGAATTTGCTGAATTATCTCTTCTACATAATTTGTGTCATATTGGTTCTGTTTATTCGTTTTTAATTTTGTGTCTAGTTTAGAAACCAAAAAGAAAAATCAGTAGCCTGGATAATAGTAAGTTGTTAGCTTAGTACTCAGATTGATTAAGCATTCAGTCTCTGTGGATACGATACTTTGTTCACCAGTTATATTGTAGTGTCCTATGTTAGTTGCAGTATAGTGCATAAATAATTAGTGCATCAATCGATGGGATTAAAATGGGAGAATAGCATATCCTATGAGACCAAAAATGAAATTTTCGGTTGCCCATCAATTCTTGCACACATGGCATCCTCTAATTGGGTGCCACTTAATTTTATATATATTGATTTAAAATTAAAATAATTTATATAATTATAAAAAAATCAATATCCATAGTTTTTTTTCTCTATAAATAAAGACAATATTGGTATATTTTTACAAACAACTAAACTCTCTTGTAATTTTCATTTTATTGTCGAGTAAATTATGAATTTATAATTGTATGGGTATTTTTTATTATGAATTTAAAAAATATATCTAATAAATTAATTATGATTTTTTAAATATAGTAAAAATTATTATTAATAATATTTTATTTAAAAAATAAAATGATAAATATTTTATGTAAATTGGAAGAAAGAGAAATTAATATTTTAATTGAATATGGAGTTGGATGAGTGTCACTAATGGAGTGCAAATTTTAAAATGTTGGTGGTTGTGGATGTGGATGAGAGAAAAATTAATATTTTATCTGAATATTGGGTTGGATGAATGTCACTGATGTGGATAGTCTTACTGAAATTTGTTGATTGGGCCAAAGGGTCATTTTAATGATGGTTGGGTTTTCATATCTTTTTATATAAAAGTAGACCATTTTTTCAAAACCTGGATTAAAATTTGTTAACCCGGTTGACGATGTACGCAAGTAAAAAGGTGTAATACAATTGAACATGTATTTAATAAAGTATATGCACTTATAAAATTATTTTTAGGGGTCATAGACAGTTTTTCATGCAACATACAATGAGTGTTCTTGTAAATATTTCAACATCCAGTTTAACATGCTTAGATATAAAAAGAGGTTGCTTGTACGATTGTGTTTCATAGTTCATATCATTCGTATACATTTGTTGTTGGAAAACTGAACTTAATAAAGTGAGTCACTTTGACGCGTCATTTCAACGCGCAAAATACACCCTAACTCAATTCAGTTTATGATGATTTCACTGCCCGATTCAAGGCATAGCCTAGTGCAGCAAGCTGAGTTTTTTCCCAACTCCTTGACAAGACACCGGTATGGCAACCGCAATGCCTTTAACCAAGTCATTATAGGATCCTCAATATGACTAGTAATGAGTTGCCATCGTGCAGGTTCTTAAGATCAAGACCCAATTGTCCGTTTGGCTTATCTAATGTAGGGAACCAAACAAGAGTGATCAGCCACTTGCTTGGTTTCAACGTTAAGATCTGATCCTAGTGGAGATTACTTCGAGGTATTTGTTTTGCTCACAAGCCTCACAGTCTCTCTTCACACTTCACTCACTCCTTACCGAACTTTGAGAATTTAGCTACTGGACATAATGTAAATAAAATACAATGATGTAAAGGAAGACTGAAAATGCATTAATGATAAACTAAGAGAGCAAAATTTAGAATTTTGCTTTGTTTTTGGCCTCACACATCAATAAGATAATAACATGCAAATAAATAGCAACTGTTTTTGGCCTCACACATCAATAAAATCCCCACAATTCGGGGTCTTCGATCTTCCAATATAGAGGTGAATATCCGGAGCAGCGGGCCATGATTCTTTTATTGTAGGGTAGATTTCCTCACGACAGCCTGATTTCCTTCCTTATCCTGTGCACTTTTCTTTTTTGGCTCTCCAAGTACATCAGATATCTCATTATCGATTCGTTGAGGTGCCCTCCATGTAATTGACTACGGTAGGCCATTCCCCTGTCAAGACCAGTTTCATTCTCCCCCTAGACTCTAATAAACTAGACAAAAGCATACTCAAATGGAGAAATAAACATAGAAAATCTAGTTCTAGTTTCATTCTTATCACCAATTATTGGAAAATTATACTTAATAAAGCGAGTTGTGACTCATTTTATCTGATTTTTAGTAACCGAGATATTTAATTATGGATGAATTAAATAGTGTAAGATTTGAAAACGATAATCCATGCTCACAAGTGTTTAATCAATACTGCTTGTTAACTATTCTACGATATGTGTGGGACAGATGTAAGAACATAAAATATAAAGCAGTAAAATACATACGAGATTGGTAACCCAGTTCGGTTCAATAACCTATTCTGGGGGGATTGCTCCCAAACTTGAAGATTCGACTGTTACTCCTTCATGAAGTGTATTTGGGTTCTTACACATACATGACTCCCTCCTTATGTCGCTCGTTCTTCTCCACGAACTCTTTCGCTAGCCAAAAGCTGTAAGATCCCCTTACAACCATGACACTAGACTCCCTCTAGCTACCCACGACTTCAACTTACAATCTCTCCTGAGATTGCGTACAAAACAGGTATAATAAACCCCTCACGTGTTTCACTCGAAAACACTCAAAACTAGTCTATCACGTTGAACTATTTTAAGGAACAACTACTAGTAAAATACTTTAGACACAAACCACAATGACTCTCAAATAAACGCTAAGAGAATCTAAAACAACGTCCGCCGATTGCACAATGAATCGGCCTTCTTATATTCATCACTTCACAATTGTCACCGATCGTCTTCATTGCTAATATGGTAAGTGGATTGATGGTTTGTAATCTTTCCAAACGTGTGTAGATATTTTCCTTGGATATGAGGGTTATTTGCAGCTCGATATCTACTCCATAAGGCAGTCAATCAAACACATCTTGCCTTCCACCAACGGATCCGCGCAAGATCTTCTATTTATGGAAACTGCCATATAAATGTGTCTCTGGTTCTGTCTGGGACATCAGAGGGAATAGTTTGCCAACTGTTCTTCTTTTCTCGCACAGCAGAATGAATAGCTTTAGGGACATATCCAAGCACACATTGTCAAACATATCTCACCAACAAAACAACACGAACACTTAGTGCATAATTGTGGCACTAACAAGATTGATCTACGTTTGTTGTAGATAATCGTAGTATTTTTATTTTCTCAAATTTGATTTTTGGTTAGTGAGAAATAAAATGTTGAAGTTGGTCACACAATTTGGCATTTATGGAGTGTGGGATATGTGTTTAAGCACCAACAGTTGTGTATTTTATGTAACTTTTGGATATGAATTGATGATGTTTAAGTTGATAAGTTGTGTGATTTGCATAGCTTTTGTGCTCATTATGTTATTATTTGGGGGTTTTTGTATATTTGTGAGTTTTATAGTAATAGTGGTGAATTTTATGATTATTTGATGCAAAATGATCAAGTATATGCCCGGAGAGCTAAATGATTGACCAATTAGGCTCTTTAACCGAATTTAAAGTGCAAAACCCGCAAGAATTGATGAAAATAATTCAAAATAATACAATGGGTGTTTGAAGAGTCTATAAAGATGAAGAATCAAGTTAGGAACGTTGTGCAAGTTGAATCGGCTCAATCGGACGAGCAACGAGTGAGATTGAGTCGTTTTAGTGAAGCATGCACGCACAGGGTCTACCCGAGGGTTGACCCAACCCTCTAGTTGACTTAAAAGTCCTTTTTTGCACATGGTCGAGTCGACCTGGGGGTCGACTGAAACCACACAACCCTCCAGTCGACCCAGACAGATCCAATTCAGGATTTTCGAGACTTTTCTTAACTTTTGGCTTATTTTAACCCTATAGTTTCCTCCAACACTATAAATATCATCTTTACTCATTAGAAAATGCGTTCAACACAATACCATTTAGTCCAGTTCAACTTAGTTTAGTAGCAATGAAATAAGATGTGAAAAGGTGAACACAATTATAGAGGCACAACAGAGGCTTTGGAGAAGCAAAGATTTTGGCTACGTTAAGATTGAAGACTCCAGGTTTTTTACTGTGTTGAGCATTGTTTTATTTACCATATTTTTATTTTATTCTTTTTATTTAAATATGTCTAGGTAATTATTTTATTGATTCTTGGGTTTGTAAGTACATTGATTTCATGGTTTGATTTATTGAGATATATTTTTCGATTATCATTGGATATTTGGTTTCCTAGTTTTGATTTTTCGTGTGTATATTGACTGCAGCAGCATATGTATGCAAGCTAATTAATTGAAAAATTCTCACCAATGACTAAAGTGGGATAAAATAGGATAATCAATTTATGTGATACTCGGAAGAACCGACCAAATGAACAAGTGTTGTGTAGGAATTATAGTCCAAGGTACATGATTATGAGTAATGACGTGTGTGAAAAACCAATCCGGTGAAGTGCATGTTCATTATTTCTATGTTATAACATATGTTCATGAAAACAGTCTGATAATAGTTAAGTGATTTTTCACTATTGATAAATTGAATAAGGCCAAGTAGTCAACAAATCAATCCTAAAAGCCACTGTATGAACTCTCCTTTAGAATCCATTATTTTCATTAATTATTTTATTTAAGTTAATTATGTTTTTGCTATTCAAGCATTTACTTATATGTTCTCTATTCAATTATTTGAGTGTCTAGATATTAATGAGGTGTCTATGTTTTAGTACTTACACTGTTATTTGCCATTACAATTCATGTGGATACGATATTCTTGCTCACTATATATAATAATTACATCGTACACCTGTGGATGTTTTTACTGCTAAGAAAATAGTGGTAAGCACATTTAATAATCCCACATTAATTTCTTAACTAAGTTAAGATGTGTATTTAAGTGTTTAAACACTTAAGTGTAATATCTATTATACACAATGATGTGGACTCCAAGGCGTCAAATCATGAGCACTAGCCAAGGTGTAATTGTCTTGCAGAGAGGGTCTCTGTTAGTGCAATATTTTAGCACTAAGTGTTTTGATTGTCATGATCTTTATGGAAAATCAATTACACACAAATTTTGGTTTTTCATGAATTGAGAAACATGTTCTAGACATGAAACAAGAACATTTTCCGCTGCCAATCTGTTTGAAGATCAAAGGACATATTGATCAAGTGTTATGCTCATAATCATATACATGATTATCCAGAAGCTTCCATGGAGACATTCATGTTGAAATTAAGGAGGTGGAGATTCTTATTGAAGATAGACGTTTGAGAGTAGAAACTGCCTTATCCAGATTTGTTAGGGAAAATAATTAAGTGATGAAGTTTTAATGAAATGTCAAAATGCTCTAGATGAAATGTCAAAACACTCAAGGCCAATTTGAGTTCATGTCTACCTTAGAACTGAACCAAAGATGATGAGAAATCAAGAAGACTCGAGCTGAACTGAACGTCAAGTCCATCATGGAAGTTAAACTGATGTCAATATCTTTATCAAGCTGATGAAACTGAAGTTCAAACTGAAAAAGTCATGGGAACTGAAGAGAAACTGAAGAGAATAGGTTAAGAAAGTTTGCAAACTGAAGATTGATATGACTAAACCGAATCATCTCAAACTGAAGACCAAACTAGCACGCAAACTGACATAAAAGTGTCATTTGAAAAGTCAACCTGACAAATGGTTCCAAGATCAGAATGGTCTTCTACTATAGCTGAATTTAAGATTGTTTGTTACAAGAACAAATCAAGCTGATGCAATTTCAAAAGTCAACCAAGGCATCAATCGCCAAACAGTTTCAAATTCAGAACGACTTTCTGCATCAACAAAATTGTTGGACATTAATTAAAGTCAAGAAATGACCAACAATCATTTTACACTCCTCTATATAAGACGAGTGAAGTGGAATTTGAAAGAGACTATTGCCAATATTCTAAGAGCACTATCAAATTCCTCTCTTTCAAAAAAAAAAAAAAATCTTCTTCGCAAACTCTCAAATTACTAAAAACCGATCATGCCTCATCAGTTTGAACATCAACAAGAAGATCAAGCTCTGCATCAACTTGTCAAAACATTATATTCATCTGCAAAAGTCAACTTGAGAAGAAAAAGAATTGAAAAATCACAAGCACATTCACTTTGCAATTCAAGTCCAGCTCAAGCTCTTCTCAATATAGATCCAGAAAAATTATCAACCCCTGCTCAATCCAAGGAGCTAAAAAAAAACAATTATAAAATAATTGTTGTAAATGAAATAAAAGAAATATTATGAAATATTATCTTTTGGTGTAGAATTATAGTATTGTAAATTGTTAGAGATGAAATTGAGAATCTTTTGCATTTTAGTGGTAGTGATGATGCACTATAGTGCAGACTATTGATGGCCTCAGAAATGGATGTAATAAGAAAATAAAATCTATATAATACTCCCTCCGTCCCATTTATATAGTCCACTTTATCCTCGCACGTAGATTAAAAATATTTATGAAAGCAAGACATTAAAGCTTAACTTCCATTATTATCCTTATTTAAAATTTATGATTTTTAAGAATTTAAGTGGTTAAATTTTAATTTTTAATACATACCAAGGGTATATTTGTATATTACTATGAAAATTAATACTATTTATAGTTATGAGACTATATAATTGGGACACCTCAAAATAGTAAAATGGACTATATAAATGGGGCGGAGGAAGTAATAAATTGAAAATATATAATCACCATTCACCAATAGAAATTCAAAACATAATCCTTCAATTATTAATTTGGTTTTATTTTAATATTCCTTTTCCAGTCGAAAAATTTGTTTATTGAGTCTAAAAAAAAAGACTTTGGAAATCCCGAAATCATATATACTCATGTACCTCTCTCTCTCTCTCTCTCTCTCTTATCAGCTGTCCAACACAGCCTACAAAGCCGCCAAAGAGAGAGAAAGGCCACCTCCCACCTAACTCGGAGAAATGATGAAGGCGTCGTTCAAGGCTAGATACGAACCCGACAAAGCGGCGGCCGCCGCCACCGTATCCGTCAACGCCGGCGACTTCAAGCTCCGCGCCTCCCTGACCGATGCCACCGTCGTCAACGGCCCCAGCTTGAACGGCCTAGCTCTGGCCGTCGAGAAACCGGGCTTCTTCATCGTCGACTACAACGTCCCCAAAAAAGTAACTTCTGATTTCAATCCCTTCTTCATTTCGAGCTTCAAACTATTAATTTCTGTTAAGTACCTTTTTTGTTGCCACTTCGTTGTACAATGTTGTATTTATCGCCTCTTCGATTCTACAAGGATAAATCGACTGATTAATCATACGATACAACAGTTTGAAATGTTAATTGGTTACACGTTTCTGTACTTCTGTTATTATTCGTAGTTGTGTGAATTAGTTTTGATGGAGATTCGTGTATCTATACGCATTTTATTAATTCAATTCATGAATGGTAATTTAGTACATGTTCCTGTGTTTCTGTTACCATTCATAGTTGTGAATGATTTTTGATGGAGATTCATTATTAATCTAATTCATAATGGTATATTGGCAGGATGTTAGGTTTCAATTCATGAATACTATTAAGGTGGCGGAGAAGCCGTTGAATTTGACTTACATTCACAGCAAAGGCGAGGGGCGAACAATTTTGGATGGGGCTTTGGTGATTGATTCAGCCAATAAGGTTTCTGCGAATCATGTTCTTGGCACTGGGAATACCAAGTTGAAGTATACTTATGTACATGGAGGGCTCTCAACGTTCGAGCCGAGCTATGATTTAGGGAAGAATGCGTGGGATTTTGCTGTTTCACGCAAGGTTTATGGGGATGATGTGTTCAGGGCTACCTATCAAACATCTGCTAAGAATTTGGGGCTTGAGTGGACCCGGAGTTCGAAGCAGAATGGTTCATTTAAGGTAAACTCCATTGTTCATTTGATATATGCTAATCTTTCTATGTTATTGGATTAGTAAGTTGATGAAATGTTGCGTCTTTAAATTTAAATTTCTTTAGCTCTCTGTAATTATAGAGTGTGGGGTTTTAATGGTGGATCTACTCTTAGGAAAGAAGGTAATTACCACTTGCTGCTTTTATTGATCATAAATCGCAGTAGTTGTTGAAACATTTTCAGCTTTTATATAAAAGGTAATTTCATGTTTTAGTGACGAAAATTGTAGTTGCTTGTTGAAAATCTTTAAAGTTTTACACCTACCTTAGACGTGATATAGTAAATTAAATAACTAACCAAGTCAATCAGATTTTTTTTTAGTACGCACCTCGTTGTTGGAGAAAAATGACTAATCCTCTTCCATCATTCTTTTGGTAACAAACTAACAACTTAAGCATGAAGTTGCAACTTTGTGTTTGATGTTTTTTGAGATGCCTGCCGTTAGAGTAGTTCTTAACTAGAAGTGGTTTAGATGTAAGCATGAAGACATACAGAATTGAGAAGACTAACAATGACCTTAGTCGAAGCCACTATATATTATTTCATCTAGCAAAAATTTCTTCCTGCCTCTATACAAGCTGTTAGGGTTATTTGCCAAGAACTAGCATTGGGCTTTAGTGGACAACTCATGTATAAATTTGTGGTTGGCCTGTTTCTTTGTTCTGGTACTATTTAAGCTGTCTGATGGTATCCTGCTGCGAAATGACATTTAAGTAAAATATTACTATACTGGCAGTCCTAATAGTTACTGATGCAGTCAAATGCATATGTTGCTTTTGATGTTAATGGGGAGTCATGTACTTACTTTTGCCTACTGCTCTCTTAGTTGCAGTGTCACAGTGTGTGTGTGTGTCTGTTACTAGAAGTCTTAACTTCCACTTTGCTGAATTCACTTAATCATCATCTGTGCAGATTATAGCATCTGTCAATCTGGCAGAGGAACGAAAAATACCAAAAATATGTGCGGAGACTACCTGGGACTTAGAGATGTGATCTCCTGCAGGGGTTGAATCTGGAAGCAAGGATCTTGTAACAGATATAATGTATTTTTTATGCGATGTAGCCTGCAGATTTATACTGTTTCATTTTTCAGTGAGCTGGCTGACAATTTGCAGCGAACTTTTAGCCATTGTAATCCACTCAATTGATCAGTTTATAACATGGATTTCACCTTACAACTTTTGGCAAATTCAATGAAGTTTCTCTTGTGCATGCTGCTAAGTTAACAGCCTGACTTGCAATGTTTTGGAATCCATGCATATCCTTGCTGTATTCTAAGTTCTAACGCTCTATGCTGAGAGTCTGTTGTGTCTGTCTACTAACAGTTGTAACTAGCGGCTGCCTGACCTACTCGATTATAAAGCTGGATGGGTGCCTATTTTAACCTCTCGCAACCTGTTTTATCATGCCTTATCCTCCCTAGCCTGGATTGCGCGGAAGGCATTGAGCAACAAGAGCATGGAACGCTGGTTGGGTGCTTATGTCATTCTCCTGATGAGCCCTAAGGCAGGACAAAATCAGTTGTTGTCCTGAAAGTCCCGTTTAGGACAAGTGTTGGCATGCCGCTGAGGATTGAGTCCCATCCCGTGACGCCAAACCTACTTAGGTTTAAGGCTATGTTGCGATAAAGGTCACCCAGGTTTAAGGTTATGTTGGGATAAAAAAAAAGTTTAGGCTATGTTGGAATAAAAAAAGTAGTGGGCAGACAATAAAACGGATCTAGTCTAACTAAAATTTACACAATGGCCCGGGATAGGCCGGGTCGGATCTCCATATTATCCAGAAAAAAATTATTACGCATGTAGGGGTAGAGTGTTTTTTTGCACTATAAAAATTGCTCATCATCATAAATTAAAGTAATTCAAAATTAATTAATTATAAATTTACTTCAATAATTTTGCTAAAAGAAATTAAAAAAAAATAAAAATTGAAAATGGAAAAAAAAAAACTAAACAAAAGCGAGAAGGTAGATAGCACGTTCGCATTTTTCGAGGAAAATAGAAAGTTTCTTTTTTTTTGAGGAAGAAAAATAGAAAGTTTGGAAAAAAGAGAGAGCTTAGAATTTTTTTTCGGATATATTAATCAATTTTTTAAAAAGGCCAAAATTAAAAAAAAAAAAAAAAGTTCGAACAAGAAGTGGCAATTCAATTTTTTTTTCGAGGTTCCTAAATTTAATTTTACCTTCTTCTCTTACGAGCCTGGTGGCGATAAAGAAGAAGCTGCAACACTGAGTCGGAAGTCATCTTGGTCGAATCTAGGAGTTGTCGTCTACGGCGGACGGGAATTCATTATGCCTTCTCTTCTTTGTTCTTTCATTTTTTAATAATGATTAAATGATATTTTTTAGAGTGTAATAGTATAAAGGGTTAAATAGTCCCCACAGCTATTCTATAGGGCTCATATTGTCTCGTTCTTGACTATTTGGTTCAATTAGCTCTCTTGTTGACTAAAATGACTCACGTTGCTCCTTCTGTATGAGGATGAATAATATAACACCGTTAGAAAACACACACTAAATGTATTTTTTTGCGCACTTGAATTTGTTCTCACACTATTACTCATAATTTACACAGGCTAACACACAATTATCCAAGAACTAATATTTATACAAATTTCAGCATTTTTTTATATATAACAGATATCTAGAGGAGAAAATGTAATATTTTTACAGATTTCTATAAACATTTTTCTTTTGATATCATGACAATACAAATTTTGAATAACACATATCAAGAGAAAAAAATTGGACAGTAAATTTTTTGAAAATCTGAACTTTTTTTTTTTGCAGTATGAAAATTTTGAAAAATAGTAAAGAAAAGAAAGAAGTCAACATCTCAACAAATCATTAAAATACAGAATTTTGAACTTAATCTGTAACGTCCCAATTCATAGTGAATAAGAACGTTAATAAAAAAAATTCATTTATCCATATAAAATGTTCAAATATAATGCGGAAACTAGAAAGCCATAAAGAATAAAAATAAAATAAATAAATAAAATAAATAAAATAAAATAAACATCTATTTATATCTTATGTTATAATAGAATGATAGAGAACCTGCCTAACCTGCCTAATAGATATCTTATAAGTCAAGATCAATTTCGAAAAATGAGAATTAATAAGTCATAGTCCTTTGATATATTTTGCAAAATAAAATATATACATCCTAATTAGATTACATCCCGTCACGACATAAATAAGCAAAAGCATAATACTTGGGTCACATCCCACAAAAACAAATACGGGTCTAGCCCTCCTCAAAAGCGTGCATCAAAAGTCCAAAAAGATTAGATCACAATCTACAATAATAATAATCGTTCGTCAGATAATTCAAAATATGATCAAGATAAGTTAGTAATAACAAAAGTTATAATGCGTGTCATTGGGAGAACGTAGTGGTCATTTTTTTCGCATGCTTCGCCTCTTGACTCCTTAACCTGAAAAAAAATATCAAATAAATAGGGTGTGAGCATGCAAGCATACTCAGTGGGGGTGTACATGCTGCAAGCAGTTATAACCAATTGTGTAGTGCAACATCACATAATGAACTTCTATAGCTTATCTGTATCTGTGTGAGACTAGTCTCGGTCCATGTTGACCCGACCCTTTGGGGCCCGCCCTTGGGCATCTATGTGATCCCTTGGGATCTGACCCACTTGTGGGCCAAGGCGATTCATATGAATGAAACACGACACAACAATGATTATAACCATGTAACAACTACGCTTACAGATAAAAGTAAACCCCACCTCAAAAGTTTACAAATTCAATTTAACCTCTTCAAGCTTGGAGCAGTTGTCTGTTCTTGAGCCTCGATTGCACCACTCCTTTGATATGAGAGAGAGATTGATGAGAGATAAGAGAGTGAGGTGAGCTTCCTTTCAAGAGTGTGGGAGAGAGAGAGATAGATCATTCTAGAATATAGGAGAGGTGTTCTTTATTTTACTACATAAGGCAAATATCTAAGATATTTTGCTCCAAATAAATTTCCTATTCAATTCTTTGTTATTAAATTTATTTATTTATTTCATTTTTATTTACATATTATTATTATTATTATTATTACTATTTTTATTTTTAAATCCAAAATCTTTAAATACTTATGATTTAAATTATGCAATTTTATTCGTTAATCTCAGTTATGGATCTATTCAAAGTTACAAATTTACTTTTCTATATTGAATAATTTTAAATAAATTTTCCACTTATTACTTACTAGGGGCGCATCGTAGCTCAAGTGCCAAACAACCTGTAAACATTTAAATCAAAAACAACAAATATCAAAAAATAAATTATTTAATTTGCAAATAACAATTTAAATTTAAAGAAGATTCGGGGTATTACATCCTACCCTCCTTAAAATAATTTCGTCCTCGAAATTAACCTGCCAAGTCCTTAGCTTCAGAATATCGAGTTAGAAGTTCATTTTCCCTCTCCTAAGTGGCTTCTTCGGGTCCATGTCTACTCCATTGAACCTTTACTAACAGCATGAGTCGATTTCTAAGGGTATGAACTTTTCTATCTAAGATAGCAATTGGAGTCCCCTCATAGGTTAGGTCTTGATAAATATGAATATTTTCGTGTGAAATGAAATGGCTAAGATCCGGAACGTGTCTTCTAAGTAATGACACGTGGAACACGTCATGAACGTCAGCTAAGTCTGGGGGTAAGGCTAGATGATAAGCAATGTCTCCTATCTTTTCAAGTATCTCAAACGGTCCCACAAAGCGAGGCTGTAGTTTGCCCTTTCTACCAAATCTGATCACTCCTTTCATTGGCGCTATCTTCAAGAACACTTTGTCTCCAACATCGAAATGCACGTCTTTTCTCTTGGAATCAGCATATGACTTTTGACGATCTTGGGCGATCTTGATTCTTTCTCTAATCTTTGTGATCACTCCAACAGTCTTTTCAACTATTTCAGGCCCCAAAATTTGTCGCTCCCCAACTTCATCCCAGTGGATTGGTGATCTACATTTTCTTCCATATAGTGCTTCATAGAGAGCCATTCCTATTGTAGCTTGGTAATTGTTGTAGGTGAACTCCACTAAGGGCAAGTGACTCTCCGAGCTTCCTCCTAAATCCAACACACAAGCACATAGCATGTCCTCCAAGATTTGGATAGTTCTTTCTGACTGTCCATCAGATTGTGGGCTATAGGTTGTGCTAAATCTTAATTTCGTCCCTAAAGCTGATTGGAGACTTCTCCAAAATTTGGAGGTAAATCTGGTATCACGATCAGACACACTCGATACTGGAACCCCATGAAGTCTTACAATTTCATCGATATAGAGTTGAGCCAAACGATCCATGCTAAACGTCATCTTCACAGGGAAAAAGTGAGCGGATTTTGTCAACCTATCAATAATAACCCAGATTGCATGATGACCTTTGACCGTACGGGGTAGTCCTACCACAAAGTCCATCGTAATATGCTCCCATTTTCATTCGGGAATCTCCAATGGGTTTAGTAGTTCGAAAGGGCGCTGATGCTCGGCTTTCACTTGTTGACACGTGATACATTTTTCTATGAATTGCCCAATGGATCTTTTCACATGTCACCACCAATAGATCATTTTTAAATCTTTGTACATCTTGGTTTCTCCAGGGTGTACAGAATATGGAGTATTATGCGCTTCCTCTAGTATTTCTCGTCTTAACTCCTCATTTCCGGGAATGCACAATCTCCCTTCGAAGAAAAGTGTGCCATCATTTGCGATTGCAAATCCTTGGATAGTACCATCTAGTGCCTTTGTCTTCATTTTGCACAAACTCACGAATTCGATCACGTATCATTGGTCTAACCACAAGTGCAGCTAAAACTCCCATTGTGGTGTTTGGCGGGGTCACCACTTCCAAATTTAACTTCTCGAATTCTTTAATTAGTTGCTCTTGCTTGGTCGGTAATGCCTCAAGATAACTTTTTTGACTTAATGCATCCGCTATAACGTTCGTCTTTCCAGGATGATAGTGAATCGTACAATCACGGTCTTTAACTAACTTCTACCATCTTCTTTGGTGAAGGTTTCACTCTTTTTGAGTGAAAAAATATTTTAGGCTTTTATGGTCAGTGTATATCTCACACTTGCTCCCATAGAGATAGTGCCTCCATATCTTTAATGCATAAACCACAGCTGCTAGTTCTAGGTCATGTGTTGGATAATTATGCTCATGCGGCTTCAGTTGCCTTGATGCATAAGCTACGTACAACCTTGCCATACTGCATCAGAACACATCCAAGCCCTTGCTTCGAGACATCACTATATATGACGAACCCTTCAGTCCCATCTGGTATGGTCAATATTGGGACTGTCACTAGGCGTTGCTTTAGCTCTTGAAAACTCTTCTCATATTGCTCGTTCCATTGAAATTTTTCATTCTTATGTGTCAGCTTTATTAACGGGCTAGCAATCTTGGAAAATCCTTCTATAAATCTTCTGTAATATCCCGCCAATCCAAGGAAGCTCCTAACTTCGTTCACATTAGTTGGTGTCTTCCAATTACTTATTGTTTCTACTTTGGATGGATCGACTTCTATCCCTTTTGAAGTGACCACGTGTCTAAGAAAAGCCACCCGTTCTAACCAGAAGTCGCATTTTTGGAACTTAGTGTACAACTTTTCTTTCCTTAAAGTTTCCAAGACAGTCTTGAGATGCTCGACATGTTGCTACTTGTTCTTCGAGTAGATTAGGATATCGTCAATGAAAACAATCACAAATTGATCGAGATATGAGTGGAACACACGATTCATCAAGTCCATGAAGACTCTAGGTGCATTGGAAAGCCCAAATAGTACTACAGTGAACTCAAAATGTCCATATCTCCTTCTAAAGATTGTCTTAGGAATGTCACTCTCTTTGATTTTTAATTGATGATAGCCGAACCTCAAGTCAATCTTTGAAAATACGCTAGCTTCTTTCAATTAGTCAAATAAATCTTCAATTCTTGGCAATGGATATTTATTCTTAATTGTCAACCTGTTTAATTCTCGGTAATCAATGCACATTCTCAACATCCCATCTTTCTTCTTCACGAACAATACAAGCACTCTCCATGGCGATACACTTGGTCGAATGAATCCATTGTCAAGCAATTTTTGCAGTTGAACTTTAAGCTCTTGCAACTCCTTTGGCGCCATTCTATATGGTGTTTTTGATTTAGGTGCAGCTTCTGGTACCAAGTCAATCGTAAACTCTATTTTTCGATTAGGAGGAATCCCAGGTAACTCTTTAGGAAATACATCAATGTATTCATTTACCACCAGCACCTCTGACACTTTGATTTCAGTTGACTTGAACTTGATTATGCTAACTACGTACCCTTGGCATCCTTCCTTCCACAACATCCTTATAGCCTTCATCGCAGTTACGATCTTAGACGTAGCTTTTGTTTTTGCACCATGGAAGATTAGCTTTGGCTCTCCAGGATGTTCGAACTCTACCTCTCGTTCATGATATTTAATCATAGTGTGATTCTTACTCATCCAATCTAGTCCTAAGATAATGTCGAAATCTCGTATTTCTAAGATATGAAGATCTGCTTCAAACTCTTTCTCACTTATGTCTAATTTTATACCATATGCCTTCTTATTGGTGGTAATCCTTTTACCAGAAGGTATACTAACTTCTAATGCATCAAAATTATCATAACAAATGATACCAAGTTTTGAACAAAAATTTGCAGATATAAAGGAATGGGTAGCTCCAGAATCAAATAAGACTAAAGCTGGAACATTTGACACTTGAAGAATACCTGACATGGTATCTGTTCCATCTTTGGGGTCGTCTCCTTCTTCAGTCATAGCAAAGAACCGGAGTTTCACCTTCTTCTCAGGTTCTTGGGTCTTTCTTTCAGGTTCTCTCTTATTCTTAGGGAAATTATATGACATGTGTCCCGGCTCACCGCATGAATAGCAATCATCCTTCTCAACCCTACACTCACTTGTGTGGGGTCTCTTACACTTGGGACATTAAGCCCTATCTCTGTTTGCTCCAGCTGTAGTGGAACCTGTAGTTGGTTGCCATTTTTTATTTGGTGGAGCATTCTTGCCTTTTCCAGACTCTTCCCATTTTTTTTTACCAAACGCTTCATGTTGTCTTTGATCTCTGACCTCCAGCTACAAACTATTTGAAATTGCTTGGGCACGCTCAATCACCTTTCCATAGGTTGGCAACCTAAGGCCTATCAATATTTCAGCAATCTCAAGGCGTAATCATCTCTCAAATCGGCGTGCTTTCTTTTCATCTGTGTCGACAACATACGGTGCATATCACGACAGTTTATTAAATCTTCTTTCGTAGTCGACCACAGTCATGCTCCTATTTTTAGGGTTGAGAAATTTAGTCTCCATTTTTGTTCTGTAGGACTCTGAAAAGTAGCGATTCATGATGAGGTCTTTGAAATCATTCCACGCCATAGCTTGTCGTCGCTCATGTGTCATTGTTCAAGAGTGTGACTCCCACTAGTAGCTTGCTTCTTCAGCTAGCTGAAAAATTGCACATGAGACTTTCTGCTCCTTGGTGCACCCCATGTGCTCAAATATTCGCTCGAGCTCTCGAATCCACTCTTCTGTACCTTCAGGCCCTTCATCCCCCTTAAGTCTTGGTGGCCCCATTCTTCGAAATTGCTCAATGACTTCATAAGCATCCAATTGGGGTTGTGCCACATGGACACCTCCCACATGTCCTATTTGTTGTTGCATGAGACCCTGGAGCTTTTGTAGAAATTCACGAGCAAAATCAGTCCTATTATCAGGAGCATGCGGATCTTCATGGCCATCTTTAATAATCAGATTGTCAGTTGGGCCGGGAGCACATCGTGGAGGCATTATCCTATTACTTATTGGCACACTAGATTGTTAGAGTCTATATTCTAAAGGTTATATCTCGAGGGCTTTTTATATAAAATAGAAAATTCAAAATCCATAAAGCATTGGAATATCATAACCCACGTGGATCATTTACAAACATTATATAAAACTCTACTTAATTCTCATGAATAAATCTTCATCAATAATGTGCCGGGAGCATAATAATCGATCGAACAAGCAAAACATAATAATCATACTTTGTCCCTTCTGGACACTGTTAATCTTTCTCATATTGCATCTTGACATGATCGAACTTTCAAAATTTTCCCAACACAAACATCTCATACTCAGGCCAAACTTTAATCATAACATTTATAAAAATAACATAAATACATGTTACCTTGGTGTCAAAGTCGAGCAGCGATCATGAATCACCTACTTTCCCAATTTCAAATCATAAACAATTGCATCACAATTAAACTTAAATATACCATTTCACACAAAAAAATTGCAAGTCTACATGTAACAGCCCGGTCCCTTAGGCGATCATTTTTTATGGGGACGGGGTGTTAGGCGTCAAAGCCGAAGAAAATAGATAGATTAATTGGAATCCGGGGGGTGTTTTTAGAATTAAACTAAGTTAGCGCCTCAAGAACTTAGGCAGCTTAACTTTATGACTTGGAAGAACTATCATTTTCAACGAATCAATAAGGGTCTAAGGGGTCAAAGGATTCAATTAAGTCAAAGGAATGCCATATCTTAGGCCAATAGAAATTTTAAATAGAATCCAATGACAAGCAGATAAGAATTTGACTATTTAAATAAACAAGATCTCTCATAGGTCACAACAGGTAAGACCCATTAATAGGTTGGAATCAAATGAATCATATTGGCCATTCATAGGACGAAACAAGGGACTGATAAACATGGCTTTTACATGCATTTGAGGAGTTATATAGATCATATTCGAATATTAATGCATGCGTTTGTTGAGTTTTTATACTAGTTTCGAGTTTCCATGGGCTATTTGATGTTTTGGTGTTTCTTGTGCAAGTTTGAGCTGAATTTGGGATTTATCCAAGATCTAGTTTAAGGAAGAAAGTTGCTAGAAAAATAGAGGATCAAGAGAGGGTCACAACGCAACTTGAATCGGGTCAATCGGACGAGAAACAAAGGAGAACAGAGTGAAATGGTGGAGGCGCGCGGAGCTGCCGGCAGACCCCCCGACCGGCGGCCAGAACGGCGAAAATCACTATATTGCTCGCCGATCCAGCCGCCGGTCGGCGAGCTGGGACTTGTCGGTCGGCGGGATCGACGGGAATTATCCCCCGGGCATATTTTCGGCCCATGAACTCATCTTTCGGCCCGGATTTTCGATACCTAGTATATATATGTTTGCTTTGGATGAAAATTGGTGACATTATTCATTATTTTAGAGTTCCAAACTTATTTTACTTTCGAGGTTTGCTGTGAACATTCAAGAAAGAAGAATTCAAGTTTTATTCAACGAATCGTCATTCCGGTTTTTCTATTCTATTGCACATTTATTTTATGTCAATGTTTATTGTTATTTCTATTATTTCTATCATTTTAATTATGCGTGAGTAGTCTTTTATTAATTCTAGGGTTTGCAAAGTATGATTGAAGCTACGTATTTAATTTAATCTTGTTATTTTTCCCTTCCGATTACTGTGTTCATTTGTTCAAGAGCTTTTGATTTCATGCTTAATTACTGATCACAATTGATGCATGCTAGCTAGTTAATTTGAGTCATGGCGGAGATAATTAATTAGTGGGATTAATTGAATAATTTGATACACGTTCTAAGGAATCTGTAGGGGAATTTAAATCTGTGGTTCTATCGGGAGTTAGTAAATTAACCTAGAGATGAAAGTAATAGGTTATTTGTTAACCTAATTCTACCTTGAGACCTGACGGAGATAGGTAGATATATTTCTGATTCCTCACCTTTAATCGGATTAAAATTGGGAAAGATTAGGATTAAATTGAATCATAGTGGATACATGTGTGCTGCATTCCCTAGGATTAATATTTCATTAATTGTTTGAGTTTGATTATTTGCTTAGTTTATTTACTTGTATTATTTGGTTCTATTTCTGCTCTTTTATTCTATTTAAATTCGTGCCTAGTTTTAGTAAACTCATAAATTGGTAGCCTGGATAATAGAGAGTTGTTAGCTTAGTACTCGGTATTATCAAATAATCAGTCCTTGTGGATACGATACTCGATTCGCTTACTATATTGCATTGTCCTGTGTTAGTTGCAGAATTGTGCATAATAAATAGTTCATCAACTTTTTGGCGCCGTTGTCGGGGACTGATTTTGATTTTTATACTGATATTATTACTGACAATAATTTGTTACTTCAGGTGGTGTATGAAAATAAGGTCTACACACCCATACGTAGACCCTGTTCCTAATTCTCCTGATCGAGCCCCTAGATAGAGGAATAAGGAGCGCAGATTCAAAGAAGCAGAGATGGCAGCCAGCAACGAGACTGAGATGGAAGCATTGGCTAGAAGACTGCAAGAGATGGAGCAGCGACTTGCTTAACAGACGGAGCCCGAACCAGAAGTAGCACCTTTAAACAAGCTGTATCGGGCTCCAACAGATAGATACTTAGACGCTGGCTGGGGTGGCGGCATCAACGCCAACAATTTTGAGCTCCGGCCTGTGTTGATCAACATGGTAGCTGCACAACAGTTCAGTGGACGAGCTACGGAAGATCCAAATGCTCATCTGGATGCATTCTTGGATATCTGTGACACTATCAAAATGAATGGTGTCAGCGACGACATCATTCGCATGAGGATGTTCGTCTTCTCACCGAGGGACCGAGTCAATGAGTGGTTCAAGAGTTTGGACAAGGCGTCCATCCACATGGGATCAAATGTGTTAGGCGTTCCTTGCCAAGTATTTCCCTCCATCAAAGGCGCAGAAGATCATTGCAGATATTACTCATTTCTCTTAGATGGGGGATGAGTCCATTTATGAAGCCTGGGAGAGGTACATGGACCTTCTGCGGTCTTGTCCACAACATGGATTTAGCATCGATCAACAAGTCACGCACTTATACAGTGGTTTGACGATCAATACAAAGAGATTGGTGGACGCCTCAGCTGGAGGATGTCTGGTGAATCGCACTGCAGCTGAAGCACTGTGAATTATTGAAGAGATGGCAGCTAACAATTATCGGTGGTCGATAGAGAGACGAGAGACAAGGCCAGCAGCTGCAGTGGCCGAGTTTGGCGTGAATGATTTGAGGGCTGAAGTTGAAATACTGAAGAAACAAGTGCTCGAGAAGCGACAAGGTTCAGAACTCTCTACGGTGGAAAGTGTTAACTTTGTAAATCAGAGAAACTATAATGGCGACACTTACAATAACGGACCGCAAGGATTCCATACCAACAATCCAACGTATCATCCAAGCAATAGAAATCATCCGAACTTTTCCTATTCGAATCCCAACAATGCCTTGCCGCCTCCGGGTTTTGTTGCTCCTACTGCAGCTCCCGCTGAGCCGAAGAAGCCATCATTGGAAGATATGGTGGCACAGTTGATTGCTAATCAAAACAGTTTCATCAGGGCCACCGGCACAAAAATTGCACAAATAGAGAGGACCATGAGTGCCTTATCCAAGCAAGTGAATATGTTGGAAGTCCAAGTGAGTCAATTGGCAGATCAAGTTGCCACAAGCCGGGACAGTTCCCGAGTCACACGGAGGTCAATCCAAATGTGCACTGCAATGCCATTCAGGTGGTGTCCGGCACCGCTCTTTTGCCAGCACCAAAAGTGGCGCCTCCTGCAGCTCCAAAAGTGGCGCCACCTGAGCCTCTTCCCCTTGCTCCAAATTCTGCTGCTGATTATTTGTTTGACATTTTCAAGAAGGTACACATCAATATCCCTCTTCTAGATACTTTACAAGGTTTGCCTGGTGGAGTTAGAATTTTGAAAGAGGCCATCTCGAGAAAGAAAAAGATAGAGGATGTGGAGATGGTCCAATTGGCGGAAGAGTGCAGTGATTGGCTGCAGAAGAAGATGCCGTCGAAGATGACAGATCCGGGTAGCTTCACTATTCCTATAAAGATTGGGAGATCTTATTTTGAGAGAGTGCTATGCGATTCTGGAGCTAGCATTAACTTGATGCCTCTCACTGTGTACAAGAGGCTGCAATTGGGAGCTTTGAAAGAGATTGATATGAGAGTCTAGATGGCCGATAGATCATATGCCAAGCCACGAGGTGTTATCGAAGATGTGCTTGTCAAAGTTGCAAATTTGGTGTTCCCTGCTGATTTTGTGGTGTTGGATATGCCCGAAGACCCCAAGATGCCTTTAATCTTGGGGAGACCGTTTCTAGCAACCTGTGAGGCAGAGTTGGACATAAAGAGAGGCGTGATGACTTTGGGGATTGATAGAGAAAGAGTCATTTTTCGAAATCCTCCACCAAAGGAAATCTTACAGTGTGATGAGGTGAGCTTGGCCCACAGCTTCATGGACGATGTGAATGGCAAGCCGAAAGAGAAGCCAGTGATGAAGGCGACAACAAGTGTTCCTGTAGCTCCAAGAGCACAACTATCTGAGATGTGCATGGTTTTGCCAGATGATGGGGGATTTTCTGCAGCTCCAGTACCCAAGAAGATGAGAGTTAAATTTCGGATCTTCCGAAAAAAGAATGTGAGAGGAGCTATGCTCATTGCAGTGGCACCAGAGAAGCCAACAGTGGCAGTGGATAGTAGTCCTCGAAAGGGGTGACAATTCTGTTGGTTAGAGTGTTGTTTTCGACCTCGTTGACTGTTGAGGTATCGTCTAGCTAAAGACGTTAAATAAAGCACTGGATGGGAGGTAACCCATCATTTTACTCGCTTTGTTTTTCTTTACTTTTCTTTTGTTTTATGTCTTGTTTTCATGTGCTAACATGTAGGAAGACATTTTGGAGCCCAAAGCTAGTTCGATATCATCCATGCCGGTTCCAATATTCTTTTCTCCATATTGGTGTACGGTGAGTTCGTTCCAAACACATCTTGATTTTGTTCCCTCCAAACTTATTCTCTTTGCAGTTGAATAAGTTTGGGGGAGGGGGATGGATTTGATATGTTTGGCACGTGTTTTTCATTTTTTTCTTTCTTTGAGTCTTTTGTTTTGGTTGTTGAAAGTCATGTTGTGGTGAACCCGTGAAATGCTAATGATAGATAAGAGCATTGTTTGGAACATAAGATTGCATGAATTTGATTGATATTGACTTATTTGAATTGATGTACTCGAAATTGAAGTAAATGAAGCATGAATAGTCCTATGAGTTTTTGAGCCTTAATTGTATATCATTGCACAATTTGATTTCTTTCATGAGTATTTGTCATGCATGCTTTGGTGTGTCTAGAACTTGCAATGGTTTCTATTCGAATAATCTCGATTATGTGTAGAATTTAGAAGTGATTGGAGGCCATCTTTTCATAGCCACATTAATTCCTAAACACTAACCGAAAAATCGACCTTTGCTAGCTAATTTTGAGCCATAATTTGCCTTTTGTTCATGAACTTGGATGATAGGGGGTTCGGATGGTGAATACGGGTACCTTGTTATGAGAAATAGTGTTTTTATGGGGAAAGAGTAGAGGTGTTGATATTGGGGTGAAAGATATTCTCATAGGTTCGAGATGGAAAAGAAAAGAAAAGAAAAAAAGAAAAAGAGCAAAAAAATCGAAAATGAAAAAAAGAAGAAGAAAATAACAAAAATTGTGTGAAAAAGATAGTATGAAAAGTCAAATATTAAAAAGGTAGCAATTGAGAATGTTTGCTATTTGTTGACTTATTTGTATATTTCTTGTTGAGAGGAGCAAAAGAGAATATGAAGTTATGCACAATGAATGTTTTGATGTGTAAGGGAGTTGAAAAGAGTTAGAAGATGGATTGTATATCCATACTTGGATTTGGAGTTGAAAAGGGTTGTGAGTGTGTTGAATTGTCGAATCACTTAGCCAAAAATTCTTAACCTTAACCAATGTCCCGACATTACATCCTAAATCAAAGACCTCATTGATCTTTATTCTTCTATGATTGAGTATGAGTGTTTTAGACGATTGGCAAGCCTATGGGTAACACTTTTGCATTTGCATTTGATTTGATGAGCGTTATTTTATACACTTGTGAGACGAGCGATACACATACCAGTGAGGTTCATGCTTTCTTTACGGATATTAATTGTGCTGAGATTTGGATGGGTTGACGGATGTTGAATTTATGAAATTAAATTGTTTCGAGCTTGCTCGTGAAGCATTGGTGATCGAGTTTACTTGTCTTCTCTATGTTTATATTTTCTTAGTGTTCTCTTCATTGCTCGATGACGAACAATGGTTCAAGTTTGGGGGATTGATAAACATGGCTTTTACATGCATTTGGGGAGTTATATAGATCACATTTGAAGATTAATGCATGCGTTTGTTGACTTTTTATACTAGTTTCGAGTTTCCATGGGCTATTTGATGTTTTGGTGTTTCTTGTGCAAGTTTGAACTGAATTTGGGATTTATCCAAGATCCAATTCAAGAAATAAAGTTGCTAGAAAAATAGAGGATCAAGAGAGGGTCGCAACGCAACTTGAATCGGGTCAATCGGACGAGAAATGAAGGAGAACAGAGCGAAACGGTGGAGGCGCGCGGAGCTGCCGGCCAACCCGCCGACCGGCGGCCAGAACGGCGGAAATCTCTGTATTGCTCGCCGATCCAGCCGCCGGTCGGCGAGCTGGGACTTGTCGGTCGGCAGGATCGACGGGAATTGTCCCCCGGACACGTTTTCGGCCCACGAACTCATCTTTCGGCCCGGATTTTCGATACCTAGTATATATATGTTTGTTTTGGACGAAAATTGGGGACATTATTCATTATTTTAGAGTTCCAAACTTATTTTACTTTCGAGGTTTGCTGTGAACATTCAAGAAAGAAGAATTCAAGTTTTATTCAATGAATCGTCATTCCGGTTTTTCTATTCTATTGCACATTTATTTTATGTCAATGTTTATTGTTATTTTTATTATTTCTATGATTTTAATTATGCGTGAGTAGTCTTTTATTAATTATAGGGTTTGCAAAGCATGATTGAAGCTATGTATTTAATTTAATCTTGTTATTTTTTCCTTCCGATTACTGTGTTCATTTGTTCAAGAGCTTTTGATTTCATGCTTAATTACTGATCACAATTAATGCATGCTAGCTAGTTAATTTGAGTCATGGCGGAGATAATTAATTAGTGGGATTAATTGAATAATTTGATACACGTTCTAAGGAATCTGTAGGGGAATTTAAATCTGTGGTTCTATCGGGAGTTAGTAAATTAACCTAGAGACGAAAGTAATAGGTTATTTGTTAATCTAATTCTACCTTGAGACCTGGCGGAGATAGGTAGATATATTTCTGATTCCTCACCTTTAATCGGATTAAAATTGGGAAAGATTAGGATTAAATTGAATCATAGTGGATACATGTGTGCTGCATTCCCTAAGATTAATATTTCATTAATTGTTTGAGTTTGATTATTTGCTTAGTTTATTTACTTGTATTATTTGGTTCTATTTCTGTTCTTTTATTCTATTTAAATTTGTGCCTAGTTTTAGTAAACTCATAAATTGGTAGCCTGGATAATAGAGAGTTGTTAGCTTAGTACTCGGTATTATCAAATAATCAGTCCATGTGGATACGATACTCGATTCGCTTGCTATATTGGATTGTCCTGTGTTAGTTGCAGAATTGTGCATAATAAATAGTTCATCAGGGACAACTCAAGATTAACTGAAAACGAGTAGAATCATACTTGAAAAGAAAAGCCCCTTTATAGGCGAACAACAACAAGAAGCATGCAAGGCCCATTCATAGGTCGATTAAAACTGAATAGATACCAATATGCTCAACAAGTGTGACTTCTCAATTAACTTGGAATTAATGAAAGAATAATTGGGATGTCAAAAAAACATGCTTCTAATTCTCAAAACTTAATCAATAACTGGAATCATAGCAGTTAAGACATGCTAATATCAGGAATCAAGTTACATATATCAAGACTAAATACTAACATCAAAGTACTTAGCAGGAACATAGCGGAAGAAAATTATGTAACCATATAGAGCAACAAACTTGGAAACTCAAACAACTCAGACAACCCCACCAGCAGCACATCACTGGCCTCAGCATCTCAATCTGAAAACACTTGAAAAAGAGGGTGTGAGCACTAATGTACTCAGTGGTGTTTTATGAGAAAACTCTTGATAAACTTTAGAAATATCCAATTATAAACTGACGGCATATGGAGAGCAAAACGCAAAAGCCTTCTCCATATCCGCAAAACTTTTTTCTTTCTTTTTCGGTGCCTTCCTTGGTTCAAACCTATTGTCTACTGCACCCTCAGGCCTGTTTTGGGATAAGAGAGGGGTTACCTCAAGTATCCTCCTGAGTGTGTGAGAGGGCGTTACCCAGCAGTGACTCCCTTTACTTTCAAATGTTCAACTTTAGTGACACGAAGGTCACGACATGATAATGCAAATAAATTGTTCTTTGAGCTCGATAACCTGCTTACAACTGAACTATATCCTTTCTTAAATTTCTCTTTACTTAACCTTAACCTTTCTTTAGCTTAACATTCTTCCTTTCTTAACTTAGCTAGCAATACCAAGCCTAGAGCAATCGTCTAAGGCTAATTCTTTAATTGAGCATGATCTCTGCCTACAAGGGATTTATCACTACCCTAGAAGGCAATACTTAGCTAAATAAGCTTTAGCAAAATCCAACATTCCAAAACTAGGAAATGAATGCGGATAAACATAGATTGCAATTAAAGCAATTCTAAACATCTCATGCTAGCATAAATTGTATATAAACAATCCTAGCATATCTAAACATGCTTGAGAGCTCACTTAACTTATAATAACTCCCTTTACTTTATCAAACTCAAATAACAATTTAACATAATCATGCATAAAACTTCCTTCCTTCATTTCCTTTCCTTGTCTAGAGACTAAACAAGTAGAGCATAAAATAATTTTATTGGATATTTCACCTTTGCCCTATCATGCTTCTAGAGCTTACTACCTCAAACCTTATACATAGTTTAGAACCACCCACCTCGATGATGAGCATCTCGATAACGAGCACGTAGACGAAGCAATAAGCCGAAAATCCTTCATCGGGCCTCCTTGGGGTTCACCTTTTCTTACAAAAATCGATCAATGACTTAGAGACCTTATTCGAGATTCTAACAAGAAATCAAAATGATATCTAAACACCCGCCCCATAACTATAACTTAAAACACGATAATTTAAATAATTTTAAACGCTCAAAATTACCGAAAATGGGGACATATTTTTTGACTCGAACGATCATGATTTCGGACAATTGGCCACTGCAACATCGTAGATCTTTGAAAGAGTTTTGATTTGAGTACTCATGGTTCCAACTGTGTCGAAAATTATGGCCTCCGCACGAAAACGTACCGGAGCTGGCTCGGCCTCTGCGCCGCGGCGCCCCCCTCCCCCCGCATGTGCGCCTTCGTGGCCGAGGGGGTACCCCGCGGCTGCGGGGTGCCCCGCGCCGGCGGCACCTCCCACGCTCGCGCACCTCTCTGGCCGAGAGAGCACTCCCGCGGCGGTGGCTCCTCCTCCACTCTTCTCTCACTGGGAGGTGCGCTTACGAAGAGCGCTCCTCACTCGACTCCTACTCTCTCTCTCTTAAGAAATGAGGGTAAAGAAATGAAAACGAGCAAGAAAGAAGGTAGGGGGATGAGCTCTATTTATAGGGAAAAATCAAGGCTTCTTCAAGAAGCTGCTACAGTGCAACAATACTGCTTTAAAAATATCGGGTTCGATTAAAAGGTGCTTTATTGGATCGAGAGGTCCAAATGACCTCGTTCATGAAATTCGAAAATACCAGGAGGTTCGTTGGCTCGAGTACTATTGAACCAACTTGACTCGGGATAAAGAACAAGTTATCTTGAAGGAAAATGAGAAAAGATTCTCTTTTTAAAAATAAATCTACTATTCCACATAAGAGACAAATAAAATTCCCGAGCGTTCGATTGACGTCAGAATGAAAATCTGGGAACGCCAACGAATTTCTTTAGAACTTTCCTATAGGGTAGGCTTGAAAAAAAAAGGCTCGGGTCAACACAAAGAAATTTCACAAATTTCTAACGATCACGCTCTTACGGAAAAATACTATTCATAACTTCCTTTAAACGCGTTTTAAATCACCGGGAACTCAAACGACTTCAGATTGAAAATCCGAAAGCACCGGCATGCTCCTTGGGTCAACGCCTTTCAAACATGACCAATATCGGCTATAACTAAGCTCGGATCGAAATTCTCGAAAAGATGATTTCACGAAAAACGACCCTAAAATCACGGTTAACTACCAAAACATCCTTATCTAGGCTCCGATTAATTTCTTTAATTTTTAAATATATTTTGAAAACCTAGGGTGTCACACTACATGAGCGTAGACCTGTTCTGATACCACTTCTGTAACATCCCAATTCCCAGTGAATAAGAACGTTACTAAAAAAATCCATTTATCCATATAAAATGTTCAAATATAATGCGGAAGCTAGAAAGCCATAAAGAATAAAAATAAAATAAATAAATAAATAATAAAATAAAATAAAATAAACATCTATTTTTATCACTACAAGAAAAACGTAATTTTACGACGGATTTAGGGACAGAATAAAATCCGTCGCTAGATTAACGACAAATTAACGACGGGTTGTGATTGAGACTTTTAACGACGGATTTTTCTGTCATTAACGTAGCAACGGAAAAATCCGTCATTAAACATTGAATTTAATATTTTTAAATTTAATTTTTTAAGGTAACAACGGACTAACGATGGATTTTTCCGTCGCTACGTTAAAACGGAAAAATCCGTCGTTAAAAATTAATTTTTATTTTTTTTAAATTTTTTTTTAAAAACTTGGCGACGGACTAACGACGGAATAATTCTGTAGCTAATTTTTTTTAATTTTTATTTTTTTTTTAATTTTTAATTTCCCAATTAATACTTAATTTACGAATTTGAAATTATTTTTTTTTAAATTTTGATTTTTTATTTATTTTATTTTTTGGATTTAGTTTATTTTTTATTTTTTTATTATTTTATATTATTTTTTAATATTTTTTTTCAATTATGAATCTGAATTTTTTTAATATTTTCATTTATTTTATGTTTTCAAATTTATTTTATTTTATTATCTTTATTATTTTTAATATTTTAGATATTTTGTTATATTTAAATTACTAATTTATGACTTTTTTATAATTTTTTATTTTAATAATTTTTAGGACTTTGTATTATATAATTATTTAATTTGGAAATAAAAAATCAATGAAAATAGGTTTCGTGTGTATATATATATACTAGTTGTATATTTTAACGTAAATACCTTCTCGCTTATTTGGTTAGAGCTTTAGGGCATAAGGCCATTGGCCCGTGTTCGAATCTCCTGGAGTGTAGATTTCGTCTGAATTAATTCAGGCTCCACAAGCTCGACTCGGCGGCTCAGCTTGAGCCCGCGGCTCAAGCCCCTGGCTCGGCTGGAACAATTTTTTTTGAACGACGGATAAATTCCGTCGCTAATCCGTCGTTAAATTTATTATTTTTTTATTTTCCACGAGACAATTCGGTAATAAGTTAGCGATGGATCAATTCCACCGCTAACATTTTTCTGTTGTTAAATTTGTCATTAAAATGATTTTACGACGAGAGATGGAACATTTTTTTTTGAACGGCGGATAAATTTCGTCGCTAATACGTCGTTAAATTTATTATTTTTTTTATTTTCCACGACACAATTCGATAATAAGTTAGCGATGGATCAATTCCGTCGCTAACATTTTTTTGTCGTTAAATTTATCGTTAAAATGATTTTACGACGAGAGGTGGATCCGTTGTTAATCTGTCACTAAATTGACTTAACGGCGGATTTTTTATGTTTAGCGACGGAAAAATCCGTCGCTAAAACATGATTTTTTTGTAGTGTATCTTATGTTATAATAGAATGATAGAGAACTTGCCTAACCTGCCTAATAGATATCTTATAAGTCAAGATCAATTTCAAAAAATGAGAATTAATAAGTTATAGTCCTTTGATATATTTTGCAAAATAAAATATATACATCCTAATTGGATTACATCCCGTCACGACATAAATAAGCAAAAGCATAATACTTGGGTCACATCCCACAAACACAAATACGGGTCTAGCCCTCCTCAAAAGCGTGCATCAAAAGTCCAAAAAGATTAGATCACAATCTACAATAATAATCAACGTTCGTCAGATAATCCAAAATATGATCAAGATAAGTTAGTAATAAAAAAAGTTATAATGTGTGTCATTGAGAGAACGTAGTGGTCATTTTTTCGCATGCTTCGCCTCTTGACTCCTTAACTTGAAAAAAATATCAAATAAATAGGGTGTGAGCATGCAAGCATACTGAGTGGTGTGTACATGCAAGTAGTTATAACCAATTGTGTAGTGCAAAATCACATAATGAACCTCTATAGCTTATCTGTATCTGTATGAGACTAGTCTCGGTCCATGTGGACTTGACCCCTTGGGGCCCGCCCTTGGGTGTCTATGTGATCCCTTGGGATCTTACCCACTTGTGGGCCAAGGTGATTCATATGAATGAAACACGACACAACAATGATTATAACCATGTAACAACTACGCTTACAGATAAAAGTAAACCCCACCCTAAAAGTTTACAAATTCAATTGAACCTCTTCAAGCTTGGAGTAGTTGTCTGTTCTTGAGCCTCGATTGCGCCACTCCTTTGATATGAGAGAGAGATCGATGAGAGATAAGAGAGTAGTGGTAGAACCATGATTTTTTTTTCTAGGGGGGGCTATTTTATTTGTAGTATATATTTTTTTCACGCAATCAAATAAATATATATTTAAATACAAAACATGAAAAATAAAAAACATAATTTTAATATCAATACAAATGTTTAAATATTTCATACATTATAACTAATCTAAAAATTAACACCGGGTGATGTGATAGAAGTGGTCATTTGAGAAAGTGGTGGCAACTGGTATCTGCGTGTGTCCATCGAAACATTTACATTAGAGTCATTGAAAGAGGAAGAAGATGGACCACTACGATATCTTTTTAAAAATCGCTCCATATTCTACATAAATGAAAAATTCAAAACAAATTAATTCAAATAATGAAATTTTTTCAACTACTTCAAAATCCTAAATTCCTAATTCAAACCCAAAACTCAAACTCTAATTTCATTCCAAGTTAAAAATAAATAAAAATAAACTGAATTCAATTAAACACCCACAATTGATTTAATAATCTACAAATATAACTATATAAACAGGAGACTTGACAATTTTTAACAACTAACCTCAAATAATATCAAAGAAAGAAACCAAATATTTAGTATTTAAAAAGAAAATTTCAGAAAAATTATCTCAAATTTATTTGTTATCTGTCACTGCCAAGAAAGTCGAGAGAAATAAACGAGCTTCTAAATCTCTAAAACTCTAACTCACCCAATAATCAATATAATTGTGCGTCTCGTGAGTCTCGCGTCGTTAGGTTGTCTGCCCTTGATCAATTGAATTTTTTTTTAACTTCAATTACTTGAAAGTAGAAAATTAGGGTAACTTACAATATTACATACGTTCCCTTTTTTTTTATATCTAAAAGTGTGTTTCAAAAACACACTTTTATTGAAACACACTTTTATTAATAGATAGGCTATATCAATATATTATATATATTATATATCTGTAGAGGCATACAGCTGTAGTACACTAGTATTTCTTCTCATGTTTGCAACTTCTTCTTCTTCACATCACGTCTGTGTCTCGACTGCCACAGACTCCTCCTCCTCCTCCTTCTTCTAGCCCCATCATTTTTTCATCCGGCAATTACTACGAGGGCTATCACCGGGGAAAATAATATATACAGACTACTAGTAAAAAAAAATCAGTTGTCCCCCCCAGCCTCTATGTAGTTCCGCCTCTGTAAGAGAGTTAGGTGAGCTTCCTTTCAAGAGTGTGGGAGAGAGAGATAGATCATTCTAGAATATAGGAGAGGTGTTCTTTATTTTACTACATAAGGCAAATATCTAAGATATTTTGCTCCAAATAAATTTCCTATTCAATTCTTTGTTATTAAATTTATTTATTTATTTCATTTTTATTTACATATTATTATTATTATTACTATTTTTATTTTTAAATCCAAAATCTTTAAATACTTATGATTTAAATTATGCAATTTTATTTGTTAGTCTCGGTTATGGATCTATTCAAAGTTACAAATTTATTTTTCTATATCGAATAATTTTAAATAAATTTTCCACTTATTACTTACTAGGGGCGCATCGTAGCTCAAGTACCGAACAACCTGTAAACATTTAAATCAAAAGCAACAAATATCACAAAATAAATTATTTAATTTGCAAATAACAATTTAAATTTAAAGAAGATTCGGGGTATTACATAATCTAAGAGCATAAAGTACCTAAGAGAGAACTTTTGCCAAATCATAAAACTTCAAAATCAAACAAAACCAAATAATCTAATAATATTAATAATTAGATCTGAAATTACATAAAGAGAACTTTTGCCAGAATTTTCGAAAATCTTTAAGAGTGGTTGACGGATTGGAGAATGATTTTCTATTTCTTCTCTTGAATTTTTCAAGTTCGACGATGGCTCGTTGGTGGAGAAATTTAGAGAGAAAAATGAAATTGTGAAAAAGATTGTTCCAGAGTGGTCCACGATTAGGAGAAATCTTATAAAATGGTCGACGATTTCTTCTAGATTCCATTACCGTTGCAAATTGTGAAGAAGATGAGATTGTAAAAGAGAGAGAAAATTCAAAATCTGATTTTGAAATGTGATATGGGGCGGCTGGTGGAGGAGTTTAAAGTAGGGTTTCTTTTTTAAAATGAATATAAGGGTATTTTGATAATTCTGGCTAAAAAAATATATATTTAAAAGTTAGTGGCTAAAATAAATTTTTTAAAAGTTTAAGTGGTTACTTTGGCCCATTTCCACTTGGTGTTAGTTGAAAGATTTTATGGCTTGTGTTAAATGTTTATTTCTTATAATTTGGATATATGCAAAGATTCACTGAGTCAATAACACTTACCCCAAAACTATTATATTTTTCAAGTTGATGATTCATTTGGGCGATGTGAGTGATGACATGTGATGATGGTCTTTAACGAGCTTCTATTATTTAGGTTCTGTTGTATTAATGTTAATTATTTTATATTTTAATAAAAAGTGACGTTTCATCTTTATTATTGTTATTGTATTATTTTATGAAAATTGAAGTGTGACATTCGTCGCTCCCGTTGCTCCTTTTTCTCTCCCTCCCTCCTAAACCTAAATTTGCAAACCATCACCCTCCCCATTCCTCTTTTCACTCCTTCTCTTCCCCATGTAACATTCACATCGCCACCTAGTGGAAAACATCACCCCTACTGTTGAAAATCGAAAATTAGACATGTAAAGAGGTTCAAAAACTCGAAAAAATCAATTTTTTGAATTGCAACACATGTTTGGAAAAACCAGTCCGACTCCTACTGCAAAAGTTCAAAAATTATTTTTTGAATGTACAAGACATGTTCGAAAATGTATTTTTTTAATATTAGTTAGACGACCGGACTAACACTTTTTGAAAAATAATTTTCGAAAATATTCTTCATTTTCAAAATTTGTTTTTTGAATCTGTTTGATGAATGTCGAAAAATATTTTTTGAACAACACTTCGAACCATCATCGTCTCTCAAACCTTCGTCACCGCAGCCACATCTCGTGTTTCAAAATTCAGAGAAACCCTCACGAATTGCGTCCTCTCATGGCATTAATGAGTCTATGTGGTTTCGTATACAACTCACGGTGATGGTGGAAGAAGATGGATTAGTTTCTCACGCCTCTCTCTCTCTCTCTCTTAATTATTAAATTTGTTTAAATTAAATTTGAAGTATAAGGGTAAAAATGAAAAAAATTGTAGCGTGAAGAGTGAAAACACAAAAATAAAAAGTTGATGTGTAGTGTGAGGATAAATTACAACTCAGTGTGATGAGAAAATCTTATAGTGTGTTTATCAAGTCACTGAATTTTAATTTTACCCTTAAAATTTTATATATTAGAATAATTTTGTAGTAAAATCATAGAAATGACTACAACTCACGCGACCACCTCTGCTGATTCCACTGAAATGTTTCGTTTTCAAACCAAGAGTGATCTTTTCTACATTACAAGTTAGTTTCTTTGCTTCCATTCTTCGTCATTTTTGTTGTTTTCTAAGAGAAATGAATAAACAAATGTGTGAAATTGAATAGCAAAATAATGTTTAAAGTCAAACATACGAGGTTTTAATAATACATCATTTCTATCCGATGGAATAAACTAGTGCGTACGTGTTAGTTTCTGGTAAGAATCAGTCTGGACAATTTGTATATATCATTGCAAATGCATAGTTTAATTTCATTGAAGCTTCGTGGGCATTAAACAAACCTGATTAGTTGACGATCACATTAAAGATTGAACACTAAACGACTGTCTATAATTATAAACCATCAAAAATAAAACACTACTCTAGCTGCAGCCATAGCCAAACCCTGTAATTAATGATGGCCACATTTTATGGAAATCTTGCTATCGCCATCTTTCTTCTCTCTCTAATCCCTTTCTCTCTCTCACTGAACTTCCATCTTTCTAGGTTCTCTCCCGACGACACCGCTATTCTTCTAGAAGGCGACGCGGTGGTTTCTGTGGGAAGAATCGAGTTCAACAAGGTCAATTACCTCTACCGAGTCGGCCGAGTCATATACAACGGGCAGGTGCCTCTCTGGGACTCAGCCTCTGCAGATTTCAGCACCCATTTTTCCTTCATCATCGACACGCAAAACCGATCATTATACGGCAACGGACTCGCCTTCTTTCTCTCACCGGCCGGCTTCCAAATCCCGCCTAATTCCGGAGGCGGGTTTCTAGGCCTGTTCAACACCAGCACCACTGGCTCGCCGGGGAACCGGATCGTCTCCGTCGAGTTCGACACCGTCTCCAACGAGGAGTGGGACCCACCGTACGAGCACGTAGGGATCAACCGAGACTCCATTGGCTCATTGGTGACCACCCCGTGGAACGTCACCTTGCACGACGGAGAGGCTGCCGATGTTTGGATCACCTACACTGCCGCTACCAAGAACTTAACCGTATTCTGGAGCTACAACGGTGCCCCGAATTCCAGCCTTTGGTATCAAATAGACCTCAGAGAGGCTCTTCCCCGCTTGGTCACGGTTGGTATCACCGCTGCTACGGGCACCAACGTCGAACGCCACATGCTTGTGTCGTGGGAGTTCAGCTCCAGTTTGGATATCGAAGAGAGTAATGGGAGAAATGAGATGAAGAAGGTGGGAGCGATTGTGGGTTTGGGTGTAAGTGGGTGCATTTTGATAGCCGGTGCTATAGTAGTAGCATATTGTGTAGTGGTGAGAAAACGGAGAGGTGCAAATGCATATGCAAATGCAAATCCAAAGTTAAGCTCAATAGGAGAAGATCTTGAGAGAGGAGCAGGGCCTAGAAGATTTTCTTACGAAGAGCTTGCTTCGGCTACTAATAACTTTTCGGAAGATGGAAAACAGGGAGAGGGAGGATTTGGAGGAGTTTATAAGGGGCGGCTGGTGGATCTAGATATGACTGTTGCTGTCAAGAAAATCTCCAAGAGATCTAGGCAGGGGAAAAGGGAATACATAACAGAGGTGAAGACGATAAGCATGTTGAGGCATAGAAATCTGGTGCAGCTAATCGGTTGGTGTCACGATATCGATCAAGGTGAGTTCATGCTCGTCTACGAGTTCATGCCTAATGGAAGCTTGGACCGTCATCTATTTGGCAGTAGGACTGGGAGGGCTAGTCTTGGGTGGACCGTGAGATATAGAATAGCACAGGGATTAGCATCTGCTCTGCTCTATCTTCACGAGGGATGGGAGCAGTGCGTGGTCCATAGAGACATCAAGTCCAGCAATGTCATGCTCGATTCTAACTTCAATGTCAAGCTCGGGGACTTTGGGTTGGCTCGCCTGATGGATCATGGGATCGACCCCAAGACCACCCGACTGGCTGGGACGTTGGGGTATTTGGCGCCCGAGTATGTGAGCAGTGGGAGAGCCAGTAAGGAGTCGGATGTGTATAGCTTCGGGGTCGTGGCTCTGGAGATTGCTACGGGGAGAAGATCAGCGGATCCATTAGATGAGCGGTCTGAGAAAGGGTTGGTGGAGTGGGTTTGGGATCTGTATGGAGATGGAGAGCTTCTCTCGGGTGCGGATGAGAGACTGCAAAGGGACTTTGATCCCAGGGAAGTGGAACGGGTCATGAAAATGGGGCTGTGGTGTGCTCATCCTGACTGGAACCTCAGGCCATCAATAAGGCAGGCTAGCCATGTTCTCAATTTTGAAGCAGAGCTGCCTAAGCTTCCCTCTAAAATGCCCACGCCCGTGTATTTTGCACCTGCTGCTACTGCCTCCGCAGATCCCCTGCTCACTTGCTCTAGTATCGACATGGGCCGATGAATGCACCGCCACCTACCTACCCATTCTCTCTCATCTTTCGTCTGTTTTATCTCCTCCACCTTTCAATTACTTACGGTCTTAGTTTATATTCTGTAAAATTGAAGTCATTGTCATTCTCATGAATTCATACGTAATTGCATCCTTTGGGTTAATTGCCCAACTTTTCACTTGCTTGTTATTAAACATCCCAAGTTTCTTATAAATCAAATTGAGCCCTGATTCAACCCCCACCTGTTAGAAGGAAATTAGAATATTGTACCAAAAATAGTTTTATTTCTTCCTTGTAATGGTACAAAGACTCTCAATAAGAGATGATGTACATCGTTGTTTGATATATAAAATAATAGATCTATTCTATCTACTATAATTTTTCTCTAATGGTTTCTATTTTTTTCTCTAATGGTTCCTATATCATTCAACATGGTATCAAAGCAGGATAGAATTCAATAGACTCAGAAAAACTTCATCATCGCCTTTTAACCTTTCCCGACCCTATGGTCAAATCTGCAGCAAGAAACCATGGCAGAGATAAGTGAAACCGAAAATACAACAAATACAACCAATACCCCAGATGACATAACCATTCAGCTTGCCAGTCTACTCAAGAATAGCCTCAGCCTGCAATCCATTCAGAACAACAACACTACTGAATCCTTATCAATCGGGTTCAAATTGAACGGAGATAACTATTCGTTATGGGCAATCCTCATGAGAAAAACAATTGGCGGACGAGGAAAATTGTCATATCTCACCAAGGATCCACCAGCCACTACAGAATCAACATACAAAACATGGGAACAAGAAGATCAGTGTGTATTCACACTGCTAATACAGAACGTAGAAACACATATAATCAATAGTGTGTCAAAGTATCCCACGGCTAAGGCCGTTTGGGATGGATTAGCGATTACCTATGGCAACGACACTGATTCCCTACAAGTCTTTGATTTACACAGGAAAGCCAACACGTTGAAGCAAGGAGAATATACTATAGAGGAGACATGGGCAAAATTCCAAGAGATTTGGATGACAATAGACAGGAGAGAACCAAATCCCATGATATACTCTAAAGATATCGACACATTCAACCAAATTGTGCAAAATCAAAGACTATTCCAGTTTCTCACCGCATTAAACGGGGTTCACGAACCTGTGAAGAAGGAGCTTTTGAAGAGGGACCCCTTGCCCTCAGTCGATTTCGCCTATGCAATGGTTAGGTGCGAGACTGCCAGGGACAGAATTCTCTGACCGGTAGTTGTCGACGACGGCGATGCATCATCGGGCATAGGGGTTGGGCTCACGGCGAGAGACATGGATAGAAATCGAAAGGGGAATTGGCCGTGAAAACTAGAGGACGACAAGAGCAAGATGGTCTGCTCTCACTATGGAATGAAAAAGCACACGAGAGAGACTTGTTTTCAGTTGGTTGGATACCCCAATTGGTGGGATGAAACGAAGAAGACGAAGCTACCGGGTAAAAATAGGGGCAACATCGCAGCGGCGGCGACCACCGCCGACCGAGCTACCGGCGCCGGAACGGGCAACATCGGCGGCGGACAATGAAAGGCAGTAGCCATGGAGGTTAGGGTTTCATCTGGAGAAGGTAAAGACGGGAACAGTCGATCCCCAATTAAAGAGGGGAGAAGTTTTAAAAATTATAATTTGGTCTCTATACAAACCTCTAACCAATTTTAGGCCCTAGAAGAATTATCTAGTGCTTGTACTATCCCTCTAAATAATACAGATAAAAATGCTCAGTGGATATTCGACTGTGGTGCAACCGATACCATGACATTTGATAAATTGGATATTGTTTAGCCTACACCTTCCTGGAGAACTCATGTTCAGACGGCTAATGGAGAATTAGCTCCGGTGATGGGAGCCGACACCATTAATCTGTCCCCTACTCTAAAACTGCCAAACTGTTTATTTATCTCTACATTGTTTCATAAACTCTTGTCTATTAGTCATGTTACAAAGGAACTCAACTGCACCCTTCTGATGCAACCGTATTTTTGCATTTTACAGGATATTCGGACGAGGGAGATTATTGGACGTGGCACTGAGTGCAATGGACTATACTATGTGGATGAGATCGTTCAAAAAGGTGCTGTGATGCTGACTCATGGACTTGGAAACCGGACTGCTTGGCTTTGGCATCGTCGGTTAGGACACCCCTCCACAGGATGCTTGAAATTACTGTTTCCAAATTTAATAAATTCCCAAACTCTACATTGTGATACTTGTGTTTTGGCCAAAAGCCGTAGATATTCCTACAAGTTTAATGATACTAGGGTTGACAGTATATTTTCGCTTGTTCATTGTGATGTGTGGGGTCCTACTCCGGTCATTGGGGGTTTTGGTTTTCAGTATTTTTTACTGTTTGTTGATGATTGCTCTCGGATGACTTGGATATATTTTCTAAAACATAAGTATGAGGTTTTCGAGAAATTTACACATTTTCATGCTCTTGTTAACACTCAGTTCAAGAAAAAAAAATCCAAATTCTTCAGTCTGATAATGGAGGGAGTTTGTTAATAATCGCATGAAACAATTCTGTGTTACCACCGGCACAATTTATCAAACCACATGTCCTCACACACCTGAACAAAATGGGATTGTTGAACGTAAAAATAGAATTCTTTTAGAAATGGCTCGAGCCATGTTAATTGAATCGCATGCTCCTACAGTTTTTTGGCCGGAAGTCCTAACTACCTCTGTTTACCTGTTGAATCGTCTTCCCACCAAAGCTCTGAAATGCTAAACTCCTTTACAGGTTCTTTCCACCCAAGCTCAAATCCCAGCCACTCTTACTCTTCCTCTCCGGGTCTTTGGGTGTTCTATCTATGTCCATATTCCTAAACATGACCGCCACAAGCTCTCTCCTTGTGTGGTAAAATGTGTCTTTGTAGGCTATGGGATCCATCAAAAAGGATATCACTGTTACAATCCCAAAACTCGTCACATGTTCACCACAATGAACTGTGACTTCCTTGAAACTGAATACTTTTATCACCATCATCTTAGGAGTTAGGGGAGAATCGGGATAGTTGTGACTCCATAAGCTGGTTGTCAATGCCAACATCAAGTTCTGTCCCGAAAACCGGACCAACAGACGAAGTTAATAGCACCGCTGAACAGATTTCTGAAATTGTGCCGTCCACTGACGTTGGTGCTATTACCAAGACATCTGCTCCCAACCTGATATTTGAGGTATTGAGTCCTGACCCCATTGAAACTAGCCCTAATATTGAGACTAATAATAACAGGACGGATGCTCTAGAAACTGATGATGAAGATGAAGGTGAAACTTCAAGAGACCCAGAGACAGGAAGATATGTGTTGCCACCTAGAAGCATAAGGGGAATTCCACCCAAGAGATACTCTCCAGAGCATACTAGACGTCGGACAAGATATCCGGTTGGAAATTTGGCTAGGGGCAACCTCACTGAGTCAACACAAACTTTTGAGACTGCACTTTTAGGTGAAGAAGAAACTCCTCGATCTGTTGAGGAAGCTTTGCAACATAGTCAGTGGAGAGAGGCAATGAAGAAGAAAATGGATGCATTGGCCAGGAATCACGCTTGGGATAAGTGTAGACTTCCAGAGAACAAGAAACCAGCCGGGTGCAGATGAGTTTTTACCATCAAATAACGGTCGGATGGCATAATCGAGAGGTACAAGGCACGACTAGTGGCCAAAGGATATACATAGATCTATGGAGTGGATTACTCAGAAACATTTTCTCCAGTTGCAAAAATGAATATTGTGAGAGTTCTGTTGTCAATTGCGGCTAATCGTGATTGGTCACTTCATCAGTTTGATGTGACAAATGCTTTTCTACACGGAGAACTAAAAAAGGAAGTTTATATGGAAGGACCTTCTGGTTTTCCAGGTGAGTTTGGAAAAGGTGGGGGATGTCGACTGAAGAAGACTTTGTATGGTCTAAAACAATCACCACGGGCCTGGTTTGGAAGATTTACAGAAGCTATGGTTCGATACGGGTACAAACAGGATAATTCAGATCACACTCTGTTTCCAAAAAGGAAAGACAACCGAGTTACTTGTCTTATCATATATGTGGATGACATGATTATCACGGGGATGATAATGAAGAAATGGACCGCCTTAAAATCAATCTTTTCAAGGAGTTTTAGATGAAAGATCTCGAACATCTGAAATACTTTCTAGGAGTTGAGGTGTTGAGATCGAGAAATGGCATCTTTCTGCGACAAAGGAAGTATACGTTGGATCTTTTAGCTGAGACTGGCTTATTTGACTGCAAACCAGCGAGTACTCCAATCATCCAGAATCACGGATTGCAGATTGTAGATGGTGCTGAATCAGTGGAACAGGGAAAATATCAGCGTTTAGTAGGGAGATTGATTTACTTGTCTCATATTCGACCTGACATTGCATATGCCATTGGTGTTGTGAGTCAGTTCATGCATCAACCTTAAAATGAACATATGGAGGCTACACTGCGGATTGTTCGGTACCTGAAGGGCACGATAGGGTATGGAGTTCTACTAAAAAAGCATGGGAATTTGGATATCCATGGCTATACTGATGCAGATTGGGCAGGAAGCCTAATGGATAGACAGTCCACCGGAGGATATTTTACCTTTGTGGGAGGAAATCTGGTCACATGGCGAAGTAAGAAATAGAAGGTAGTTGAATTGTCTAGTGCTGAGGCTGAGTTTCGGGGGATCAAAAGTGGACTTACTGAAGTGCTTTGGCTACGAAAGTTGTTGACCGAGATAGGTTTTCCTCCAAAGTAGAAGTGCCAACTGTTCTGTGATAACAAAACAGCAATTAGCATATCCGAGAATCCGGTTCAACATGATAGAACCAAGCACGTAGAAGTGGATCGACATTTCATCAAAGAAAAGATTGAGGGAGGTATTGTGGAGTTACCATTTGTTAGATCCGAAGATCAATTAGCAGATATCTTGACTAAAGCAGTCAACACCACTAGTTTCACTAGTGTTCTTGGCAAGTTAAGTATCGATTACCCCGTTACTAAACTTTAGGGGGAGTGTTAGAAGGAAATTAGAATCAAATTGATTGTACCAAAAATAGTTTTATTTCTTTCTTTGTAATGGTACAAAGATTCTCAATAAGAGAGGATGTAAACATCGTTGTTTGATATACAAAATAATAGATATATTCTATCTACTATCCTTTTTCTCTAATGGTTCCTAAACCATTCAACAACACCAACTTGCTTGTCTTTTTAAATTTGTTTTGGCTCAACCATCAATTTGTTACGAACTAGACAAAAATAATCAATCTTGAAAAATAATATGAACACAAATTTTTTTTACCCAATTCATCATATGACTACTGTGAGCAGGGGCGGAATCATAAATTTTTCATTGGGGGCCGAATTATTCTTCACTAATAATTCTATATACTATATATATTTTTTTAAATTACATGTAATTTTTTTTTTCAGGATCTGGGATGGGGTGGCGGGGGGCAATGCTCCCTCAATTCCGCCCCTAACTGTGAAGGTGTTGCCTAGCCAGATTATTCTCTAGAGATGTATTTTTGAATTAGAGTTATAATTACATCAAGAGACTATATATAATAGGAGAGCCCTAAAATAAATAAGGGTCTAAAGGCCTACTAAGAATTTTTGCCAACAACCCATCCATCAGATAAGACGTGGGCATGCCTTATTTATAATCTATTGCTATTTCTTATGACCATAACCTGCAGTATAAGGTGTGGGCACCTTATTTTCTCTTTGCTATTGTTGTTTCATATCACCATAATCTTAGTATTTCTCAAGCTCCACAACTCAATACAATTTTCTAAAATAGACATCGATATGGTCGAATTAACAGTCCCCAATTTTGTTTTCGTTAATATGAGTGTGAAATTTGACCGCTTTAATATTTTTATTTTAAAAAAATAATGATCGAATCACAGCAGACCTAAAGAGACAATTAAGTTGTCAACCAAATTGGAGGTCAATTTATTTTACAAAATAATAGAAATGTTGAATAGCAACCAATTTTAAATTTAAATAATTGTCTACTTTTAAAATTTGTGTTAAATTTACAACTATGCCCAAAATTCATGACTTTTAATCAAATGCAAATTCTCCTCTGATCAGACAATCAACACGTTAGACAAGAAAAAAAAATCAAAACATGTGATACTTTTTAGGAATACTAGTGATACTTTTTGAATTTTGAATGAAATTTTTTAGTGATACAGTTGATACTGATTTTGACATTTTTTCTGGTAGATACTTTTTAAGCATACAGACGATACTTTTGAATTTTAAGTAATACTTTTTAGTATTCAGGTTGATTCTGATTTTAACAATTTATTAGATCAACATGATCAACACGCCTTGACCGTGTGCACTTAATACACACGAGATCTGCCATTAATGCAATTAACCTTTAAATTTATGTTTGCGTTTGAAAGGCAATTGTTGGAAGTCAATGCTCTTGAAATGAGAGATACAATCACAATAGCATATTGGTTTGCTAAAATAAAAAATGTACTACCCAGATCAATATATTTTATTTTATTTAACAGGAGCTTAATATGATTTAAATCATGGTTTCTGATTGGTATAATTATTGAGAAACGCCTCCAAGAGCTAGTGGTATAAGTATTAAATCAGGAAAACAAGAATAGAATATTGCTCAGTTTCACCTTTAAAAAGGGAAAAATACTATATACATAAAGAAGAAACTTACTGAGAGCGTGAACGAATTGATGATCTAGGGAAAACTATAACTAAATTGGATTCAAATCCGCAAAAATACCCTATGGAAAGTTTAAAATGAGAATGCTGAATTTAAATTACCATATAGAAAGATCATACCCAGATCACCAAATCATAGATAAAAATCGATGGTGATGATGATGATATATCAATAGGAAAAACATGCATAAAAAGTGAAATTGAGAATTAAACAGACAAAGATATTATTCACAACCCAATTAGGGGGTAAATTATTCGAAACCATCTTATGGAGCGCTAGATGATAAAGGGTCCACCAGAGCCGACTTAAATATTTTAGGGGCCCTGTTCTAATTATAAAAATTGGGCTTATAATACTAAAAAATCATTATATTTTAAGTTATTAGTAAAAATTGGACCATTATATTAACAAATCAGGCCCCTAATATTTAAAAAATATGCATTGGTTTTGAGGGTCCTGTACTAACTCGCACCTTGTGCCCTTCATTAGTCGACCTTAGGATCCACTAGAAATCAAAATAATAAGAGCCCGATGGAGATATTTGCGAAGTTTATTACCATGAACAATGCAAGATTTGAAAAATTGGAGGCTGAGATAGTGAGATGGGATAGTTCAAGCAAACTATTTGCAGTTGGCTTGAAATGACAAGTAGCACATCACTTAGTTGAACACAGAGATTGTTAAACAACAGAATGTGATGATACCAAATAACCAGTGTTATGCTATAAATCTAAGAAGTGGTATATCATATTTCGGACCACATATGCCCATTCATGATGACTCTGCTAGGTCCAACAAGAGAAAGAGAAAGATGATGAAGTAGTACAGAAGGAAAATGATAGTCATCCATAAGATTAATGTATGCAATGCACATTGAAAAATACCTAAATTTCTCATTACCACATTAGCACCACATCAAAAATCAACTTCTACCAATCTATCCCTCCAATGTTAAACCTAAAAAGCAACTTATAGAGGGACCCCACTTAAACATATAAGTTTCATATATTAATTCATTTACAATATTCATTTATATACTTTAATTTAACCTAATAATTTATTTAATATAAAGTATAAATTCATTAATTATATTTAATTCATCAACCTTTTGGTGGCTCGAATGCAATAAGAGGAGATATAATATTCTCAATCTCAATAATTCAATGTCAATGATTCGGAGACTCGAGAGAGTGAAACTCCCAAAATTGAAATGTCAATGCCACCTCCTTCGGGTCAAACTCAACAATTTACTTATCAACTTTCCAGTATGGATAGAGAAATGCCTCACATATTCGAAGAGGTGCATAAGACAAAAGTAACATTGGATAATTTTTGATCCACTTCAAGAGACTCATCGTGCCGAAGATAAATGAGCACGATGAGAAAATGTATATTGCCAAGTGTAATTATTGCGACAAAGAATATCATTTTCGAAGCAATGAAGGATATGGTACGTTCAGAAAATATTTGAAAGCTCATCTGGTGGAGATGGGGATGACTCGGGGACAAACACAGATGTAATGATTTACATCTTCCAATAATCCAAGTATGTCTAATGAAACTCTTTTATTTAGATATAGTGATTAATGTGCTAGAGAAGAAATGACTAGACTATGTGCTATAAACTCACTTCCTTTTCAATTTTCCGACAGTCTAAATTTTGAATATGATATGCAACATGCTTATAATCCCGCCGCTAAAATAATTCCATGCAATAGTATGAAAAAAAAAAACTCACGAAAAAATAAAAATTAATTTGATAAAGTCTTTTAATGATTTTCCCCATAGAATTTCAATTTGTTTGGATATTTGGAGTGATAGTGTTAAAAATTCTTATATGGGATTTACATGTCATTGTATAGCACGGTCCGTGCCATTTTGCACGGTTCTAACTGTTTGGAACTGTGGAACCGTTGGTTCCCGATTCTGAAACCGTCCTGTAACCCCACGGTGCGGGCCCGGAACCGTTGCCACAACTAGAGTCAAATGTGCTAGAAAATCCAAAGAAGGCGAATCACTAGTGTGCATTTTCTCTAATATTCTCAATCCTTAGTTGTATCTCAAATTTTGCATTTCCTTTATTGACTTACATTTTAAATCATAACCTAAATAGGAGTTAATGTCACAAAATGTGCCAGTTTAGTTTACTTTTTCCTTGTGGATTTGACATCGTTTCATTTTTTACTACAAAATGCTCATCCACTTGTAAAATTGATTCGATTTAAATAAAATTCACATCAATGTACCGAGTCATACAAGTGTCAAATTGAAATTGAGTCAATACATTAACTATGTTTATGTACCTTATCCCAATTTATAGATTCGGTCAAAGTTGTCACTTGTTAAATTTTGAAAAACACATAACGTATCTTAATTAACTAAGATTTTTCTAGGAAAAAAAACCTAAGATTTACTAAATTTAGTTAAACTCTATATTTATTTGTTTTTGAATGAATTAATAAATTGATCAAAATTGCTAAATCACAGCAAAATCAATAATAATTCTTAGTTGCAATTTAATTAATTTATTGATATTAGGCTTTTTGATAAACAAAGGTTTGTTTTTCTTCTTCACTTGTATTTAAATTTTCGACCATACCGTGGCACACCCAATCTAATTTACGCCACACACCGATTTCAGAAAAGCAAATCTCTACTTCCCGCCAAACCATTTGCCGCGAAATCACTCATACCATACAAATAAAACTCCGCCAGTCTCCATTTCACTAACCCCTATTTCTCTCGCGCTCTCTATCTCGGTCCCCCCCCCACCCCCCATTTCTCTCTCTCTCTCTCTCTCTCTCTCTCTCTCTCTCTCTCGCTGTTGCAGCTTCAAAATTAGGCCAACTCAGGTACGCTCTTCTGACGAGATCTGCTTATCCCTTCTTTTGTGCGTGTAATTTCAAATTTTACTCATTACGTTAGGTGTCGGCGAAATCTTAGGGTTTCGGCTGCCATCCGATAATTGTTTGCATTTTGTTTAAGCTTTTGGTGATATACGCATCTAAATTGAGAAGTTTGTATGTTGTCTGCGCCAGATCTGAAGAGATATGTTGTTGAACCAATTATTATTATAGTAATTACCAATTGACTGGTTTTTGAAGTGCCGATTCTTTTAATTTATTGTCTGATCTGGTTACTATGGTTTGTTGGAAAATGATTTAGTCAATTACGTTTTACAGCGCTTCCGTGCTAGTTATATTGAATTTGCAGTGTTTTCCTTCCAGATTGGGTCTAGTGCGTGTTAAGAGACGTCAATTAGGTATACGAGCTTCCCTTATTTGATTGCATAGATCGGATTTATGTTTTTTTCCTTCTTCTGTTGGACTGTTTGAATATGAGCTTAGGTAAGTCACAAGTCACAACCGTGGTCATTATTAGCATTTCTGGTATTACTTTATTGTTTTGGCTTAGGCCAGGTCTCTGCTTGAAGATATAAACATGTCCTTGATTTAATAGTTTGGAAAAAATAAGCTGGCTTTCATTATTTAGATATGTGAAACGAGATTTCTCTTGTCCTTTAAAAGATTCCATCTTGTTCTACCGTCGTATTCTATAGCACATATTCCCAAATTGGTATTGAATCGGCTTCATTTGTTTTGTTGATTATTACAGTTTTGCTGCTCCCATTCATATGCAAGATAGAAAAGGAATCATGGAGCTGAGGAATTGCAGTGTTAAGCATTTTATTCAAACTATTAGGGGTGGGTTGGTGATAAAAAAAGTTTACAATATAGATTCCCATGGAAAGCCAGTGACTCGATCCAAGATTTTAAAGGATGTGTATGACAGTGAAGATGCCAAAAGAACACTGACGCCTCCTTCAGGTTCAGTGTTTTACAATAAACAAGTGAGACGCGAAAACCCATGTTTTCTGGTGGCTGCTAGATCATTATGGGAAATAAAATCTGAACCTGATGATTTTGCTCCCAGTGTTGATGGTGATTCAGACAGTGATTTGGATGATGCTACCACACTGTCACAGCTCAAGAATCGATTGTCAACCAAGAAAAGGAAATATGCTTCCCCTGATAAGAACTCTAAACAAGATAATGCAAGTGCAAAAGCAGTGGAAGATGAATCTGATCTTAATGAGCCACTTATCAATTTGAAACCAAAGCATCCGAAGGCCACAAGGGCTAAAAGGAGATGCCTGAATTCAAGTGTTATTTCCTCTGCAACCATTAAAGTAGCTATTAAATCTGAAGAGAATTTGGTTTCTGAAGGTTCCCCTCAAGCTGGTGGTGAACTAGCTCCAGTTATTCGTGTCAAAACTGAGGTTCCAGATGCTGAGCAATTAGGAAGCCAAAATGAAATGCCTTTGACCTCATCTCCTGGCCATATTGAGTTACTTAATCCTGACCAGAGTATAGTTCTACATGAATGTGACAGAGAAAGAGAATCATTATCGTATGTGAACAAATATGATGAGTGCCTCACTAATGAGATCTCTTATGATCACTTGGAGGATGTTCAACCTCTTTCTGTGCTTTTTCCTGGGAATGAAGTGAGCATCAAGTTTGAAACTCTAGGATATGCTTGCAAAAAGTCTCTAGTAGAAATCACGAAGCTAAAAGAGATTCCAGATTCATGTTCTTCTATAGCTTCATGTTCTGTTGATCCAAATGCAGACGTGTCTTGTCATTCTAATAGTTCTTCAGTTGTCGAAGATATGCCTGAGGAATGTAGTTCTGGCGACCAGGTTCCTGATTTGGCTATCGATGGTTGCATGGCACCTCGTCAGGGATCCGTCTGCGTCTTATTTGAGGATAAAGCTCAGGCAGATATTCCAAATGAGCTAAATGAGTCTCTGAGTATCCCTGGCGAGAACTATGGCTCCAAGCTGGGTTCCATTACTTCCTCAAGTACAGAGGAAAATCTCATTTTCAAGAAAGATAGTATTGATGATGAGGAGCAACCTTCAACATCTTTCCTTGATACTGAAGATGTTATTGAAGGTCATACTGAAAATGAATTATTGAATGCTTTGGACAAGCAGAATTCAGCATTTCCATTAACTTGTGCAGAAAATGAGTCCTCTTTAGAGGAAAGAACTTGTGATAATGCTGATGCAATTTCAACACCCGGACAACAACTTCCTGAAAGACTCTTTTCCACCCGAAAGGTAACTATAGTTTTATGCACGATATTTTAGTATTACACATATTTGTTGGGGCCATCTGAAATTTAATTGGTCTGTGTCTGCAGGCCTTCTCTCCATCTTCTCAAGAGCGATTGTGCTTGGCGATGAATTCTGTTGAAGTCTGGAATGGTCCTGATCAAAATAGTAAGTAAAGTAGTAGGAGTCTCTATGGCTTTCTCCCACTCCCCTTTTTTCTCTAATCACTGTACGCTTGAAGAACCCTACTCTTTTAATTAACCTTTAAAGATGAAGCTAGTTTTGAAGAATATATCAGTCGAGATAGATTCTTTCATGATACACTTCTCTTGTCAATTCTATGAGAAAAAGAATGCCTGACTGAAATTTCACAAATGCCTTTCTTGTCGCTGTGCAAGAAGATCTTTGATTTTCTGTTGTGTTTTGTGTTTAGAGATAGTTTACAGGACTTCTAGTAGCTCTCGTATAATGTTTTTGACATGTTTCTTCTGCCTACTCATGCTGATGCTTTGCCTTTTAAATTTATTTGTCTCCATATTTTCCTTGACCATCCTGCTCAATGTTTGCAGTTGACTCAGAATGCAAAGGAAAGCTATTTGAAAATCAAACTGCAAAGAAGCCTTCATCTCAAAGATCAGAGATCCAGTATGACAAAAAATCTGTAAATCATACACTGCCTGAACAAGTTAGCCAGCCGAAAGTCATCATAAGTCCCAGATGTGTCATCAAGAGATCACAGATAGCCAAAGGCAATCTTGAGGGTCCTCGTTTCTCACGTACCTTACCAAACCTCAGTACTGGGTGCACCTCTGTTCAAGGTTGTTCTGAAAGTGCTGTTGCATTTTCACAGCGCCAGATGCATGACATGGAGTCTATTGCAGTAAAGTTGATGAATGAGTTAAAGTCCATGAAGGACTTTGTAGAGCAAAAAATGCTTTTTGAAGCTTATCGCAATGTTTCCTTAAAAAATGACGCAGATGAGGTATGTAATTAGAAAAATTATTGATGATACTCAGAAGTAATTATTGCTGTACTTTCCAGATGATCATGGTAATCTGAGAACAGTGTTTGCTGAGAGCGTTGCCACCATTCTCTAAATTATTTATTTATGCTTTATTGAAACTTTATTTTTCCTCTGAGCTTCATCTTATTTCCTTTTCTTGAAAAAGCCTCAGTAAACTTGAGGCTACTCTTAAGGTTACAAATCTTTCTGAATAGCGTAGAAGTCTAGCTACCCTTTGTATTGCCGTTGCAAGCTGCAACAGCAAAAGGCCTCCCAATTTTCTGATAAAATTCCCAGGCTGTGTCTTCTGTATTCCAGTTAAGATCCACTTCTATGTTCAGGTGGCTTCGTATGTCAATACAGAGCATTCAGTGCCCATCTAGAAGGAGTATCTGTTTTTATTGTTTTGAGCTAAGACGAGGGTATCTTGATATTCTTCATATGAATCTGATACTAGACTATAAATGCAGTTTACCAATAATATTTGCTAAGTGTCTAACTTTTGTTCCTAGATTTTCAGTTTTCTGCATCTTCAATTTGATTTAATTATTAAGTCCATTAATTAATTTATTTTGATGATTCAGATACTCGTTCTAAAGCAGGATATGCCAGTATATATGTATTTGGAGCAATACTAAAATTGTTATTAAACGTTCTTAATAACATATTGATCTTCTGATTGGCTTGCATGCTTTGCATTTCTGAAAATACATTATCTACAATATCAACAGATATGTTTCTTTCTTCTTGACAGGTAAAATCAGCCATTAATAATGCTATAAGAGCTGAGGGAATGGCTAAAAAGTGGATGTCTATGATGGCCAGGGACTCCAACCGATTCTGTAAAATAATGGTCAGTCCCCTCTGTAGTAACTCAACTCATGTTTACAACTCCCATAATGTATTCTGAGGTTCATGCTTTAAATAGGATTTAACCACTGAAGTACCTGTTGTGAATTCTTGTTTGCTTGAGGAAGTACGGAAAAGATGAATTGTTAGCAGATTAGAAATATTGTAAGAGTTAAATCATATTTTTTACTTGGGACATATCCTGATCCAATTTCATTGTCTTAATTGTTAGAAAATGATGCCAGACAGCACATCTTCTTCAAAGAATACATTCTCTAGGGGGGAGAGGAAGATCATGTTTGCTGATGAAGCTGGTGGACAGCTATGTCATATCAGATTTTTTGATGACGGCTCTGCCTCTCCAGCTTCTAATGCTGTAGAACAGTGAGACCATCAATGAAATGTTTGTTGCTAAAATGCATCTTATACTTCCAAGTTCAGTAACGAGTGCACGTGTGCTAAGTCAGAGAGATAGTTGCGGCTTGTGTATTCTTGAGTGTGTCTGCTAATCATACTGAAGATCGCCTGTGCACGCTCATCCAGGATATCCACATTCTTTTTCAATTTTCCCTTGTACCTTAACTACATTCCTATGGTAAATATCGGATTAATCCTCTGAATCGGAGTTGAGGAATGGTCATGACCCCCTTCAAACTTGTAGGGTTTTCTGTATTGTATTATAGCCTTGCAAGTTATATTCATTTCATTGAAAACTGGCCTTGTAATATATGGTTTGACAGATGATGCATGACACAGGTTAATCAACTGCTTATGGTATCCGTATCACTAACTGAAGACAGTATTTTTCTTCTTTCAAAAAAAAAAAAAAAAAAACACTGACGATAGTATTTTTTTCTGGATGCTCATCTCTCTCTCTCTCTCTCTCTCATATTATTTATGAATTGATGAAGCTTGTTTTTAAAAGGTAACCGACCAGGCCGTCCGTATAAGTGAAGGTCCATGGGATCTTCTTATCTTATATATTCTGAGCTTGGGTAGAGTTTGAAAAAAAATAATACATTGCATTTGTTAAATTGGCTGATTACCCATTTATGCAAGGCTGGATAAGTTCAAGGTTGTACTTCATGTAGGCGTGTCTCCATCCCTGAGTAAAATTATTTATAAGTCAAACGAATTGCTAATTTTCTAATTAAAACGCAATAAAACAACTAACAAATTCACAGCTCATTCATCCCTCAGTGATTTCCGGTCTTAAATCCACTTGTCAACGCTTATAGTTTAAAGGGCAAGGACCCAAATAAGCATTTGAACTACAAGATCGGTACCACCTAATCGTTCGAATTGTTTCTTTCTTGCTCAAATACACTCATAAATTAATTAAGAAGTAAAAATGGCTCCCTCAACTATTCAAAATATATCAAATTCATACATGATGTTAACACCTTTCAGTTAATTAAATTGTGTATAAATGTCTCCAACCTAACTGTTGGATTCGTTCGACAATTCACACAGCAACAATCAAGAATAATCAAAACAAGGACTAAGAACACATGGAATTATAGTGGTTCGATCTTGAAAGATCTACGTCCACTTTGAGAAAGAGATTGCTTTTTATTGATTTGTAACACAAAGATTTCAATGCTTCACCGTAAACTCACTCAAGAACAAAATGAATCTACACAATCTTTGAATCTGAGATGTATCACATGAATTATCTCTCAGATTCTTCTCTCTCTCACTACAAGCTTTCTTCTCTTCTTACTTCTTTCTCTCTTCTCTTTTCTGATCTACCCGACCTCAACTGATGATTGAGCTACTTAATACTTCACAAAAGATAACTGCCTTCAACTGCTAAGCTCACGTGGCAATCAGTTTCAACCGCAGATAACTACCCTAGCTTATCAACCCTTCTTTAGTTGTGCAGTTAAATCTATAACTGATTTGAGCAGATTATCTATGCTTGCATGTGCATGAAACTTCCATGCAGCTCTTGATCACAAACCGTTGATCAAGAACACTTCTGATTTAAGATGATAATTGAATCATGAGCTAGATTCAACAATTCTCCACCTTAGCTCTTGATTCCCTTCTTCAAAAACTAAGCTTTACTTTAGCTTCTTACTGGCTTCAAGAATGCAGCTCCACCTCTTGCTGCACTTCCTCCTTTCCTTTAGCTTAACTCATTCCAATGAGACCAAGACTCAGCTCAAACTTTCTTGTTGGCAAAGCCTTGGTAAGACAGTCAGCAGGATTCACCAAAGTGTCTATCTTGCCAATTGTAATGCTCTTCTTCTCCACCAGATCCTTCACAAAATGAAGTTTAACATCTATGTGCTTAGTTCTCTCGTGATATCCCTGGTGTTTTGCTAAATGAACGACACTTTGATTGTCACAGTTTTAACCTTCTCCTGTATCAAGCCAAACTCAGAGAGTATTCCCTTCAACCACATACTCTCCTTGATTGCTTCTGTAAGAGCTACATACTCATCTTCTGTAGTTGAAAGAGCAACTACTGATTGATGGTATGCTTTCCAGCTAACTGCAGTTCCAAATAAAGTGAACACATAGCCAGTCAAAGATTTTCTTGTGTCAACATTTGCAGCAAAATCAGCATCTACATACCCAACCAAAGCTTCTTCATCCTTGGTGCTTTTCTTAAGCACCAATCCCTTCATACTTGACCCCTTAATGTATCTCATTGCCCATTTTACAGCTTCCCAATGAGGTTTTCCAGGATCACTCATAAACCTACTAATAACACTCATTACAAATGCCAAGTCAGGTCTGCAGCAAACCATAGAATACATAAGACTACCTACTGCACTTACATATGGAATGAGTATCATTCTCTTTCTTTCTTCTTCATTTTGAGGGCTTTGACACACACCCAACTTCAATCCTTGCTTCAGAGGTGTTGTGACAGATTTGCTCAGACTTATATTGTATCTGCACAAGACTTTCTCTAGGTAGGATTCTTGAGTGAGAGTGATCTTTCCTTCATGTCTGACTCTTTTAATCTGCATCCCAAGGATCACTTTAGCCTCACCAAGATCCTTCATTTCAAACTCAACCATAAGAGTTTTCTTTGTGCTTCTGATTCCTGCAACTGAATTACTTGCTATCAACATATCATCAACATATAATAGCAAATAAGTATATGAATTTCCTTCAGATTTGTAGTAAACACAACTATCAAACAAGCTTCTGCAGAATTGTTTTGATATTATGTACTCATCAAACCTCAGGTACCACTGTCTGGGGCTTTGCTTTAATCCATATAGTGATCTCTCCAGCTTGCAGGCCTTTTTATCAGCTTCTTCCACATGAATACCCTCAGGTATTTGCATGTATATATCTTCAACTAATCTTTCATGGAGAAAGGCTGTAGTGACATCCATTTGATGTAACTCCAAATCATACTGAGCCACTAATGCCAACAAGATTCTGATAGAACAGTGCTTGACCACAGGTGAGAAGATCTCATTATAATCCACTCCTTCCTTTTAAGAAAAGCCTTTGGCTACAAGCCTTACTTTAAACCTTACTCCAGCTCCTTCTGTAGCACCTGGTTTCTTCTTGAATATCCATTTACAGCCTACTAGCTTCTGATTCATAGGCTTCTCAACAATCTTCCAGGTGTGATTCTTGTTGAGTGACAACAATTCTTCCTCCATGGCTACCAGCCATTTCTCATTTTCTGAGCAAGAGATTGCCTCAGAATAGCTATTTAGTTCATAAGACTCCACCTCAAGTGATGAATATAGTGCAAAAGATACTAGATCATTTTGCCCATATCTGGTAGGAAGCCTTATAGATCTTCTTGTCCTATCTCTGGCAAGTTGATAGGAGCTTAGATTCTGAACTTCTTCTTGTTCTGCTGGCTCATCATGAGAGTCATCATATTCACTATCATTGTCATATGATTGATGATCATGACTGATCTCCACAGATATGCTGGGTTGATCTTCTCTTTTCTTCAAAGGAAACTGAGATTCATCAAAAGTTACATCTCTGATGACTATGAACTTTTGAGCCTCAATAACCCACAGCTTATATCCTTTTACTCCAGTAGGATAGCCAATAAACACACACTTCACTGCTCTAAGCTCCAGTTTATCTTGCTTTATATGAGCATAAGCCAGGCACCCCACTATTTTCAAAGAATCATATGAGGCAGGAGGACCTCTCCACATTTCTTGAGGTGTTTTAAAAGCTAGAGCAGAGCTGGGACTTCTATTAATCAAGTATGCTGCAGTACATACCAATTCACCCCAGAATGCCTTTGATAATCCTGAGCTACTCAGCATGCATCTCACTCTTTCCAGTAGAGTTTGATTCATCCTTTCTGCCACCCCATTCTGTTGTGGGGTACCAGGAACAGTCCTATGCCTTGTAACTCCCTTTTCTTTACACAATGTCATGAATTCCTCAGAGAGAAACTCAAGACCATTATCTGTTTTGAAAGCCTTAAGTCTCTTTCCTGTCTTATTTTCAACTGTAGCAACCCACTATTTGAATCTTCCAGATGCTTCATCTTTTGACTTCAAGATATAGATCCAGACTTTTCTGGAGTAGTCATCTATGATAGACATGAAATATTTGCCTCCACCTTTGGTTAGAACCTTAGCTGGCCCCTAGAGATCTGAATGTGCATACTCTAATATGCCTGTAGTGGTGTGAGATGTTGTGTTGAATTTTTGTCTTCTTGCTTTGCCATAGATGCAGTGCTCACACATCTGCAACTTGCTGATCTTATCTCCCATGAGCAATCCTTGTTTAGCAAGTTCCTGCAAGCCCTTGTCACCTACATGAGCAAGTCTGCTGTGCCACAAATAGGTGTTATCACCAGCTGAGGAATGGTGAGCTTATGCAGAGATAGTCCTGCCAATCAGGAAATAGAGCTCATTCTTCTTCTTGCCCTCAATTACAACCTTTCCTTCCTTGATACAGTCATTTCCCTTGAGAGGAAGAAAATGTGTATCCCATAGTATCAAACAGACCAAGAGATATAAGATTCCTTCTCAGCTCTGGTACATATCTGACATTGCTTATGGACCTGACTATACCATCATGCATTCTAATCTTCACAGATCCAATTCCCATTACTTTGCATACCTGATCATTTCCAAGAAGCACAATGCCTCCATTGATTAGCTTCAAGCTTGAAAACCATTCTTTTATTGGAGTCATGTGAAAACTGCAGCCTGAGTCCAACATCCAATCTGTGCTAACCTCATCAGTGGTAACACAGAGAGCATCACATGAATCATAACCAGTGTCCTTGCTTACTTGATTAGCTTGATTTCTTTGAGCTTTCTTGGCATCTTTAGCTGCATATTTGGCTATCATTTCTTACCACTTTGGACATTGCTTCTTGAAATGGCCTGGTTCTTGGCAATGAAAGCACTTTAGGTCTGGATTTCTTGGTGCTTCGTTTGTTTTCTTTTCAGCCTTCTGATTTCCTTTGGAGAAGGGTTTCTTGTGCTGGCCTTTAGGATTATTCTTCTTTATGTGCAAGCCTTCTCCAGTTGATTGAGAGCCTCCATTACCAGTTGTTTTCTGCAAATCTTTGCACTTGAGAGCTATCTGTACTTCTTCAAGAGTGATTGTGTCTCTACTGCCAAACAATAGTGTATCTTTGAAATTCTCAAAGAATTTTGGTAGAGCTGACAGCAACAGCAGTGCTTTATCTTCTTCTTCGAGCTTCACTTCAACATTCTCCAGATCATCAAGGAGTTTGTTGAACTCATCCACTTGCTTCAAGATAGATTTATCATCTACCATTTTAAATAAGAAAAGTTTCTGTTTTATATACAATCTGTTGGCAAGGGTTTTCAGATTGTATAGATTCTCAAGCTTCTCCCAAACTGCTATGGCTGTCTTTTCTTTTGAGACTTCCCTAAGAGCTTTATCTCCCAGGCAAAGGATGATCAGGCTGTGTGCCTTTTCTTTGATCTGCACCAGATCCTCAACCTTTTCTTTGCCTTTGTCAGTTGCTTTTTCTTTCTTCAAAGCTACACCTAATCCTTGTTGGATTAGAAGAGCTTTCACCTTCATCTTCCATAGCCCGAAGTCTATCTTGTCTGTCAGCTTCTCAACATCAAACCGCGTCTATGCCATTCTTGATTGGCTACCTTCACTTCCCACAGACGGCGCCAATTGTTGGATTAATTCGTTTGACAATTCACACAGCAACAATCAAGAATAATCAAAATAAGGACTAAGAACACATGGAATTATAGTGGTTCGATCTTGAAAGATCTACGTCCACTTTGAGAAAGAGATTGCTTTTTATTAATTTGTAACACAAAGATTACAATGCTTCACCGTAAACTCACTCAAGAACAAAATGAATCTACACAATCTTTGAATCTGAGATGTATCACATGAATTATCTCTCAAATTCTTCTCTCTCTCTCTCGCAGCAAGCTTTCTTCTTTTCTTACTTCTTTCTCTCTTCTCTTTTCTGATCTACCCGACCTCAACTGATGATCGAGCTACTTAATACTTTACAAAAGATAACTGCCTTCAACTGCTAAGCTCACGTGGCAATCAGTTTCAACCGCAGATAACTACCATAACTTATCAACCCTTCTTTAGTTGTGCAGTTAACTCTATAACTGATTTGAGCAGATTATCTATGCTTGCATGTGCATGAAACTTCCATGCAGCTCTTGATCACAAACCGTTGATCAAGAACACTTTTGATTTAAGATGATCATTGAATCATGAGCTAGATTCAACACTAACTATGGTCGATTCGAACGATGATACCATGCAATGTGGGTATGGTTGGAAAACTCTCGTCATTGGCTTTCTAATTCTATGGAGCAATATCAATGACAAAAGTTTGTATGTGTGAATTAATTTCAAATTTCAACACTAATTCGATGTTGGATCTTGAAATTAAATGAGGGGTTTAAAACTCTAGAATGTGGGCTATTTGGTCATGGTTTCAATTTGTTTGATCGACATTTATAGGTGGTAGATTTTTTTGGAATTGAATTGATTTATGCACATTTTAATTAATGGAAAAACTAATAGTGTTAATGTCAAGTGTCAATTTGATATTTTTTCTAATAGTTGAGGGGGGCAAATTTTACATTTAAATAGTTTAGGTGCATATTTGAGCCAAAAAATAGTTAGAACGTTTACGTGAGATTGGGCATAGCTCAAGTGCATATTTGGTCATTTACCCTTGTTTAAAACTACATGTAGTTATCAAAATATCAACACTATTGGTGGAGTGAATATGATTTTATCCAAAATTTCCCAAGTTCGAATTTTCTCAACGCTTTATAGGTAGAGTATGTTACCAATGATTTTTCTAGTACAATTTATATCTCTTGTGTGGTTTGCGAAGTATTATAGTGCAATTTATCTTTCAAAATTCATGGGTAGCAGTTGCAAGGTTTCTCTCGTGAAAGCATACTTAGAGAGAATTCATGGGTAGCGGCGGCAAAGTTTCTCTCGTCATTCAAAAAAAAGTGCAATTTGTCTTTCTGGTGTAGTCTCTGAGCTTTTCTGTACATGAGTGAAATGTATTAGAGTTTCAGGATTAGTAATTGGGTATACTGTTTCAAGAGCCAACCTTTTTTTTCTCCACATAAAATTTTTAAAAATTTATTTTATCCACCAATTTTTAAACATACTTTTTTATCCATTTTGGACCAAAAGATCCATTCATCCTTTTTTTTAAAAAAAAATATAGATATATTATGCAAAATATCTCTTACATCTCAACCTTCGATCGTCGAAAATAACAATCAATCTATCATTCTCCCACTCAAAAAGAAAAGAATATGAAATGAACTTCACATTGAAAGATTCTAAAGATTGTTAAATGCAAATTCAGGATTTGGAGCTTTAATTTGTAAATATAATATTTTTAGCTCATTCACATTTAAATATTATACTTTATAAAAAACTTGATTTTAATTTGTTCTTAACTGCGCTCAAGATCCGACATGCAATAGGAGGCGCACACAAGTACATCAATAGAATATCAGCACTGTAATTTGGCATTGGATGCGCATACAAGGTATGTGCGCGTGTGCAGTATGAAATATCGACATTAGACATAGCACACACATCGGTTGACAATTTGGCATTGGATGCACGCACAAGGCATGCGCGTGCACTAATGGCTCCGCACGCAACAGTAAATATTGGCAAAAGACATCGGTAGAACATCGACTGATAATTTGGCATCGGGTGCATGCGGGTGATGGCTTCGTGCAACAACAAAAATCTGCGGAATAAATCAGCATAAACATCAACAGAAATAAACAAACACATCGGCACATACACAACGACCGCGCAATATTGCGTGCAACGGTAACTGGGGGTTAGGCTCAGTACGCACGTTCCGATATGGGAAGTTAAAAACTTCATTTTTCCAGATTTTTTGAAGATTGTAAAAATACTTAAGGTTTTTTCTAGATTTTCATAAATAAACTAAATTCGGGATGATTTTTAAGTACCTCAAATGTCAAAGCATATCAATTATGCCTGAAAACTTCTTTCATACTTGTCTTAATTTTCCCCCCAAATCAAACCTCAAAACCAAACAACACCCAATAATCTAACAGTGTTAATAATTTTTTTTAAATAAATTAATATAAGAGTATTTTGGTAATTGAGGGTAAAGATACATTTAAAATTTTGTGGGTAATTTTTTTTATTTTTTTAAACTTGAAGGGGGTAATTTCTCCCATTTCCACATGTTTCAATCGTCGTCCAGATAAAGAAAAGTAATAAGTTTGTTTTTCTCAAATATAAATGTTGGTAAGGATTTTGTAAATAAATCAACAAGGTTGTGGTAGGAACGGATCTGTTGGATCTTTATTTCTTCTTTTTCTTGAAGTTCGTGTGTATGGAAAAACTTAGGCGAAATTTGTTTAATCTTGTCGCCTTTTGTATATACTTCTTTAACTTTTGATATACAAGCTGCATTACCTTCGTAGATAATTGTAGGGGTATTTGTGTGATTGGTTTCAAGTTGCTAGCATTTCGTACAAGTGCTATTACAGATTTGAGCCAAACACATTTTCTACTAGCTTCATAAATATTTATTATCTCTGAATGATTGGAAGATGTAGCTATTGATGTCTGTTTGGTTGATCGCTAGTTGTACCACTATAATAGAACAAATAACCCATTTGTGACTGATAGCTGTGTATTTTATACAACTTTCGGATATGTTATGATAGCTTTTATCCTAGGAAGTTGTGTATTTTACTAGCTTTTATGTCTAAATTTCTATCATTTGTGACTGATCGCTAGTTTGTTTTTCTCGTGTGATTTGCGGATTCTTACTCACATGCATAATTTACTCAGTGGCGGATTCAGGGGGGCTGGAGCGGGCTTCAGCCCCCCCCCAAACTGAAAATTACTCCATTTTTTGTAGGGAGCATTCAAATTTTTTTTTGCCCAGCCCCCCTAGTTGCCGCCGGAAGAAAAATAGAAGATGATAGAATAGAGACTGGAGAAGAATATCTTATATCTGAATACAAAATTGATGAAGTTGTGCAGCACCGGTCGGCGGTTGTCGGATGTTCAGCTGTTGCAGGGTTGCTGACTTGCTGTTCTATTTTTGGTGGTGGACAATAAAGACGAAGAAGAAGAACTATTGAACTAATATATATTATTTAATTAGTTGAGTGTTTGACTTAGTTTTGACTAATTTATTAACTTTTAACTTTGAGAATCGTGTGTTGAAGAAAAACGTTTCTATTAGTTATTAAAAAAAAAAGAATTTTTAAATGAGCAACTTTTCGTCCTTCCCTAAACTAGAGAACTGTATAGCTAATACTCAAATCCCCAATTTCCAAATATATGAAAAGTTAGAAAGAATAAAAATTAGAAAGAAAACGATCCCACCTCTGACCTCACGCACTCACTCCTCTGATTCTCGAATCTTGTCTATCCTCGACTGTGTAGTTTGTGGGCTCGTCTCGGTCTCGTGGCGACGTGGAGTCGTGGTCCCTTCTTTGGGCTCTCTTCCAAAACCAAAGGTAAATATCTTAATCTCTTTTTTTTCTCTATTTAATTGCATATAATTTTATATAATGTTAATTTGAATTTGAATTAGGAATTTTATAAATTATAATTGGAAATTTAAAAATAAGAGTGTTGAATTTAAACTACGAATCATGATTGTTGCATTTAATTTTATATAATGTTAATTTGAATTTAAATTAGGGTTTGAATTAGAAATTTTATAAATTATAATTGGAACTTAAAAAATAAGAGTGTTGGATTAATGCTATGAAACATGGTTGTTGCATTTAATTTATATTGAATTTTGTATTATGTAGACTATGAAGAGGTATTATGACAAAAATTGTAAGGCTAGTAAGGGTGTTTCTTCGAATGACTCTAATGTTCCAGAACCAGTGACTAATCGGCCATCTCGGGCTCGGGTTGAAGTAGAATTAGACTTGAATGATATTATTAGTGATCCGGGATTGAGAAAACCAATTGAGAAATTTGATATTGCTATTCAAGATCAAGTACGAAGAGAGTATTTGACAAGAGGGCCTTGTCAACCAGTGGGTCATAGTTATCCGAAAACAACATCTGGTAAGCAAGTAAGAAGTTTTCAAGATGATTGGTATAAGGATTTCACATGGCTAGAGTACAGTGTATCAAAAGATGCCGCATTTTGTTTTTTGTGTTTTCTGTTCAAACAAACAAATAAAGGAGGTCGATATGGAGAGGAGGCATTTACAAAGAAAGGATATAATAATTGGAAAAATGCAAGAGACAATTTCAATGGACATGTTGGGGCTGCAAATAGTTGTCATAACTATGCTAGGGTACAATTTGAGGCTTTTCAAAATCAAAAGCATAGTTTGGCAAACATGTTCCGATCAAATAGTCGTGACATGGATATTGCTTATCGCGCCCGTTTAACGGCAGTGTTGGACGTGACTTGGTTTCTTTTGAAACAAGGATTGCCTTTTCGTGGACATGACGAGTCAACTAGTTCTATAAATAGGGGGAATTTTCTTGAATTGCTCGAATGGTATAGTCAACGAAATGAAGACATTTCCAAAGTTTTAGGTAAAAATGCTCCTGGTAACAATCAAATGACTTCCCCCAAAATCCAAAAAGAATTAGCACATGCTTGTGCTTCTGAGATCACACTTGCCATAGTTAATGATATTGGAGATAAAGTTTTTTCTCTTTTGGTTGATGAGGCTCGAGATGTTTCAATGAAAGAGCAAATGGGAGTTGTTTTGAGATATGTAAACAAAGTAGGGCGTGTGATTGAGCGATTTCTTGCAATTGTGCATGTGACTGACACCAATTCTCAATCATTGAAAGATGGTATTGATGCTTTGTTTGCACAACATGGTTTATCATTATCCAAAGTTAGAGGTCAAGGATATGATGGAGCTTCAAATATGCGGGGTGAATTCAATGGTTTAAAATCCTTAGTGTTGCAAGAAAATCCATACGCCATGTATGTTCATTGTTTCTCCCATCAACTCCAACTAATTATTATTGCTGTTGCTAAGAGAAACACAGCTGTGATAGATTTTTTTAATTATGTCATGATGATAGTAAATACGACTGCAGCATCTTGTAAGAGGAGAGATCGAATCAGACAGTTAGAGCATGAGAGACTTTTAAAGGAACTCAATGATGGAGAAAGAGAGAGTGGAAGAGGTAAAAATCAAGAAACTGTTTTGATAAGGCCTGGAGATACTCGTTGGGGTACACATTACTTGACTTTGCTTCGTCTATGCTTTATGTGGCATTCAATTGAGCAAGTGTTACAAAATGTAAGAGATGATGCCACTTCTTTTGAAAGTAGAAGTACTGCTGAAGGTTTGATTCAAAAAATGGATAGTTATGAGTTTGTGTTTCTGTTGCATTTGATGAAACATTTATTAGGGATTACAAATGAATTGTCTCTTGCCTTACAACAAAAGGATCAAAATATTGTTGAAGCCATGTCATTGATCAATAGTGTGAAACATCAATTACAGAATTTTAGAGAGGATGGATGGGAAAAGATTTGTGATGAAGTAAACAGATTTTGTGAGTTGAATAATATCTCAGTGATCGATATGGAAGACAATGTAACACGACGTGGTCACAAAAGGCACAGAGCACAACTCATCACCAATTATCACTATTATCGTGTAGAGATTTTTTATCAGGTATCTTTTCTAACTTCTAAATATTTTATATATTTTATCTATCTATTTTTTTTCATTTCTTATTAATTTTATATTAGTTGCTGTAATTTCAGGTTGTTGATTTAACTATACAAGAAATGAATAACCGTTTTTCAGAAGTTAGTACTGAATTGCTTAGTTGCATAGCATGTCTTGATCCAAGAAATTCTTTCTCTCAATTCAATGTTGATCAGCTCATGCGCATTGCTGCTTTATATCATGAGGATTTCTCAACCAATGATTGTTTATATCTTCCTCAACAACTTAACAATTTCATTGTTAATGTGCGATGTGATCCTCGATTTTCTGCAATTAGCAATTTGGGAGATCTTGCTCGTGAAATGGTTAAAAGTGGTAAGCTTTCAGTTTTTCCATTGGTTTATCGTATGATTGAACTGTCATTGGTTTTGCCAGTTGCCACTGCTTCTGTTGAGAGAGCTTTTTCTGCAATGAAGACTATAAAGACTGATTTGCGCAACCGTATGGGTGATGAGTGGATGAATGACAGTTTAGTTGTATACATTGAGAAGGAGATTTTTTCAACAATTGATAATGAGCCTATCTTGCAGCGTTTTCAATCGAGTGATACACGCAGATATCAGTTGCCACCACTTCCTCCTACAAATGCAACTACAAGCCATCAAAGTGTCTATTTTTAGACTAATTTTAATGTATTAGACTAATTTAATATAATGATATTTTTTAGACGTGTTATCGGTAGCCCCCCCAAATATTTTTTTCTGCTTCCGCCACTGAATTTACTTAGAGCACATGCATAATATAGTTAAAAGAAAGTAGGATATTCACGCAAATATCTTGAGGTATGACCTAGCTACAAAAACAATTCATTAATTTTCAATTCCAAAATCTTAAAAATTGCCCCAAAACACCGAAGGAGGGGGTGTGATTACATCTTAAATAATTCATTAGCTTTTGACGTTGCAGAAGTAGAGTACATTAATTATAACTTTATTAACAAATAATTATACATCAACATCTTCCACACACAAACAAGTCGATCACAAAAATCAAATAATAAAAGAAAAGAAAAAAAAGAATACAAGTTGAGATCATCCACAAAACACTTCCTTCAAAATCTCAGTGAATGCCTCTATGATAATCTTATGATGCAGTCTTGAATTGAGTGAAAGGAAACTCATCAAGAGCTGTTCCAGCTCTTTGGGCTCAAAAATCTGTTTCTCCATAATCATTTCCGACATCGATTTCTTGAAATCCTCGTACGGATCAACGGACTTCTTCACCACTACAAAGCTCTGATCCGACATGCATGGCGCCAACTTCCCTAATGTTGGTTTCTTCTCATTATAGTCTCCCCCTTCTCTCCATTCTTTCGATCCATAACGTTTGAATCTTCGTGGCTTGGCCCTCGTCGTCTGCTTCTTGCTTCCATTGATGAGCTCCTCTTCGTAGACAGTCTTCAATGGATGATGATGTGACGAGTTGAAGCTGGGAGGAGAAGAAAACAGGCTGTCAGTCTCATCGCCTGATGAAGAAATCCTGCTTCTGATGCAAGATTTTGGTTTAAATTTATGTTTGGAGTTTTTGTCCTTTTTCTTGTTGGTTCTTGATGCTGAAACTCTCCAATCTGGCTCATCATCAGAACTGCTTGAATGAGGAGATTTGTACGTATCGAGTCGAGGGGTGATCTTTGATGGTGTAGATGGTGGAGGGAGGGGAGTGCCGGGGAAAGAAATGTCGAATGTTTTAGAGTTGAGAGGGGAGAGCATGTATGAAGAAGCATGAGGCAAAGGGCTTTTGATCATTGAACATGCCTTTTTTGGACGACAGATTTGGAAAGATGTGAGGAGAGAAGAGAGCGCAAATTTGGGACTTTTGGCTTTGGCCATCTCCTCTTGAATTGATCAAGAATAAGATTTATCTTCTGATCGATGCTGCTAATTAGCTAACTTCTAGCTAGCTAGCTAGCTTGTTTATGTATATATATATATATACACATGAGAGAGAGAGAGAGAGAGAGAGAGAGAGAGAGAGAGAGAGAGAGAGAGAGAGAGAGAGAGAGAGAGAGAGAGAGAGAGAGAGACTGTGTGTGGAGAGGGATGAGAGGCCGGCTGGTGATGTTAAGGACTTATATTTAATTTGGATGATTGAATCTGACCAAATCTTAGTGATGCAATGAGGTTTATACCTGAAAGCTACAGAGGAATTTGATTGAGGTCATTAATTTTGTAACAAGTTTAATTAGGTTAATTTCTCCATGAGCTAGCTGGCTGCATACATGTGTTGCCTTTGAAGGGGTCAACTTCCAATTTTTGAATCTTAATAATAATCAATGATAGGGCCTGAGTAAAGCTTTTTGGGTGACCTATTGTGAGAATCTCTAGAGCTAATTACATAGGGTTTAAGAAGAAAATTAAGGTTGAAGATTAGCCGTCAAAAATAGGTTAGACATATAGAGTGTATATTGACTACAAAGCTCATATTAGTTTTCACGAGGCTCCGGTCCCCTGAGTTATCTTCCTTTGGTTATCGGAATTTTGAGATATTTGTCAATTTTTTTTTATTTTTTATTGCTTTTTATTAATACAATTCATTAGTGAGTGCAAAGCCAATTATAGCTTGAATCTAAAGGGAACAAGTTGCATCTCTACACTACTTTTGACTTTATTTGAGAGTCAATTAGTGGACCTTTTATCTTTTGGGCTAGTCAAAATTATAGTAATAAACCCTAAGGAGTTAGCTACGAAAAATTCTATGCTACCCAATGGATAATATCCAATGTGGCACAATAAATCTATTGTGACACTCTTAAGTGTCCTAATAAATCTATTGTGACACTTGAGAATATCACAATAGATCTATTGTGCTATATTGGGCATTATCCATTGGGTAATATAGAACTTTTCAGTTAGTTACCTAGCTAGACTAGAAGGATAAGGGCTTGTTTGTTTTCTTTCATAATCGAAAATTTAACTTTTTACTATGCAAATTAAAACACTGAAAACACATATGATTTGTTTTATTAATTCTCAATTTATTTATTTACTTTCTTTTTCCAATCAGGTACCAACTATTTAGTCACACACACATACCATTACAGTAGGATATGTCATTTAAATATTACTCAATTCATCTTAACCATAAAATAGTTATTTTTCATATCAATTACAAATTTAAATTGAAAAAAATAAAATAAAACAGATATATATTTTGATTTTTCAAAATATAACTCTAAATATTAAATAGTTTATTATAACAAAATCAGTACATTTTTTTAAGGGGAAAAATTGAAAATGAAACCAAACATGCACCATAGGTTGAAGACCAAGTCAATAACTGTTTTCAATTTGGAAAATTTAACAACAAATTTCTACTTGTCCTAAATTGCTACCATGTTTGCAGAGGTCCATTTTAAGAGGCAGGGGTTAGTATTTGTCGTTTTCAATGAAAAGGGGCTCAACTGAAATAGACAAAAAGAAGAAGAATGAGGTTCTACTTTCGAGTTCCTTTCTTGCGAAGAACTCTTCAAACTAGTTATAACAATATAGTAAAATGTTATTATTTTGTCATATTATATATTGCCTTAATGCTTCCAAACTTCAATTTCCGGTCATTTATTTTCTGAATTAAGTTTGCTTCACTCCAAACATAAACACCAGAGAAAGAGTGTGAAATGAATGAAAATTAAAAAAATAAAATTGTTCAAAATATAGTTTGCTGTTATCTTATTTGGTTAGGAATGAAAGGCAAATACTATGTTACCTTTCAAGTAGTGCTCGAAGTATCACAGTAAATCTATTTCGACACCTCTAAGTGTCACATTATATCTATTGTGACACTTATAGGTGTCAGTACAATAGACCTATTATGACACATCTGGCTCAGGTAGCATATTATTTACCAGAATGAAATGATTTCACAGCATTTATGAAGATATTAATTAAAACAGTTTGTTTTAGATTGTATAAAATCATTTAGTATAATGGTTAAAGTATCATTATTTTTACATTTAAGGTCATGGGTTCAAATCCTTTTGACCACAATTTTATTTATGCATTTAATTATTTTACTTCTTTTTCTATTTTTGTTTAGTTTTGGATTTAATTCAAATTAAGCATATTGTGTTATAAGTGATACTTTATTGGTATTGAAATATTATTATTATTATTATTATTATTATTATTATTATTATTATTATTATTATTATTATTATTATTATTATTAAAGCCTTACTTTAATTATTATGATTTTAATCCTTATATTATACTCGATCAAGGGCTCGGGTATAGCTTAAAGCTAGGATTACCCGTTTGATCTTTAGGCGTCGTCTTTTCGTGACTTTATTCTATAGATGTACCTTATACCCTTATTTACATCATAGAATAGGTTAATTACCCTAATAAGTTTCTAAGTCATAGCTTTTATGTGTAGGTCTTAACCCGAGGCCGGCTTAGCACGTGCAAGTTGAGATTAAAGCGACAACTACATTTAGCTAGAAGGTGGGCTTACTTACTAAAACTCTTTCGAAAATGTATTTAAACTTTCGTCCAATATGGAAAAATGAATTATGATTTATGTTTATGTTGCTCATTGTGGATTTGATACAACTCATATGAGGATATCTGAATATGTTATGAATATGCTATAGATGATATGTGATCAAATTAGGATTGGTCTCCACTATGTTTAATGAGCGTATGAATTGTGACGTCAAATGTGAAATCGTTATTATGATTATTGTTAATTCTTTTATGCAAATTATGGGACGAATGTATGAGTATGTCCACTGAGTGTTTTCTGGCACTCAGTCCCATTATTTAAAATGTTTTTCAGGTAATTGATGATGGCAGGTGGCGAATGTGGACCAATGGGGACCTTTTATTTTTAGTTGACCGTCTTTTGAATTTATTAGTTATGGTCAAACTATTATATGATTCATATGCTTCCGCTGTATGCTTTGGTGATGATCAACTGTATGATTCTTAATTTCTATGCTTCCGCTGAACCTTGACTTTTGCCACGTGTACGCCTATGAGCATTTTGGTCACGTTATGTTTTATGAATTGACTATTATTATTTTGATGTAGTTGACCAATCAGTTTTCTTAAGATCTATTCCTATTGGTTCTTGATTAGTTAAATATATTGATTCTTGGTGTTTGACTAGTAAACGTAAGCTTCTTTGATATAGCAAATCTCAAATTAATTACTCTATTTAGAAATTTTTCTATGGAATTTTCTCCTTCGCGTGTGTTTCATTAGCACCTTGACCCCTCCGGATTTGGGGTGCTACATATTGTATGTGCGATCTTATCATATGTATTTCCAGTTATTACTTATTATATAGAATTTTTGGTGAATACAACTTTTTGCCCCGACGTTAGTGACTTTTTCAAGAATGTCTTCGACTTTAAAATATTCGAAATACCAACACATCAACCAAAAAAGAATAACTACATTTAATAATTATAATGCTTCATATTGTTATAAAATAAAGAAAAATGACGCAAAATACGTATTATACACTAATTATATGTATTATAAAAGATGTCTATTTAATTTCATATATGCATTGAGACCTATTTATACTTCTGAAAGAAAAAGTTACACGTAACTAATGACTAGGATTAAAATTTGATGATGTTGTCTCCATTAATACTACCCATGTGGTTCTCTCATCTATGTGGCACATGTGCCATTCATTTCTTGTCTCCATGTGGCAATTTCCTTGGTGTGGTGTCTATTAAGATGATTCACCCCCTTGGACACAACACCACAATCACAAATATTAGCTTTGCGTATTCACGTAAGTCTCATGCCAATGTTGTATATCAATTTCTCAAATGTAGATGTTGGTAAGAATTTTGTAAATAAATCAACAAGGTTGTGGTAAAACGAATCTGTTGGATTTTTATTTCTTCTTTTTCTTGAAGTTTGTGTGCATGGAAAAACTTAGGCGAAATATGTTTAATCTTGTCGCCTTTTATATATACTTCTTTAACTTTTGATATACAAGCTGCATTATCTTCGTAGATAATTGTAGGGGTATTTGTGTGACTGGTTCAAGTTTCTAGCATTTCGTACAAGTGCTATTACATATTTGAGCCAAACACATTTTCTATTAGCTTCATAAATATTTATTATCTCTAAATGATTGGAAGATGTAACTACTGATGTCTGTTTGGTTGATCGCTAGTTGTACCACTATAATAGAACAAATAACCCATTTGTGACTGATAGCTGTGTATTTTACACAACTTTCGGATATGTTATGATAGCTTTTATCCTAAGAAGTTGTGTAATTTACTAGCTTTTATGTCTAAATTTCTATCATTTTGTGTTTTAACGTGTTTACAAGTTTTGCAACTAAAGTGACGGAATTGTTGAATATTTGGTGCAAAATGATCAAATTGGAGTTGAAGAGAGCTAAGGGATGATTTAATTAGGCATTGTGCTTAATTAATGACTTAATTAAATTCCAATGGAGTGAATTAAATGATAAAAACCCGTCAAAATCCGAAACCCAAGTTGAAAAGGCACTGGGTCAACCCTAAAGGACTCGATCGATCCATGCATGAAGAATTTGTAAAGGGTTGGGTCGACCCACACTTTTTCACCTGGGTTGACCAGGTGTAAAAATAGCTCTCTGGGTCGACCCAGACATCTCCGTCAATCCATACTCATTGCTCCGCGGATAGACGAGTTTTTCACCTATAATTAGGGTTTCAAACCTAATTAGAAAAAGCTCAAGAATTATACAGGCACTCTACAGAGGCACCACAAGTCACTAACACTGGAGAACACTCTAATTCATCATTGATACACTTCCATACACCTCGAGGAGACAGAGGAGGCTATCAGTACCATCTATACTCAGAGGAAATTATCAAAGCCGTTGAAGAGGAAGAGTTCGATAGTGTGGAGCGAGAATCTATCGTAGAAGACATTTGAATGCCACACAAGATCACCGGTGTCATTTATTTTTATTCTATGATGACGCAAACTCTGTTTCATCTCATTTCAATTATGTCTAGTTAAATTGTTCTAAGGATTCTAGGGCTTGCAAATACTATGGATTGAATGATGTGATTTATTGAATTATATTTTCTGTTCATTATTGGGCATTTGATTACCTAGTTTGGATTTCTCATATGTATGTTGGTGGCCACAAATGTGTATGCTAGCTAGTTAACTGGAAAATTCTAGTCATGACTGGTTAACAAGTGTTGCATAGAAATTTAAGTCCAAGGAACGTGATTGTGAGTAATAACGTGTGCGAAAAACCGACCGCAGTGAAGTACATGCTTATTATTTTTATGTTATGACATGCATTCTAGGAACAATCCGATAACATATTAGCAATTTTCCACCTTTAATCGAGTAACGAAGGTTAAGTAAACAATAAATCAATCCGATGTCCATTGTATGCGCATGATCCCTAGAATCCTCCGTTTCCATTAATTGATTAAGTATTTATATAATCTTATGTGATTTTACATTCCTGTTCTATTTTACCGTCCGTATTCTCTTCTCTCACTGAATTCTTAAGTCTAGATATTGGTATTTTACTTGTGTTTTAGTCTGGTAATTTATTCGAGCTTCAGTCCTTGTGGGATACGATACTCTTACTTACCTAAATATTACAATAGCATTGTGCACTTGTGGTGCGAGTTATTTGTGAATAAATAGTGTGTCAAGTTTTTTGCGCCGTTGTCGGGGACTGAAATATTAAATTGTCTTATTAATTCTAGTATTGAGTCAGTAGTCTAGACAGTTTATTTTGTCTTATTTTTATTTTTGTTGGATTAAGTGTGTGATGTTCTTGGTAAAGGTACTAATGGACAAGCAAAGAGCAGCAGGGAATGCCGTTTTGGAAGCACTCCAGAGGCAAGTAGCGGAGATGCAGCAGCAAGAAGAAAGATAGAATCAAGACCCATAGAGGAATGTGAGAGATATGTTCCAAGCTGCTGAGGAACCGAGCACTGTGGGAGGTCCGCACGACCAGTTTGGGGGAAAACAATCAGAAGACCCGCACGACCATCTGCTTCATTTTCTCGAACTTCGTGACACTATCACAGGAGTTTCCCAAGATCCAATTAAATTGCGATTGTTCTCTTTTTCTTTAACTATATATATATATATATATATAAAAGATATTTGTGCTTGTATCGAGATTTATACAATCTCAGGTAATGTAATTTTCATATGTAATTTTAATAATATTTGGTGTTCTCTTTTGCATTAATTAAATTCCTTTAACTTCTCGTTATCATAAACCTGAAGATCTTATCCCACGTCGTGATTATATTGTTACAGACAAAGCAAATTACTTAAAAATATTAAGATATAAAATTAGTCAAACAAAAAAGGGTATAGAGTATTGTGAAAATCAACTTAAAATCTATACTATAGAAAATAGTCCTTATTGGTTTAATTATTATCAAATGAAAATTAAAAATTCTAAGCAATCGCTTAAAGCTTTTGAAATTCAAGTTAATATTTTTATAGCTTAAAAATCTTCATCTTTTAGCTTAATTGATTAAGTCTAGGTGAACTTTATTTATTATCATTCCCTTGAAACCTTAAGTCGCGTAGCCTTGATATCCCGTTGGTACCAGTGATTGGTGTTTGGGATTTTGTGTAAAACGTTGACAGTGATAGAGATTTAGATAATGAATAGATTAACTAAGGCTTTATCTTTTAAAGCTAGTTCCTCTAATAATATTAGAGATGGAGAAGATAAAGTTAATAAGAAAAATAAGGAGATTATGATTCTTGAAAATAACGTTGAGAAAAATCTTAATGAGTGGAAAATGTCACTATATTCTCCGACTAATATATACAGATCCACATGAAGTTTTATTAGAAAAACTGATTATGTTGTAAAGACTGTTGAAGAATCAGTTGGTCTTATAGACAGTTATCAGCCATTTCATTTATTTTCTCAAACCCTCTTAAATGAGCATAAAAAGAAATTTAAGTTTCTCCATATAGGAATGGTTCAAATTGCTCTCAAACCAGCTACTAGGCTAGGATTAAATAATTATGCTATAGTTGCCGTTAGAGATAAAAGGCATAATAGATTTCATGATTCCTTATTAGGAATAGTTGAATCCAGTTTATGTGATGGACCGATATACTTTTCGTGCTTCCCGAATTTTGTAGTATCATTAATTGATCCTACCATATATCATTCTTCGTGTTTAGACATTAAGACTGAGGCTTATGATTTAAAATGCAGGACAACTCCAAGGGCTCTTGAAAGGTCTAATAAGTTTTTTAAGTAATAACTCTTCAATTTCTTTTTTACATAATTCTAAATGTCTAGGACCCATAGCTATAGGCCTAACTTTTGTAGGGATTTGACTTTCTTTAAAGTATCGTTCATAAGGTAAAGAAACTACATGTTTCTTCCTCTCCCAAAATGCATTCGGAATATCCGAACATATTTCTTTTTCGATTATAATTTGTAAATCTTTAATTCTTTTTTGTAAAATAAGGGAAGAGAGCTTTTCTTCAATTTTTTTATAACAAATTTCCTGTGATAAGGAATTTAAAAAAATTTCTTTTTCTTTTTATAGTCTTTTGAATAGTATCTATCTCACGAGAAGGAGGTTGAGACACAAAATTAAATTCTAATTCTTGTCCCCTTATATGACTAATAATTCCATTTTTTATAATGCTTTTAATAGGATAAAGCATATGTAGGAAAGGATTCCCAAGAATTACATCATGGGATAAATTTTTAACCATTAGAAATGGCATTTCTAAACAAATTCCTTTATTACAAATAGAAGTATTTTGGAGTTTATATTTAACTAGTAATTTTCTTCCCTCTCCAGCATTAAGAATTTCAGTAGTTTTTGCAAAATACCTAGAGGGTACTAACCCTTCATTTATGCAATTTAAATCTGCACCTGAATCAACCATGGCTAGCTATATCCGAAAAATAATATTCTTTATGAACTATTATAGTGACCTTAATATGCCATTTATAAGTAATTACTCTATCTATCATGTTTATGAAGGTTAAAGAATTTAATTCTTCTTGCTCTAGAACATCTTCAGTTTTACTTTCTTCTTCTTCCTCCTCTTCAGAAGGATTATATAAAGTTTCTTTTGATTCTAAAGTAATAACTCTAGCTTTAAGCTCTTTTAATTCTTCTTTTAGAATTTTAACTTCATGTTTAAGTTCAGAAATAGTAACTTCTGATTTAGAAGTGTTTTCAACATTAGGATTTTTAACTCTTCTAAGTATATCTTTAAGATTATACATTTCTTTTGGTTCTGTAATCTTTTTTTCTTCATTTCTATTTTTATAATTTTCTTCAATATATTTTTGAAGTAACTTTCTTTTTTCATCTGGATCATTAATCTTATCAATAAGGTCAAGGACAAAATTTTCTTCTTTTGTAAGAACAAATAATCCATTAGCTTTACATAAAGATTTATAATAATTACAATCTCCATCACAATCACTATTATTATTTTCTTCTTCCGTTTATGAATCATCAGAAACATCAGTTTTTTCTTCTGTTATAACAGAGATTTTTAAATTTTCCTTTTCAGAATCAGTACTATCTAAAAAGATATTTAAAAGTGATCTTTTTAACTCTTCATCAATTTGAAGACTTTCAATCTTCTTTTTTAATTTACACTTATTAGCGTAATGACCAGTTTTATGGCATTTATAACATACTGGAATAAATTTTTCATTTCTCTTGTTATCTTTATTCCGACGATATTTTTTTTGTTTCTTTTAGGATTATAATCCTTTTCTTTTTTCTCATTTGAAATATATTCGTTTTTTCTAAATTTTTTCCTTCTAGGAAATTTATGACTAATCTTTTTATTTAATTTTTTTTATTTTCAGGTGGTAACCCAATTTGTTCACAAAAGTCTCCTAGGATTTGTTTTCCTAGAATTTTCTCTTTCTTTATCTGTCTATGTAATTTTATTTCATTACAAAGACATATTCCTTCAGCCAGAATTTCGGCAACAAGGTCGCCATATGACTAAATAGAATAAGGAATTATTCCTTGATATTTTTATTTTATCCAAGTTTCAACTCGTTCTGCAAATATGTGGGGTAATCCAGCAAGAAAATTTTCTTTCCAAAAATCATGTTTACTATCCTCCCTCCTATATATTTTTGAAAAGAACACATCTTTATACCGTTTGAACTTAGATAAAGTTGGACATCTTAGACTCATAAGTTGCTCTTGTGTTTTATCAAATTGCAAAGATGCAACTCCAATAAAATGTATGCCTAAATATTCATGATTATCTCGCACATATGTTCATTAGAGGCACAGGGGACGTCCTCAGTATCCATCCCATATTCGGTCGGTTAAGTGGGCATATCAGATACGGATGGAGCTGACAGATGATGCCGTGCCCATAGTACTCGCACAGATTCGACCACATGCCAGAATGGGCATTCCAGTGAAATTCGGGATTCAGTTGAAGGACAACTGGTGGAAGGATAGCTACATATCTGCAGGAGAGTTGGAGCTAAGCTGGACTCCTGGAAGGTGCTGCAATAAAAGGATAAGCTCAGACGAGGAGATAAGCTCAATCTAAGGAGATAAGAGCAATCCCTAAAAAATAGGGATTTGTTGAAGCTGAAGCTTATCCAGTCAAGTCAGCGAGGGCACGCCGTTCCGGATTTTCAGCAGAAGACCCCCGCCTGTGGGGAAAACTCTACTCGGAAATGTAACTATTTAAACAAGTTTAATTTCTGGAAAAAAAAGCTTTAGATACTCTGAAACATTTCTACACTTTACATTTCTGCACTTTATTTTCCGTACGCTGCTTAGGCAGCCAAACAATCCGAAAGGTCTTAAACCTTCGGGACTTAGGTTATGTTCATGTTTATCGACGTTGGAGTCGAGTTTTTGCTTAATTAAATCCGTAAGTTTCCGTTATTTTTATATCTTTAAATTCTGCAGTTTTAATTATGTCTAGCCTTCTCGGCTAGATCTTTAATTCTGGCATTTTGATGATGAATTTGGAGTAAACATAAATCTGGACTCGTGAGGCCGAAATGGGCATAGTAATGCATGATTAGTTTCCGTTAATTCTTGTGCCTTGTTCCACGTGAGTGTGTGTCTGAAGTGCCCAGTGTGGCTGATCACTCGTTAGGTAAAGAGGGCACACCAATATTAATTGAATTGGTGAATCGTGACTGTGTGTCGGTTCATATAGTAATAAGGGAATTAATGGGGTGTTGTGGGCACATGAGGAATCAGTTGAACACAACAGATCTGGGTCCGTCTAGGGCACACTGCTGCTTGCTTGCTTACATCTCTTAGAAGAATCGGGAGGTGGGTAACTGGTTAGGGGTTTAATCGAAGATGAATCACTTTTAAACCTAAAATGAAAGGATGGATGAGGAGACGCATGAGAGGAATCCGGTCACCATAACTAGATGACCTATCGTGTATGAAAATTGGTGTGCCCATGATCGAGTTGGTTTATGTTTAACCAAATTCTAATTCAAATGCCAGAACCTTTTGTTATTTGATATTTTCTTTAGTTTATTTTGCAGATTTACATTCAGTTTAGTGACAACACCAAAACTCCCTTTGTGATTGGTTACTTGAAGATAGAATCGTAATAGCTCTCTGTGGGATCAACCCGTACTCATTGGCTAGCTACGCTCGCTGTGGGCACATGAGTTTATAAATATATTTTTGAGCACGAAACGACAGCGCGTTAAAATTGGCGCCGTTGCCGGGAAGTTGGTTTCTAGTGATTTTATCTTCCACAATTGGTGAGCCTGGAAGTTGATGCCCAGGGGCTCTTCAGAGGAGACTCTATTGTACGATCCGGAGATAGAGAAGACTTCGAGGAAAAACAGGGCAGTAGTGAAGACGGCACGCCAAGCAGCAAATAGACCTCGTGAGCCCACACCACCACCAGAAGATCAAGAAGATCAAAGAGATGAAGGGCATAAGGAGGAATGACAGTTTGAGAACGGCCACAACATCAACATGGCCGCAAATGGAAATGCTGCGAATGGCAATGCGGATGATAACAGGACTTTAAGGCAGTTGGTCTTCCTGACCAACATGAATTTGCGCCCAATGGGCATTACACTCCCAGCTGTGACTCAGAACTGGGATATTCACGCAAACTTTATCCAGATCTTGCAGAAGTTCCACGGAATGCCTGGAGAGGATCCACAAAGGCATTTGCAAGATTTTGAGATGGTTTGCCAAACTCAACCATCCGACCATGGACGAGAAGAGTATGTGCGGTTGGTTTCGTTCCCTTTCACTCTTCAAGATGGGGCACGGGACTGGCTGTACACACTACCCACTGGCGCTGTGACCACATGGAGACAACTCCAACATAAGTTTTTGGAGAAATATTTCCCAGCATCCAGAGTGCAAGAAATGAGAAGAAGGATAGGGAGCCTGAAGATGGGAACTAACGAAAGTTTCTATGACTATTGGGGAAGATTCCAGGCGATGCTGGCGAAATGCCCACAGCACCAGATTACTGAACATGACTTGATTCAGTATTTCGTCGGAGGATTGAGACCACATGAGAGAACGATCGTGAATGCCTCGTGTGGAGGATCCATTTTGAACAAACAGCCTGTTGAAGCATTCAGAATCCTCACGGAGATGGTTGAAGACAACCGAGACTTCAGTGGAGAGGGCATTCGGGTTGTAAGTGAAACAGAGAGGGCACCGGACCAGGATAGCAAGATTGATAGATTGTGCGACAAGATCGAGAAAATCTTATCCGGTGCGAGCATGGTGAGGAAGTCCAGACCTTGTGGGGTATGCAAAAGCATATTTCACTTCACGGATGAATGCCCTACTCTACAAGACGAAATGGAAGAAGTGAATGCTATAGGTGGCCAGAATGGGCATTCCAGAAGATATGATCCCCATTCCTAAACTTATAATCCGGGCTGGAGAGACCATGAAAATTTTAGATGGAGAAGACCGGAGGATGGGCATCCTGGACACCCATTGCCACCACCTGAGGAGAAAAGGAAGCCAAGTAGGCTGGAAGATCTTGTGTTTGCAATGGCTGAGGAGAACGAGAAGTTTAAGCAAGAGACTCGAGCTGGTCTCTCGCACATGAGCAAACAAATCAATCAATTGGCTCAAGCCATGCACAAGATGAAGGAGAAAAATGGGAAGCTGCCTTCCCAGGTCAAAAATCCAAGAGAACAAGTGAATACAGTAGCATTGAGGAGTGGAAAAGAGCTTTCGGAGATGGTCATGCCGAGAGAAGAGAAGGACGATGTGCCCTTGGAGGAAGAAGTGGAAAAAATTCCCACAGAAGACAAGGCACAAGAAGCTGAGCAGATTGATGCTGTGCCCATCCCGGAAGTAAAGCAATCTGCCAAGATGCCCACTCCAGAAAGACGGAAACCTCCCTTTCTAGGGAGATTGGCATAGAATAGAAAAGAAGAAGAAACCAAGGAGATGCTAAAAGTATTCAGCAAAGTGGAAATCAATATTCCACTGATCGAGACAATCAAACAAGTACCGCGGTATGCCCGGTTTCTAAAGAAACTTTGTACCAGAAAGGTACGATTCAATGACGATGCCAGGTTTCTAGTTGGGGAGAATGTATCGGATGTGATACAAAGGAAGTTACCTAAGAAGTGTGATGATCCAGGGATGTTCATGATCCCTTGCATAATTGGAGACATAAAAGTCGAAAAGGCCATGCTGGACTTGGGAGCATCAATCAACGTAATGCCCTTGTCGGTGTTCAAAGAATTGAAGATTGGACCCTTTAAGGAGACCTGCATGGTCATTCAGCTTGCTGACAGGTCCAATGTATATCCAGAAGGCCTCATTGAAGATGTATTGGTCAAGGTGGACGAGCTTATTTTCCCAGCAGATTTTTATGTGCTTGACATGGGCATAGCGACTTCAAAATCTTCAGTTTTGTTGCTGGGAAGGCCTTTCATGAAGACAGCTCGAACCAAAATTGATGTGGACAAGGGCACACTGACGTGTGAGTTTGATGGGGAGAAGGTGACGTTCAACATCTTTGAAGCCATGAAGTACCCCCGGATACAGAAAATTGTAATGTTGTGAACACATTTCATTACCCGAGCCGTTCTACTTTATCCATAATGAGCAACAGAGAACCGCTGGAATGGGCATTGTGGGATGGACTGCTTGACCAGGATGCCCTGGACGAGGATGAGGACATAAGGGATGGAATTATGATGCTGTATTCATTGGAAGAAATGCCACACGGACATGTAGACTATGGTGTGCCCATTCGGAGAAATAATGATGATAAGCTCATGCCTTCTATTGTCAAAGCGCCCATGCTGGAGTTAAATGCATTACCAAGGCATCTGAAATATGCCTATTTAGGGAATAATGAGACTCTCCCTGTAATCATAAGTGCGGGGTTGAATCAAGCTGATGAGGATCGCCTTTAGAGATTGTTGAGACTGTACAAGGAGGCACTCGGATGGACATTGGCAGATATAAAGGGCATTAGCCCAGCGGTTTGCATGCACAAAATTTTATTGGAAGATGATGCAAAACCCGTTCGTGATCCACAAAGAAAGCTCAATCCAGTGATGAAGGATGTGGTGCTAAAAGAGATAATTAAGCTTCTGGACCAAGGCATTATATACCCAATTTCAGATAGCAAGTGGGTCAGTCCAATCCATGTTGTGCCCAAGAAGTCGGGCATTCAAGTTGTGAAAAATGAGAAAGGAGAGCTTGTGCCCACACGACTGCAAACTAGCTGGAGAGTTTGCATTGACTACCGAAAGCTGAACATAGTCACGCGGAAGGATCATTTCCCACTTCCATTCATTGACCAGATGTTGGAAAGACTCGCAGGAAACAAGTTCTTTTGTTTCTTGGATGGATATTCAGGATACATGCAGATTGCAGTAAGTCAAGAGGACCAGGAGAAAATAACATTCACGTGCCCATTCGGCACGTTTGCCTATCGCAGAATGCCCTTTAGCCTCTGCAATGCTCCTGGCACTTTTCAACGATGTATGATGAGCATATTCTCTGATTTGCTCGAGAACTGCATTGAAATATTCATGGATGACTTCACAGTATATGGGAGCTGTTTTGATCGATGCTTAGACAGTTTGGAGAAGGTGTTGCAGCGTTGTGTGGACAAATGCCTAGTGCTGAACTATGAAAAATGTCATTTCATGGTCAGAGAGGGCATTATACTGGGACATGTGATTTCTGAAAGGGGCATTGAGGTCGATAAGGCCAAGGTGGATATAATTGAGAAATTGCCATATCCCACCTCGGTGAAGCAAGTAAGAGGCTTTCTGGGGCACGCTGGATTCTACAGGAGGTTCATAAAGGATTTTGCAAAAATTGCCCAGCCTATTACTCACTTGTTGCAGCAAGATGTTCCATTTGAATTTTATGAAAAGTGTAAGAATGCATTCAATGTTTTGAAGAAGCAACTGGTCACGGCACTAGTCATTCAACCATCAGATTGGGGAATGCCCTTTGAGATTATGTGTGATGCCAGTAGCTACGCTATGGGCGCTGTACTGGGTCAGAAAAGAGGAAAGAAAAGCCATGTAATTTACTATGCCTCCAAGACTCTGAATGGGGCACAGTGTAATTACACCACTACTGAAAAGAAGCTATTGGCAGTAGTGTTTGCATTTGAGAAGTTTCGATCTTATCTCTTGGGAGCAAAGAGCATTGTCTATACGGATCATGGTGCCCTGAGTCATTTGATGACCAAGAAGGAGACGAAACCAAGACTGATTAGGTGGATCTTACTCTTACAATAGTTCGATGTCGAGATTAAAGATAAGAGTGGGGCACAGAACTTGGTAGCTGACCATTTGAGCCGGGTGCTGAATGAGAAAGGCGACGAAATGCCCATTGCTGATCATTTTCCTAATGAGCATTTGTATTCAGCAAGGGACATTCTAGCACCCTGGTATGCGGACATAGTGAACTACCTAGAGTCTGGGGAGATGCCTATTAGGTACTCAAGGTACCAGAAAAATAAACTCAGGTATGAAATTAGGTTCTATGCATGGGATTGCCCTATTCTATGGAGGAGGTGCGCTGATCAAATCATTAGAAGATGTGTCCCTGATGAGGAGATAGATGAAATTCTAAAGCATTGTCACAATTATGCTTGCGGAGGGCATTTCGGACCAAACCGAGCAGCGAGAAGAATTTTGGATTGTGGGTTCTTTTGGCCCACAATATTCAAGGATGCCCACAACGTCTGCAGAAAGTGTGACCAATGCCAGAGGGTAGGGAACATCACAAGAAGAAATGAAATGCCCATGACGCCAATCATGCCAGTGGAGATTTTTGACATTTGGGGAATGGATTTTATGGGACCCTTCCCAAATTCGAGGGGGAACCAATATATTATCCTGACAGTTGATTACGTGTCAAAATGGGTAGAAGCAAAGGCTACTCCTACCAATGATGCAAGAGTAGTAGCCGCATTTCTGAAATCCCACATTTTCAGTCGGTTTGGTGTGCTCAGGTCCATCATCAGTGATCAAGGGACCCATTTTTGCAACCAAACACTGGAAAGATTGTTGAAGAAGTATGGGGTTCACCATAGGGTCACCACACCTTACTATCCCCAAGGAAATGGCCAAGCTGAAGTCTCAAATCGAGAAATTAAAGCCATTCTTGGAAAGGTTGTGGGTCCGAACCGAAAAGATTGGAGTACTCATTTGGAAGATGCCTTGTGGGCATACCGAACTGCATTCAAGACTCCAATTGGGATGTCCCCATTCAGGATGTTATTTGGGAAGTGTTGCCATCTGTCAGTCGAGTTAGAACACAAAGCACGATGGGTACTTCAGAAGCTGAATATGGATCCTAACGCCGCTGGGCATTTCAGGAAATTTCAAATTCAAGAGTTAGAAGAAATGAGAATGGAGGCCTATGATAATTCGGTGTTGTACAAGGAAAAGATGAAAAGGCTCCATGATCAAGTGATTCGAAGAAAAAGATTTAGCTCAGGACAGAAAGTCCTATTGTACCACTCAAGGTTCAAGCTTATGGGAGGAGGACTGAGGACCAAGTGGGTTGGTCCATTTGAAGTGTATGCAGAATGCCCGAATGGGGCAATTGAGCTGATAAACCCCGATACTGGAGGGCGCTTCAAAGTGAATGGCCACCGTGTGAAAGCTTATCTGGGGCACTCTGATGAAGATGTCACAGTGATCTGGCTCGCGGAGCCCACTTACGCCTGATCTGGGGTGATGTCGTGCCCACGACAATAACTGGGGCGCTACTGAGAGGCAACTCGGGTGTTTTCTTGCCTTAATTCATTTTTATTTATTTTTAATAAATTTTCCAATTAATTAAACTAGTTTAGGGAGCAATTTTACGCTTGTTTTGGATAAGCATGGTGTTTGCAGGTTTAGATAATGAGAGAGAAAGATAAAGATAAAATAAATCCCTTAGAAATAGGGATTCTGAAGTGAGGCACGCTGGAGAGATAAAGATTGTTCCGATTTTTTAGGGATAAGGCTTATCCATTAGCACAGGGCATACTGATCCAGGAGACTCCTAAGGAATTTGGAGAGTCACAAGTCAAATCATGAATAGTGATCCCTTTAATATAAAAGCCTTACCCCATAAAATCTCCACTATCACTTTCACTCGCTTTCGCAAAAATCAGAACCTTCTCTCTCGATTTTCTTCTGCAACCCTAATTTCTGGAAACCTTCAAACACACAACAATGGCGAAGACAAGAGGCAAGAAGGTCACTCCAAAAGCTGGACCTAAGGCACGCCTGGACTTCGAGACCCCAGCTGTCTCTGAAGAGCCCTCTCCAACGAAGGTGGTGAAGAAACCCTCTGCGAAACCTAAGGAAAAGGCTGCAGCTGAAGCAGCCGCTTCGAGCAAGCCACCCAAGGAGACCCCACCGGAACAGGAGCCCACCGGGACGGAAGAAAGTTCCGCTACTCCAACTCAAACGGAGCAGTAAGATGCTGAGGCAACTGCTGAGGGCACGCAAGAAGAAGAGGCTACTGAAGAGCCTGAGCCAAAGCCAAAGAAAGGAGCTGAGAAGAAGAAAGCCAAGAAGCCCGTTAAGGCTCCGACTCCTGTGCTTTCGGTGGAGATCGTGGACTTGGAAGACGAAGAGGAAGGAGAGGAAGTTGAAGGGAGAGAAGAAGCTGAAGATGAAGGAGACAGAGACACCAATTTGGACAAATACCTAACTGAAATCGAAGATATTGAGGTTGAGCCCCAACCAGAGAAGGTACCCCTGTTTGAAGAAGAAGAGGCACCCGCTGACATCAAGAAGCGGGCACTGGAGAAAGCGAAGGGTAAAAGAAAGGTTGGAGAGCCCATTCCAGAGCTAACCGAGCCAGAGGTGTCCCAGTAAGGGGACACTGAAGAAGAGAAGGAGCAGGAGGAGCCCAGTGCGCCCTCCCAAATGCAAGCAGGCTCTGAAGAGCCCTCAGAGGACTCCTCACCCAAGTGAAGTGTGGGGAAATCTGTTGGAATGAAAGCCGGAGCCAAGCTGGCTGGAGAGGCCTCTTCGCGGAAGAGGAAGGCTGAAGAGGGCACTTCAGCCCCTGTGCCTAAAAGAGGCAGAGGGGTGGGGAGCCCCACACCAAGTAAGCCCAGCAGTGGCCCACCACCAGTCAGGGGCATCATCAACTCTAAAGGTTTCCACCATGAGACGCTTGTAGCTCTTGGTATAGAGCAGGAGGTAAGGGATCTATTTTCTGCAATTGGTTGGGAATGCTTTTTAGATATGGAGTGTGTTAATTTTCCGTCGGTGTCTCGTGATTTTGTCCAAAACTTGAAAATCAAAGCTGTGAACAAGCCTGCCACATCCACTAGGGTTTTGTCTTTTAAAATGATGGGTAGGAATTATTCTTTATCTACTGATGATTTGAATATGTTACTGGGCATCGTGATATACTTGGGTCTCCAGGAGGAGGAGTATGTCGATGCCGTGACTGTAGTGCCCGACTCTGCAGAGGGAGTCGATGCAAAATGGGTCGATATTGGGGATGGATCCGTTTTTCAAAGCGGATCCACAAAGGGATACTGTTTAAACAACGATGCTTTGAGATTCTGCCATAGGGTGTTGGCCTATAACTTTTTCGGCCGTAAGGATAGCTCAAACTCAATCACAAATCAGGAGCTATTCATTTTGTGGTGCATGGTGCACAAAATCAGAATTAATTTCGGTTCTGTGGCCATTGCACATTTTCGAGAAATTAAAACACACCCTAGGCATCGTATCTCTTGTGCCCAGTTAATCACCCAACTTGCTGTTAGACATAGGCTCCTTGATTTGAATGAAGCTGATTTGACCCCCCCTTCCCCGTGAGTATTTTGATCTTAATTGCCTGAGGAGAATGCAAGATGTGGTTGACGATGGGGATGGGAAGCCTGTTTTCTTTGTGCCGGGGGCAGACCCCTCGAGCATGCTTTTAGCTATTGCAGGCACATCGAAGAAACCACCAGCAGGGAAGGCACCACAGAGGGAGCACCCAGTTGCAGTGATCACAAAGAGACTCGAGTTGATAGAGAATGCCCAGTTCCAGACCAATGAAAAACTGACCCGAATAGAAGCTGCCCTGAAGGCCTATTTCAAGCATGTTGGGTTCTCCTACCCAACGCCTGCAACCAAATGACCTGGTTCTTTCTGTCATTTAGATTAGGTTTTATTTTTATTTTTTGTTTTTGTTTTATTTGTTCTGTTTTCTTTGTTATCTTGTTGTTTGAGTCTGTGTCAACACTTTGCAAGTTGCAAAGTGTGGGGGTAGGTAGTTGAGTCAAAGCATGCTTTTCTATGAGTCTGTGTGGGCATTCCACGTGATGATCCAATTTTAATTGCTTTACAGAAAAATCAGCATGCCCAATTAAGATAGGGATGACGAATGAGTTTAAGCATGCCCTGTGAGACTTGAGCCTATATGATATATGCTTCAATTTTACAGTTTTCTTTCATTCATGAGTGTGAATAATTATGTGCTTAAGATGTTCTAGAATTTGCCTCTGTTCTGTGTTTAACTCTTGGAATTATTGATGCACATGTAAATGAGATAGGCCATGTTTTACTGAGCCACTGAAATAAATAACTCCCACCAATGACACAACCTTTGCACCCCCTTTTGAGCCTATGAAATGCCCTGGCCGATTTTGTTCTGGGATGGTTTATACTTAGCCAGGGCATTATAAAACCTGCAAAGAAAATGGGTAAGGCAGAGTTGTCTTCTGGGAAGATATATATATATGAAGGGCCAGAAAAGATAGGGGCAAGAATAAAAAAAAAAAGAGTGATTGGAAAAAGGAAAAAAAAAGAGAAGAAAAAGAAAAAGAAAAATAGTCTGAATAAAATTCCCCCGAGTTCTAAGTGTTTAGAATGCCTAAAATAAGAAAGATTCGGTGCCTGAATAGGACACAGGAGGGCAGAGAATAGAAAGGAGCTGGGGAGGGGTCTGTACAAACAATAAAAATCCATCCCACTTAAAATGTCCAACTGTAGCCTAAAAAGCCCTATTGATACTAATGCATCATGGTTTCTAGAGAATGAACAGCAGAACTTTGGCAAACTTATGGGACGAATTTCCTGTGATAAGGAATTTAAAAAAATTCCTTTTTCTTTTTATAGTCTTTTGAATAGTATCTATCTCACGAGAAGGAGGTTGAGACACAAAATTAAATTCTAATTCTTGTCCCCTTATATGACTAATAATTCCATTTTTTGTAATGCTTTTAATAGGATAAAGCATATGTAGGAAAGGATTCCCAAGAATTACATCATGGTATAAATTTTTAACCATTAGAAATGGCATTTCTAAACAAATTCCTTTATTACAAATAGAAGTATTTTGGAGTTTATATTTAACTAGTAATTTTCTTCCCTCTCCAGCATTAAGAATTTCAGTAGTTTTTGCAAAATACCTAGAGGGTACTAACCCTTCATTTATGCAATTTAAATCTGCACCTGAATCAACCATGGCTAGCTATATCCGAAAAATAATATTCTTTATGAACTGTTATAGTGACCTTAATATGCCATTTATAAGTAATTACTCTATCTATCATGTTTATGAAGGTTAAAGAATTTAATTCTTCTTGCTCTAGAATATCTTCAGTTTTACTTTCTTCTTCTTCCTCCTCTTCAGAATGATTATATAAAGTTTCTTTTGATTCTAAAGTAATAACTCTAGCTTTAAGCTCTTTTAATTCTTCTTTTAGAATTTTAACTTCATGTTTAAGTTCAGAAATAGTAACTTCTGATTTAGAAGTGTTTTCAACATTAGAATTTTTAACTCTTCTAAGTATATCTTTAAGATTATACATTTCTTTTGGTTCTGTAATCTTTTTTTCTTCATTTCTATTTTTATAATTTTCTTCAATATATTTTTGAAGTAACTTTCTTTTTTCATCTGGATCATTAATCTTATCAATAAGATCAAGGACAAAATTTTCTTCTTTTGTAAGAACAAATAATCCATTAGCTTTACATAAAGATTTATAATAATTACAATCTCCATCATAATCACTATTATTATTTTCTTCTTCTGTTTATGAATCATCAGAAACATCAGTTTTTTCTTCTGTTATAACAGAGATTTTTAAATTTTCCTTTTCAGAATCAGTACTATCTAAAAAGATATTTAAAAGTGATCTTTTTAACTCTTCATCAATTTGAAGACTTTCAATATTCTTTTTTAATTTACACTTATTAGCGTAATGATCAGTTTTATGGCATTTATAACATACTGGAATAAATTTTTCATTTCTCTTGTTATCTTTATTCCGACGATATTTTTTTTGTTTCTTTTAGGATTATAATCCTTTTCTTTTTTCTCATTTGAAATATATTCGTTTTTTTCTAAATTTTTTCCTTCTAGGAAATTTATGACTAATCTTTTTATTTAATTTTTTTATTTTCAGGTGTTAACCCAATTTGTTCACAAAAGTCTCCTAGGATTTGTTTTCCTAGAATTTTCTCTTTCTTTATCTGTCTATGTAATTTTATTTCATTACAAAGACATATTCCTTCAGCCACAATTTCGGCAACAAGGTCGCCATATGAATAAATAGAATAAGGAATTATTCCTTGATGTTTTTATTTTATCCGAGTTTTAACTCGTTCTGCAAATATGTGGGGTAATCCAGCAAGAAATTTTTCTTTCCAAAAATCATGTTTACTATCCTCCCTCCTATATATTTTTGAAAAGAACACATCTTTATACCGTTTGAACTTAGATAAAGTTGGACATCTTAGACTCATAAGTTGCTCTTGTGTTTTATCAAATTGCAAAGATGCAACTCCAATAAAATGTTTTGCAATTTTGTAAATTAGCGTATTAACATGATCTGCAACACGATTTTCTCCTTCATATTTTACAGCATTAAGTATATGTTGTTTAGCTTCATCATTTAGATGAAAATCCCACCAACCTTTTAGTTGGCCTGTAAATCCTTGAATTATTGCTTTAGCAATATTGATATCATTAATATTTTTTAATCTACAAGTAGTAGCGAACATTGTCATATATTGTAATTGTCTGAATTTGATATTCTGAATGGCCATTGATAAGTCCATTTATTTCATTTTTTTATGGGCATTTTATCCCTTATAAATGTCCTTTTTAGTGTGTTTTGAGTCGAAAAGAACTAGGTTGCGGTCAAAGGGCATTCTAAGAGTCGAGTCTGGCGGAAGGGGCATTTTATGCCCAAATATTCACGATTATCTCACACATATGTTCATCAGAGGCATAGGGGACGTCCTCAGTATCCATCCCACATTCGGTCAGTGAAGTGGGCATATCAGATACGGATGGAGCTGACAGATGATGCCGTGCCCATAGTACTCGCACAGATTCGACCACAGGCCAGAATGGGCATTCTAGTGAAATTTGGGATTCAGTTGAAGGACAGCTGTGGAAGGATAGCTACATATCCGCAGGAGAGTTGGAGCTAAGCTGGACTCCTGGGAGGTGCTGCAACAAAAGGATAAGCTCAGACGAGGAGATAAGCTCAATCTAAGGAGATAAGAGCAATCCCTAAAAAATAGGGATTTGTTGAAGCTGAAGCTTATCCAGTCAAGTCAGCGAGGGCACGCCGTTCCGGATTTTCAGTAGACCCCCGCCTGTGGGGGAAACTCTACTCAGAAATGTAACTATTTAAACAAGTTTAATTTCTGGAAAAACAAGCTTTAGATACTCAGAAACATTTCTACACTTTACATTTCTGCACTTTATTTTCCGTACGCTGCTTAGGCAGCCAAACAATCCGAAAGGTCTTAAACCTTTGGGACTTAGGTTATGTTCATGTTTATCGATGTTGGAGTCGAGTTTTTGCTTAATTAAATCCGTAAGTTTTCGTTTATTTTTATGTCTTTAAATTCTGCAGTTTTAATTATGCCTAGCCTTCTCGGCTAGATCTTTAATTCTGGTGTTTGGATGATGAATTTGGAGTAAACATAAATCTGGACTCGTGAGGCCGAAATGGGCATAGTAATGCATGATTAGTTTCCATTAATTCTTGTGTCTTGTTCCACGTGATTGTGTGTCTGAAGTGCCCAATGTGGCTGATCACTCGTTATTTAAAAGGGCACACCAATATTAATTGAATTGGCGAATCGTGACTGTGTGTCGGTTCATATAGTAATAAGGAAATTAATGGGGTGTTGTGGGCACAAGAGGAATCAGTTGAACACAACAGATCTGGGTCCGTCTAGGGCACACTGCTGCTTGCTTGCTTACATCTCTTAGAGGAATCGGGAGGTGGGTAACTGATTAGGGGTTTAATCGAAGAGGAATCACTTTTAAACCTAAAATGAAAGGATGGATGAGGAGACGCATGAGAGGAATCCGGTCACCATAACTAGATGACCTATCGTGTATGAAAATCGGTGTGCCCATGATCGAGTTGTTTTATGTTTAACCAAATTCTAATTCAAATGCCAGAACCTTTTGTTATTTGATATTTTCTTTAGTTTATTTTGCAGATTTACATTCAGTTTAGTGACAACACCAAAACCCTCTTTGTGATTGGTTACTTGAAGATAGAATCGCAACAGCTCTCTGTGGAATCGACCCGTACTCATTGGCTAGCTACGTTCGCTGTGGGCACAGGAGTTTATAAATATATTTTTGAGCGCGAAACGACAGCGCGTCACCATCAATATTCCATTCTGTGATGGAAGATCCATCAAAAGAAGCGGTCATATAATTATCTCGTTCTTCAAAGAGAAGATCAACTGGAGTAGGCTGTGAATTATAATTTTTATTTTGATATCCTACCTTATTTATATCATAAGGTTCCTTTTGTTCTTTTAAGAACATTTCTTCTATTTCAGAAATCTCATTTTCTTTAGTTTCAGAGTCAGATACATTATCTGATTCATCATTATTCCCTTCAATTAAAGGGGCAATATGTTTTTCTTTACTAATGTTAACATTATTAAGCCTTTTTATAATTTCTTCTAACATTTCAGAATTCTCAAGATTTTTATTATTCTTTATATCTAATTTTTCAGAAGGAAGGGGTTTAAACAAAACCTTTTCTGTACTAATTATAGGATTATCTGTTGGTTGAACCAAAATAGTTTTAGCAATATTAATATTAACTTTATTTTCAATTATAATTAATTATTTTCCAATTGTCAGTAGAGACAAGTTAGTAAAATTATTTTGTTCAACAACAGCTTCTAATGTTCCAATTTTCCTATAAAGAGTCGCAATAACTTCATCTTTTCTAACTTTAACAGATAAGTTAAATTCAGGAGGATGTACGCTCCTAATTACTTCTCCATTTTTAAGGATAAAATTTTGTAAACAGATTCAATATTATTGATAGTTTTTTCTGATTCAAAATCTGGGAATTTTCTATTCTCTATTTTATAGAATAATTTCATTATATCAAAGAAATCGTCAATTTCAACACTTCCTTTAATAAATTCTTTATAGATTTTAAACCATTTCTTTTGACTTTCTATTCTTTTTATGGAATAGAACCATTTTCTCTTTATCTCATTTTTATGAGAATAAAACAATTCTCTAGCTTTTCCTTCACAAGGAAAATTTACTTCAAATTTTTTATTAGTGGTAATGGTATAAATACCAAAGGCAGTTCTATCATCATACCCCATATCAGAGGGTGTAGGAGATCTAGCCTTCGAAGAAGGAATTTCAACCTTATATTCAGGTTGACTAATACCGTCCATTGTTGTATTCATTTTTACATTTTCCTTTTCAAATTGAGATAAAGGAACAGAAGAAGTAGAATTTCTACTAGGAGTATTTCTACCTAAATTAAGGCGAGTAATTCTTTCTCTAGAGAATCTAATTTCAACTTCACCATCAGGATACTCAATAATTTGTTCTAATTTTGAATTTTCCTGTTTAACAGGTTCATTTGCTTCTTCAAGGGTCCATTTTTCAGGTAACTTAACTATATCCCAAGATATTGTTTTTGGGACAACAATATTGCTTTTAGCAACATCTGTAATAAACAAAGTGGTAGTATTTTTATTATTTGAAGAAATTTTTCTAATGTCTGGAAAAGTGGTATTCGTAACTTTATAATATATTCTGTAAATAAGAATAACATTCTGGGTATTTGATTTTAAATCATAACCCTTAGTCTTAATGTCTAAACATAAAAAATGATATATAGTAGGATCAGTTAATGATACTACAAAATTCGGGAAGCACGAAAAGTATATCGGTCCATCACATAAATTGGATTCAACTATTCCTAATAAGGAATCATGAAATCTATTATGCCTTTTATCTCTAACGGCAACTATAGCATAATTATTTAATCCTAGCCTAGTAGCTGGTTTGAGAGCAATTTGAACCATTCCTATATGGATAAACTTAAATTTCTTTTTATGCTCATTTAAGAGGGTTTGGGAAAATAAATGAAATGACCGATAACTGTCTATAAGACCAACTGATTCTTCAACAGTCTTTACAACATAATCAGTTTTTCTAATAAAACTTCCTGTGGATCTATATATATTAGACGGAGAATATAGTGGCATTTTTCACTCATTAAGATTTTTCTCAACGTTATTTTCAAGAATCATAATCTCCTTATTTTTCTTATTAAATTTATCTTCTGCATCCCTAATATTATTAGAGGAACTAGATTTAAAAGATAAAGCCTTAGTTAATCTATTCATTATCTAAATTCCTATCACTGTCAACGTTTTACGCAAAATGCCAAACACCAATCACTGGTAACAACGGGATATCAAGGCTACGCGACTTAAGGTTTCAAGGGAATGATAATAAATAAAGTTCACCTAGACTTAATCAATTAAGCTAAAAGATGAAGATTTTTAAGCTATTAAAATATTAACTTGAATTTCAAAAGCTTTAAGCGATTGCTTAGAATTTTTCATTTCCCTTTGATAATAATTAAACCAATAAGGACTATTTTCCTTAGTATAGATTTTAAGTTGATTTTCACAATACTCTATACCCTTTTTTGTTTGACTAATTTTATATCTTAATATTTTTAAGTAATTTACTTTGTCTGTGACAATATAATCACGACGTGGGATAAGATATTCGGATTTATGATAACAAGATGTTAAAGGCATTTAATTATTGCAGAAGAGAACACCAAATATTATTAAAATTACATGTGAGAATTTGTAGCGACCCGAACCCGAAGGCCCAGGTGCTAACGAAAACACACGACCAAAAGAAAAGACAATAAAATTTTTTCACAATTTCAAATAAATATTTTCTTTGGATCATAAAAATTTGGGCAGCATTCCATTTAAAATATTTATATATCCACGCGCACAGACGTTTACCATTCAAACTTGTATGACCAAGACTAGTCAAAATTCAACTCTCAACCTTTAAAATGTGCCCAAAGACCACAACATTCACAATTGTCCATAAAATAATTAAATATTTCGTAATCATAAAGCGGAAACATAAAATTCATACTTATTGACCACTAAATACACATAATCAATAATTAATAATTATAAAAGTGGTCAATGAATAAGAAATCCCCATTGGGCCACATCAGCCGCCATCCGTCATCAAATACCTAAAAATATTATGAAAAATAGATGGGCTGAGTCCCATAAAACACTCAGTGGGATTTTAAATTTCTGAAATATACTTGATCATCATTAAATGATTTGCATATTTAACATATTTACTATAATGCCCATAGAAAGTATTTGCTCATTAACATACGAAAGATTAACTCAATATGGTTCCCTATCATAATAATTTCACCGAAGTGACATGTTTGTACTGTAGTACCATAATTGAACCATTGTGCCATACCGCACCGAAGTGCTCATACCGCACCGGAGTGCTATATCATACCGCACCGGAGTGCTCATAACGCACTGTAGTGCTATATCATACCACATCGGAGTGCTCATACCACACGGTAGTGCTTATACTGCACCAAAGTGCTATATCATACCGCACCGAAGTGCTCATACCGCACCGTAGTGCTCATACTTGGAACCATAGAATTTAGTATCTTCCGATGAGCAATAAAAAGAATATTTTAAACTTTGAATCATGCTTTTATATAAACATATTTTTCTCATAACCATAACGTGATTTTGAAATATAAAACCACGTGTCACTTAGAAATCATTGAGCCATAAAAGTAATCTGAAGCATGTTTGAGCATAAACATATGTTATCATAATTAGAATACGTTTTTGAAACATAAGTCACGTGTTGTATAGATATCATTGAGCATAAAAGTATTTTGAGGCATGTCTTATCATCAACATATTTCATCATACGCATAACATAATTTTGAAACATAAGTCACGTATTGGATAGATATCACCCACCTTATAACCATAGTAGCTAAAACCTTGATCATACTATGTTCGTTCTAAGCCTATCATATCGGATAAGATTTATTGTAAGATCATATCGTAATAGCACGCTAGAGTATTGATCATAGGTCATAGCATAAGAGTCAAGCGCCTGATTTTCTAAATTAATAACATAGATGAAAATGCTAGACAATCGAACAATAATCTTAACTTATGGTCCACTAGCATAGGTTACAACCTAGAATGAATCGTCTAGATCTCATTCCTTCATCAATTAATAGCATAGCATCATTGCTTATAAGGGTTACTACATCTATCTCGTATGATATCATATATCGAAACAATAATTTCATATCATAATATCAATTCATATCCAAAAATCATTCCGTAGATGATTTCATAGGTTAACATTCCATTTACACATAGAAGAGTATAGAATTACTCACCTTATTTACAAATTCTGGAGTATAACCGCGACTCAGGGTTCGTTCCTCTGATTCCTCGAGCTCAACTCATCCTAGGCTTGTCGTCTTGGTAAAATCCCATACGATGATGATGAAGGTGGCAGACCGGTGGTGAGCCTAGCGGCTGCTGCTTTGGCTTCTTGTCGGCGCTCCGGTCAGCTGCCGTTGCTGCTCCGGCGTCGGTGGCAGGTCCGGCCTCCTGCCCAGCTGCTTCTCCCTCCTCTCTTAACCCTTGGCTCTCTCTTTCCCTCTTTCTTTCTCGTCTCTCTTTCTCTCTATCTCTCCTCTAATCCATCTCTCTCTTGCTTTCTTTCTCTTCTTCTTTCTTCTCTTTCTTTCTCTTTCGATCTGCCCTATCTTTCTTCTTTTCCCCCTTTTCTTTTCTTTTCTCTTCCCTTTTCTTTCTATTCCCCCCTTTCTCTCGATCTCTCTCTCTCCCTTATATTAATTGGGAATGGGAAATATATATACATATATTTATATATATACACACATAATTTATATCTATTGGGCCCCCTTTTCACTTTTGGTCTCAAAATACAATTATTTGGGCTCAAAATAAATGGACACTAATTGGAATAAAATGAACTCGACATAAATTTTGAAATGGCCGAGTAATTGGACCAAAATCGGGTTTCAACAAGAACTATCGTCTAATGTGTTCGTTCATTCTCGTTCGATAATACTTGAGCCAAAAATAAATAAATATTCTTATAGATGAGTTCAAAGTGGGCTCAAAAGCCCATACTTGTCTATTTTTAAAATAAAACAACTTGTATAACAATTGGGCCTAAATAAATAAAATTGGGCTCGAATTAAATTTTTGGTGCGTTACAGAATTACATTACCTGAATATGCATAAATCTCGATACAAGCACAAATATCTTTCTCACAACTCCAAACCACCTCTACAGTGGCTCTGATACCAAACTTTACAGGATCAAGCTATAAACTATAAACTATAATCGTGGGAATGAAAACTATCTTATAAACTATAATGGAGATATCTATTTATAATGGACATAGTGGAACTATAATGGTGATAATGGAGATAGTGAAGAAATACTACACAATCTATGGTTGAGAATTATACAAAATAATAGATAAGAGTGCTGGAATGCGGAAGCAAGTTATGTGCTTCTTCATGAATAAGCTCCCTTTTATAAGCATCAAATGGACTCCAAATTCGGACTTCAGTTTTAGTTGATAAACAGTACTTCATGAATTATTGTGCGGATTTTATCTTTAGATCTCAAAAAATTTGAAGATCAGTATTTTCCATTATTTCTGACAAAACTCCAAAACTCCATCATTTCAGATTCTTTTAAGGACAATTGTTGGCAGCTTTATTGCGGATTCTTCGTGCTTTAACGCTCATGGGGATTTTGAGCATCTTGCATCATGACATCTGAGTCACCACCAGCTGTAGAATCATCATCAACTGTGGCAGCATCATCATCTGAATCAAATAGAGCTTTAAATTTAAATTGTTCCTTCAACTCCTTTTTACAAGAATTTTTAGAGAGTTCTTTAACAATTTCTGAAATATCCTTTTTAGGTTCAGCTATTGGGGGAGGCTCTGAATTTATCAAACCATTTCTTGAAAAGATAGATTTTTCAAAGAAATTAAATTTATCCCACCATTTAATAAAAACTTGTCTTCCTAAATAAGGAATATTTCTAAAATTTATGTCATGCTTTGAAAGAGATCTTGGGGTTATAATAACATCCCACTTAACAATCCAAGGTACTTGGTAAAGGACTGTAAACATTAGTCCATGATTTTCCATAGAAAGATTAGTTTTAATAAAGTCATCAAAAATGTCTCTCACTCTCTTTGGTAAGATTAAAGGTTATAACCCCTAATTAGAAAACCAAATAATAAACCATTGAGGAAATTTCAACGTCTTTTGTTCTCCAAATTTAACAAATCAGCTATGTTTTCTTTGACTGTTATTAAAGCAAAAAGCAATATTCCAAGTTTTGATATAATCAAAGTAATTAAAATGAACTTTATTCGTTCTAGAATATCTAGAATTAGAAGGGATCTCTTTATATCTAAAAAGATCTCCACCTCATGCTTCTGGAGTTAACACTTGATTAATTGTAGCTTTAGAATAAGCTAACTCACCACCTTTTCTAGAGGTTGAATAAAAAAGAACTGAACAAGTAGCCGAAAAAATTTCTTGATAGAACATGAAATCCTTTGGAAAGAGAAATGGATCTGTATAATTTTTTAAATAAAAATTCATAACTTCCTCAGCTGTTAAATTTGCATATTTATGTTCAATAGGAGATATCCATAAAGTAGTAATAGGAATATAAGGATAAATATATTCCTTGGCAGAGGTTGATTTAGCGGTGATGCTATAAGCATGATTTCTCAATTTCATTTGTTATGAGACTTGACTTAAAGTCTCATCTTTGAGTGTTTTTTCATCCTTAGATATTGCAGACTTATAAGTCCGATTCTTTTTAACGTAAGGGCTTAACCCCTTAATAACTTCTTTTCCTTTATTTTTGCTCATTATTTCCCTACAAAAATTCACGAGTTAAGAAATCAGGTAAAGAATTATCTGATCCTTTAATAAACTCAATATCAAAATAAAAAAACAGATAAAATTCCTTTCCATCTTGCAAAGATTTGTTTTGATGCTAAATTTTTAACATCCTTTTGCAAAATATCTTTTGCGGATTTACAGTCTACACGAATAAGAAATTTCTTATTAAGAAGATCACTTTCAAATTTCTGGATGCACAAAGCAATAGATAAAATTTCTTTTATAACAGTTGAGTAATTAACTCTTGGTCCTCTCCAGACCCTTGAGGTAAATCTCACAAGAGATTCTTTATTATTAATCATTTGTTTAAGGATTCCACCATAGTCTATATCTGAGGCATCTGTTTCAACTATTTATAAGCATCTGGTTGGGAAGTAGCTAAACAAGAAATTTCCTTAATTTTGGCTTTTATTTTTTGAACAGCTTTGGTGTGAATATCTGTCCATGAAGGAGGATTTTTCTTTAACCTTTCGAATAAAGGTTTAGCATCTTGAGCTAATTCTTTATAAAATTCAGAAACATAATTAAGGCTTCCAAGAAATATATACTATAATAAATGTTGTATAAGCACTGAATATGTCATTCATAATTTTCTGAAATTCAGAAGGAGCATTTTTAAGCCCAAATGGCATAACGTTCCATTCATAATGTCCTACTGGGACTGTAAATGTTGTCTTATATCTATCATTTTCAAGGATTTGAATCTGCCAAAATCAAGATTTCATGTCAAATTTTGACATTATCTTTGCTGAGTAAAGCCTATTTAATAGATCCTTTTTATTAAGGATAGGGTATCTAATCCATCTTAAAGCTTTATTTAAAGGTTTATAGTTAATAACTAACCTATGAACACCTCTTTCTAATTTTGCATCATTTTCAACATAAAATGCAGGACAACTCCAAGGGCTCTTGAAAGGTCTAATAAGTTTTTTAAGTAATAACTCTTCAATTTCTTTTTTACATAATTCTAAATGTCTAGGACCCACAGCTATAGGCCTAGCTTTTGTAGGGATTTGACTTTCTTCAAAATATCGTTCATAAGGTAAAGAAACTACATGTTTCTTCCTCTCCCAAAATGCATTCGGAATATCTGAACATATTTCCTTTTCAATTATAATTTGTAAATCTTTAATTCTTTTTTGTAAAATGGGGGAAGAGAGTTTTTCTTCAACTTTTTTATAACAAATTTCCTGTGATAAGGAATTTATAAAATTTTCTTTTCTTTTTATAGTCTTTTGAATAATATTTATCTCACGAGAACGAGGTTGAGACACAAAATTAAATTCTAATTCGTGTCCCCTTATAAGACTAATAATTCCATTTTTTGTAATGCTTTTAATAGGATAAAGCATATGTAGGAAAGGATTCCCAAGAATTACATCATGGGATAAATTTTTAACCATTAGAAATGGCATTTCTAAACAAATTCCTTTATTACAAATAGAAGTATTTTGGAGTTTATATTTAACTAGTAATTTTCTTCCCTCTCCAGCATTAAGAATTTCAGTAGTTTTTGCAAAATACCTAGAGGGTACTAACCCTTCATTTATGCAATTTAAATCTGCACCTGAATCAACCATGGCTAGCTATATCCGAAAAATAATATTCTTTATGAACTGTTATAGTGACCTTAATATGCCATTTATAAGTAATTACTCTATCTATCATGTTTATGAAGGTTAAAGAATTTAATTCTTCTTGCTCTAGAACATCTTCAGTTTTACTTTCTTCTTCTTCCTCCTCTTCAGAAGGATTATATAAAGTTTCTTTTGATTCTAAAGTAATAACTCTAGCTTTAAGCTCTTTTAATTCTTCTTTTAGAATTTTAACTTCATGTTTAAGTTCAGAAATAGTAACTTCTGATTTAGAAGTGTTTTCAACATTAGAATTTTTAACTCTTCTAAGTATATCTTTAAGATTATACATTTCTTTTGGTTCTGTAATCTTTTTTTCTTCATTTCTATTTTTATAATTTTCTTCAATATATTTTTGAAGTAACTTTCTTTTTTCATCTGGATCATTAATCTTATCAATAAGATCAAGGATAAAATTTTCTTCTTTTGTAAGAACAAATAATCCATTAGCTTTACATAAAGATTTATAATAATTACAATCTCCATCATAATCATTATTATTATTTTCTTCTTCCGTTTATGAATCATCAGAAACATCAGTTTTTTCTTCTGTTATAACAGAGATTTTTAAATTTTCCTTTGCAGAATCAGTATTATCTAAAAAGATATTTAAAAGTGATCTTTTTAACTCTTCATCAATTTGAAGACTTTCAATCTTCTTTTTTAATTTACACTTATTAGCGTAATGACCAATTTATGGCATTTATAACATACTGGAATAAATTTTTCATTTCTCTTGTTATCTTTATTCCGACGATATTTATTTATTTCTTTTAGGATTATAATCCTTTTCTTTTTTCTCATTTGAAATATATTCATTTTTTCCTTCTAGGAAATTTATGACTAATCTTTTTATTTAATTTTTTATTTTCAGGTGATAACCCAATTTGTTCACAAAAGTCTCCTAGGATTTATATTCCTAGAATTTTCTCTTTCTTTATCTGTCTATGTAATTTTATTTCATTACGAAGACATATTCCTTCAGCCACAATTTCGGCAACAAGGTCGCCATATGTATAAATAGAATAAGGAATTTTTCCTTGATGTTTTTGTTTTATCCGAGTTTTAACTCATTCTACAAACATGTGGGGTAATCCAGTAAGAAATTTTTCTTTCCAAAAATCATGTTTACTATCCTCCCTCATATATATTTTTGAAAAGAACACATCTTTATACCATATGAACTTAGATAAAGTTGGACATCTTAGACTCATAAGTTGCTCTTGTGTTTTATCAAATTGCAAAGATGCAGCTCCAATAAAATGTTTTGCAATTTTGTAAATTAGCGTATTAACACTATCTGCAACATGATTTTCTCCTTCATATTTTACAGCATTAAGTATATGTTGTTTAGCTTCATCATTTAGATGAAAATCCCACCAACCTTTTAGTTGGCCTTTAAATCCTTGAATTATTGCTTTAGCAATATTGACATCATTAGTATTTTTTAATCTACAAGCAGTAGCGAACATAGTCATATACTATAATTTTGTCTGAATTTGATATTCTGAATGGCCATCAATATTCTATGATGGAAGATCCATCAAAAGAAGCGGCCATATAATTATCTTGTTCTTCAAAGAGAAGATCATCTGGAGTAGGCTGTGAATTATAATTTTTATTTTGATATACTACCTTATTTATATCATAAGGTTCCTTTTGTTCTTTTAAGAACATTTCTTCTATTTCAAAAATCCCATTTTCATTAGTTTCTGATTCATCATTATTCCCTTCAATTAAAGGGGCAATATGTTTTTCTTTACTAATGCTAACATTATTAAGCATTTTTATAATTTCTTCTAACATTTCATAATTCTGAAGATTTTTATTAATCTTGATATCTAATTTTTCAGAAGGAAATGGTTTAAACAAAACATTTTCTGTACTAATTACAGGATTATCTGCTGGTTGAACCAAAATAGTTTTAGCAATATTATTATTAACATTATTTTCAATTCTAATTAATTATTTTCCAATTGTCTGTAGAGACAAGTTGGTAAAATTATTTTGTTCAACAACAGCTTCTAATGTTCCAGTTTTTCTATAAGGAGTCGCAATAACTTCATGATGTGACCCGGGGCTAAATGACACGATGAGACACAAAATACGCGGAAGCTAAGGATTGAAACTACGTCGGTGAAGTAAGGGTTCTATACTCGATTATTTAGACGACTAAGACTCAACTAAAATACCTAGACTATGACACACAAAATAACACAAATCCAAACAAAAGAGGGGCTATTTTGGACGAGTATATGGACGGTAAGGATGATGATGGTCGATGATGGTGAGATAGGTTTAGAAGGGCTAGAGTAGATAGGGTATGATAGAGTTGTATTGGACTTACAGATTGAACGAGTCGAACATGAATTTGACACGAACGGGGCTGGATTGAACACGAGCGTTGATGGTGGTTGGATGGCGTCGATCGGCGGTGACGGAGGATGAATTGTCGATGTGAATTACAACCCAAAAGTTGCCTTGAATCTCGAACGTACACAAGGCCAAATTCTTTAAGTTGCTCTTCGATAGTGAGTTTCTGACGATCCCTCGAACGTGGATGGTGAATTCCCTTTGTAAAACTTAGAGGTGCTAAATCTAAGAGTATGGATTTAATTATCTAAACTCACAAAGATTGAAAGGGTTGAGACGATATTGAAAGCAAAGGCTTAATAATTCAAATATAGTCTAAAGTATCAATGTAACAATGAGGCTCTATTTATAAGAGCTATGACCGAAAATTAAAAGGCTTAGGACCGAAAATTAGAGTCCTAATTGAACTAGAATTGGAACTAGACTATTTCCTAAACTAGAATTCTATTTAAGGTAGAACTTATAGATCTTGCCTTATCTAAAATCCTAGTCAAACTATGACTTCAACATGATCGAAAATTACATAATTAAATAAATAAAAATCTGAATTGGACTATAGTCTAATTAAATAAAATAAATACTATAGTCTAAAATAAAATAACCCCTTAATTAAATAACTAAGGGCCGAAACTTGGGCTCTTCACTTCTTGGCCGTGAGTCTTCAATCAACACGCACACATGCACGTCCACATGCACACGTGCACATCTTCATGCAATGTACTCCAAGTCTTAATCTCCATCTTCCATCTTCAATAAGGTCATCATCTTCAAGCTTCCTTGCACGCCGTCTTCATCTTTGAATTTCTTGTGAATTGTGGCTTGCAAATAATCTTGCAACTTCTTAGCTTGTAGTCTCGTGATGGGGCCTTTGAATTGCAGCTCTTCATTGACTTCCTTATTGCTATGGATGTCCTCATCATTCCCCCCTGCTGAAGAGAATTCGTCCTCGAATTTGGATCCTCATTATGGTCGAATTCATTTGCAAAAAAAGGAGACAAATCAGCAACATTAAATGTAGAAGAACACTTGTACTCATTAGGGAGATCAATGCGGTATGCATTATCATTAACACGGCTCAAAACAGTGAATGGGCCATCTCCACGGGGTGACAACTTGGACTTCCTCAAGTTAGGGAATCGGCCTGGACTTAAATGGATCCAAACATAATCTCCGGGCTGGAAAGTAACACGTTTGCGCCTCGTGTTGCGTGCGGCGGTGGTTTGAGCACCTTTGTGCTCGATCCGGGCACGAACCTTCTCATGCATCTCTCGAATAAAATCAGCTCTCTTCATATCTTTAACACTCGTTAGATGTTCAACGGGTAAATGAATCAAATCAGTTGGAGTCAATGGATTAAATCCATAAACTATCTCAAATGGAGACATGTTAGTAGAAGAATGAATAACACGATTGTAAGCAAATTCAGCATATGGTAAACATTCTTCCCATGACTTCAAATTGTTCTTAATTAGAGACCTAAGTAAAGCTCCTAATGTACGATTCACAACCTCAGTTTGACCATCGGTTTGTGGATGACATGCAGTAGAAAACAATAACTTAGTACCTAATTTTCCCCACAAAACACGCCAAAAATGTCCTAAAAACTTAGAATCCCTATCACTAACAATAGTACGAGGAATTCCATACAAACGAACAACATGCACAAAGAACAAATTGGCTATGTGAACAGCCTCGTCGGTTTTCCTACATGCAATGAAATGAGCCATTTTGGAGAACCGATCAACTACAACAAACACCGAATCTTTACCCGACCTAAACCTAGGCAATCCTAAGATAAAATCCATAGATATGTCGATCCAAGGGGCTGAAGGGGCGGGTAACAACGTGTACAAACTGAACGGGTGTGAAGTGGACTTGGCTTGACGACAAGTAATGCAACGACTACACACATTCTCTATATCTCTACGCATATGCGGCCAAAAGAAGTGTTCATGCAGCAAGTTCAATGTTTTATGCACACCAAAGTGACCCATTAAACCTCCCGTATGCGATTCTAACACAAGTAGCTCACGCATAGAACAAATAGGAATGCATAACTTAGACTCATTAAACAAAAACCCATCATGCACATAATATCCATCAATGGCACGAGATTTTGACACACATGAAGCATAAATGGGGCTGAAATAGGCGTCCTCAACATATAGAGACTTAATGGACTCGAAACCAAGCATCTTAGCATGCATTAAGTTCAGAAGTGCATACCTTCGAGATAACGCGTCCGCGACAACGTTTTTCTTACCTTTCTTGTACTTGATCACGTATGGAAAGGACTCGATGAATTCCACCCATCTTGCGTGTCTCTTTTTCAAATTTTGTTGTCCCTTGAGATGCTTTAAACTCTCATGATCCGTGTGAATCACGAACTCCTTAGGCCAAAGATAGTGCTGCCATGTATCCAATGCACGCTTCAAAGCATAGAGCTATTTGTCGTACGTGGAATACCTTAAACTAGCGCCACTAAGCTTCTCACTGAAGTAGGCGACAGGCCTGCGATCCTGCATCAAAACTGCACCAATACCTATGCCCGAAGCATCACACTCAATCTCAAAAGTCTTAGTAAAATCAGGTAAACGAAGAACAGGAGCAGAACATAACAAAGATTTCAAAGTATTAAATGCATGCTCTTGTTGTTTACCCCACTCAAATTTCCGATCCTTCTTACTTAGCTCAGTAAGAGGGGCGACTATACTGGAGAAATCTCGTACAAAATGACGGTAAAACCCAGCTAGACCATGGAATGATCGAACCTCAGAGGCATTTTTCGGGGTTGGCCATTCCTCAATCGCTTTGATTTTGGAACGGTCTAACTCAATACCTCGTGAACTGACGACAAATCCTAGAAAAATGACTTCATCTATGCAAAAGAAACACTTAGACAAATTTCCATACAACTTTGTATCACGCAAAAGTATAAAAACACGCCTAAGGTGCTCTAGGTGCGCCTGTGCACTGTGACTGTAAATCAGAATATCATCAAAGTAAACAACCACGAATTTACCAATCACATCACGCAAAACATGGTTCATCAACCTCATAAACATGCTTGGTGCATTAGTGAGACCAAAAGGCATAACTAACCACTCATAAAGACCATGCTTTGTTTTAAACGCATTTTTCCATTCATCCCCTTCATGCATTCTAACTTGAAAATAACCAGATCTTAATATCTTAGAAAACACATTAGAACCACTTAATTCATCTAGCATATCATCAAGTCTAGGGATAGGAAATCTGTACTTAACCGTGATTTTATTGATGGCGCGGCAATCCATGCACATCCTCCATTCGTTGTTCTTCTTTGGCACTAGGATGACTGGAACTGCACAAGGGCTCATCGACTCTCGGATTTAATTCTTCTCCAACAGCTCCTTTACTTGACGATCGATCTCCTTCATCTCCTCGAGTGAAGTGCGGTACGCCGGTCGGTTGGGCAAGACGGCGCCGGGCACGAAGTCGATCTGGTGCTCGATCCCACGAATTGGAGGTAATCCACTTGGAATCTCTTCCGGAAACACGTCCGCGAACTCCTCCATAAGGGGCTGCACATCACTAGGCAAAGAAACTCTATTAGTAGCACTGTCCTTATAAGATAAAAGAATGAAAGGTAAACCTGCTTTTAGTGCTTTCTCTATGCCTTTAACAGAGATGAACAAAGACCGATTTTGTTCAACTGTAGGGGCTGATCCGGATGATTTGCCATGAACTAATGCATTATTAGAGGCCTTCCAAGGGGCTGCATTGTTTGGTTTTGAAGAAGAGTCCGGCTGGAAACTCACGGCCGAGTCTCAGCCGTTCACGGCGGTGGTCCGGGCGACGGCTGCGGCTTGCTTTGCCCGTTCTTGCTTAAATCTCTCTTGCATCCTTTCTTGATCCTCTGCAACAGCTTTAGGAGTGAGTGGCTTGAGTATAGTGGTTCGGTCATCTCGTGTGATCGAGTACGTGTTGGCTAAACTATCGTGAACTATTTTTCTGTCGAATTACCACGGTCTTCCTAAAAGAATGTGGGCTGCCTCCATAGGAATAACATCACACAGAACAGTGTCAGAATAACGACCTTTAGTAAATGAAACGTGTACCTGACCTGTAACTCGGATAGAGCCGCGATCTGTGAGCCACTGCAGTTTTGTATGGCTTTGGATGCTTTGTTGCGGTGAGGGCGAGCTTATCAACGGCGTATTGACTGATTGCGTTGATTACACTCCCACTGTCTATGATCATCGCACAAGTCTGATCTTTGATTGCAACTCGAGTGTAGAAAATATTCTCACGCTGCGATTGCTCTTCGTCTTCACGATTGATATTCAGACTGCGAATGGACACTAAGCTGACATGAGGCAATTCGGCCTCCTCATCTTCCTCGTCGACTTTGGGTGATTCGACGGCATCATGGACATCATTTTGGAGCTTCTCTTCATCTTCACTGGCTGATTCAAGCCCGTTTTGTTCATTGAGGAACAAAACACGACGGTTCGGGCACTGATTCTGAAAATGGCCCCAACCTTGGCATTTATGACACTGGATGTCACGGGATCGATTAGGGGCTGCATTCGGCGTCGTATTGGGCTGATTGGGCCATTGGAATAGGGGTCTCGAGGTCAACATCGGTGTAGACTCGGGTCTATGACTGGACTGCAGTGTAGAACGGTCAAAACGCCGTTCAGGTGGTCCGGGCTGACCTCGGGGTCATGTGGACTCAGAAGAAGGTGTAGAAGGTGATGTGGAATGTGTACCTTTATTCCAAGAGGGTCTGGCGGCGGCGGCATTGTGATTCGAACGGCGGCGGCCTTCTCGCAACTGTTTTTCCACAATCGATGCATACTGCACCATCCTTTCTACGCTGGTGAAGTCCTTCAACTCGACTTCACATGCAATGTCGGGATTCATGCCTTCAATGTACTTAATGATGGTAGCATTTAAGGTCTCCTCCTTCCCGACTCAGTTTAAGGCTGTCTCCAACTCCTTATGATATTCTTCAATTGAACGGGTGTCTTGCTTGATCCGGTTGAGCTTCTTTTCGAGCTCTCTCTCATAATGGACTGGGATGAATCGTCCTTGCATCAATGCCTTCATTTCTTCCCATGTATCAATTGGTGGATTGCGATTTCTGCGCCTCCTTTCTTGATGCATCTCCCACCAAGTGGCTGCGTAGCCTCTGAACTCCAAACAGGCTAACTGCACCTTTTTGACTTCTGTAAAGTCGTAGCAGTCAAAAATCTTCTCTACCTTACGTTCCCAATCAAGATAGACATCGGGATCGTGTAGGTCTTCAAACTCTGGTATCCTCGTCTTGATGTTATTGAGCATACAGTCTTCACCATAGTCATCATGACTGTTTCCACGTCTCTGGCGGCGGCCTCGGTCGAATTCTTCAGTGTTCTCATCAAAGTACTCCTCCTCGGGCTCGTTCTGACGCTCGTTGTGTCGAGCTGGTCCTCGAACTGCTTGAGTGATGGTTGGTGTAACCTTAGTGCGTTCAATAGCATGCACTAAGCTATCAAGTTTGTCAGACAGGGCCTGGTGCTGTCTCTGGAAGTGTTTTGAGAGTGCCACAAAATGATACTTAGGATCCCACGGGGTGGGTGGATCCGAAGTTGACTCCATGGGGGCTTTGGACGGATCTCGAGATGGGTCCAAAGGTGGAGTATCGGCTGTGGAGTCAAGGATGACTCGGAACGGGTACCTTTCTTCATGATACCTACAAAACGAACAAACGTAAAAGAAAACAAGGTAGGACCTCACAATCTCACGTCACTCGTTTGTTTTCACTCTTGATTTTACCACTTGTGTATCACTCAATATATGGGTGCACAGTGTGTGAAGAATCGTGTGTATGGAGGTAGGGAACTCGTGTGGTTTGTATTGAGGAAGGACGGGAATGCTATTCTCGGAACACGGATGAATTTGGTGTGTATGGATGAGAAACGGGTTGAGTATGTGTGTGAGAGGGGCTGCCGATTTTGTGTAGTGGAGTATAGGTGGTGGTCGAATGGATAGGGTAGGAAAAAGGAAGGAAATAGATCAATTATTGAAGTCCTAAATTGATTAGGAGATCCAAAAATAAATCTAGATAGAATAAGGAAAGAAATAGAATGGATAAGGAAAGAAGAAAGAGATAAGGTAAGTAGGGAATTTGGATATGTATCAATCTATGTGATACAATCTAAATACCTTAATTCGCCTAGACTCTAGAAGGAATGAACCAAAAATAAAATAAGACACCTAAGGTAGTTACCAAAATCAAAACAAACTAGAAAGGAAATTTCCAAAAAAAAAAGAGAATCTAAAAGGAAATATCCAACTATGGATTTGTACCCAAAAGGAAGGTACCAAAAATAAAATAGAACACAAAAAGGAAACAATGAATTACTTCCTTTTTTTTTAGATATCTCTCTTTTTTTTTATCCGATATTTTTTTATCATTCTTTTCTTTTTCTTCTTTTTGTACGATCTCTTTTTTTTTATACGATGAACAATACGGAAATTAAATTACAACTCGATAAAACTCAAAATAAAATAAACGGGACAAATAAACGAGTATGGAACCACGAACGATATAAACCGACGTGGCTCTTGATACCAATTTATGATGTGACCCGGGGCTAAATGACACGACGAGACATAAAATACGCGGAAGCTAAGGATTGAAACTACGTCGGTGAAGTAAGGGTTCTATACTCGATTATCTAGACGACTAAGACTCAACTAAAATACCTAGACTATGACACACAAAATAACACAAATCCAAACAAAAGAGGGGCTGTTTTGGACGAGTATATGGACGGTAAAGATGATGATGGTCGATGATGGTGAGATAGGTTTAGAAGGGCTAGAGTAGATAGGGTATGATAGAGTTGTATTGCACTTACGGATTGAACGAGACGAACATGAATTTGACACGAACGGGGCTGGATTGAACACGAGCGTTGATGGTGGTTGGATGGCGTCGATCGGCGGTGACGGAGGATGAATTGTCGATGTGAATTACAACCCGAAAGTTGCCTTGAATCTCGAACGTACACAAGGCCAAATTCTTTAAGTTGCTCTTCGATACCGAGTTTTCGACGATCCCTCGAACGTGGACGGTGAATTCCCTTTGTAAAACTTAGAGGTGCTAAATCTAAGAGTATGAATTTAATTATCTAAACTCACAAAGATTGAAAGGGTTGAGACGATATTGAAAGCAAAGGCTTAATAATTCAAATATAGTCTAAAGTATCAATGTAACAATGAGGCTCTATTTATAAGAGCTATGACCGAAAATAAAAAGGCTTAGGACCGAAAATTAGAGTCCTAATTGAACTAGAATTGGAACTAGACTATTTCCTAAACTAGAATTCTATTTAAGGTAGAACTTGTAGATCTTGCCTTATCTAAAATCCTAGTCAAACTATGACTTCAACATGACCGAAAATTACATAATTAAATAAATAAAAATCTGAATTGGACTATAGTCTAATTAAATAAAATAAATACTATAGTCTAAAATAAAACAACCCCTTAATTAAATAACTAAGGGCCGAAACTTGGGCTCTTCACTTCTTGGCCGTGAGTCTTCAATCAACACGCACACATGCAGGTCCACATGCACACGTGCACATCTTCATGCAATGTACTCCAAGTCTTGATCTCCATCTTCCATCTTCAATAAGGTCATCATCTTCAAGCTTCCTTGCACGCCGTCTTCATCTTCGAATTTCTTGTGAATTGTGGCTTGCAAATAATCTTGCAACTTCTTAGCTCGTAGTCTCGTGACGGGGCCTTTGAATTGTAGCTCTTCATTGACTTCCTCATTGCTATGGATGTCCTCATCACTTCATCTTCTCTAACTTTAACAGATAAGTTAAATTCAGGAGGATGTACGCTCCTAGTTACTTCTCCATTTTTCAGGATAAAATTTTTGTAAACAGATTCAATATTATTGATAGTTTTTTCTGATTCAAAATCTGGGAATTTTCTATTCTCTATTTTATAGAATAATTTCATTACATCAAAGAAATCGTCAATTTCAACACTTTCTTTAATAAATTCTTTATATATTTTAAACCATTTCTTTTGACTTTCTATTCTCTTTATGGAATAGAACCATTTTCTCTTTATCTCATTTTTATGAGAATAAAACAATTCTCTAACTTTTCCTTCACAAGGAAAATTTACTTCAAATTTTTTATTAGTGGTAATGGTATAAATACCAAAGGCAGTTCTATCATCATACCCCATATCAGAGGGTGTAGGAGATCTAGCCTTCGAAGAAGAAGGAATTTCAACCTGTTGACTAACACCATCCATTGTTGTATTAATTTTTACATTTTCTTTTTCAAATTGAGATAAAGGAACGGAAGAAGTAAAATTTCTACTATGAGTATTTCTACCTAAATTAAGGCGAGTAATTCTTTCTCTAGATAATCTAATTTCAACTTCACCATCAAGATACTTAATAATTTGTTCTAATTTTGAATTTTCCTGTTTAACAGGTTCATTTGCTTCTTCAAGAGTCCATTTTTCAGGTAACTTAACCATATCCCAAGATATTGTTTTTGGGACTATAATATTATTTTTAGCAACATCTGTAATAAACAAAGTGGTAGTATTTTTATTATTTGAAGAAATTTTTCTAATGTCTGGAAAAGTGGTATTCATAACTTTATAATATATTCTGTAAATAAGAATAACATTCAGGGCATTTGATTTTAAATCATAACCCTCAATCTTAATGTCTAAACACAAAGAATGATATATAGCAGGATCAGTTAATGATACTACAAAATTCGGGAAGCACGAAAAGTATATCGGTCCATCACATAAACTAGATTCAACTATTCCTAATAAGGAATCATGAAATCTATTATGCCTTTTATCTCTAACGGCAACTATAGCATAATTATTTAATCCTAGCCTAATAACTGGTTTGAGAGCAATTTAAACCATTCCTATATAGAGAAACTTAAATTTCTTTTTATGCTCATTTAAGAGGGTTTGGGAAAATAAATGAAATGACCGATAACTGTCTATAAGACCAACTGATTCTTCAACAGTCTTTACAACATAATCAGTTTTTCTAATAAAATTTCCTATGGATCTGTATATATTAGACGGAGATTATAGTGGCATAATCTCCTTATTTTTCTTATTAACTTTATCTTCTCCGTCCCTAATATTATTAGAGGAACTAGCTTTAAAAGATAAAGTCTTTGTTAATCTATTCATTATCTAAATCCCTATCACTGTCAACGTTTTACGCAAAATCTCAAACACCAATCACTGGAAACAACGGGATATCAAGGCTACGCGACTTAAGATTTCAAGGGAATGATAATAAATAAAGTTCACCTAGACTTAATCAATTAAGCTAAAAGATGACGATTTTTATGCTATAAAAATATTAACTTGAATTTCAAAGGCTTTAAGTGATTGCTTAGAATTTTTAATTTCCCTTTGATAATGCTTTAAGTGATTGCTTAGAATTTTTAATTTCCCTTTGATAATAATTAAACCAATAAGGATTATTTTTTACGGTATAGATTTTAAGTTGATTTTCACAATACTCTATACCCTTTTTTGTTTGACTAATTTTATATCTTAATATTTTTGCTTTGTCTGTGACAATATAATCACGACATGGGATAAGATCTTCAGGTTTATGATAACGAGAAGTTAAATGCATTTAATTAATGCAAAAGAGAACATCAAATATTATTAAAATTACATATGAAAATTACATTACCTGAGATTGCATAAATCTCGATACAAGCACATATATCTTTCTCACAACTCCAAACCACCTCTACAGTGACTCTAAGACCAAACTTTACAGGATCAAGCCATAAACTATAAACTATAATTGTGGGAATGAAAACTATCTTACAAACTATAATAGGGATATCTATTTATAATGGACGTAGTGGAACTATAATGGTAATAGTGAAGATAAATGGAGATATATACATATATACACACACTTACGGAGAACTCATCATATTTATTTCAATTTCCCTCCTTCCTCCAATTGGTCTTCTCCAAAATCCACCTCAACCCACCAAGAGCAGACAACAACCATCTTTATCATTCTTCATTCGATCAAGATGGTGGAAACACTCTATATTTTAAAAATAAAAAAATTTGGGAGCACCCCCCACCCCTCCCGCTTGGATCCGCCCTTAGGTGGCGGGCGTTGAGATCCACGCATCGTACATGGGCGTGTGGATCTCATGCGCATGCGCTGAAATACAGGTTGGAATGGTTAGAATTTATTTGGCCCGTCTAATAAATTGTGAATTTTAGATTGTCTCATATAAATTTTTATCTATATATAATATTCATCGTTCAATTTTGAAGTTTGAATACTGAAGTTAATTTACTAAAGTTGAGTTCAAGCCCGATTTTTTTAATCTTCTTTTATTTTGTAAATTTGTAATATTAAGTTTATAAAATTGTTACATGGTAGTTGTGGGGATTTTAGCCGATTCTTTTAAAATTGTCAATTTTGACATATTTGTATCAATTGAGTAAATTTATATTTTGGCCAAAATTGATTAATTTTGGTAACAATATTCAAGCCACATCAACAAAATATAATTATGGTCATTATTATTATTATTATTATTATTATTATTATTATTATTATTATTACATTTTGATATCTACATTTTGAACTCTTTTTCAAAAATATCCAAGTTTTTCAAAATTAATAAAACAGTGACCACTTTTTCAAAAACTTTGCAAATCTAACATTTGATCAATTTTATGGTCCAAAAATCATACGTAATTTATTGTATTTTAATATTTTTATTTCCCTAGTAGTGTAAAAAAATTCATCAAATCAAGAAATCTTAAAATACAATCAATTATGTGCAATTTTCCGGCTGTTAAATTGATCAAATATTAGATTTATAATTTATTTGAAAAGTTTGTACTATTTTGCTAATTTTGAAAAAGTATGCTATTTTTGAAAAAGAACCCCAAACATAGGTATCAGAATGTAATTTACCATCATCATCATCATCATCATCATCATCATCATCATCATTACCTAATAAATAAATTACATTTGTCTATTTAAAATATATTTTTATAATTTTAAAATATTATTAATTATTAGTTAAACAAAAAAATTAATATTAATTATAAAAAACAATTATTTAAGTGAAAATGTTTTAATATTATTAGTTACACTTGAATAAGAATAATAATAGGGATAAGGTTCAATTTGAGGATCTTACCTAAATATTGTTTCAAAAATGATAATTTTACCATAAATTTACTCAATTGATAACAATATGATGATATTAACAATTTTAAAAGAATTGACTAAAATCAAAAAAACTTAAGGAGGTTTCGATTATTTTGGCTATTAAGCAAAAAAAGAATCCAACAACATCAACACAAGCAACCAATATATAGGCCTCGCTAAAATCGTGCCCTACGACAACGGACAGCCTACCTACAAGAAACAACACCTTTGGCAAGCATTCATGAAAAAAGGGGAAACGAAATTAAAAAAAAAAAGGAGAGAGAAAATACAAAATCAAGAATCAAGAAGAAAAGGGAAGAGAAAAGTGGGAGGCCCTCTACGATCAATTCATCCTCCCAGAAAACTCTTCCCTTAATGTATTAGATTCCCAAAAAGAAAAGAAAAAAAAAAGATCGGGTTTCATTATATTGCATATTTGCATATTTGCATGTGCATGAATGGTGATGAGAAAGCTGTGTCCAAATGTGGACAAAGAAGGAGGGCTGGAGACGGTGCTGGAGGTGCCGATTCCGGAGGAGATGTTCGACAAGATGGGGGCCAATGCCGCCGCACGGTGGCTCAACATGCGCAACCTCATGCGCGCCCACCACCCCAGCCCCAACCCTAATCCCACCGCCAATAAATGGGCCGCCATAACCAACCCTCTGCTCGCCGACTCCGACCACTTCATGCTCCTGCTCAAGCTCGTCGGCTCCGCCTTCATTCCTTATCGCGCACAATTGGATCATGCTCTCACCAAACCCATCAAAGATGGTTCCATTGTAAGGATTCTTTGCTACCTAATTAATTGTTTCTAATTTCTTTAATAATTAGCTTTCATGTTAGTATAGAAATGAATTTGCATGTATATGTGAATATATAGGAGTCTTGCAGTGCAAAGTACATAGTGCAACAATATCTAGCAGCAGCCGGAGGGGTGGCGGCGCTGAATGCGGTGAACAGCATGTATGCGGTGGGGCAAGTGATGATGGTGGTTGCGTCGTCAGACGGCGTCAAAGATATCTCAACTGCTAAAAAAACTACTGAGGCTGGCGGCTTCGTGGTGTGGCAAATGAACCCCGAATTATGGTACCTCGAACTCATCGTCTCCGGCCACAAAATCAGCGCCGGCAGCGACGGCAAAATCACCTGGAATCACTCCTCCTCTAATTCCAATATTGTCTCCAGAGGTCCTCCAAGACCCCTCAGAAGATTTTTCCAGGTAATTAATTACATGATTTTATTAATTAAGAACACACACACACACATATATATATACATATCAAAAGTAAATTTCTTGATTGTATACAAATTAAGGGATTAGACCCTAGATCAACGGCGAACCTCTTCTCAAACACGGTGTGCATCGGGGAAAGGATCATCAACGGCGAAGACTGCTTCATTCTGAAGCTGGAGACGACGCCGGACATCTTGAAGGCGCAGAGCACGGCCAACACCGAGCTAGTCTACCACACCATATGGGGGTACTTCAGCCAGAGATCAGGCCTCCTCATCCAATTTGAAGATACCAAACTGATACGAATGAAGACCAATGTAGGAGACGACAGCGTCTTCTACGAGACGAGCCTCGAGTCCCTGCTCGATGACTACAGGCTTGTCAATGGGATAAACATTGCGCACGGTGGGAACACCACTGCCTCAGTTTATAGATATGGCAAGACTCTCAAGAGAAGATGGAGGTTGGAGGAAACTTGGAATATTGAAGAGGTTGATTTCAATATTTCTGGCCTATCTGCTGATTATTTCTTGCCACCACCAAATGACAAGGAGATTGATGAGAATGTTTGTGACAATGGCATATGATGCTAGTAGCTAGAACCCTTTTTTGCTCCTCGATCACTTTTTTTGAAGCATGCACAAAGTTTTAGATGAGTTTGTTTCTTAATTTTTGTACATAGCATAATTAAGTTGTTGTAACTGAATTTGATGATCGATGCATGCGGCTAAGTTCTATATATGAAGAGCCAATTGATTTTTCATCTGTTATAGATTTCTAAATTATTGTTTATGAAGTTACCTATAGTTTTTAAGTCGGTTAGTTTAATGTGTTGGTGATTCTATGATTAAAAGAATCATTTACCAAGAACTTAAAATTTAACTTCATAAAAAGCATATTGATAGAGAGCGAAGACTTATTGTTTATACTCGTCGCTCTTGAGAAGTTGCTCGTTGAATTATTTCTTGCTTTGCTTATGATTATTTAATTAGTTATTTAATTTGTTCTGTTCTTTCTGTTCCGAATTACTCTTGGGCCAATTGATAGGGATTGGGCTGTCCATGGGCTATCTTAATAGAAAACGTATTTATAGCGTTTTGCGTGTAATTAGGTTATGCTTTTGGATATTATTTAGGTTGCGGCTTTGGAGTTGGGCAGGTTATCTGTAACCTGTGGCTAGAGATATTATTTTCTCTAGATTTATTGTTCATTCATTTTGTATCGTTCGGGTGTTCGTACCTTTATCTTCCATCAATTTGGTCCGACCTGCCGGATTCAACTAGCGCCGTTCCACTTCTGAATGGTTTGAGACGGTGGAGAAAGGTATGGTCGTATGGAGATAATGAGTGCCGAGATGGCGACCTTGAAGAAGGATCAGCATGGAAAGTTTGCCCACTTGGAAGCCTTGATCACTTCCTTGTTTGACAAGGTTGACGCACTTTCCGGTGGGCCGACTACCCCACTGTTTGCCACCTCTACATCATCCGACTCGCCCCCGGCGCCACCTCGTGACCCAGCGCCCGCGGAGTAGCTGCTTGCCGCTGCTGCCCCTCCGCTTCGACGCGTTGAGATTCCGCCTTTTCAAGGTGAGAATCCGGTGGATTGGTTGTCCCGGGTGGACCAGTACTTCATCATCCACCCTGCCACTGAAACGAAGAAGATCCATATCGCCCTTGTGGCGATGGAAGGTGCGGCGCTCCATTGGATTTGATGGTTACTCGGCCGCAAGCCCAACATGTCATGGTCTGATTTTACCACTGAGTTATTTGCACGTTTTGATGATAATCCTCTTTTTGACCTTTTGAAACATTGCTGGAAACCTCTCACCTGGGGTCTATGGATGAATATGTTAACGGGTTCGTGGCTCGGATGGAGCACGTCACTGGGTTGACGGACGACCACTTTCGCAGTATATTTTTGCGTGGCTTGCAACCGGACATTAAGTTGTGGATATCCCGCAAAGAGGCTCCTGATCTGTTTACGGCAATGCAATCAGCCCGCGTGATTGAATGCCACCGTTAGGCTCTTCAACAGATACAATCCGCACAGCTGTCTCTACGTGCGCCTCACGTGAATGTTTCTGCCATAGTTCCTAAGAGCAACTGTCTACCCGTCTCATCGCGACCGCCTGCACCCACGGCCACGCATTCCACCTCAGACCGCGGGGGACCATGGTTCACCCCTTTTGCGGCCTCCCATTCTAGCACCGGGTCTGTCCCGAGCCCGGCCTCACGTGGAGTCCCTCATGGGCTTCGTTATTTATCTAACCAGGAATATATCGATCGCACTAAATGAGGTCAGTGCTACCGTTGCGATGAATTATATTCCCCAACGCATAATTGTCGTGCGAAATCTCTCCGGTCATGATTGTTGGTGAGGATGAAAATAGCACCCGCACAACCCTTCCGGAGATTCCAGAACAAATTGAGTCAGAATCACCAATTGCTGATGGTGATTTTTAGAAATTGGAGTTGTCCCATTTAACGGCAGGCGGATTTGATGGTCCAAAAACTATGAAGTTGTGGGGCCTACTGAATGGTGCTCGCGTTCGAGTGATGATTGACTCTGGAGCCAGCCAATGTTTTGTCTCTGATCAACTCGTTGACCGACTGTACTTACCCGTTAATTCCTCCAGTAGGCCAATGATATGTTTGGGTGATGGGAAACGTCGGAGCGCCTTGGGCTTATGCGCTGCTCTGGGACTGACCTTCGGCGATGCTGACTTCGAGGTTGCTTGCTATTCCTTCCCTCTTGGTGGGATATATGTAATTTTGGGAGTATCGTGGCTTGCAACATTAGGTGATGTTCAGACTAATTGGGCCCGGATGACAATGAAATTCAAACACTGTGACAAGCTAGTTGAATTATGCGGCGAGGCCTCCTTAGCTCGTCGAGAGATCTCTATGGCTAGCTTGCAAAAATTATCTAACATTGAAACTTGTTGGGTTTTGTTCGCTATACACGTGAGGGATGAAGGGAAGAAAGAAGATCGATGCAATTATGCCCCTACTAATATGCAGGATGATCCTAATTTCGTCAAGATTATTACTGAATTCAAGGATGTCTTTCAATCCCCATCGACATTACCTCCACTCAAGCATCAGATCACCATATCCCACTTGTTCCAACGGCAGCTCCCATATCAGTTCGTCCATATTGTTATGGACAGGTCCAAAAAGATGAAATGGAAAGACTGGAAAGACTGGTGAATGAAATTCTTGAGGCCGGGATTATCCAACCTAGCAATGGCCCGTACTCAAGTCCTGTATTATTGGTGAGAGAGAAAGATGGGAGTTGACGTTTCTGTGTCGATTATCGAGAATTGAACAAAATTATTGTACCAGATAAATACCCAATTTTCGTCATTCAAGAGATGTTGGATGAGTTACACGGAGCATCTTGGTTCAGTAAGATAGATTTGCGAGCTGGTTACCATCAGATCAGAGTAGCACCGGAAGATGTGTCCAAAACAGCATTTCGAATGCACTCAGGACATTACGAATTTCTGGTCATGCCTTTTGGCCTAATGAATGCCCCGACGACATTTTAATCAACACTGAATGATTTATTTCTTCCTTACCTGCGGAAATTTGTGCTCCTTTTTTTTTATGATATTCTTGTACAGTGCAAACAAACATGAACACTTGTTACATCTTCGCCAGGTGTTGCAACTTCTTCGTGAGAATCAATTCGTTGGAAACATCAAAAAATGCACTTTTGGGCGATGAATTGTGGAGTATTTAGGTCATCTGATATCACAAGAAGGAGTTCAAATGGACCCCGACAAAATTGCAGCAGTGCTTCTTCAGTGGACGATCCCTCACACAGCGAAGGGGGTAAGGGGATTTTTGGGTTTAACGGGATACTACCACCGGTTTATAAAGGATTATAGCAAATTGCAAAGCCGTTAACCAACCTCTTGAAAGGAGAGCGGCTGCAGAAAATAACCTGGACAACGGAAGCCCAAGCAGCTCTTGAGAGCTGCAATGAGCTATAACGGAGGCTCCAGTGTTAGCTCTTAATTTCAGCTTGCCTTTTTGTGCTTGAGACAGATGTTTCGGGTCGCGGTTTAGGAGCAGTTATGATGCAAGAGAGGCGCCCTATAGCCTTGTCAACCCAAAATCTATCAAAGTCCGCCTATAAGAAAGAATTAATGGCTTCAGTGCTTGCCGTTCAACATTGGTGGCCTTATTTGATTGGGCGTCGTTTAACCATTCACACGGACCAACGCAGTTTGAAGCATTTGTTGCAGCAGCAGATCACAACTCATGCTCAACAAAATTGGGTGGCAAAATTATTAGGCTATGATTTCGAAGTTGTGTATAAAACTGGAGCCACTAATATTGCTGTTGATGCCTTGTCGCATCGCGATGAGAAATCTGGTGAACTATCAGCAATATCAATTCCCCAGTGGGTTGATTGGAGAGAGGTGTAGCGTGAAATTGCGGCTGACTCGGTATTGGGAAGAGTGGTGACTAAGTTGCGTGCAAATGAAATGTCGGGAGGGGATTATGCATTGGTGAATGACATCCTTTTCTTTAAAGGGAGAGTAGTTGTGGCTCCGTCGTCAAGTTGGACTACAAAGTTGATGGAAGAATTCCACTCGACACCGTTAGGAGGCCATTCCGGCACTTATAAAACATACTGTCGTTTGGCAGCCAATGTGTATTGGCCGGATATGGTTCGCCAAGTAACTAAGTTTGTGGCTGAATGCTTGATATGTCAGAAAAATAAATACGATACTCGCATGCCCGCGGGGCTGCTGCAGCCACTTCCTATTCCCGAACAAATTTGGGAAGATATTAGCATGGATTTCATAACAGGTTTACCACGTAACCGGATGGCAGATTGTATTCTCGTGGTGGTAGATAGACTCTCCAAATATGCTCACTTCATTGAACTGAAGCATCCATTCACCTCAAAGCAAGTTGCTGGGGTTTTTGCCCGTGAAGTTATACGTTTACACGGGTTACCATGATCTATTGTGTCGGATCCAGATCGTGTACTCGTCAGCTCTTTTTGGTCTGAGTTATTTAAAGCTTGTGGTATTAAGTTGCGGATGAGTACAGCCTACCATCCCGAGATGGATGGACAAACAGAAGTCTTGAATCGTTGTCTTGAAACTTATCTCCGTTGTTTTGCAAGCGAACATCCAAAGAGCTGGAATGTGTGGTTACATTGGGCTGAGTCTGGGTATAATACTGGATTTCATTCAGCAGCGGGCTGCACTCCTTTTGAGGCTGTTTATGCCCGGCCACCACCAACACTGCATCAGTTTTTGCCCGGCGAAATTAAAGTGCAAGCAGTGGCAGAGGAGTTGGAGACTAGAGATGAGATGTTGAAGCAGCTGCGCTGGCACCTTGAGAGAGCACAACAACGAATGGCGAAGGCAGCAAACCAACATCGGCGACATTTAGAGTTCGCTATTGGTGACAAGGTACTGCTCAAACTTAATCCGCACCGCCGCGCAACACTTCAAGGGCGGCTTAATGTTAAGCTAGCAGCTCATTTTTTTGGGCAATTTGTGGTAAGTGGTCGGGTCGGAGCTGTTGCCTATCGCCTGCAGCTGCCGCCATCATACCGGGTACACCCGGTGTTCCATGTGTCCCAACTAAAACCGTTGAAGGGAAACTACACGGCTAAGGCAGATTTGCCCGACGCATTGCTAGCTAAAGAGCCCTTGTTTGTGCCACAGACTATGTTAGAGAAACGAGTGTTGAAGCGCGGGTCAGACTCTGTTAAGCAGGTGTTGGTCAAGTGGGTGGATCGTGATGATGACGAGACGACTGTGGATGAGGTTGACATGCGCGGACAATTTTCGGACTTCAGTCTTGAGCACAAGGCTGTTTCGAATGGGGAAGGAGTTGATAGAGAGCGAAGACTTATTGTTTATACTCGTCGCTCGAGAGAAGTTGCTCATTGAATTATTTCTTGCTTTGCTTATGATTATCTAATTAGTTATTTAATTTGTTTTGTTATTTCTATTCCGGATTACTCATGGGCCAATTGATAGAGATTGGGTTGTCCATGGGCTATCTTAGTAGAAAAGGTATTTATAGCGCTTTGCGCGTAATTAGGTTATGCTTTTAGATATTATTTAGGTTGCGGCTTTGGAGCTGGGGTTATCTATAATCTATGGCTAGAGATATTGTTTTCTCTAGATTTATTGTTCATTCATTTCGTAGTGTGTTCGCGCCTTTATCTTCCATCAGATATCAAAAGCAAGCAAGGCATGGCAGATTCTGAAAAACAACTTATTCCAATCAATCAATAAAAGATCATTTTCAATCTCTAGACTCTAGATGTAGAATTTCATGTGTTGAAGATGTGAGGCAATGAGAAAACCGCAAATATTATACTCATTAATCGAATGGCTTCAAATCTGGAAACTATTTAATTACATAGCATGAACGTGTGCACACGATACAAACTATACACTTTGGCTTTACATACAACTATAAAACCATCATTGAACCTTTCCCAAAGTCATAAATCTACAACAGAAATCAGATATTACCTGCAACTATATCAGTTCTTGAATGATGTTCCTAGCTTCTGCGAGCGTGTCTGTTCGACAAACACTCGTTGCCCACACATTCAGCAATGGAGGAACGGCAACATCGAGCTCAGCTAGTCGCTGCTCCAACCAGGTTGTGGTTTTTGGATCCATCAGGCTACAATCAATTGTCTGACAAAATAAAAAACGAATTCATGAGTAGCTGCTACAAGAGGAGAAGAGAAGAAAGGAACCTGGTTACAAGTGAACAGTCTCAGTGTATATCTGTTAGACATATAAGATAGGGAGCCCTAACTTAACCCAAAACCATGGTCAAAGGTAAAGGGTTGACCCCGACTTATATACCCTTCCACACTTTCATGTGGAATCGATGTGGGATATCGTAACAATATCAGACTGAGAAAATGGAAACATATACAATTGCCAGAGCAGGCCAGATAAATAGAAACGTTTATGTGCCTGAGCAAGATTTAATCTACATATTTCAACCCAAAATTAAATCATCATGCATCTCAGAAAATCCCTATGCCATGTTATTGTTCTTCATTGTTTCCCATTGTAACAAACAAAACGGTTTTCAACTTCATCGGAAAAACAGTTATGATACAACACAACTTACCCAAGATGCACCGAGGAGAGCTTTGGAAACTAAGCTGTGAAGGACATCTTCATCAGAACTGCTAATGGATCTATCCGACTTGACACTGAATTCTAGATCTTGACATGAAGAATCATACATGGAGCCACAATTTTTCATGGAAATCCTACCATGTTTCTCTAAAACTTGGTTTAGACGGCCAACAGTGGAGATGTGTAGCTGCTCTTTACCAGCCTTATATCTCCCTAAAGTATCTCTGACTGTATACTCTTCAGAATCTAAATCAAGGAAGGCTGCAGCCCTCTCAGAGTCAGCCCAACAACAACAGGAGGATGAACCATCATCTACATCACATTTTAAGAAAGATTTAGAAATGAAATGGACTTACTGGTTCAGAGCAATGAATAACATGTCTAATTTATGAAAGTTTCACATGAGAACATGTGAAAAAACTCAAACTAGTAATGGAAAGAATAGTTTGGAAAAGGTTTTACATGAACTTTTTTGGTAGAGACAACACCAATAAAGAGATAGTTCATGGCATGTCTTAGGTTGCTTAAACAAAGCTGATATCCAATTCTCGGACAGATTCAAATTCTCATTAGACGAACACAGTAGTTTTAAAAGATCTTTAACTTTCTTACAATCCCACAAAACCAGGTGGCATATCCTCTATGTGGGGCTACATTGAGCTCCAGTGAATATGCACATTTCCAATGATTAACACTGTGTGAAAGGAACGGAAGTAGTACCTACAATAAAACCAGCAAATGGGATCCCAAAAGCTGATTGTATGGACTGAGAACATGACTGAAAAATTAAAGTACTTCCAGCTTTTTCCAGCACAAGAATATACAAAGTAACAACCTGTGCCACCCAAAAAAAGTAGATAAAGGACGACAAAAGGTTGATAATCAAGAACTGTAAAGCATTTTGTACATTTATGGAACAAAGAAAAGAAACAAGAATAGATAAATTAGAACAATCAAAATGTAGCAAATTAGATCAAAAGACCATCACAAATTACCTTGCAACGAAATTGCATTGGCCTAAGTTCTGATAATTGCAATGCATCAGATATCAGTGCTATAGAAACAGTATCCCGAGAAGAAACAGTGTGTGAGCCTACAGTTCTGGATGCATCACTGGGTTCATGACTGGGATGCCCCCTCATCAAGCTTGAATGGTCGACTGTGATGAAAGATACAGCTGTCATCATATACTTGTCCAGCTCACTGGGAAAAGAAACATGTCAGTGAAAAACATCTTTCAACTTCTCAATCATGTAGTAGAAACAACAAGTAAAACTAAAGCGTGATCGAAGCATGTGATTTGCATGCATTATCTGAACAAATGGACCACGATTGTTCATTAACTAGGGAACCAAGAAAAGATAAGCACTCATACTCCTGCTATAGTATACATGAATACAGAATAGATTGTATGGTGCTTATCTTAAATCTTGATAACCATAATAAAAGAAAACCAAACCAGAAATGACACTAGAGGACTATCTGAACCAAAGTGATAAATCCATAAGTTATGAACACCTACCCAAGTATGAGGACTCGGTGAAAGGTTACATGGGCATCTCTTCCTAACCCAATAGGACAAGTTTCTTTCCTTCTATCACAGAAGATTCTAACCTGAAGAATGTATTACCAAGTAAGATAATGGAAGTGTGTGATTATAAAGCAAAACATGTGTACTGGACATACAGTATGATTATCCACAAAAACATGGACACAGGCACCAGCATTTTCTTGGAGAAACATCAACTTTGAACCTTCACCACTACAGCGCCCAGGTTGTGCAAGAAAGTCAACACCATGGCAATCATGAAAAGCCAGTACAAGCCCATGTAAAGTTATTAGGTTCCCCTGAGGTAAAGGGTAGTCAGAACATGAAGTTCCTGAAGATTGCATGGGTGCATTTATCATCAACCCACTGTGCTCATGGATGCTAGATTCCTCCTCAAAAGAATCCTTCGGCACATCGGGAATAAAATCCAATATCTTCATAAAATTCTCCAATAAATTTAAAGCACTGGAGGGAACAAATATGCTAAGGTCTGAGTAATGCTCACTGCTCGTACAATTGCCAATTAGACATGGAATTTCTAATTTACAGAGACCTTCGGTTCGCTCATCACTACTGACATGCAAACCGCAAAATGGAAATCCATCAAACAGATCAGCACTTCGAAGATTCTGGATAGAGGACAATGTAACACTCCGAAAAAGGGTTCCAGAACTAATGAACACTTTAGCACGACTGACTTGGTAATTTTCTTGTTTATAGCATAACGTATCTCCCTCCTCATGTTTAACAAGGTAGCAGCAACCAATTTTAAGTAGCTGCAAATTTTGGAAGACGCTAAACTAAATAGCGAATAAACAGAAAAGGAGATAACTATATAGCCAGTTCATGAACAACCAAAATCGGAACATACCTCATACTTGAAAAGGCAATCAGGACCAAATTCCAGCAACACCTTCTTCCTTGGTGGTTTGCAGCTAGAAACAACCTCGGCATGCTCACTAGCACAATGCAGCATTCCCACCCAATGAAAATTTACTCCTTCACCAGCATTTATGCTGGACAGTTCTAGCTGATTATTTGAACATCTGTTTTCTGTATAAAAGTTGCAGCGAGAGCTACAGTAACAATTATGGTCGCTTCTTATGCCATTTCCATCATCATTCGAACCGCAACTGGAAACCTGAACTGATATATGCTCATTTTTACATCTCTTATGAGTAAGGTGCTCCTTAGTTCTGGCAAAGTTTTTGAAGGAATCCTTCCAATGGCCTGAAGAACTTCTAGCCCTTATTTCATCTCTGTATTTCCCAGCAACAAGCAAATCCCAAGGTAAGACTATTGCCTCAGCAAACATGTTGGGTCTCTTTGCTAGATCTCCTAGAAACTGAACGGAGTAGAAGATTGAGAAAACTATGATTTAATGGCCACTCCAAAATTATAAATCGGCAGTTAAATTTACTGTTTACATTACAGCATACCTTTTGTTGAATGGGAAATTTGTGTATTAACCAAAGTAGATGATATTTTCCACTGTCAAAATCCTGAGAAATTCCTTTCCAATCAAAGAGAGAATGAAGTTTAAAATCCTCATCACTTGGACAGTGGTGCAGATAAATTGATGTCTTCAACTTTCTTAATGGCAAAGCATTACTGAAGATATGTCGGCAAGACAGAGGCTGATATATGATTGAATTTAATTCTACCAGTTCAGGGCATGTGCCTTCCATAATTAGCCTGAAGTTGTTCGCCTGAGAACAGTCAATATAGTTTACATAACTCTGAAAGGAAATCTTTGCATCATTATAAACCTAAATCACATACAAATACAATACAGACAATTTTAAGCAGTGTCACCTCAAAAATTCTCTTGAAGTCCCACATTTCGGGAAGGTTAAGCATAAAATCAACACTGCCAGTTGCATCAACAAGCTGAAGTCTTCCAGAAGAAGAAGAAACCTGGATGAGAAAGAACAATAGTCAAGCCAAACTATATAAGTTGTAGCTTCAAGTGAGGTAAATCTAACACAATACACTTAGCTGATCGTTGATGTCAATACCCAAAGGGGATTTTTTTAGTTAGGGGGTGGGGCAAGGGGATTTTATTGATTTTATCACTGACATAATTAGAACTAAGAAGCTAGAAATAAGGGGAAGCATATCATACACTCACACACATCAAGGTTATAGTTATACAACCTTTTTTTAAATCAACCAAACTAAAAAACATACAGTTTCTGACGATTACAAACCAAAACTGAAAATGATTGTAGTGATTTCAAGGAAAGTGCTGCATTGCTGACCTTTAAAGTTCCCAGTACAACAACACCAATTTCTTCAGAGCGCAAGACTCTTCGGATCGATTGCTCATAAGATCTTCCACCACAACATAGATAGGTTTTCTGATTGATCCCACCCATAAAATCAGGAGAATTCTCCTCGGAATTGAAAACTTTTTTCCACGAAACCTCACAATAACTAAGTAAATTAGCAATAGGTAGCACCTGAAGGAAAAACAAGATAAACATACAATTTGTGATGCTCATTTAAACTCCCAATGAGCCAAGACATCAAAAATGATAGACATAAGTGAAGTCAGATATAACAAGTCAGCAGGTTAGCATTAGAAAATAACTCCCACTCGACTCACCAGTCTCAAGTGACCATAGTCTACTTCCTTGCCACCAGAACATAAGTCATGTCTGCAGAACTCCAGGAGGACTCCATGCTGCTATACAGAGAGATTCACAAGTAAATGTAGGAATAACATAGAAAGAACATTTTCAATGTTCTTCTAACCAACAGTAAATTTACCCGAATCTGAAAAGCTGATAACGGCAAATGCAAACTAGCATACTTTTGAGCCAGACCTTCCTTCTGGGAACACCTTGTATTTGTTGACATTAAGTTAGATATACTCTTAGCAAGAAAATAGAATGCATTTATGACATAATTCAGACAAAATTGAAACAAAGTAACCAGATATTTTACATGTTTTGATCCCATGATCTCCTTCTCAGATAAAATCCCAGCAAGCATTTTCCTAAAACATGAGACAACAAGCAATACCCTGGAGCAACAAGGACAGCGTTAAATGAGCTAATCAGAAACAATTAACAATAAAAGAAATATATGTGTACTTAGGTACCATAATCTGGCAGCAAATGACAAAGAATCAATGAACTTCTGAAGAAGACTTGGGGAGTGTTGTTTCAAATGACACCTGCAGCAAATTGTGCCCAAAGATAAGTACTTTGCTCAAATATAAATACACTGTATATGGATAATCTTCAATCGCATCGATGTATAGAAGCCACAACCATGATTCCAGCGGAGAGAATGACTCCAAAAGCATGCTAGTCCTAGTACAAGCACCAAGTATCAGCATTTTTCCCCAAGGAAATTTTGGATCCACAAAATGCACATTCTTCAAAGTAACCTAAAGAACCATACATTTGATTAAATTGAAAGAATATTCCATAGATTTAAGATGCAGTGGGAAGAAATCATCAACCTTCCACAAACTAATGTAGAAATGATCTTAATGTGAACAAATGCAATTAGAAAAAGAGGCTAATTAACATACAAGCACACCGACTCTGACATAGTGTGGCAAAGCAAGGTGCTGGTCAGTTAATATCAGTATCACATCTTGATCCAACTCAAGAATCGTCTTGTGCATGTAAACGCCAGTAATGACCCCAGTGTAGCTACCACATTCCCCTTTCCCTCTTATATCAGTATTCTTAGTGAGACGTAGTTCCTTACACAACTTGGTAATGTGCAATGATGCTCTGTCTGTTGTCACATACATCAACTGAGACTCTTCCTTCCTCAAAAAAACCAACTTTTTCTTTAGCCCGGTCAGTAAAACAACATCACCAATAAATCGTGAGATCATAGGATGCCACGATGATGTCAATCCACAAAAGTACACTATCGCGCTCTCATTGAAACAATGATCCTTGACATTTCTATCACATAAACCTCTCAGTTCTTTTTTGGAAGCGCAGTATTTGCATTGACAAACAAGAATATTTACAAGAAACCCGTTAACGTGCCTCGAATCACCTCCCCCACTCACCCAAGGAACAGCAGATACAGGACTTATCGACTCTATCACGCCGAAAATCAAACAGTGGGGAACGGAACTATCTCGAACATCACAAGCACCTAAACTCAAGCAAAAGCAACTAAAATCTGACAAAGAGCAAAGACTCCCACTGCAAGCTTGGAAGAAATCCCATGTAATGATCTCCAGAAAACCACCTTTGACGCCCCCATTCCCACATTCGAAAGGAATATAGTTCCAAGCGAAAATTCGAATCTTTTGACCGATCAATTTGGGGTCAAAATCCAAAATTTCACAGCAAACGGTGGTTGAAACTTCGTCGGAAAACTGAAAGCAATTACATTTAAGCGGGGGATGCCGATTGTCGGAAGAGGGTAGGGTAACAGTTCCAATAAGGAGCGCTGAGTGATTCAAGGGTTTGAGGGTTTGATTGTTAGGGTTTTGGAAGATGGGTTTCCGGCAGCAGGGGTTTTGGTTGGAACTCTTGCGGAGGTCGATCGGACGGCTGGGAAAAAGAGATGAGGCGGCAGTGAGGGGGCGGCCGGACTGGATGAGATCGGAGATAGTTAATATAGTGGTTTTTGTGTGCTCCATTGCAAATGCAAATGTAGCTTAGCTTCTACTAACACATCGAGCTCAGTTTTTTTGAGATAGAGAGAGAGGGCGGGAGAACGGGGAAACTACCATAAATCCATCACCAAGTTTTGAGAAAATCAAATTTCAATTTTGCAAAAATTATTTGTAAGAGTGGTTACAATCTTGTACCCACGAAAACAATTCTAATACACATTAAAAGTTTAAATTCATTAATTTTTTTAAATTATTTTCTACGATCATAAATTCAAAAAATAATTATATGTTGGTCATATCACTATACATCGAATATACATAAATATGTCATGTATTATAATATGTTTATTTATTTATATTATTAACTTACATATTAAATTTAATTTAATAAATATACATTTATATGAAAATTATTTAAATTATGAAAATCATTAATAATAATATAAAAATATAATTCAACATACATTACAATAATAATAAATGGTACACTAAATTAATACAACATTACAATAATACAAGAAAATACTATACAATAATAATAATAATAATAATAATAATAATAATAATAATAATAATAATAATACACCAAATTTATACAACATTACAATAATTGATTATTCACTTATCGACACCGTACCCGGCCTAAATATGCTCAGCCAAATCAGCTCATAGTTGGTGATGTGTTTATCATGTAATTCTTTGTAATTCTGAAGGAAGGTCTGACATTCTTTGATAGAGCCCATGACTATTGTTGCCGGAGGAATAGAGTCTTCATTTGACCAAACGACCGCCTCATCCCCTTCATCGTCAATAATCATGTTGTGTAAAATAATGCATGTATACATAATATTCCGCAAGTCATTCACATAATAAAATCGCACAGGCATCTTACTATTGCCCAACAAGATTGAAGTACTCTAAATGCCCGTTCGACATTTTTTATTGCAGCATCTTGTCTTTCTTTGAATTTCTCCCTCTTGGCATCCATAGTGTACGAAAAGCTTTTGATGAATGAAGACCATTTCGAATAGATTTCATCCATTAAATAATATCCTCTAGTATATGATGTATCATTTGTCGTGAAATTAACTTCCGGTGCATTTCCTTGTAGGATAGCATGGAATGATGGTGATCCGTGAAGAACATTTATATCATTCGATGATCCCGCGACACTAGAAAAATCATGTCATATCCACAAGTCTGCAGATGCGACCGCTTCAAGAATTATTGTCGGGACTCCATAATCTCCCCGAGTATATTGCCCTCTCCAAGCGACAGGACAATTCTTTCATTCTCAATGCATGCAGTCAAGGCTCCCCAACCTTCCAGAAAATCTATGTCTTTGCTCATGCATTTGATGTTGGGGATTTTACCCTTAAAGCGACTGTGAATTATTTTTATATTATTTATAATAGCGACATTTATTTTCGAACTAATATGCTTTTTATATGCATTTATTTTACATCACTGAAAATTTATAGTTTATTCAATGTTACCATAATCTTAGTATATAAGTGTTATATACAAGAGGATTAAGATTATGGAAAATAAACTAAAAATGAAGTCCGTGATGAATTTAATTAAAATATGGGAGCTTTAATTAAAATGTCACTAATGCAGTCCGATAACATTATGAATGTGACCGTTTATCCAAACCGTTGATGTGGAGACATCCAGCTGGGTGCATTTATATATGATATGATCGTACAGGACTTGGACCGATTTAACTTAATTATTCCTTCAAATTTCATTAAAGAAAATGAATATTAAATTAAATCACAAGGTGATCATATATGAGTAGTCTTAATCTTGAGTGATTATAGACTCCGGTGTTATTTCAATGTGATTCTTAATTTACTCGTTAAAGTTTGTTTGTCAACATTCTCTAAACTTGCATTTTAGATTCACCTTTGAATTAAATGGCTGAGAATGTAATTTATGTTAGTGTCATCATACTGCACTAGGTGTTTTTAGATTGTCATGATCTTTATGGCAATTCAAAGAACACAAATATTTTGATTTTTCAAGTTTTGAAGACCATGTTCTAGACATTATGATATGAACATTCCGCTGCCAACCTAATTAAAAATCGAAGAATGTACTTAAGCATGCTCACGAACATGATCATATACATGGTTTTGGTTTGAGCTGGATTTGCTAGCTTTTGGTTTGCTCTTCGATTTCGTTTAAGGAGTAAATGGAAGCGATGTTTTGCTAGACTGCATTGATTATAGCCTATGAAAATCGGGTCCTGTGATTTTTTTCAATTTATGCTGAAATTACCCTTAATGAATTCGCGCCTTCATTGATTTCAAGATATTTATGATCCTGCCTCTATGTTTTTCACTAGATCTAGGCGGTTGATTTTTAAGTGATGTGTGGTATAAGTCTATAAGATGAGTTCCAAGTTCCTATACTATAAAGGGTTTACAGTGTAACCATCCCTTATATATATATTGTGGAATGTATGATAGCAATGGAAATATAATTAATCCATAATTAATCAATCTATAATTATGTGTATTATACAATGGGCATAAATAAAATCAATCTATATATGTTCTATATATATTTACATGTGTATCAATGAAAAAATATCTTATAATAAAAATACTAGAATCATCATCTATTACCTTATATTTTCCATCTGTAGTTTAACTTTAAATTGGCTGTAAAAGTATTCTATTCTATACGCTTATTATTAAGATTAACACATGTATGGAGTATATTCAATAATTACGCCATTAATGTAGCCTATATTGTTGAATTTAGATTAATGTGTATTAATCTTTTAATATTGATAAACTATTAGTGGTATATATATGTAGTCTATATATTATATTAGTTATCAATTCATTAGACACAAAAAATCAAATCAATATCCTACAAATTCATTAATTTAGTTAAGCAAATCATGTGAATATTTACCTTAATTATCAAAGTGTAAATGTATCGTCAATCACGTAGATATGATTTCTAATCAATTGAATACTTACCTTCATCAATTACTTAAATTAAGAAATGAATAATATTAATAACTCGATTACTAATATTTAAATAATTAATGAATATTATTAAGCCACAAATTATGTTAATCTTTATCACAATAATTATGATAATTATATCATTCTATAATATAGTTAATATAGTTCAGAATCTATAAATTATTTGTGAAGTTTGACTTTTTCTCACCAACTGATCTAGAAAATTTATTTGTAGTGTAATTTGTCCTAATTGTATTTCGTTTTTTTAAAATGTATTCAAACTTGTCATTTGCATATTTTTGAAGAATAATAATTATGATAATTATATCATTCTATAATATAGTTAATATAGTTCAGAATCTATAAATTATTTGTGAAGTTGGACATTTTCTCACCAACTAATCTAGAAAATTTATTTGTAGTGCAATTTGTCCTAATTGTATTTCATTTTTTTTAAATGTATTCAAACTTGTCATTTGCATATTTTTGAAGAATTGATGCGAGAAAAATGTGGCTCCAATTAAGTACTTGAATATGGAATCAAGATTTTTCGTTGCATTCATGAAGCTAGGTATTGGTCTCGGACGAGTCTAATAAAGTTTAGAAGGGGAGTTGAATAAACTCTTTTCAAAAAATACTCAAAGATGCGGAATAAATAAGGGCTCTGACTCGTTTTAAACAAGTTTGTATTACAACAGTTGATTGTTAGAGCAATTTCAATTGTGCACAATGTTGCAGTTGTGTTGTAAGTAGTCGTAAGTAAGATAACTTGAAGCAATGTACAATACACATGGATTTTATAGAGGTTCGAAGCTGAAACTTCTACGTCCTCTCTTCCTTTTTCTTGAAGGAAAATTCACTATATAACTTGAGACTACACTTTAGAAGTTATATAGCAAACGAAAGCTGAACTTGGTAACAATGACTTACTCGACATAATTACCTCAGTTGGGTCGACTTTGCACACTTACAGTTCCAGCAGATAGCTATTGCGGCGGCAGCTTCTTTAGCGGCGGCCCACACTTACACGAAAAGTTAGGTGCTATTGAAATCTTTACAGGATTTTAGATCTCTTTCGATCTTCAAGAGAGATTATGATACGACCAACCAACGCGGAAGCAAAGATCGAAACACACGTCAACTTATAATAATGATTCAAATCAAAGTACCTACTGTAATAACATCTAAATATGATCAAATAAACTGTTATAAACCCACAAATTAATTAGAAAACGAATGGAACAAGAATTAACACAAAAACAGCACAAATTATCCTGAAAAAACCTAAATAATGATGTGACTGAAACCTAAGCAAACGAAGTCGAATTAAGCTCAAATTTTAACACAAGGTACAATCTGAAGTCATGAAAAACATATCCAAAATTCAGAAAAAATGCACGAGTGGTTTTCAATTTGGCTTGGAGGTGAAATTTCTGACTTCTAGGGCTTATTTAGGGCTTGAACGACTTATATAATTTATTTCTGGACTTGGACGACTCTATAGATGAAATTAGTGATGCTAGGATGACTATGGATGAGTATGGAATATTTTTGGAGGCGTGGCGGTGGCTGGAACGAAGTGGAACGATGAAAATGAAAGGTAGAAGTGAATCTTACCCGAAATGAACCCCGGATCGACGAGAATCCGAAACGCACCTATGGAGTAATCTTCGTGGCTGCCTAACCCATACACTACTAGATGCACGAACAAGATAAATGATTTCAAGTTTGAATTCTCCAATAATCAAACTCTACCAAGGTAACGATTTGTTCGTGAGACAGGTTGAAGCGTAAAAGCTATTTTATTCAAAACCAGTCTAAATCACAAATAATGTCAATAATAACTTAAATACTAGCCTACGGCATGAAAATAATAAGTATTTAGGCTTGGTATTTTCGAACTATACTTAAAAATAAAATAAATAAATTCTCCGGCCCAATAACACCTAGACAAGTTGTGAAAATTGGCTTCTAATTAAATTAAATAAAATAAACTATACTGGTGGATAAATAATTAAATCTAAATCAAGCTGATTTAATTAATAAGTGCACGTCCATGAGCTGATTTAATTATGTATTGCACGTCCATGCATAGCCACGATCTCTCAGCTGCAACTCCGGATTTAATTTCTCAGTGCTCATCCCGGTCTCATCAGATTCTTGAAACTTTATCAACGGATTGTACTTCTCTAGATAAATGGGAGTTGACAACTTTAGAATCAAATGAAATCTTACAAAGACCAACTCTTCTATTCTACACCGAAGATGGTTTTGACACGTTGCGGCTTATCTTTGCCTTACAGATTGTTATATCTTTGTATATCCTAGCTTTTCAAGAATGTATGCTTTTCGCAGTGTGTTCACATATGCTTTTAGTTTGTTTGCATATATATGTTTGCATTCATACATTCGTGTCTTGTTTGGTAAGGCTTCCAAATATTTGTAGAGGGTAGTTAAAAAAAGGCAACTATGTGACCGTTTGCTAGTTTAGAGTAGGTGTGAGGATAGCCCATCCACTTGTCATTCAGTCACTGCTTCTGTGTTAATTTTTTGTGACATGTAGTTGAGGGATCAATCTTCGGGGCGACTGAAGATTCTTCCTTTATGAGGATGAGGCAACTGATACTTCCTTCAAGTTGCTTTAGTGCTGACAAGTTCTGAAGCATTTCAGGTGGTATGCGTTAGTTGTCCGTATTTCAGTTTAGTTTCCTTAGTTTTGCTTTTGGATTGATCAACTGAAGCTTTCAGTTGACGACTTAACTAATGCCTTGAGTTGATTTCTGGATTTTGAGTTTTCAGTTCCGCTTTTTCATAGTTGTCCTGCTTTCTTGATCCGTTGAATCTTTGACATATCATCAAAACTTATGATATTTTTCTAACACTATGAATCAAGAAACAACAATCATCCATCAAACTAAATGGATAACAATTACAGTGAATGTTGAGATTGCAAAAATTATAGAAGAATCGATTGCGGCTAAGGTAAAGGAGACTTAAGTGCCATTTTTATTAGACTTATGATTACGTTCTTAATTGTTTTATTTATTGGAATTTGAATACAATTTTTTTTTTGTAATTGAATAAATGTTGTGAATATTCATCTTATATATTTGAGTTTTTATTTAAATTATTTTAGTGTAAGAAACACTTGACATTGTAATTATCTAAATATTATATGAATGATTATCTTTGTTTATTTTTTTTGTATTGTTTAAATTTGATCGCTCAAGACCAAGTGTAAGTATTGCAAGTTTCAAGCAACATTAAAAATTTATAACTTTTTACCAATAACAAAAATAAGAACATAATTATAAAAAGTTATATTGGAAAATAATAAACTCACCATTCATTGTTCTACGTTTGTTTTGTACAGTCAATCATTGCTTCTCAATAATGGCCCCAAAACAAAAGAAGATCCAAATTAAAATTAATTTTTATATTCAATTTTATCAAGCATTTTGAACAACCATGTGTATTATATTTTTGTTCTATTATGTTATAGTTGTATCTATAAGCCTTTTCTTTATGAGTAAAAACGAGATGCAATCTTGATTTTATTTCTTAATACGAAGAATGGGGTTGGTTTTTTTTCTTTATTTTTTTGAGTTGGGGAGGGGGAGTAGGTCCTCAAGATCAGCAGTATTTTGGAAGTTCTTATAGAGATTTTAGTTTAAATATCATTTATTATATTTTTCTTTCATATTAATTAATAATTTTTAATAAAATAATAATAATAATTGTAAATATTTTATTCGTGCAGGCTAGACCTGTCAAAACTAGCTAGGTTTGCCGGCTTGGTCCATCCCCGCTTTTAGACGGGTAGGACTTTAAATATGAGGCCACTTACCTGACGGGCTTTGACGGTTATAACCCGCGGCAGCACGGGTAAGCCCGTCTAAACTATATATAGATTTTTTCATTTTTTTTTGTTTTCAATATAATGAAAATCGAATTATCAATTATGAAATCTATACTATATATAAAAGCAGAAAAAATCTGATTTTTCCTCCAAAATTGATGGCAATTTTGCAATAAAATATGTGAATTGAGGGCAATAATTTCGTATTTTATTTTTATTATAAATTTGTAAAAAAATTTATTTGCATTGGAGAACGTGTGGTAGGTACATCTCCAATTTTTATCGTAATTAATTTTAATTTAAATTTTTTTAAATGTGAATTCACCTGAACGTGTACGGCAATTTAATTTCTTTTTTATCGTTTTAATTTCCTTTCTTATATATAAAAACTTGCATTCGCTTTATCAATGGGAGATCGTTTACTTTATATAATTTTGCAATCAACAATATTTTATTCTTATTTTTGCTGTGCAATAATATTTTTCTAATTTTCATAAAAAAATGTTTAATGCTTATTTAATTGTATTCAAATTACTTCATTTCAAAAAGAGTTGCGCATTGTAAATTTTTATCATTTTATCATTCAGATTAATTTTAAAATTTAAAATAAAATTAAATTTGTAATAATTGTGAAAACAGTTCAGCATGAAATTAAAAAAATAACAGACATTGGAATATTAAATAGGTAACTTCCCACTAAAAACACTTCCCCTTCCCCACTACGTTGGTAACCATAAAAAAAAAACTGAACAAGAAATATTAAAATTGATCCATTTTGCAACATCACTTCACTTCTGACTTTGTATTTTCTCTCTATTTTCTCTCAAGCTGTCCAACGATTGATCGAGTAATTTCATTCTGCAAATTGTGGAGCAATTTTCTATTTCAACATTCTGTAGTACAAAAGAAATGGCTCCAGTATTTGGAACTATTGACATGCTGAAATCTGGAAGAAGTGTATTTGGTCTGGAACTTCGATTGATAAGATGCTACAAAAACTCGAATTCCGGTGCCATTGAATGTATTTTTCATGATCGTCAGGTAAAAATAATAACTATGTCTATCCAAATTTTTTCCAACATTTTTTTTAAATCAAATATTCTGACACATTAAACATTGTTTTTAATTTTTTATAGGCTGAAAGAATTCATGTGACAATTCCGGGATCCAACACTGAAAAATTTAATCACCGGCTTATCGAAGGCAGTGTTTACGCACTGATTGATTTTGTCATTGGGCTAAACATTATGGAATACAGGACCACGTCTTGTATTCATAAAATTATCATATTCAAACACAGCCGATTGTTTGAAGTTTTCCATGAAGAATTCCCCAAGAGTTTATTCGAGCTAAAGACATTCACAAATATTGCAAACATGGATATTGTAGGCGAATCTACAATGTTTGGTAAGATATTTAATTGAACCGAAAATTATTAATGTATATCACATAATATCTTACTTTTTGTAATATTATTTTTTTTTCCAGATGTGATGGGTACTATAGTTTCACACTATAGACCACAACATAAAGAGATAAATGGAAAGATTACAAAACTCGTGGATTTAGTGTTGGAGGATTTGGAGTAAGATTATTCATGTTCAACTTTTGTAAATTTTTTTTCAAAACTATTGTTTTATTTTCGAGTTTGTATTTTTTACATATTTGGCTAATATCTTATCTCTTAAATAATTATTCCGTTTTCATAAATATTTTTTTAAGGGAAAATATAATTACTTGCACACTTTGGGAAAACTATGTTGATGAGATGATAAAGTTTCTGGATTCTAGACCTGAAGCGCCAGTTGGAATAATAATGCAACTATGCAGACCAAATATTTTTAGAGGTATGAAATACATGTATTCTGAATTCTGTATTCTGGGTTATGCAATTATGAGGACCAAATTATGTTGATTAAGTTTCTGGATTAGTTGGAATAATAATGCAACTATGCAGACCAAATATTTTTAGAGGTATCAAATACATGTATTCTGGATTCTGTATTCTGGGTTATGCAATTATGAGGACCAAATTATGTTGATTAAGTTTCTGGATTCTGGATAATGTATTTTTTATCGCGTTATACTAAATATTTTTACATGTATGAAATACATATTTTTTTCTGTATGTTTTATGGCTTTATACCAAATATTTTTAGAGGTATGAAATACATGTATTCTGGATTCTGGATTTTGTATTCTGGATTATGCAATTATGCAGACCAAATTATGTTGATTAAGTTTCTGGATTCTGGATATTGTATGTTTTTATCACATTATACCAAATATTTTTACATGTATGAAATACATATTTTTTTTCTGTATTTTTTATGGCATTATACCAAATATTTTAAGAGGTATGAAGTACATGTATTTTGGATTCTGGATTCTCTATTCTGGATTATGCAATTATGCAGACCAAATTATGTTGATTAAGTTTTTGGATTCTGGATGATGTATGTTTTATCACATTATACCAATATTTTAACATGTATGAAATACATATTTATTTTCTGTATATTTTATGGCATTATACCATATATTTTTAGAGGTATTAAATACATATTGTTTTAGAATGTGTTTTATAGCATTATACTTATTATTAATTTTATATCACAATAGATGAGGTCAGAGTATCAACATTATTTAATGTTACAAAGATTCTAACTGATCAGAAGCTGGAGGACATAGCAGAGTTCACTTTCAGGTAATATAATTAATTTAAAATGTGAAAGACAAGAAATTATGGAGTATGTAGTTTTACTTGGAGTATGCAGTAAATTTAAATTGCAGCATGCAGTTTTCTAAAGTATATTTATTATTCCATATAGATTATGTACTTTTTTTTATTGCTAATTATTTAACTTTCACATTTTCAGTTATCTCCCTACTGGAAAAGTAAGATCAACTACTATTTCTACTTTGACATCATCATCATCAAGGACATTAAATGATGAAATAAAAGATGGCGATTTTGAGCTGAAAACCATATCACAAATTATATCTGAGGGAAAGGTATTATGAAATCTTATACAAAATTAAAAAAATAGATAATTTAATAATCAGAATATCTAATCTGAATTTCTTTCAGACGGAGAATTTCTGGATATATGTAAGTATATTATGTGTGGAGACAATAGGAGAGTGATCATATTTAGCTTGCAAAAGATGTCAAAAGAAACTGAAGGCAACTGGCACCCAATTTTTCTGTGAAAAATGTCAATCATATGACATTGCAGGGAAACTAAGGTAAATTTAAATAAATTTATATCTAATATTCTCTTAAAATAAAATTATTTTGTTAATTTTATATTTTATGTTATAGGTACAAATTAACAGTAAGAGTGGTTGATGAAACTGGAACAACGACGTTCCTACTGTGGGATAAAGAAAGCATTGCTCTTCTTGGAAAAACTGCTTCGGAATTGAGTGCGGTAAAAGTTATTATTTTAAAATTCAAAAATTAAAAGATTTAAATATTAAATCAATTTGTTTTATAGGGTCGAAGTATTGAGGGAATTCCAGCAGGAATTGAAATGTTAGCAAATAGAAAAGCATTGTTAAATGCCAGTGTACAACCTGGACATACAATAAATTACACTGGATCTTTCAGTGTGGCACGGATTTCTTGTGATGGAGAAATAATTGAAAAAGTTTGTGGAAAAAGATTTTCGATTGAGGTAAATCATAAAATAACTCATATTATATTTATTTAATTAGATAAACAATATAATTTTTAATGGAAGAAGTTGTTTGTTTGGTAATAGGAGGAAGAATCAGTTTCCAAAACTGGAGCAGAAAAGGTTGAAGAGATGGTCTGTTCATTAATGTTTTGTCTTTAGTATTTAAAAATATATATTTCTAAATTGTTATATATAATTTTTTTAATTAGAACAAGAATTATATTGATACATTTTTTTTTTCTATTTTTGTTTCAGGTTGATTCCACGGAAGACCCTATATCATCATTGAGATCAGTTGATGGGAAGATAGATTATGTAGCCATACAAAAAACAATTCAGCAATTGATTGATGAGAAACAGGTTAATATTAGCGTATGCAGATTTTTATTTTTACTTTATTAATTAATTTTAACATATGATGTGACAAAAAACAGAGTGGAGAGTTCTAGATTCATGCCACAGTTAACAGCATTGAGACAATGAGTAAATTTTCAATTCTTGCATACAAAGAATGTTTGAAAGAATTGCAACCAGATTATGAGCTGAAATTTTTTTGTGAACCATGTCAAACATTTGACATATGTGGAAAATCAAGGTGATTACTAAATATTTAATTAAAATTATATATTACTTTATAAATTAAAAAATAACTAAAATTAAATTATTTTGACTTATGCAGATACAAATTGAATGTTGAAGTTGGCGATGGAACTGGAACAACAATTAATATGTGGGATATTCAAGTATTGGAATTAATTGAGAAAAAACCAGCAGAAGTGAGTTTAACAAAAAATTGTAATATATTTTTTTTCTGCTCAATCAGACAATTGATTTATAAATTTTTTTTTACAGGATCAAATTCTTGACATACTACCTACTGAAATTGATGAAATAGTCGGTGCAAAAGGATTCTTCAAAGTAATAGTGATGCCTGAAAAGATGAATGGACCTTTCACAGTTGTTAAGGTAACAACTGATGAGAAGATGAATTCATTGATTGAGGCAAGTTATTCAGGAAACATAGTTTTTATTTAAATTTTTTATAAAAAGTGGCAAAAAATTTAAAAGTGTAATTAATGAAAACATAAAAAATTTCAGGAGACTGTATGAAAATCAAAGGGGAAGAGAAAGATGCATGAAAATGCAAATGAGGTACTTTATTTATAAAAATGTTAAGTATGTATAATATAGATATGTATTCAGTCCAATGGTTTTAACATTTTCTCAAGTTGCTCTCATATGTGATGGATTAGAGACACCACCTTCAATGAAATCAACAACTGATACAATCAATCAGGCAGATCTCATGAATGATGATCAAACAAATCGGAAATTGATCGATGAGTTCTCATCAAATGCATTGAAGAAAAGACTGAAAAGGAATGTGAGGAAGGAGTAGTTGAATTATCTGAAATTGAACAATATTAAACGCTTTTTTATTGGGACAAATTTACTTTTTATGTTTGATTTCTTTTACTTTGGATAATATTTCTTCATGTGTTGGTTTTTATGTGTTGGATTTTATTGTTCCACATTATGTTACAGGTTTTAATGTTTTTGTTAAATTATGTTGCATTATGGTTTCAGTTAAACATTAAACTTTATTATTATGCTATACAATCAAACATTCAAGGAACATGTGATTTTTCAACAAAAATATCCAACAAAAACATATTAAAAAGTTTGTTTGTATCACAAATATTTATAAACAAAAAATCCAAGCATACACATAACATAAAACTCATAAATACCGCACAATTAACAGAGGCCACAAATTAAATATAAACATAACATTCAATTTAAAAACGCAATAGTTTAATAATACACAACAACAATTCAACAATTTAAGACCAGGTTCATTTAATAATCTTATAATAGATTTAGATTGAAGAGCAATAAAATATAAACTGACTGCAAAAGATCTGGATCACCGATTATTAACCGTTCAAGAACCATATAGGAGTAAGTGGATTGCCCAGTTCACAATCACCCGTTTGAACGGGGGCGTAGGGGGTCACACAAAGTTCATGATCCCATCCGGTTAAACACAATGACACAGACCAAAACCTCTCACCGAGAGATTTCACAGAGACTGTTCTAAAAAAGAACAATCACAGATCATACAGATCTGCTATATGGTTGCACAGAGCATAGCATACAACTAATAATGCATACATATATCATATCAGTATTAAATCATATATATAACAGATTTCAGAACTATAACATTCAAGAATACAAATAAATTATCAACCATTGAAGTATAAAAAAAATTAACAGTAACAATAAATTAAATTAAATGACACTAAGATTTGTATATAACAGAAACAGGTGTTAACTAAATTCAAAGCACTTATCATTAACTTTCATATTAAAATTAACAATAAACAATAACAGTAAATTATCAAACATTCAAGCATAAAAAAAATTAACAGTAACAATAAATTAAATTAAATGGCACTAAAACATTTTTAATGACGGGAACAGTAAATTAAGTGTAAAAATAAGAGGCACAGACAATTAAAATTACATAACATTAACAAATTAACAAATTTATATATAATAGAAACATGTGTTAACTAAATTCAAAGCAATTAACATTAACTTTCACATTAAAATTAACAATAAACAAGAACTGTAACATTCAAGAATATATATATATATATATATATTAAATAACAGATTTTAACCTATAAAATTCAACCATACAGGAACAGTTTATTATAATAATTTATTTGTTAAAATAAATTATAAATGAAATACACATTATTTATAATTTTTATAGGATAGGTTACATACATATAGAAAATAAATATGTTGATTTAACTACAGCAATACTTAATTAATATTTTGTATTAAATACGACAAAAGTAATTCAAAAAATAATTAATTAATAAATAAATGTCAACAAGATATAAACTCAGAAAATATAAATTCAAAAAATATAAATAAATTGTTCACTTTAAATTCAGAAAATATATGTAATCAACATATAAACTCAGAAAATAATTAATTAATAAATAAATAACCTAAAATAGGAAAAATGATCATGTTAGTGGGCAGACAAAAAATTTTAAAAAATTATTAACCCAGGGAAATAAATTATTAATAAATAACATAAAATAGGGAAAATGATCATGTTAATGGGCAGATAAAAAAAATTTAAAACTGCCACTACTTTTAGAATTCGAAAATTCAAATATCACAATAGTGAAAATTTTTAACCTCCGTGAAAATGAAGAACACAGACAGAGATCCTCCATTTTCTCATGAAAGAGATGAACAAATAAAATAGCTCCGTATGTCAGAATCATTATCAGGTAATGAATATCATACATCTATGTTCTCATTCAAGCAAAACATTTCATAAATTTTTCATTATGAAGGAAACAGAGCCAATAATATAAACATAGACGATTTTTTCATAAAAAAAATTGAAGATATTTGCACTTTTTTGTAGATGCAGTTTAAAATTTACTCAGTTGTATTAAATGTATAATTGAAGCATCTTCTTAGATCCGTTGAACTATTTCTTACTGATCTGCAATTTCAGATAAATAGAAAGTTAAATGAAAATGATACGTTCAGGATATGTGACTGTGTTAGACATTCAAATAGGATATGTGAGTGTGTGTGTGAGGCAGTGATATAGACCAGAACTCCTGCATACAGGATATGTGAGTGTGTGTGAGGCAGTGATATACAACATGACTCCTACATACAGGATATGTGAGTGTGTGTGAGGCAGTGATATAGAGAGAGATTGCAGGGAAAACTCATCTTTTTTTGAGCTTCATGAGAAGTCTGAATAATCTGCGTCCTGAGATATGCGAATAAGTAGAGGATTAGTACACAAAAAAATACATCGCAGCAAGATATACAAAAACAATCAGTAGATCTACTTAAATCTGAAACTTTCCTTTACAAGTCACTTACACTGCCCAATAGTTGTGTTAGATATCTTTGATGAGTAACCCAAACTCATGCACTTCCGCATTCTTTCTGGATCCATTCCACCCTCATCATCTGCAGATAGAGGGTTTTTACCACAAGTTCTATTAACTATAGTTTGTATGCACAACATCAAGAAAAACAGACCGTAATGCTTTAAGAGTAGATAAAATTACAAACTAACTAAACCTTGGAATGGTAGAGTAGGAGAATTGTCCTTTGAGTTGTAAATCTGGTCTACCTTCACAAAAGTTGCACCACTTTCTACCTGGCTTAAAATACATCTGATGATATCAAATCAGAAGATGCACAACAAAATAAAGCAATCAAGTATCGTAAAACTGCTCAAAAAGATCAACTTATATCCCATAGTACCACAATAATTTGTAGGTGGCGCTCTTGGCCCTCCTTTACATGGAGCCTTTGAAAGATAGGCCCCATAACCTTCCGTCTCTTCAGTAAGAGATTCACACTGTAGATTACAGTGAATCTAAAGATATACAAAAGCCAACAATGTATCTGCAAAATTTAAAAAAAAAACATCAAAAATAAGCTGATAAAAATACCATAAATATTATACATATTTAATAGATATTCTCAGATCTGAGGTCTTATGTACAGAAGATGTGTGTGTGTGTGTGTTAGGCAGAGAGATAGACATAGAAAAAAACACATAAACTTATCTTTTTTTACCTTCACGGTAGGTTTCTGACTGATTAATGGCTTATCAGCAACGTTGACCTTCACCTTCAAAGTAAGAGAGAAAGAGAGACTTTGAATCATAGTGTTTATAGAACGACAGATCTATAGATCCACAGATCTATAAAACCCTAATTCGGGTTGCCACAGTAACAGAGGAGAGAGACGGAAGGTCACGATAGAGGTAGAGGTAGGCGAAGCGAGGTGAAAGGTCAAAACAGAGGCGGAGGGAGAGTGAGGCGGCGGAGGGTCAGTGTTCAAGGTCGAAGATAGAGAGTGAGGTGGCGGATTTTTTTTTTGAACTCTGTAGAAGCTCAAATTGAACTGAATGAGAAAGCCCTACAACACAGTTAGTAAGGCGCAAGGTGAGTGAGGAGGCAGAGAGAGGCGGAGGGAAAAGGAGTTGAAGGTCGAAGGTGGAGAGGGAGGCGGCGGATTTTTTGTGTGAACTCTCTAGAAGTTGAATGAGTTGTGAATGAGGAACCCTACAAGTATATATATATATATATATATATATAGTATAGAGATCAAATGAGAACCAATGCCCTGTGTAGGAACTAGGAACTAATATGGAGCGTTGGATCAATGATTTTCTAAGGCTCAGATCAATCTCAAAAAAATGAGGTCAAAAATGCAATATCTTAAGAATTATATTAAGTTGAGGGTATATGTGTCATTGTAATGCATATTAAAAATCTGCAGTAAATATATCTCTTCCATATATAGTGGGATTTATATGGAACGGTTTTTTTTTTTGGACGGTTTTCTTAAATAAATTTTCTACATAGTTGTATCTATCGGTGTTTCATATATTGCTTGCGTTCTCTTACGGTTGAAGAATTCGTTCCGGATAATTTTATTACCGGCTTTCATAAGTTCTTACTCCATCGTATATTATCATCACTCTAGTTATCGTATGATTATGGAAGATACAGGTATTATGTTCTCCATTAATGTATCTTTGTAGGTGTAGAGATATGAGTGGAATCTGGAACAGATGCGTATTTCTGACGTTTAGCAAACTTTTTATGCATAATTAGCAAATTATATATATATATATATATTAATAGCAAATCGGGAATACTTTCATGTACAAATACGATTTTTTTAAATGGTTTCAATATACTTTACATGATATTGAGATGTTCACAGACTATGGGCATTTCATATTTATTATAGACGATAGATTCTTTTCGTAGTTGGTTGTGAAATTTATGAAGTTATTAAAAAAATAGTTAAAATGGCATGAATTGTTGTGTGCAAAATAAGAGTGTATTTTTTTCACCAAGTTCTTAATCCATCGTATATTATCATCACTCTCGTCATCGTCTGATTATGGAAGATACAAGAATTATGTTATCGATTAATGTATCTCTGTAGGTATAGAGATATCGACATATTCTGTTATGGACGCATATGTCTGACGTTTAACAAATTTTGTCCTCATAATTAGCAAATTATAGATATGTTAATAGCAAATCGGGAATATTTTTATGTGAAAATATGATTTGTTTTTTTTTTTAAATTGTTTCAACGTGCTTTGCATGATAGTGAGATGTTCGCAGACAATGGGCATTTCATATTTATTATAGACGATAGATACTTTTCGTATTTGGTTGTAAAATTTTTGAAGTTATTAAGAAAAAAAATAGTAAAAATGGCATGAATTGTTGTGTGCAAATTAAGAATGTATTTTTTTTCTACAAGTTCTTACTCCATCGTATATTATCATCATTGTCGTCATCATCTGATTATGGAAAATATAGGTATTATATTATCGATTAAAAATATCTTCATAAGTGTATGGATATTGACAGATTCTGTTATGGACGCGTATGTCAGACGTTTAGCAAATATTTTATGTATATATAGCATATTATATATTTGATAATAGCAAATCGGGAATACCTTTATGTGAACATATGATTTGTTTTTTTTTATGATAGGATGGTCGTGATGCCAACAAGCCTCCAAGAAAGTGTAGCAAGTGCGGGGTGAAGGGTAATCACGATGCAAGGAATTGTCCGGGTCCATGATATTTTTATTTCACTGTTATGAATATTGATTTATGAGATAGTTTGATATTATTTTTTACTTTTAATGAATTTTTTGAACCATCAATTCATGAGACGTGAGTATAAATGAACATTGTTACGTTTTCTTATTATTAGCAAGTAATTTATCCGAAATTAGCAAATATTTATACATAGATTAGCAGGTTGTATGCGATCAGCTTATTATTATTTTCTCGAATTATCACATGTACGCTAGTTTGATATATATATATATTACATTACTTGGTTGTAATATTACTAAAGAATATTATGGTATAATACTAAAGAATCGGCCATCTCTAACTAAATAATATAATACGACCACCAACATATTTTAGTTAAAATAGATTATGAGTCGATTGAAATGATTTGCTAGAAAATGAATAATAATTTGCCACGACTAATTGGATAATTTGATGATTTGGATATTACAGATTATATTTATTTTATGTAAATAAGTATTTCTGTATGAATAAGCTATTGATTTTATTTTACGGGAGGATTTATAAGCACTCGTATATCTGAATATCTGAATTTTAGCAAATATTTTATACGTAATTATCAAATTTCAGATGTGTTAATAGCATATCACGAAACATTAATGTTATGGATCATTAGTATGATATCACAAAACATAACAAATATATATTAATGAATAAAATTGTTATATCAAAACATTAATGTTATGCTATAATTCCTATCATAATATGCTAAAACCAACTATCAAATGAGAACCAATACATAAATCTTTTATAGCAACAGTCAAATTTATGTAATAATTAAAGAATTTCAGTATGTGTCATTCAACCTAGACATTATTCATAACTATGGCATCAATATTATGTGGTCCATCACCACATGTTGCCCTGTAACATAGGCTTGCATCAACCATTATGCGCTCCTTGTGTATGTTACTTTCATCGTTAAGGATAGCTGCGCAATATTTTACCCTTAAATATTTCAACTGTTTCGCATTATCACTTGTGAGTCCAGAGTTCCAATGCCTCAAACTCCCACCCTTATATGTTTCCATGTGTCTCATCACGTAGATACCGCAATCCAGTCTGTTTCTATAAATCAATGTCAATCTGCTACAAATATAATGAAAATTTGAAAAATAACATAATTTGCTATTAAAAGCCAATACGCATAAAAACATGTCTAAATAATATGCTACTCATGTCTTAATCATTTGCTAATATTATATCACTAATTTGCTATACGCAAAAAGTAAATATGATATAAACAAACCAATTTGCTTTTGCTTCTGTGTCATAATAGAAGAAAAACCACACAACATTATAAACATTAAATTCAAAAACTAATAATGTTAAAATATATAAATAAGAGATTTATAATAGACCGTAATATCATTTAAATCACCTTTCTCGCTGTTACCTATAAATGACAATCAAAGGTTGATCATAATGATACAATACACGATACCCATAAATATTACTAATCATAATTTACTAAGTTTCTATAAACTAATGCCAATCTGTTACAAATATAATGAAAATTTGAAAAATAAGACAATTTCCTATTAAAAGCCAATACGCATAAAAGCATGTCTTAATAATATGCTACTCATGTCTTAATCATTTGCTAATATTATATCACTAATTTACTATAAACAGAATATGAATTTAATAAAACATGAATCCCAGTAGCAAAATTTCACAATTGCAACATTTGCTAATAATATCATACTAAGTTGCTAGAATACAAGCATGAATGGTTTCTCATCACCTCTATAACCATCCAGCCCTCAGTTTGCTAAACATATATTCAAAATTTGTTATAAAGTCAATATGAATATGCTATAAACAACCCAATTTGACATAAATAATAAAATATTCATATAACCCAAAATCAGATCACATAAATAACATAAATAACAAATATTCATATCCATTTAATTTGCTAATGATATGAATTTATTTTGCTAATTATCAAACCAAATCAGATCTGCCAACATCCAACAACCTTAAACATTGCTAATAATATACAAGGAATTTACATAAAGCATGTCTTAATAATATGCTACTCATTTCTTAATAATATGCTAATATTATATCACTAATTTGCTATAAACACAAGATCAATTTAATAAAATATGAATCCCGGTAGCAAAATTTCACAGTTGCAACATTTGCTACTAATATCATACTAAGTTGCTAGAATACAAGCATGAATGGTTTCTCATCATCTCTATAACCATCCAGCCCTCAATTTGCTAATCATATATTCAACAGCTGCTATAAAGTCAATATGAATATGCTATAAACAACCCAATTTGACATAAATAACAAAATATTCATCGATTAATGTATCTCTGTAGGTGTAGGGATATCGACATATTCTGTTATGGATGCGTATGTCTGACGTTTAACAAATTTTGTCCTCATAATTAGCAAATTATAGATATGTTAATAGCAAATCGGGAATAATAAAACACGAATCCCAGTAGCAAAAATTCACAGTTGCAACATTTGCTACTAATATCGTACTAAGTTGCTAGAATACAAGCATGAATGGTTTCTCATCACCTCTATAACCATCCAGCCTTCAATTTGCTAATCATATATTCAACAGTTGCTATAAAGTCAATATGAATATGCTATAAACAACCCAATTTGACATAAATAACAAAATATTCATATAACCCAAAATCAGATCACATAAATAACAAATATTCATATCCATTTAATTTTCTAATGATATGAATTTATTTTGCTAATTATCAAACCAAATTAGATCTGCCAACATCCAACAACCTTAAATATTGCTAATAATATTCAAGGATTTCGCTAAAAACATCAAATACAATTACATAAACAAAATTTGAAAAAATGGTGGGATAATCACCTGTTCGTACGACCTTCGCTCTCTTCATTATTCTTCCATCGAGCTCCTGACGTTTGTTGAGAACAATACGCTGAAAATCTTCCTTTAGTGGATTGAGATCGGCGGGCTTCCGGCGGCGAAGGACGGGCGTCGTATGGCTGGCGTCCGTCGACTGGTTGTGTTTGGCTGCGTCTGCCGGCGCAGGATGTGCGTGAGGAGTCCGGCGGCATATGGCGGTGAAACGGAGGTTGCGGCCGCCGATGCGCGACCGGGAGCGGTGTGAGGAGGTAGATGACAGCAATAGCTTGAAAACGTCGGCTGCGAGGTTGAAGACTTGCGAGAGCTTGAAGAGTCACAGCAGATTTCGATATTTTTTTAGATTTGGTTTTCTAGGGTTTGATTTGCTATTAATGAATTACAATTGTTTTTGGTAAAATTGTTCCAACTTCCTAGATACACGTTGATTTAATTTCTCCATAATATCCTTATTATGTTTCAAATTTAGGTACTGAATTATCATTTTGCAATTTAGCCCCTAAAATTCCAAATCAATCTTGTCCATTCAAATTTCAAGATCTGTGGTTGTGAATGGTTCCTAGTTCCTACACAAAGGTATGGTTCTCATTTTAACCCACCCCTATATATATATATATATATATATGTAATAATAAGTAAATGTCCGAAAATTTAATCAACTAATTAAAATGAATGGGCCAAAAATTTACAGGGCCAAAATTAATAAAAATGTCCGGCCCAAATAATATTTGTTATTTGTATATGGTAGTTACTATTTAAATTGGTGGCCCAAATAATAATATTTGTGTAATGATCAGTATTTAAAAAATATTATACACAAAATAATTATTTAGATAATTGAATATAATTAATTTAGAAAATTTATATAATTAATTATTATTGATAAAATATGTAATTAAAACTTAGATAATTAAATTAGATAATTAAATATTTGATATTTTGAGATAATTAAATATTAATTAATTTATATGAATAAGGTAATATTTAAATATTTAGTTAATGATTATATAATTAGTAACTCATTATCTAAATAAATATTTAATCTAGATAATTATGTATATTTAATTAGTTAATTTAGATAATTTGGATATTAGTTAAATAATATGGTTAAATATTAGTTAATTTAGAGGAATATTTAAAAAATTTCACATATGTTTAGGTTTTTGTTAATTTGATGATATATATATATATATTGTTAGAGAATTAAAAAATATGGATTCATAATTGTAGTAATTAAAAAAAATATAATTAGAAAAAACTATATAATATATCATTAGAAGCACTTAATTTATTTTTTTATAAATACAATTACATTAATAGTTGATTATTTTATTTTATTAAAACATTAAATTAAATTAATTTAAAATTTTATATTTTAAAAATTTTGTTCCTAAAATATTTTAGACTTTTAAAATATTAACATAAATTTGCATAAATCATTACTTTAATTTTTTTTATAATATCTACCTTTCACAGCTTCCTCATATACTAAATTTTTCGGGCTTCAATCTACATTTATTAACATGATTTATGAAAAATTATTTTAATTATGTGTACAATTAAAATTGTAAAATATTTATAATATAAAAAAAATTCTTAATTAATTAATAGTATATAAGTAAGTATTTCTCATTAGTAATAAATATATTTTAACAAATATATTAAATATTTAATTTATATAGTATTGTGTTAATTAAATTCTACTACATTTTTTTACTACAGGTTATTCAATAATGGAGGAACTACTACAGAATACAAGATTAATTGACATACATGTTGAACAGATGTCTAATACAGGTATTCATTTTTTTTATTACATTTTTGAAATAATGGATTATGATATTATAAATTAGATTTAATTTGTTTATAATATTTAAAACATTTGTATTGATCCATAAATTATTGTATTATTTAAGCAGTCTTCAAAGAAACTGATTTTACTAATTCTCTAAAAATTTATGGTAACTTTGCAATTCAATATTGTATTTTTTTTTCTTTGAAGAAAATTTTATTACTATATTTTTTCTTATTAGTTTAGATACCTAAAATCATTCTTAAATAATTCAAATACAGGTGAAGGCACAAGTAACCCTGAAAAGATTGTTGATTTAACAATTAATGAATCACTGGAGGATGACCAATTAATCGATATACATGTTACACAAATGTCTGATATATGTACTAATTTTGATGTACAGTTTAATAAAAAAATTAATATCAAATTATAATAGTAATTATATTAATCTAATGTTAATAATTTTTTTGCCCTTTAGGTGAACAATATGATCGTAATTGGCAGCAACATTGTACTGGTAAGTTAATAATTATGTGCAATTTTAATTCGTACTTTTATTTAATAGCAAATTTATATTTAATTTATTATTTTTTTAATATTTATAGCAACGCAAAGGAAAAATTATTGAGAATCACACTTCTATTTGTAAATTTAGTATACTTTTATGTTTAATTGAGTTAGCTAAATATTTTTTTATTACTAATATATAGTTTTACAACTATTATGAATGTGATTATGAATGATATTAAATATTTAATTAAATTTTAATATTCATAACATTTTCAGATTATTCAGATTTTGGTGATCCAGTTTTTATTTGTGAATTTTGTGGAGCACGTTTTTGGTATGATGAAAGGTTGGGAAAAAATTCAAAATCACGTACCACGAAATACTCATCATGTTGTATCCAAGGAAAAATTAAATTGCCACGTGTTCAAAGGCCTCCTAAAGTTTTGGAAAGTTTGCTCTATGAAAATGATCATAAGAGTAAACATTTTCTTGATAATATTCATTCAGACAATAGTATGTTTTCTTTTACATCAATGGGAGACAAGATAGATTTGAGTTTAAATAATAGTAATTCTCCACCGACATTCCGACTGCACGATCAGAATTATCATATGATTGGAAGTCTACTGCCACCTCAAGGTTCTACACCAAAGTTCGCTCAATTGTATATTTATGATACTGAAAATGGAGTTACAAATAGAATGATATCTGTGAGGTAATTCATATATTTCTGTTACATTTAAAAATAATAATTGTAAATAACATGTACGTTTCTTCTAATTGGATTTTATATCTTATTTTTATGTAGAAACAAAAAAGGAATAAACACACTTCATGCGGAGATTGTGTCTGCACTTAAAAACATGTTGGATGATAATAATGTTCTTGTGAAGTCATTTAGGATGGCAAAGCACAATATTGTTGATCTTGGCCAATCTGATGTTAAGTTGAAACTAATTGGTAGACGTGGAGGCGATGCTAGAACCTATAATCTTGCAATTGTGTCTGAAGTGGTTGCATTAGTTGTTGGAGATTTTGATCAGTCTTTTGGAGATAGAGACATAATATTGGAAACACAAACAGGAGAATTGAAACGCATTAATGAGTTAAATACAGCCTATTTGGGTTTACAATACCCTCTTCTGTTTCCATACGGTGAAGACGGTTATAGAGAAGATATACCATTTTCAGATTTGAGTTCTTCATCAAGTTATGCTCGAAATATGGTTAGCATAAGAGAATATTTTGCCTATCGGTTGCATGAAAGAGATTGTGATGCAAAAACCATTCTAAGCTCAAGGAGATTATTCCAACAATTTGTTGTTGACGCCTACACAATGATTGAATCTGCTAGACTTTTATACATACGTACACATCAACAATCATTGAGATGTCATATGTATAGAGGTTTAGAAGAGGCTCTAACAAGAGGTGAAAGAAATCTGGCAACTCAAGGAAGACGAGTTATTTTGCCTTCCACATTCACTGTAGGAGCTCGATACATGATTCAAAATTACCAAGATGCTATGGCTATTTGTTAGTGGGCTGGATATCCAAATCTATTCATCACATTGACATGCAATCCAAGATGACCAGAAATTGTAAGATATGTGCAGGACAAAAAATTGAAACCTGAAGATCGTCCCGATATTGTTTGTTGAGTGTTCAAAATGAAATTGGATAATTTGATTCAAGATCTGCGGCAAAATAATATATTTGAAAATGTTAAAGCAGGTACGTGTTAATTTTATTAAAATTATTCTATCAAAGTTTTATTTGAATTTAATTTATTTATTTTTAACTTAAATTATAGTGGTATATAATGTTGAATTTCAAAAGAGGGGCCTTCCACATGCACATATCTTGCTTTTCATATCGAAAGAGGATCAAAATCGAGGATCAGATGTGATTGACCAAATTATATCAGCTGAAATACCTGATAAAGAGCTGGATCCACAGTATTATACAGCTGTACAGGATTTCATGATTCATGGTCCACGTGGTGTTGCAAAAAAAAATTCACCATGCATGAGAAATGGTCGTTGCAGTAAATATTTTCCCAGAAATTTTACTGAGACAACAACCACAGATGAAGATGGATATCCAATATATAGACGTAGAGACAATGGAAGAACAATTTTGAAGAATGGAATGCTGATGGATAATAGATACGTGGTTCCTCACAATCGATTCATTCTGATGAAGTATGCTTCCCATATAAATGTGGAATGGTGCAACCAGTCAAGATCAATAAAATATATGTTCAAATATGTGAACAAAGGTCACGATCGTGTCACCGCAGCATTTTATCAGACTGCTCAAGATGAAGAAAGTGGGAAAAATATTGATGAAATAAGTATGTACTATGATTGCAGATATATTTCCCCCTGCGAGGCTGCATAGAGAATATTTGGATTTCAAATTCAATACAAATATCCTCCCGTTGAGAGATTAAGTTTTCATCTTGAAAATGAACAGTTTTCTTTCAAGATTCTGATTCGATTGACGATGTCCTCAATAGACTAACAATTCATGAAAGTATGTTTTTAGCTTGGTTTGAAGCAAATAAGAAGTATCCGGAGGTGCGGAAACTTACTTATGTTCAATTTCCAACAAGGTTTGTTTGGAAAAAAGCTACAAAAGAATGGGTACCGAGGAAAAAAAATTTCTCAATTGGAAGAATTTTCTTTGTTCTACCGGGCAGTGGGGAAATGTATTATTTGAAATGTTTACTTAATGTAGTGCGGGGCCCTACGTGTTATGAAGACATCAGAAAAATTAATGGTGTGCAGTATGCTTCATTCATAGATGCATGTTATGCTTTGGGATTGTTAGACGATGATAGTGAATTTATTGATGGGATCATTGAAGCAAGCTATTGGTCATCTGCTGAATCTTTGAGAAAGTTATTTGTTACACCGTTAGCATCTGATTCAATGGGACGTCCAGAAGTCGTGTAGAATAATTGTTGGATATATTTATCTGATGACATATTATATAAGCAACGATCAATACTACAACATCAAGGTATTTAAAATTTATATTGTTTAATATTTCTTTAATTTTTCCTTAATATTTGAACTTTAATTATTAAATATTCTTATAAATGTACAGAATTGCACTTGACCGATGAACAAATTCAAAATTATTGTCTGGTGGAAATTGAAAAGTTGTTGAAGAGTTTTGGAAGGACTTTACGAGAATTTGAAGGTATGTCATTTCCAAGTTCTGACTTTTTTCAGTCTGAGGAAAGTAGATTGATAAATGATGAAATAAGATATGACAGAACCAAATTGGAAAATGATCACAAAGTGTTCGTTAGCAAACTTACAGATGAACAACACAATGTGTATCAAATTATTTTGGATGCTATATCATCAAAATCAGGTGGCATGTTTTTCTGTATGGATATGGAGGTACTAGAAAGACATTTATATGGAAGACATTATCAGCAACATTGAGATCAAAAGGAGAAATTGTGTTAAATGTTGCATCAAGTGATATTGCTTCTATATTATTACCAGGTGGACGGACAACGCATTCAATATTTAAGATACCGCTAAATCCAAATGAGGATTCCACCTGCCACATTATCCAAGGAAGTCCGCTAGCAGAATTGATTGTTAGATGCAAACTTATAATTTGGGATGAGGCACCTATGATGCACAAGTATTGCTTTGAAGCTTTGGATCGAACACTTCGAGATATAATGCGTGTTTCTGATTCATCAAGTGCACGTAGAATTTTTGGAGGAAAAACAATCATTTTTGGAGGAGATTTTCAACAGATCTTACCAGTTATCCCAAAAGGAACCAGACAAGATATTGTTCATGCCACGATAAATTCTTCTTATCTGTGGAAAGATTGCAGGGTACTGAGCATCGAGCGGCGCAATTGGGCTATGTCTCTCTCTCCCCTCTCCGTTTCCTCTTCATTCTTTTTTTGAAGTTTCCAGATGATGGAGTTTGATTATGTTTTAAGAACTAGTATTACAATCCGTGCGATGCACGGTGAGAGATATATAAATAATTTATAATTAATAGTTTGTACGAATGAAATAATTAATAGAAACAATCATAAAATGTATAAAAAATATAATTTGATATTCAAGTTTGTTCACTATTTTATCAATAAACAACTCATATCCATAAATAAATAAATAAAAAGAACAAAAAGGCAGCACCGTAAAAACACATTTTAAAAATTGTTATATTTGCATCTTTGTCATCCCTCTAGACTGAGTGAAGTGGAAAGGACGTCATCGAGAGAGAGTTGTCAGGCTTCAGCAGCACGCTTCCACAATTTGATTAATAATTCGTCATTATTACTTTTATTTGTAAAGAATACTTCAATCTCAATCGATCTTCGACATCATATCATTTTACGTCTCTTAACACATGAGTATGAATATGTTAAATTGCATTGTTGTAAAACATTTGTAACACCCTAAATTCTATAATTTAAAATGTTACTCTTTCTATTCTTTAAAGCGGAAAATTATTAATAAAAATATCAGTTCGAATATTTTTTTTTTCCTATTCTAAAATATATGTACTCAGAACAAAGTACCTGCATTACGTAAACACCAAGTTCATTTCAAAAAGGAACTCACAAGTTCTAAAAAATAAAATTCACACTCCTAATATTAATAAAACCATATTAACAAACCACTACATTAAGTTAGACCAAAAACTGCTAACAAACACAAAAATACTAAATTCAAAATAGTTTACTTTCAGAAACAAGTGCAAAAGTTAAGGTCAAACATTGGAAACATTTTGAGAAAGTTCACCCCCATTTCCATCGCGCTGCTCCCAGCTCACTGACCTGAAAACATTTAAAAATGTGGGGTGAGCACTCTTAAAACGTACTCAGTGGTGGAGGATCATGAGCATTTCTTTCTGTTTATCCAACTGAAATTAATCGCAGGAATCATGGATTTAGGGTACTCTCTTCTGATTCTAGAATACATCTTGAACTGTGCACAGGACATATTCTGGTGCGTATAAAACGCTATTCTGATCTAATGCGTATAAAACGCTATCCATATCCCATCCACGATAATTCAAGTTGGATTAAAAACATTTCTGTCTAAAAAAAAGCATATATATCATATACTTTTATTTCAAAGATAATAATTTTTCCCACCTGATAATAGAGAGCACGTCAAATCAAGCAGAGAATCACACAGACGAGGGTCCTAATTGCGCCACACCTAGTATTAAAATAATATCAATTAAATCATTTGAGCCAAATTATAATATATTAAATAGGAAAATTTAGAGATTTTAGAAACAAATAAATTCTAAAGTATAGGACTAATAATGGGTAGCATGATTCTGTATTAGTTTTTAATATTTCAAAAAAAATAAAATAATAATAATAATAATAGAATAATTTACATAATTAAACCAAATATACAAAAAATATTTTTGAGTGTAAACCAAGTTATGGTGTCAAACTTTTATTTAATTATATGGGCTATTAAATAAAGTAAACCAAAATATATAAAAAAAATATACAAAGCGCAAACCCAAAGCCCAACACTCCTAACCTCTTTCTCTCATTCCCTCACTTTCACGTATTCATTATCTCATCTAAATTCCAACCAAGATAGAGAAAAGAAAATCAAACTCCCAAAATTAAAATTCCAAAAATCCCAAATTCAACTTTCACTCTTTCTCCTCCCTATCCCTCTCTCTCGACTGTTACAAAGAATAAAATTGGAAATCCCCAAATTCCATTTCCAAATCCCTAACTCTACTTCTCCCTTCATCTCTCCTTTTCCACGTCTATTTCTTCTTCGACTCCGGCAACCAAGAACTACCATCCCCGCGACACCACTTTTGAGTTGACGACGAAGAAGACCCGACCGACGCCAACCCAGTTCCGGCAACAACCCAAACTCTTCGATTTCAACGTGAGCCCAACCCCTAGCTGTGACTCAACCTCGACCGCTCAAGAACAGTCCTACACCAGCCCGGCTAACAGCTTTGATTCTCTCTCTTCTATTTTATTCTCTTAATTTTCTATATATCTATTATTATTATTATTATTTTCCTAAATTCTATAATTTTCAGTTTCTGAACACAAGACCGTATGTATATTTGTGGGATGATGTTGATGTGGTTCTTGTTGTGATATTCTATTGGAGAATTATGATGTAGAAATTAGAGATGTACAGGTATTCATGATTTTTGGTTCATTGAAATTGAATGTATATGCTGTGGTGTAATGGTATATAACTTATACAACAAATACAGAAGATTGAGCTGAAAGTAAATTTACCAAGATGATTAAATTTGCTGCAACACTTGAGATTTGAAAATTCAAGCAATCAGTTTTTCTTTTCTAAAAGAAATGGTGGATTTGCTGTGAGATTTAAATTCTAATAGCAGAGCTTGGAGTAAGGGATGGGAAAAACATTTCTTTTTTTTTTTTTTTATATAAATATGCAGGGAAGAAATGAGCATTCGTAGAGTTTGATTAACAAGAGATGATATCTCGACAAGTGGATTCCAGATTTTTACTAAGTTGGCATGTATATGTACACGTGTATAGTGAATGGAGAAAGTAGAAATACCAATTTCTATTCTAATCGTTTTTTTTTATATAAATAATTCAATGAATCTTTTAAAATAATAATTAACAAAATAAACTTTATCTAGATAAATAAGACTGAATAATAATAATAATAATAATAATAATAATAATTATTATTATTATTATTATTATTATTATTATTATAAGGCACAAAAGTTAGCTTTTAAAATTTGAGTATTAATTCCAAGTATTTATAATATTAGGGCGCAACTTCGGACTCCCTCAAGTCCAATTAAGTTTATCGAGCATTACTAAATAGATTAAAACTCGATTATAAAGCCATTAAATAATTAAATAATTTAAATCACGCAAAAGTGGATTGCCACAACATTGGTCTATACGTAGTGTGAAATTAAACATTGATCATTTTTTATGTATGATATGGAAAATATACATTATCTAACTATGAAAGAAAAATATTAAAAAATTTGAAATGTGTTAAATAGATAATTTTTTGGATCAAATAAGGTAGTATAGAAATATTTAAATACATGCTCTTGTAGATTTTAAGCTCAATAAAAAATATTCATTTTTGACATCATGATTTATCATAAATTTGAATGCCTAACAATCAAAATTTTAAAAATTGAGCATGAAGTCACGCATATAAGTGAAACTCAATATATTAGTATTTTAGAACTATAAATCACTTCACAAAACAATATCAATACACAAAATTATTCGTCCAAAATGAATCATTCTTATATGGTATCATAAAAAATAACACAAAAACAAACAAAAATAATTAATTACTTTATACGAAATAAAATAATTAAGAATTTAATATAAAAACATAAAATTAATTTCATTAACTTCACCAATGAAATACTATATTGTCCATCTTAATCTTAATATATATAAAAACAAGAAGTTATTCCATTTTTAGTAACTCAATTTTCCCGCCTAAACCCCTTACTATATTTAGTAATCCATTTAGTTTTTAATATAATACATAATAGTTTATACATATCTATATCATATTAAATACATAGAATAAAATAACAACACAATTATATATCCATTTCATTTTAATATAACTGATCATAATCTTAATTAATCTTTATATATATATATAAGTAAATAGTTATTTCTTTAATAGAAATTCAATATTTTTCTTTCTATAATACATATATATTAATATTATATATTAGTTTAATTTATATACCAATGGCCTACTTTACATTTCAATTTTTTATTCCTATCATTTATATGTACATATATATATATAGTGTATAGTGTCTAAATGATATTTCATGCATATTATGAGAATTTATAAATTAATAAAATAATATGTGAATAATTTATTGTGTTATTTAATTATTATTCATTCAATTTTATAGCCCAATTCCTAAAATCAACACCCTAAAGTCCGGCTACATGAATTACCTTAATTATGTCATGTGGATAGCTATTATGTGGTAGTACTAATACAATCATAATAGGATATTGTATATGGAATATATGTAGTATTTTTTTAGGATGAATATCTGCATCATCATTATATCTATATTTATTCATTCAAAAATTCATGATACAGCTAAACATGATTGGATAATTTGTGGATGGAAAACTTACACTAATTAGCCTTATATCCATAGGTAATTAATACATGATTAAAAATTATTAATATGGGATTCTATGATCTCGGCTAAAAATATTGGAATGTGAATTAATATAAGATTTACCATGTACACAAATACTAATATTAATTAATAATCAATTGCATCTTTCCAAATTTACCACCCCATGTTTATCAATAAATAGTTCTATCCTATCAACTCTCTTACAACATCCAACATATTGTATGTAGAACACGAAAAATCTAGAAAAATGTCATGTAGAAGAAGAATGCGATGCTCTTTAGAAGCTTCTATATATGATGTTAGGGTTTTATTTTTATTTATTTTTTAGTTGACTGTGCTAGGAACTTTAGAACTCGGCCGTAGCACAAAATAACTGAGGCAACGAGTTGAAATTCTTTGTTGTTGCATGACTTCAGAATTTTGTCTTTTAATTTGGAGGATGAGTGTGGTAGGTTTGGATGTCCAATCAATTTTCTTTTTGAAAATTTTGAATCCATGTAGTTTTCGACATGTTTGCCTAACATCAAGAAATAAGGATATATTTTTTTAAGAAGATCGTATAATTGGTATCGAGGCATAATCAAAATTTGTAAAGAACATATATATTTTTATTGATCAATTATGGATATATTCATATGCACATTTATGAATATGTTTTTTGAATTTTCAGTGCATCTATATATGTTGTTAGGATTTTGATTTTATTTATTTACATTTGATTGTGGTAGGTTTTGATTATTTGGTTGTAAATTGATTATTATAAATTAAATTGAATAAGTAGAGATTAATATTGTTTTATCTTTTTGGAAAACATAAGGGAATATGATTTTATGTAATATAGAAGAGAGATATATTGATCCAAAAAATTAATTGTTAATATAGATTAAAATTCTAAAATAACAAACATTTTGAAACAGATGCAACATATCCTAATGTAAATAATTATGAGACGAATTGGATGACCTTGAGCGTGTGAATTACAAATTTCCACCTAATTATTTAAAGAAAATAATTATGGCAAATAAAAAAATAAGAGGATTTCAATAAACTTATTTCATTACAAATGAGATAATTATTATTTTCAGTTATAATATAAAATTAGGAACTAACTCAATTTATTTTGAACATAATTCCATAATCCTTATGAGTTTTCAAATGAAAAGAGACACCCCAATTTTCGCCCAAATCAAATCCACTCATATTTGAGAAATCAATGTTTTGATAAATTTTTATAAATTGTTTAAGTGAATAATTTCAGATCGCAAATTTTCGATGATATGTTTTCAAAAATTATTGTTTTAAACTTCTAATGAAATTTTCTTTATTTTAGATTCTATAATAGTGGGCTAAATATTATCATATTTTACTCTATTTGATGTTACATAAAATCATTGTTCTTATTGTTTAATATATAATCATCGTGGACAAAATTACTATAGTATTTGGTTTTGTTTGTACAGTTGTGAGGATGTTTTTAATTTTTATATAATTCAACTTAATACTAATTGCTAATTTGTACATTTAATCCTAACCTTGTCTATGTACTGTTTACATACAAACCGTTTATTTTTCTAAGTTTTTACTTATGTATATTTTAATAGAATTAGACATATTTGGTTACGTACTAATTTAGATGATCACATTCTTAATTATACATTCCTTTTTTTAAATGGACAAAATGGGATGACATTGGAGGTGATCATTCACTTATATGCGAAACTCCGGGCTTATTTTTAGATTTTTGATTGTTCAATAGAGAAATTATGTTAAATCATGTCGAAAATGGATAATTGTTTCAGTTAGTAGATTTTTATTAAGACGAGCTTCAAATATGCGAGAACACGTAATTGAATATTCCTATGCTTCATTTTTTATTCAAGAAATTATTTATATAACACATTTCAAATTCACTAATGTTGTTTCTTTAATTGTTAGATCGATATGATATGTATATTTTTTAAAATATTATCAATGTTTAATTTCACACTACGTATAGATTAAATAATATAATTTAATACATTCATGTCTGTGTGTAAAAAAACATAAAATGATATTTGTCGAAGATGGAATTTTAGGTGTTCTCTACAAATAAAAGAGACATGATAGCGAAACACTAATCAAATAGTGGAGTTATTCAAGGTGTGACAGCTTTCTATCGATGATGTCCTATATATCTACTTCACGCGATGAGGAGGATGACGAAGATGTATATATAATAATTTTGTTAAATGTGCTTTGTCATCTTAATTGCTCTCATTGTGCTTAAAATTGTAAATAATTTGAATTATATTTGTAATGGAATTCAGATAAACCAATTATTTTATTTTGTTTTATGAGACACAATTTATGAAACGTGTAAATTTAATTATGGATATTAGTTGTCTGCCAATATAATAGCGAGAAACTTGAATATTCTTTATACCTTTTGTAATTATTTTTATTAATTATTTAAAAGTAATTTAATTAGTTATTGTATAAAATATTTATTATATATTAAGATATATATCTCACCGTGCATCGCACGGGATAGAATACTAGTAATATTCATAAAATGTTGTGGACTATTATAAATATATCATCACTTGGTAATTATGTACGAAATTCAAAAGGTAAAATTATACTCAGTCCATTTTTGAATAAGTGTTATTCTAATACTTCAGTTTGTTTGATAAATATTGCCATTATACACAATCGGGGTGAAAATTTTACATTTTTCTCATATTTTCCCTCATTTAATACATTCAAAACATTCATATTTGACTCATTTAATGTATTCATATAATGGTGTATAAGGTAATTTGAAGACTTTATTAATACTGTGTGTGTATTTATCTAAAATAACACTAATTCAGAAATAAAGGAGGTATATATTGAACATTTTTTTATCTTCAATAGCCTATTTTCCAATATGTTAATGAATGGTGGTTTAGCCAGTTTATATTTTTAATTCATAAATGAATAGTTTATTACTATGTTATGAAAGATTCATTAAGAGGCCAAATTTAGATAGCAAAAGATCCAAAAGTTTTAAAATACCAATATAACAAAAATAATAGGTTGGTTCTACTAAATTTAGAATGATGGATTGGTTCTCAAAAAATAAAAACAGAACACATGATTGTTGATCTTATACATTTGATATATAACTATGTTTGAAATATATTAAATTGTCTCGAACATATAAAAGAATGTGAAAATAAAAAATATCAGTGTGACGTAGCTCAACATATAATTTAATATTCAACATTTAAAAAAGAAATTACATTATAAAATAGTAATATTTTGTACGTTGTTTGGCTTGACTTGCTCTTTTAGCCTAATCCGATTATTAGCATATGTTTGGTGTTTTTCCACTAAACAAAATTATTCATGGAATTTGGGATGTAAGTTATAAATTTAGTTTGAAAAAATAAAATACATAAAGATTTAATTATTTAAAATATACTATCTTCAAAATTGCAGCACATGTGCAAAAAATCTTCCAATATTCTTACAAAAATCTTTCACATACGAGGTATTTAATTCAGAATTAATAATTTCTTCATTCAAAAAAATGTTTATAACTTAAAATTTATTCATTCAAAAAAATATCGTGTTGGCATTCTTTGATATGAGGTTACTTAAGTTTGAAAATATAAGATGTATGAGGGTTAATTGTTTAAAATATATTTCATATATTTAAAGTTACTAACTTAAAAATATTTAATTTTTTAGTTAAAAATATTTTTATTTGATTTCTTTAATATATTTAATTGACTTTATAAAAAAATAAAATTTTAAAATTAAAATAGATTTAATATTATACTAATAAAATTAGATAATTTTATCTAGAAATATACCACATCAATAAATGCAAAAGAAAACCCTAAAATATTCGAACACTGAGGAGAAGAAAAAGAAATTCGGGAGGAATTGCAGATTGTGAATATGATCATACTTCTATATATAGGCCAACAAATATAAATAATGACAAATTCATTACTCTTAATTAAAACATAAATGTAGCAAACATAAATTATGACAAAGTAATTACTCTTAATTAAAACGTAAATTATGAAAATTATCTATTTAGTAGGGTGCATCGAAATTTCACACAAAATCGTTCACAATTCACAAATTAACTCTTTCAACTCTCACCTTTTCATTTTTCTTTTGATGGAATTCTGAAAATGGCCAGCTAAATTTGGAATTTTTCACGAAAATATTTATTTATTCTAAATTATTATGTATATTACTAATTTCCCATTCATAATATTCATTTTAAGTGAAAACTATTTGTTCTAAAATTATTGGACTTTTTCTCTCACGTTAACTTTTCTTACAGTCATATAAAGTAGATTACATATATAGAAATTAAAATTTTGTATATTAATTAATTAACTAATCCTAAAATTAAGTTTTTATTAATAGAATAAAATACCTTGCAAATGAGTGGGAACAATTTTTATATACGGGAATATTTTATGATATAAGAACATTTTATGATATAAAAATTAATAATTGCGCTAATTATACAATTTGTATCTTTGTATACAATTTATGTCGAGATAATTTAAATAATTAAAGTTTCTCACCCATTGGTACTTTTGTATACAATCATTTTGTTGAAATATAGATAAATAATTTATAAGAATATTTCCTAAAATTTATTTTATGGTGAATTATAAAGATATATCAAACTATAAAAATTAAGTTAATTAACCTATTTATATATTTGGTAAAATATGTAATATTTGTACGTAATTTAAATAAATGAAAATCATTTCACAATGTAAGTTATTTATCATGCTTTATATAAATGAAAAAATCATTTCACAATTTAAGCTATATTGACAACATACATAAAAAAATATTTTTAATTCATTTTTATCTCTAATATATAGGTAAAATAGTTAAATATTTATTGTAATCTATTATTAATTATCCCAAAAATAATATTTTGAGCTAATATCAATACACGAAAGCTTATGACTTTAGCAAACATCAAATAAACTAATTACACATGATAAAAAAAATATGAATTGAAGTGTCAATTTGCACCCATAAAATTAAAATTAACTTGTCGATATTTCAAGTACATGTGTAACTTACAAATATAATGAATCTATATATGACTCAATTCACTTCATCCATCAGCAGCATCCCCCATGTATTCATCCACAATTTTCAGTCGTGATCATATCCATCTTCAAGGACAAAAAAATCCACTTCTGACAAAAAATATACATATATTAAAACAATAATGTAAAAATGATTTATAAATAAACAACTAATTATTTTTTATCTACTGTAAAACTTGATAATAATAAGAATAAAAAAAGTACCTAAATAGTTATTCGCAGCTTGTCCCAATTGATGATTTGTATGTTTTGAAGATCAAATATCATGGTTCGTTCGATCATGGTAAAAATGAAAATGATAATCATATGTAGAAGTCATGATACATAATTTTCGTATTTTATTTTTCTACTCATAGTGACAATCGACTAAGACGGTGTTCAGCCTTTAAGAGGCATCACGACATCACTGTTAAATCATTTTAAATTCATACAACCTATCGATGATATATAGAATTAATTCTGAAACTTCGGGGTTCATTGTGCCTTCGTCTTGGCAAGGTATTAATAGCAATTTTTAGGAATCTAATTAATAGCTATTAGTCTAATTAGCGATCAATCACTTAATCAATTATCAATTAATCAGATTTAAACGTAAAAATTAGACATTGATTTTGGTAAATATCAAGGTGCAATTAAGGAGTAATTATACATTCCGCGCGCACACACACATCCTAATACTATCCTATTAATTAAAATAATTAAATAGCGTCAATGATTTGCAACCTATATTTATTTACAAATGTATCAATTGCATTTCATATTTATTCACATGTTCACGGTTCACCCCAATGATTTGTAGTCTATATTTAACTTATATACCATTATTTGCGTAATTAATTAATTAATTAAATATATAGTTAAGTGTATTACGTAGTTGCATAATTATTTATATATGATTTGATAATATTAATTAATTAATTAATTGATAATATTAATTAATTGAAACCACCAATTGATTTAATGATTGATGAAACCACTTATTAATATTTAATATTGATATTGACTTGTTAATAAATATTAATATATTAATATTTCAATTATTATTTCAATTTTATATTAAGATTTTCATTTCTGGTAATGTTTTTGGCGGGAAAAGATAAGTTACTATTTATAGTATAACTTGTTGTCTTTATATATACTAGTATTACATCCCGTGCGATGCACGGTGAGAAATATATAAATGATTTATAATAAATAGTTTGTATGAATAAAATAATTAAATCACAGTTAAATAATTAATAGAAACAATCGTAAAATGTATAAAGAAAATAATATAATGTTATATTCAAGTTTGTTCACTAATTTATCGACAAACAACTCATATCCATAAATAAATTAATTTACACTTTCATTCATTATGCTGAACAAAACGAACAACGTAATTGGCTCACCCAAAATCAATTACAAACATAATTAGAATCATTTATAATTTTAGGTACAATGATAAAAAAAATAAGAAGAAAATGACAACACCGTAAAACACATTTTTTAAAATTGTTATATATGCATTTTCGTCATCCCTCCAGATCGTGTGAAGTGAAAATGACATCATCGACGGAGAGTTATCACCGCTTGAGCAGCACGCTTCCACAATTTGATTATTATTTCGTCATCATCACTTTTATTTGTAGAGAGCACATCATACTTTCAAGAATTTTCTTATATATCTAAAATAGGTTATATATTATTGATTGTACAATGCGACAAACAAATAATTCATAAATACACGTGTTTAAATAAAAAATTATAATAAAATAATACGTGTACAAATTTCTGGAATACTTTTATTTTTTTACTTGCAACATAAAATTAAGTTGTAGATGATGCACAATATTTATGATCGTAGAAAATGAAAATTCACAGGGAGAAAATATGAATCTCAAAATATGTCATGGTTAATACAATATATCATGAAAGAATTAACAACATATAAAAATTAACATCAAATTATAAAATAGTCCTTAAATAATATTTTTACATAGTTGATTTTTTTTCGAGACATTAATCATTGCACAGTCCGGATCTAAATATGTTCGGAACCAGCTTAATTAATAAATAGTCCTCAACTTTTTCCTCAAAAAAATAAAATAAAATTAGCCATCTTTTCCTCAAAAAGTAGCCATCATCTAAATATGTTTATTCAAAATATAGAAAATATAGGTTCTAAAGTTAAGACATAAATGAAACTATATACGGAATAATAAATACAAAGCATAAATATTACAATATAAAAAAAATATTAAAAAAAAGTATATATACTTGATACTTGACTTCCTTATATTGAATATGTGCTATATTGTGTGTGTGTGTGTAGATATATATATATATATATATATATTACTACTATAGCTTTTTTTATATAAAAGTAGATAAAAGTAATTCTAGAATTTGCTCTTTATATCTTGTTTTGAACACAAACAATCAAATATATATAAAAAAATCAAATAAATTAACAAACAATCAAATAATTACTAAAAAACAATATTCCTTGATCCAAAAATCAAAATCACTGTAGATGTTGAACATTTTGTACATTAATTTATGAATACGAATTTAAAATTATATAATTGAACAATTATATCATGTGCAAATAGATTATAGAATGACTTGGATTGAATGGAGCTCTTAAACTCCCCAATTCACATCAACATCTCAAGCAAAACTGCAAAATGAAGTGTGGAATTCTCTCTGCTGAAAATAATAAAAAGAAAAACAAAACGAAAAAATGACAAATTAATTAACCCAATATTTGAGATTTATTCAAAATACAAATAGAGCAAATAAAAAATTACAAACTTTGCACAATTCGAACATGTACATTGACTCATTGAGTTCTTGCAAACATGTTGTATTTATAAGCATGAGAGGGATCTATTTTCAAAATTTAATATTTAATTATGGGAACCGTTTCATTAGCTGAATTTGTGGATATAATCATGGTAAATTGCATTGATCATGATAATTTTACCTTATATAAAATATAAAAAATTAAGTTGATAGCTATATAATTAACAAAGAAACCAAATTTTTTTTAGCTTATATAAAATTAAAGTTTGTGCATTATATGTCACGTATATATAACATGCTTATACTATATATTGCATAAATTATATCACAAAAACTCTTGTACACCTCATGCATGGGTCGGCCCATTAGACGGCCCGACCCGCTCCGACCCCATGACCCGAACTATAAATAACATTTCTGCCCCAATTCCCCCATTCCCCCCTTTCTCAAACCCTAGCCGCCTCATCTTCAGTACGATTCTTCACCCGTATCTCTAACCATAGACGTTGATCCACATCTCTCTCTTCCGGCGTCTCTCTCTCCCGGCGTTCGGTGGTTCGTGTCTCTTGCTCCCGGTGTCTCTCTCTCCCAAAGTTTGGTGTTTCACGTCTCTCTCTCTGAGATCGGTGTTTCGCGTCTCTCTCTCTCGAAGATCGGTGGTTCGTGTCTCTTGCTCCCGGCATCTCTCTCTCCCGGTGTTCCGTGCGCTTCTCAGGTTCCTCTCTCTCTAACACTTTTGCTTTTGCTGTGGTGAATGTCTTTATATCTTGGGCATGTGAAATCATGGAAAAAGAGGGTAAATTTATGTGCCTCTCCTCTTTTAAATCATCTTTTGTTCTAGCTGGACCTTCTCTATTTTGCTTGTTTGAATTTTGATTTTTCTGATAAATTCTACAGCAGTAAATTACTTGTCTAAGTCATTAGGATTAGCTATTATTTGTGTCTCTCTTGATTTGGATGGGGTTCTCACTCTCGACAAACATTTTTATGTATAAATACAACATGTATTGTCCGAACAACAATTATTCAACATATCTGAATGTTGGTTGAAGCTTGGCATGAAAAGGAAATTAATCAAATACAGCGTGTGCTTCTGCCTCTAAATTATATTATCCACTTAAAATTGAAATCGGCGTATTAATTTTCATGCTGATTAGTATCAAATGAGATGCTTATAAGTATCAGAGTTAGGTCAGATTTTATTTTATATTTTTATGTGTGTGCATTTTCATTTTTTGTATGGAGTACCACATGAGAAACTGAATGGTACTGTTTGATTTGATTGTACATATCAAATTTTATTTTGATTTATTTATTTAAGTGTGAAAATCCAGTTGTCTGGTATGCAAGTGTATAGTAATAATTAACTGCTTATTAGGTACAATTGAATCAGAAACATATATCAAATTTTCCATAATTTTTGTCTGGTATATGTTTTGTTAGATGTTATGTTTATGTCTTTAAAATTCATTATAGCCTATTTTGCTACTTTCATTATTTGAATGTGTGTGCATTTGTGTATAGAGTATCAATGTTCATGCTGATTAGTACCAAATGAAATGCTTATAAGTATCAGAGTTAGGTCAAATTTTATTTTATGTTTGTATGTGTGTGCAATTTCATTTTTCGTAGGGAGTATCAATTTTCATGCTGATTAGTACCAAATGAGGTGTTTATAAGTATTATAGTGATTTTGTTTTATGTTTGTATGTGTGTGCAATTTCATTTTTGTATGGAGTACTGATTAGTACTAAATGAGATGCTTACAAGTATTAGAGTGATTTTATTTTATGTGTTTATGTGTGTGCCTTTTTTTGTATGGAATATCAATGTTGATGCTGATTAGTACCAAATCAGATGCTCATAAGTATCAGAGTTAGGTCAGATTTTATTTTATGTTTTATGTGTGTGCATTTTTTTTATGGAGTATCAATTTTGATGCTGATTAATACCAAATCATATGCTTACAAGTATCAGAGTTAGGTCAGATTTTGTTTTATGTTTTTATGTGTGTGCATTTTCATTTTTTTGTATGGAGTATCACATGAGAAACTGGATGTGGATATTTGATTTGATTGTATGTATCAAACTTGAAGTATTGTATTGTACAGTATGTTACTTTTTATGTGTGCATGTGTGAGTTCAGCATTAATTGGCATTCTGATTAGTACTAGTTTGATTTGTTTATTTAAGTGCGAAAATCCAGTTGTTTAGTTAGTGTTATTGGTTTATATTTCTATATCTTATTTTTGTGTGGTGTAGTATCGGTCTGTATGCTTACTAGTACCATTTGATATGAATAATAGTATCAAAATATTACATACAGTATCTATGTAATCTATATTTTTTCATAGTTTGTGTGTTTTAATATTTGGTTTCATTGACTTATATATCGGGTTTGCTCAATGAAGAAGAAGGTGACCAAGAAGTAGGAAGTTTGCAAGGGTGTCAATGTCATCGTGAAGTTGTTTGATGAGGCCACTTCTCGTGTTGCATCAAAGAATGAGGATGCTGCGGCACAGATTGATAACCATAAGTCCATAAGTCGATCATTGGATTCATGAATAGAAAGAAGAATTGATTGAGAATTGTGTATTTATAGCCATTGGATTCATAAATAGAAAGAAGAATTGATTGAGAATTGTGTATTTATATTTGGATTGTTGAGATGTTGTGACTTGATGTTTTGATATTTGATACACTTGAACAACTATTTGTATGTTTTCATTTGGTGGTTGTTGATTTGTTATATATTGGGATTTGGTTATGTTTTAAACATGAACTTATTTGTCTTTGTAGATGATTGTATGAGCTAAATTCTGTTATTGGTTTATGTGTGGTTTTTCAATGGTGAATAGATTGTGATTATTGAATTTGAATTAATGGAATGGTGGAAGAGTATCATTTATTCGGCCTAAAGGTATCAATTGAGATACAACAACGTATCATTTAAGAAACAAATATAATTTCAGTTTAAGATTCAATTTTAAAAAGAAATAGTCACGAATATGAAACAATCTTCCAGTCACGAAATGAATAACTAAAACTAAGACCGATAATAACAAATAGGGATAATTGAGTTACCATCATAATCTGTCAAGAAAGCTTATTTAAGTTGCTCATTCATCCATATGGCTCAGTTAGGCCTCAAGTTTACATTCTGAAATGAATAATTCGTTCAACTCTATATCAAGTGTACAGTAGTCCACACTCCACAGAGGTAGTAGATGTGGTGGTGTTAGACTATCAACAACATTTGGTCTTGATGTTTCAAGAAACGTGTCGAACCATTGTTTCTCGTAGAATCCAACAAGGCCTAACACCTTTGGTCTTGTAGCAGGATTAGGGTGCAACTCTTGAACTAGTTTCTTGAGCATAACAATGTCCTTCCCATACTGCTCTGCCTCAATTCGTGCAGATACACCACTTCCACACTTCTCATTTCCTAAGCAAAATCGAGCATTCGAGAGTGAAAAACCAAACAAATACAATCAAATCAAAACTGTTTTTTTGACATGTACTAATCAAATGATCACATCCAAAAAATGCTTGAACTTCTCCATTAAAGTTTACCCAGTTCATATGAATCAATCTTGTACCTTTTAGAGGCGGTGTACTTGATCAAATCATAGACGTTTTTTCGGGTCCCATTCGCCTACCATCAGTGAATCACCGGCTTTAGCCTTCTTCCTCCCAATGAGAGCATTCAACCTAAATGTCATCTTAGCCCTGCATACATACATAAACACTATTTTAAAACACAATGGCAGATTCTAAATCTACAGCCGAGCTTCACCACCTCTTATCTTCACATACAAATAAAAATTACATCCAATCATCTCCGAAACATAGACACACACACACACACGCATCACAGCAGCAACATCGATTAACAAAAACACACAACAACAACAACAACAGAACAGAAGAAGGAAAAAATGAAAACACAAACACTCCTTACGGCGAAGAGGAGGGTGGCGACAACAGCCTGAACCGCCTGTTGGAGGAGCACGCCTTTGATCACATCTCTCTTGGACACCAAATTCTTCTCATCTTCATCCTTGCGAGTGTGCAACCTGTAATCATCGAGCGAGCCTAGCAAGATGTAAATCTTAGTAGACAATTATCGGCACAAATGTCCCGAGCATTTCATCCGACACTGTTACACCATTCATCATCTCCATAGCTATTATCACGATCGAGACCTCGAGTTTGTGTCGAGCGTGACAGGAATTGAATCGAAAATTGCGATGAACAAACCCTAGAAACAGATGATTGGATGGATCAATTTGGGGTTAATAGTCCTCCTCAAAAGTGATATCGAGCCGAGAGGTCGCCGATTGAACAAACCTGAGAGGTCGCCGATTCTCTCTCGTCGTCATCTCCGTCGCGCTTCTCTGCTCTCTCTCTCTCTCTATCGCGTTTTGCGTTATTTTTTTTTAATTATGTATTGAATTTGGTAGTGGGCTGGATCCAGGTTGATGGGCCGACCCGTCTGATGGGTCGATCCATCAGTCTCCTGCACAGGAAACCAGCCCAAATTATATATATATATATATATATATATATAGGTTTTTATTAACGAAATTTATTCTCCTTCTTGTATATAATATATATATATAAGAAGATGCCACACATAAAATATATGCTTGCGTATTAAATTATATGAATCATGTTAATTCACATATATGTTTTATAATACTTTATTTATTAGAATTGATTTACATATTATATTAAGAAATTAGCAAAGATTTATATATTCAATTATTCATCATCATATATAGATGATAGCTAGATTGACAGTTTAATTAGATTAGATATATATTAACATATATATATATATATGAATTATTATATTGTATATTATCTTATATAAGTTTAGATGCCTATGTATATATGTATTATAATATCATACAATTGTTAATATATAATAATATAATATAAAATACTATATTATATTAAATTAATGATATGATATATGGTATATAATTAATTAATTAAATTAATATATATTTAATCAACTTACTATTTTTGGGTTAATATAAATTGTGCATAAGATTAAGATTAAGATTAAGATAAGATTAAGATTATCACAAGATTTCAGATTAAAAAAGAAGAATATATTTTCATTTTGCGATTATTTCTCGGATTATTTTTGCCTTTTATTTTCGTTCGATTCTAACTCATTCACATTTGTAGCAATATTGCATTAATTAAATTATACATACATACTCGCAAGATTATACAGTTATTTAGGTAATGTTATTATCATTTTTTAATTCCAAATTAAGCCCGGGCCCGCTTCGGCCCGTCGGCCCATTTTGAGATTTAATTATAAATTCTAAAAAATAAATACAATCAGGTGAGAGCATAAACCCTAGCTTTTGAAATTCTCTATTTAACTCAACCCAGCTGCCGCTTTTCTCATAAAAAAACCACTCAGCATCATTCTCCTTCACTCTCTAGATTTCGCAAGAATCAAAAGATCTTCGATTTGGTTTGTTTGTTCATCGATTGAATGTAGTGATTGCATCTGGTTTACCCTCTCCTTGTGTAAATCAATTGATATATGCTCGGAGATATAACTGATGCATAAAATGATTTAGATTTCTTACCAGCCCATTGCACGAACTCTGTTTCTGTTGCCTTGGTGTCAAATGAACCTTTCTACATTTCTTTCCTTTTTCCGCCCAATTTCTCAAAATAAGTTTATTTATCTTGTGTTTTTGAAGAGTGAGTTTCAATGGCAGATGAAGAATTATGTAATCTTATCCTACACACTGAATCTCTCTGTTGATTATTTACTCCGCTTATTATCCGATGCCATTGATTTGCTCAAGCCCTAAATTTTATTTTTATTTTTATTTTTATTTTTATTGTTTAGAAAAAGAGGCAATTGATGATAAATTATCTTATGCTTAACTCTGAATTTCGATGTAGACTATCACTCCGCTTATTATCTGATGCCTTGCTCTTGCAAAAATCTTCCATATTTTGTATCTATTTCTCATTTTCAAGTATTTATTTCTTAATTTTAATTGTTTGCTCAATGATGATAGAAAGCAGACGGGCGGACAGAACTGATGCCGTGTTGAATTTCTGTATAATTCCGTTGGAATGCATCTGAGACATTTCTCTAATAATTTTGTTTTAATAATTATTTTGATGGGTGATTTTTTAGAATTTGAATTTATACTTGCTGCTGTGATGAACACTTCCTATTATGTCTGGACATATGAAACATTGTTCATGATTGTTTATCCGAGTTCTGAGCAGACGATAAGTACATTAGTGTACTATTATTATGCTATAATTTGAGTTTTTAAAGATATTGTGGTTGCTATGATGCTTGAAAACTACCTATTTTATGAGGGGAGGTTATTCTCTCTGATTAAAGAAACCAATGGATCCTTCTGAGCTTGTGCCACTCTTAATTTCTACCTTTTTTTTTTGTAATTTTGTAAGGTGATTTAATTGTTTTGTGAGACCATCGAAGTGATGATTGCCGAATCGGACTTTTGAATGACGATCAAAAAACAGACTACAATTATCTGATCGGTCGGTCTTGAAAATTAAATTAAATTTACTTTTTAATTTGTGAAGTGATTATTGCCAATTCGGATTATCTTACAATATATATGTATTTTTTTATTGTGCTCTCGTTGATGTCAAGATATAATATTAATGTTTCAGCCTTGTCTGAAATAAATTTGTTGAAAATTTTATATTTCTGAGGGAGCTTTGTTTGTCCATTTTACCCGCTTCATGACTCGTTTTTTATTTAGTAATTTTGATTCATTATATTAAGTGTTGTAGGCATTTATATGCTTCTAGCAAAGTTGGAAATTCATTCTTGCAAAATGTTATGTTGTAATAAAATTTTATTTGAAGTACGCCATTTAAATCAGTAGTCTTTAGCACTAAACTTCAACAATGAGTATTCCCAGTGCAAAGCTTCCAATTGGTTGCAGAGTTCAATGCCATGGTTTAGGAAATTATTATGTTACATAAGTAACCACACTATATCATCAAATGTTTCAATGAATTTATGTAGCACAAATATCAAGCCTAAATTTTTGTTGATCATCAAACGTTTCAATAAAAAGTCCAAAGAACATTTGGAATGAGTTGAGGGTGGTGTCTAGGTTGTCTATTGTGACTTATCTGTAGAAATTTGAAATAGTAGATAGAACACGCATGTTCCATGATCGTGATTAAATCTTATTATTCAAAAAATAGTTTATTTTTTATTCAATGTTTCTCATTTTAAAAAATAAATAAATTAAAAATATGCATATCAAATTATTTTTTATAAAAGGCTGTAATTTTATTTTATTTTCGAAAAAGTAAATTAAAAAAAGCAAGTAAAAGTTGAGTAAAATAAAAAAATCAATAAAACAAAAATCAATTTATTTAAACTATTGATTGAATTTTTTCAAAAAAAAAAAAGGAAATAAAAAAATATTATAGTAGTTTTAAATTTTTTAATTAAATTTCATTTTTAATTTTTTAAATAAAAATTTGTATTTATATTTTATTTAATTTTTTATTTCAATTTTTATTTGTTTATTTTTTAAAATATTATTTTTTTCGAATCGGGTCACTTTACTATCAATTTGATTTAAATGAGGTTCATGTACTTTTAATTTAGTTAAAATCAAAAGGGATTTTAACCATATTAATAGTATAGCAGGAGACCTCATTTTAACCAATTAAATTAAAAGGACCCAATCTATAAAAAATTAAAAGTAAGGAGATCCAAAATAGTATTTTGTCTTTCTTTTAATTTATTCCTATTAAAACTTTAAAGAGTTGCAGCCGTTCCGTCCACCTTTCGTAGTTTTTTTTATAACCCTAAATCTATATATATATTATAATGAGGACTGTGCTTCGCATGAGAACTAGGAATGATGCTTATTTAGTGTGATTTTATAGCTTACCTTTTTTTATTTTAGTGCTATTAGCACTAGAACTAAAATATAACAAGATAAGCTATAAATGTTTTTAAAAAAAAATTAGCACTAAAATATAATAAAGTAAGCTATAAATTCATAGTAAATAAGCACCGTTCCTAGTTTTCACACGAAAACTAGTACCTATTTGAACCAAATCCTATATTATATTATTGAAATATAACATCCTCAAATTAAAATAGAAAGAATAGTAATTGTAATTATAAATCTAAATATATATTATAATCTTAAACTATAACATCCAAAAGAAAAAATAGAGAAGTTAATTGAGAAAAAAAAAAAAAGCTACTTATGTTATCAATATTGAATAACTTGATTGTAAAGATATAATTCACACTTTTACTATTAAAAATATTAGAAAATTGTATTTAAATCATGAATAAATATTTTGCGTATGATGTGTTGTTTAATTTATTTATTAAATTATAAAATAAAAAATGATTTCATTTTTCATCTCGACACATGCCACCAAAATATTAGGATTGGCCATATGCATATTTTATTTTTTTGTCACACCTTATATCTTACCTTAATTTACGGTATGAGAAAAATCACACGGTGGCCGTATCTTTACCTTCAATATACCTTAAGTTTGATATGACACATTATGCATATCTTTACCATACTTACATTTCCCGTATCTTAGTTCGGTATATTTTACTGTACCAATATTTCGGTCCGTATTATACCAACATTTCACGGTATAATGAAATTATCGTTATACTAAAAAATAATTAGTAAGAAAATACATGCATAAATAATAATAGTAACAACATTAAATATCCCTAATAATAATTTAAATCAAATACCAACACACCAAACCAACAAATCAATAATCAAACTTCAACGTAATAAAATTAAAAAAAAAATGCAATTATGTTAAAATCTTGATAAATATTCATCACCCAATTCTTAGAAGCACAACCTCAAGTCCTAACAAATATTACAAATATAAACATATAATTCTAACATCTTAAAATCCAAAACAATTCTTGAAAATTCAAGCCTCCAACATCTCAACAAATATAATAGTTTCCTAAATGTTTATACTAAACATACTAGTATTATACTATTGTATAGCATATCCATTTCATTTTAATTTTTTCGATAATTCATCATAACTTTAGATTGAAGAAGAATATATCATTATTATTTATTACATTTGATTTCAAAATTTTCAATTTTTAGTTAAAAGTTTTGTATTAAATTATATGAAATATAATATTTTTCTTAAACTTTTATGATGAACATACTATGAATTAAAATATTGTATATGATATATCATTTTAGTATATTTTTCTTTAATATTCATCATAACTTTTAGTCTTTAAAAAGGAATAAAAGATTATCAATAACATTTGATTTCAAACTGATCAATTTGTAATTATAAATTAAGTATTAAATTATATGAAATTTAATAATTTTTCAAAACTTTCATAATAAATATACTAAGGCCTAAATATTATATAATTGAATGGTATACCTCATTTTCTTTAAAATGTTTAGACCATTCATCATAACTTTTAGTTTAAAAATTAAAAAATAATATAATTATTATTTATTACATTAGATTTCACATTGTTTGAATTTTAATTATAATTTAATAATTAAATTATATGAAATATTATATGTTTCTGAACTTTTATGATGAACAGACTAAGTACTATATTTTTGTATAATATATCTCATTTTCTTTTAATTGTTTCAATCATTCTTGTTAACTTTTAATTTTAAAAATTGAAGAAGAAAAGAAGATTATTATGCATTATATAATTTAATTTATCTTTTATTCTATTGAAATAATTTATATCTTATAATTTTCATATACATCATTCTAACTAAATTTTTATTGATTATTCATTTTAACTTTTTAATTTTATTGATCGAAAGAATAGACGATTATTATTTATTACATTTTATTTCAAATAGTTCATTTTTAGCTATAATTTAGATTGTTAGGAATGGTGCTACATCAGATGTTATCAACATTGTTGATAACATTGTCCTCAATGTTATACACGGTGTGTAACACCATTCCGACAACATTAACCGAAGCATTACGTATAGTAATCTTATCCTTTCTTGATTTTTAGGATTAATTCTCTTTGAATTAATCTGATTAATTTGTCTATCTTAATTAAATATATCCACGAGATTTGAATTTAAAATAGTGGATATAGGTGGTTAAGATAGTGGATAAACTTAATTTTGAAATGGTCAAAATTAGTTCCTACTTTTAAGGAACCACTATTTTCTATCCCTATTTTGTCTAATCGCCTTGTAGGTACTGAATGTGGGAAGACCAGTGTAGCTCCCTTAATATTGCAGATTATGTGAGAGTGGTTAGCTGGTAACGGTTGCAAAAGATGTAACATGGAAGTTAATGTTGCATCTAATGTTGTTCCGTCTTTTCCGTAACATCAGTCTATTCCAGGCTGATAATCTTTTCATTTCATATTTTTTAGAATCAATTTATTTTAAATTGATATGATTATTTTGCGATTTTTATCACTGATTACTTCCATGATTTTACGGATAATTTAGTGGGTGAAAACAAGTTTAAATCATGGATTAAAACTAACTTTGAATCAGTCAAAGTTGGTTCCTACTTTTCAAGAACCATGATGTTCTCTCTGTCTTTGAATAACTATCACATGTAGTGGTGCAATTATCCGAAGTTGAAGAGAGTGTGGCAAGAGGAGATGATCTGGAGAGCAGTTACCTTTGGACCATTACTGTTGAGAATGATGTGTTCCAGATGATGTTATCACTCTGATTGATAATATCGAAGTCAATGTTATATCGAATGTGTTCCGTCATTCTCGTGACATCGAGTACAACTCTCTAGAAGTTAATCTTATTCCACTTCTATATTTTCGGATTAATTAGTTATAATTAATCTGATGAATTATTGAATCTTATCTCTTTATTATTCCCATGTTTCTAGTTGATTTATTCTGAAGGGATAAAGAGATAAGCTTCAAACTTTTAGGGTTTTGACTTTGTCAAAACAGTTCCTAATTTTAAGGAACATTTCTCCACTACCTTTGAGTTCTAACGTGTGTCTGCAGGTTGAAGACTTTGTGGGCAGTTATAAGAGTAGTGGTGAGTGGATTCCATGATGTGGAGACGTGTTAGAGTGAGTGTTGTACGTAATATCGACTTCAACATCAATTGGTGGACCTAAAGTTTAATCTTGTTATTTCATATTTTTTAGGATTAATTTATTTTAAATTAATTTGATTATTTTTGTGATTTTTGTCACATTTTATTTTCCACGTATTTAGGGATTTATTGGTTAAATAATTCTGGATTAAATCGTGGATGATGTTTGATTTTGACTTGTTCAAAATCTGTTCCGGATTTATAGGGACGTGATGTTCCCACTCTCTCTTGAACACTAACCATTGCAGGTGAACGTAGGTCACTGGAATAACTTCCAATATTACACGATGTTGAAGAACGTGTGCTCCGCAATGCAGAAAACAGTTATTCAAGTCCACTACAGCAATGGAAAGTGGAAGGCGGTTGATTCAAGTCCACACCTCTTGGGATCGTGGAGCAACTGCTAATACAAGATGGAGGAAGTATTTAAGGTTTCCTCAGACCTTGAAATCACTTACCCAACCTGAGACGTGCTGCTATGAAGAATTCAGAGAGATCGAAGGTTAAGTCCAGTGTCTGCTGGAACTCATCTACATTCACATCGACATCTTCCTTATTGTCTGAATCAACAAATGTTTGTATCCTTGTTGTGTTTGTAATGTGTAGATTAGATTGAATGTTGCGAGTTCTTCCAGTAGACATTGTTTATCTACCTAAGTGCTAGGTAGTGATTTTTACAGGAGTTGTCTGAGTGAGTGAAGCGAGGACAATTTTTATTATTTTCATAGAGATTATTCAAGGGAGTGAACCGAGAATTATCTCTATGTTGTTTTATCTTTGATGCAAGCAGGTTATCATCGTGGTTTGTGAGAAGCTCTGAATCTTGCATCTAGTGTCATCTCGAAGATCCAAGACATCCTCCCCGACATCTGCCTAGTGTCCCAATCAGCTGGAGACTTTCATTCCAGTTGTGTGTGTAGGTTAGATAGTCAACTTTGAGAAGTCTAGGATTTAGAGTGACTTATTGTAATCTTTCTATATGTTTAGATAGATGTTTTGAGAGATTATTCAAGTGAGTGAAGTTAGGATAGTTCTCTTATGTTGTATGCAATGTTGTCAAGGGAGTGAATCGAGATAACACTTGTATTGTTTTTGTATTTCACTTATGTTAGTGTATTTCGCCTTGAGGCAATCACATACCGAAGGTGTGTGATTTAAAACTATCTTTCATATAAGTTATTTTAAATTTCCGCTGCATGTTGAAGGCATAGTGGTTAACACTGACTTCAACATCAACTCTATTATTTGCACGTTAACATTTTTCACTAGCTATTTTTACTTGTGTTTTAAAGTTATTCCCGTGCAAACTGTTCTATGAATTTCCTGTGACAATATTGTTGGTAAAGTGAGTAACACTGACTACAACATTGTGTATAACTTTGCACGTGGTTTTATTTTTCACAGTATTTGAGGCAACAAATTCTAACAAGTGGCATCAAGAGCCGATACTTGACACACTAAGTACTCGGTCCAGTGTTGCTTATATACTGTGTTGATTTTTTACTGTGATGGATGTTTCCATGGCTCAATGTCATCCACCAACACTTAGTTTTCTTGGAACAAATTTTGCCTTATGGAAGGCTTGAATGAGTATGTACATCAAATATATTGATGAACGTGCATGGATGAGAGTTTGAAGGAATAGTCTATTCCAAAAGAGACAAATGAAGCTGGAAAAGTCATCAACAAAGTTAAAAGTCGATGGAGTGTTGAAGAACAAACCATTTCAAACTTCCACTCTAAGGCTCTTAATGCTATTTTTGTTTGTGTTAACGTTCCTTGTTTCAAATTGATCTCAAAGTGTACTACAACCAAGCATGCATGGGATATTCTTTAAAAACATTTTGAAGGATATATAGGTGTACGACAGAAAGAAGTTGCAGTTCAAGGAGCAACATCATCACCAACATTTGAACCATCACCACTTCCATCGACGGAAGGTGTCAGGCTTTCTAGTCCGCTCAAAACTGCAATCTTCAGTGAAGATTCTTGTCCAATTAAAACTGGTGTCGGCATCAATGTGAAAGAAAATGATGACCAAGTTATCTTACCTGTTGTTAAAGTCAATGAGTCTGATTCGGATGTTGATGTTGACTTGAATTGTGTTTCAACATCCAGAACAACATTTGACAGATATGAAAGCTCTGAAAAGTATAATACAAACTCTTTTAATTCTTCTGTTTTATGTGAGAAGATTCACTACAACATGATGACTTTGGAGCTAAAAAGGTTGTAGAAGAAGTAAAAGTGTTTTATGATGAGCTTCTTTCTAAGTGGATGAAACAAAACCAAGTTGTGGAGTCACTCAATAAGAAAAATGAAGAGATAAAGGAGCAAGTGACGAATTTGGAAGTGAACCTCTCAAGAAAAAATGTGGAGTTGGTTTCTATCAAGAAACAACTAAAAATTACTTTTCAATCTCTTGAGAAATTGAAGAGAGGATCTTCCACACCCAACGAGATATTGTCCATTGATAAGATACATAGATCCGGATTTGGGCAGGTAAAATCTTCTACCATAATATTTCCTAATGATTTGAATGATGATCTTAAGTATACTTCTTTTGTTAAAGGAAATGCTAGTGGTACATGTCACTCAAATTCTCATAAACTTGATAAACCTAAGATTGGAAAGAGGAATTTTGTGTGTCATTATTGTTTTTCTCCTGGTCACATTAAGCCTTTTTGTTATAAATTGCATGATTTTGCTGGTAAAATGTTGGCCAAAATGTTTCCAAATATTAGATCCAACATCCATAGAAAATATAAAAGTTTGAATCTGAAATGGATGAAGAAATCTGATTTGGATTATTTATCCACAGAAAAACAATTTGTTGTCATTTTAAATAAAACTCTTGATCTTGAGAGATTTTCAAGCTTTCAGAAATCTCTCAATGCATGTGTGATGTAGTGCTTGGTTTGTCGATGTTGGGGCAAATGTTATAAATCATGAACCCAACATTTTTTTATCTCTCTTTTTTTATTTTTTTATTTTTGGCATTCACATGCATTTTATTATGTTTTTCATGTGTTGTCTCATGCATTCTCTTTGTTTAAATTTGATCCGAATTATGAGCGCGCATGTTTTTTTTTTTATTTTTGCACATGGTTGTCAAGGTATATTGGTTTCCAAAAAAAAAAAAATGTTTTGCATGTTGTAGTTGATGATTTTTCCTGATTTTCTAAGGTTGATTTCCTGCATGAAAATTTTGAAGTGTTTAAAGTTTTCCAAGAAACTCCACTTGACCTTGAGTTCTCAATTTTGTGCTAGTGTTTCTTGTATTTTGACTAACCATGACAAGAAATTCAAGAATGCTGATTGTGATGTTGTCTATGTAAAGAAATGAAAAGTTTGATACTACAAGAGATGCTGCAGTCCAAAATATTATTGAAAAGTTGTGCTGTGTACCGAAGCTGTCATACTGCATATCACATTGGAAATAGGGTCTCTCTTTGCAGTAAAGGAATAAGTGTTTGAAACAGAAAAAGCAAAACTTCAAATACTTTCATGTATTTGAATATGCTTGATATGTTGTGAATGGTTATGAGATGTCAATCAGAGTATTGACCATGTTCTATGTTAATGCAAATGCGATTGAAATCTGAAAGAACTTGGTCCAACACTTTTGCACCAAACACATTGACATATGTCATCACTTTGTCCGGTATTTTGTGAACAATGGTATCATTCGCATTGGATATTCATCTGATAAATTGGATGAAGATATATTTATAAAGACCCTTACTTTTCTACGAAGGTGGGTTAGGAAAGTTTTCAATATAATGCATCTGATGAAGGTGGCTCTACGAAGGTGGGTTAGTACGTTTAAGGTTACGAAGGTGGGTTCAGCGAGAGGACGCATCTGATGTAGCTAGAGATGAAACTCGAGAAAGAGGAAGGTCCAAAGAAAAGCCATCCTATCGACGCAAAGATGCTGGTAAGGGGATTTTTATTCCTTCGGATCATGGTCAATCATCATCAATAATGCAACCTAAAAACAGTTTTGAGCACTCAAAGGATGTGGAATCGGAGTCAGGGGGTTGGTGCTGATGGAAGAGAACTCGTCGGAGGAACAGTTAAAAACAAACGTCATGTTTGCGGACGACTGAGTGCATTTCAGGTTGGTTTGAGGACTGTTGGTCAAACAAAACAAAGGCACGAAATGAAGGGATTTGATGATCAGATCAGTGGGCAACCATAGTGGACTTTTTTCGTGGTGTTGTTGACGTTGTTGAAAGTGAGTTGTAAGCCTCGCTTTTCGGAGCTGATCCCAGCTTACACTATGGTAGAGGAGGTGCCGTGAAGATCTAGGTGTGTGAGCAGTACGAGCTAAAAGGCTCCCATATATCGAGAGAGTAGTATGAGATAAATGATATTTTCGACTTTTTATTATCTACCGGAAGTCCAATTCAGCGTCACAAACTTGTGGTTTGTTTTCACACCGACAATAGTATTTAGGTTATAAAACAAAGAGTACGAAAAAAACCAAATTTTTCTTTTTTTAGTTGGATAAAAAAGAAACTTTGGGATTGCTGAATCAAAGACAAAAAAAGAATCCATTTTAAAATAGAAAGCAACGGAGCCATCATAGTATTTTTTAACTCCTCCGAAAAAAAAAGGGTAGCATTTTGATTATTTACCCATCTGGGGCTGATAGATTCTATTTTTATCTTTCTTGAATGGGAAAGTTAGGGATCAATTTGATTTTTGATTATAGAGCCATATGCAATGCATAAAAGATAATGCCCGTACAGTTGTTCAATTCTATCCTTTTTCCTATTAAACAATACAAACCAATATGTGCACTGGCGTTGTAGCCAAAGAATAGAATGGATAATAAAATAAGCCATTTGTCCAACCACTCCTCTGCGAAGGGATACCCTAAATAAAATCTTATTAGTAACTCACTATACAGCAGTATAACGGGGTATTAGTGGCTTAAAGGAGCGGATAGAGTTGTTAGCTGGATGCTCCACTGACAAATGGAATCTTGAAAAGAATTGTTCCTCGGCCCTGCCCCTAAGAGGTGGAAAAGAAGCGGATCTGCATCCGGCTAGGGAAAAGAAACTTCTTACTTTGGTTTGACCCCCAAGGGAGTTCCAATTTTGACAAGAAATGAGGAAGAATTCTATTCGGCTGGGGCAAATGAAAGGGATTGAACCTTCTTTCGTCGATTGTTTAAAATATGAATAAAATAAGGAATGCAGAAATGGATCCTGTCCCTGTCAGTTTAGCGGCTTGCCTGCTATACTTATGTTCAGTTGTTAGGACTAGTAGGACTAGGACGTCTGCTTCCAATGAGTAGACTCATCGCCTTGGGGAAGAGGTCGTTGGTTCTCTTCTTCTCAACAACCCCGGTGAATCAATTGGATTGTTGTTTGTGGCCGTCGAGTCGATGTGTTTAGAAGCTTTTGTTCTTGTCCCTATTTCACGTTGTCCCTTTTTCACAATTGGTACGCCTAAGAAGTGAAAGTATCGGGTAGAGATTCTATTCTTTATGGAAATCTCTTAGTTTATATGTTTTGTAATCTCTGCATAGTCGATGTTGGATGTTGTGTAGTGTCTGTTCTGTCTAACATCTGTTTTCGTTTGTGTCTTTTCATTCCTTTTATTTCATATCCATGTTTCATTTTGTTTAATCTTAGATATTTATTTCAGTTGTACTTTGATCGTGTTTAACATCTCAATGATCAGTCTTTCTTAGAGAAATATCCATGGTATAATTGTTTGATGATGAATAGTTAGTTTGCCTTGATATAAAACTACAAGCACAAGAGTGAGGCTTAGATGTTACAGATCATGTGCACTCTCTTGAAAATGTACGACACACGGCGTTCAATACGACAGTGTGTTCTGTTAAAAAAAAGAGGTAAGAAATTGACTCTTCATTCATCATCGAAATTCAATGAAATTTGTGGAGAGCACTTCAACAAATGTTCTCTAATATGTTACTCTCTAAATTAGTATTTCTGAAATTTATATCTATATTAAACTGCATGTTTGTCTTTTTAGTTTATAGTTATACATTTGTTTATTTTTCTTGTGTGTGTCTGGCCTTAAAAGATATGGTGCTTTCTGGATTACTAAAGATATATATTCTAAAAAGGTGATACTTGAGTTCTACCTCTTATTGGATAAAGGGAGAGTCAGTTGATGTGTGAAGGTTGATTTGATGAGCCAATGTTTAAGAAAATTCTTCCCATAAACACTATAGTGTGGCTCTTAATTTCTCTCATTTCCTGATTGACCCTTATGTTTTCTCATCATTTTCTCTAGTGTTTCTTCTCTAAAAGCTTCACAGGGTTAAAATGGCTGATCTAAAGGAGCTCTTTACCATGTTCAACGTGTTTAAAGATATGTATGAGAAGTCAGTTAAGATCTTCATCATCAACTTCAACACCGACTGTCACTTCAAATCATATCATGACTGAACATGGTGGTGCTGAAATGGATAAACCTACTATGTATCATGTTCCAGATCTGTCTACAGAGAAGCAAAATGATGAAATGTTTTACTCAGTGACTCTCCAACAACTAGTGTTTTGAATATGAAGCAACTAAATGTTTTCCATTTGGGAAGATGCTTGTAACCCCAAAGATCTAGATCTGAAACAGAATGTTACATGTCCTGCTGAATAAGTAATGATGGTGGGTATCATGCATCTTATCAATATGAAAAAGGCTTCATGAAATCAATGTTGTTGTCGAGTTGGAAGAAGTTCAAAGAAGCTGATGTCCTGACTACCACTAGAGAGAATAAATAAAAAGAGAAAAATATATTTTGTGAAGAAAATATGCAGTGAAAAGAACAACCTGATATAAATATCCAGAATTTGAATGTTGCATCTGAAGTTGTCTCTATCTAGGACACACCAGTTTCAACATCAGTAGCTGCTCAGTATTTCTTTTCAGCTTATTCTGACCATGATGATGCAATGGACGACTAACCATTCAAATACATGCAATATCTATTCCTCAAGTTCTCTCTACTATTTTAGAAAGGTGTTTAGCATTTTTTTCTTATGCGACTCATGATTTGTCTTAAATTGTGTCTCAATGACCAATTAAATATGAGAAATTCATTGCACTGCTAAGCCTTGAGAAATATGATATGGATGTTTATTTATGGAGAGACCTCTTTGGAAGATGGTAACTAAGTTTTATCCTTCTAATGCTAATGTTATATTGGATATTTTCTAAAGCTTAGTGCATGATGTTGGATTCTCGTGTGAGAATATGTATGGTGCAGTGTTTGTACATGACAAGGGAGATCGCACTATGGATCTATTATAATTTGCTACTGCACTTTCTAACTTAATCCCATCAGAGGTTAATGTTCATGTTAATATTGATGATGATGTTGCCGAGTGGACCAACACCAAATTAATTCAGCTGTCTGCCTCTAATCCTTTTGTTACTAATGTTCGTATTAATGATAGAACAGATATTGAAGTCAATACTGCCCAGATGTTCCAATTGTCGGTCTTCAATTTCAAATCCTACATTGAGCAATTGGAATCCATGAGACTTCAAAGTCTTTTTTCTACACAAAAAGGGGGAGTAGATTGCTGATGCAGGTTGATGTTTTAAAGAGTTGAACTCTTTATGGTTTGTAAGCGTTGAACGTTTTTAGTTTGCTGATGTGCTAAACATCAATTTGTGAGGTGTATATGCCAATATACATCTTTGCTTTTGATATTCATGTGATATCTATTTTTTAATCATGGGATATGATTATTGATTTTTGATGATCTATGATTCATCTTACTTTGTATTTAAGATGATGTGTGATTCATCTGAAACTGTATTTTGATATATGCTCGTATATGTCTGTTAAATTTTTAACATGTTACTATAACATGTCAGTCCATGTGTGAACATCTCAATGTTCACATTCAGTTCTGTACAGGGGATTATACCCACAATTGTTGTATATTTTTGAACAGGTAATAACCTAAGAGGGAGCAAACCTTAAGGGGGAGATTTTAATCTCCAAAGTTTTCTGCTGCGGCTATAACTGTAAATATTGAGTTTTTATGTTTTGTGCAGAAAGGATAAGATTAAGGGGGAGATTGTTAGGAATGGTGCTACATCAGATGTTATTAACATTGTTGATAACATTATCCTCAATGTTATACACGGTGTGTAACACCATTCCGACAACATTAACCGAAGCATTGCATATAGTAATCTTATCCCTTCTTGATTTTTAGGATTAATTCTCTTTGAATTAATCTGATTAATTTGTCTATCTTAATTAAATATATCCACGTGATTTGAATTTAAAATAGTGGATATATGTGGTTAGATAGTGGATAAACTTAATTTTGAAATGGTCAAAATTAGTTCCTACTTTTAAGGAACCACTATTTTCTATCCCTATTTTGTCTAATCGCCTTGTAGGTACTGAATGTGGGAACACTGGTGTAGCTCCCTTAATATTGCAGATTATGTGAGAGTGGTTAGCTGGTAACGGTTGCAAAAGATGTAACATGGAAGTTAATGTTGCATCTAATGTTGTTCCGTCTTTTTCGTAACATCAGTCTATTCCAGGCTGATAATCTTTTCATTTCATATTTTTTAGAATCAATTTATTTTAAATTGATTTGATTATTTTGTGATTTTTATCACTGATTACTTCCATGATTTTACGGATAATTTAGTGGGTGAAAACAGGTTTAAATCATGCATTAAAACTAACTTTGAATAAGTCAAAGTTGGTTCTTACTTTTCAGTAACCATGATGTTCTCTCTGTCTTTGAATAACTATCACATGTAGTGCAGCAGTTATCCGAAGTTGAAGAGAGTATGGCAAGAGGAGAGCAGTTACCTTTGGACCATTACTGTTGAGAATGATGTGTTCCAGATGATGTTATCACTCTGATTGATAATAACGAAGTCAATGTTATATCGAATGTGTTCCGTCATTCTCGTGACATCCAGTACAACTCTCTGGAAGTTAATCTTATTCCACTTCAATATTTTCAGACTAATTAGTTATAATTAATCTGATGAATTATTGAATCTTATCTCTTTATTATTCCCATGTTTCTAGTTGATTTATTCTGAAGGGATAAAGAGATAAGCTTCAAACTTTTAGGGTTTTGACTTTGTCAAAACAGTTCCTAATTTTAAGGAACATTTCTCCACTACCTTAGAGTTCTAATGTGTGTCTGCAGGTTGAAGACTTTGTGGGCAGTTATAAGAGTAGTGGTGAGTGGATTCCATGATGTGGAGACGTATTACAACGAGTGTTGTACGTAACATCGACTTCAACATCAATTGGTAGACCTAAAGTTTAATCTTGTTATTTCATATTTTTTAGGATTAATTTATTTTAAATTAATCTGATTATTTTTTTGATTTTTGTCACATTTTATTTTCCACGTATTTAGGGATTTATTGGTTAAATAATTCTGGATTAAATCGTGGATGATGTTTGATTTTGACTTGTTCAAAATCTGTTCCGGATTTATAGGGACGTGATGTTCCCACTCTCTCTTGAACACTAACCATTGCAGGTGAACGTAGGTCACTGGAATAACTTCCAATATTACACGATGTTGAAGAATGTGTGCTCCGTAATGCAGAAAACAGTTATTCAAGTCCACTACAGCAATGGAAAGTGGAAGGCGGTTGATTCAAGTCCACACCTCTTGGGATCGTGGAGCAACTGCTAATACAAGATGGATGAAGTATTTAAGGTTTCCTCAGACCTTGAAATCACTTACCCAACCTGAGACGTGCTGCTATGAAGAATTCAGAGAGATCGAAGGTTAAGTCCAGTGTCTGCTGGAACTCATCTACATTCACATCGACATCTTCCTTATTGTCTGAATCAACAAATGTTTGTATCCTTGTTGTGTTTGTAAGGTGTAGATTAGATTGAATGTTGCGAGTTCTTCCAGTAGACATTGTTTATCTACCTAAGTGCTAGGTAGTGATTTTTACAGGAGTTGTCTGAGTGAGTGAAGCGAGGACAATTTCTATTATTTTCATAGAGATTATTCAAGGGAGTGAACCGAGAATTATCTCTATGTTGTTTTATCTTTGATGCAAGCAGGTTATCATCGTGGTTTGTGAGAAGCTCTGAATCTTGCATCTAGTGTCATCTCGAAGATCCAAGACATCCTCCCCGACATCTGCCTAGTGTCTCAATCAGCTGGAGACTTTCATTCCAGTTGTGTGTGTAGGTTAGATAGTCAACTTTGAGAAGTCTAGAATTTAGAGTGACTTATTGTAATCTTTCTATATGTTTAGATAGATGTTTTGAGAGATTATTCAAGTGAGTGAAGTTAGGATAGTTCTCTTATGTTGTATGCAATGTTGTCAAGGGAGTGAATCGAGATAACACTTGTATTGTTTTTGTATTTCACTTATGTTAGTGTATTTCGCCTTGAGGCAATCACATACCGAAGGTGTGTGATTTAAAACTATCTTTCATACAAGTTATTTTAAATTTCCGTTGCATGTTGAAGGCATAGTGGTTAACACTGGCTTCAACATCAACTCTATTATTTGCACGTTAACATTTTTCACTAGCCATTTTTACTTGTGTTTTAAAGTTATTCCCGTGCAAACTGTTCTATGAATTTCCTGTGACAATATTGTTGGTAAAGTGAGTAACACTGACTACAACATTGTGTATAACTTTGCACGTGGTTTTATTTTTCACAGTATTTGAGGCAACAAATTCTAACAAGTGGCATCAAGAGCCGATACTTGACACACTAAGTACTCGGTCCAGTGTTGCTTATATACTGTGTTGATTTTTTACTGTGATGGATGTTTCCAATTGGTTGCAGAGTTCAATGCCATGGTTTAGGAAATTATTATGTTACATAAGTAACCACACTATATCATCAAATGTTTCAATGAATTTATATAGCACAAATATCAAGCCTAAATTTTTGTTGATCATCAAACGTTTCAATAAAAAGTCCAAAGAACATTTGGAATGAGTTGAGGGTGGTGTCTAGGTTGTCTATTGTGACTTATCTGTAGAAATTTGAAATAGTAGATAGAACACGCACGTTCCATGATCGTGATTAAATCTTATTATTCAAATGTAGACACAGGTTTAGTTATCAGTGAGTTAAATAATGGAAAGCAAACACTAGACTCTTGTATCTATTCCTTCTCTTTGGGTTCCTTTTTTGCATTGCATTGCATTGTAGTGTGTTGGTCACTGATGCATAGATCCCTTGTATGATAAGGGATTAGGTTGCCTCACAAGTGACTTCTCTAGTGATATCAAGATCATCTATTGCAAGAATCACTGTTCCGATCTATACTCTACTGACCACATAAGCTTTATCAACCTCATAATTCAGCACTTAATTTCTAGTGTCATCTCGAAGATCCAAGACATCCTCCCCGACATCTGCCTAGTCTCTCAATCAGCTGGAGACTTTCATTCCAGTTGTGTGTGTAGGTTAGATAGTCAACTTTGAGAAGTCTAGAATTTAGAGTGACTTATTGTAATCTTTCTATATGTTTAGATAGATGTTTTGAGAGATTATTCAAGTGAGTGAAGTTAGGATAGTTCTCTTATGTTGTATGCAATGTTGTCAAGGGAGTGAATCGAGATAACACTTGTATTGGTTTTGTATTTCACTTATGTTAGTGAATTTCGTCCTAAGGCAATCACATACCGAAGGTGTATGATTTAAAATTATCTTTCGTGCAAGTTAGTTTAAATTTATGTTGTGTGTTGAAGGCATAGTGGTTAACACTGGCTTCAACATCAACTCTATTATCTGCACGTAAACATTTTTCACAAGCTATTTTTACTTGTGTTTTAAAGTTATCTCTGTGCAAACTGTTCTATGAATTTCCTGTGACAATGTTGTTGGTAAAGTGAGTAACACTGACTACAACATTGTGTATAACTTTGCACGTGGTTTTATTTTTCACAGTATTTGAGGCAACAAATTCTAACATAGATATTAAATTAAATATCAAAATATAATTTTTATGATAAACTTACTAAATATTGTATTATAACATGCAATATATATATATATATACATATATTAAATTCGAAGTACAGTAATGTACCAATATATATTGTAGCACGGTATATACCGAAGTGAAGGCATATACTGTGGTACGATATATATTGATATATAACGGTATACCGAACTTTCAGTATACGTTAGTATACATTAATTTTTGAAAATTTATACTGTTACTTTACCATAAAATTCCGATAAAATATGATACTTTATCGAAAAACCAGTATACCGTAAATATCAATATCTTCAATATTTTTTCAGTATGATATGGACAGTATTCCAGCATGCCTATATTTTTTTGCCAATCCTAACCACACTATATCTAGTTATATATCCCTGACTAGAATTCTGCATCACCAATTAGCATTAGGAGGGTTTTCTCGAAACTAAAATTTCTCTTATATTATTTGTTGGTTATTACATTACATAAGAACAAAATTATATTTAAAATACAATTATAGGGTATAATTGCGTAAAAATGTACGTAACCGTTTTATAATTATTCTGGTGCACAATTTATTCAGCTTAATTTACGACACTCATCCTCCGTCACTTTTTCAGAATTTATGAATTTGTAGCAAAAACCAAAAAGTGGAATAAAGTTAGGTTTAATTCTTCACTCAATTTCCGTGTTTGAAATTTGAAATATAAAGTCAAACAGTCTTTACATTTTCATGAGAGAAGATTTAATCAAATCTTGTCGGGTGAGGCTCATATCAATCGAAGAGTAAGCCAAGGTCAAATAATAATTATTAATTATTATAATATCTATTAATTAATTTTATTGCAGTTTTACTATCCAATTTGACCAAACAAGTGTGAATTGGGCTACTTTAGCTAAATAAAATAATTAAATCGGCCCATTTTTAGAATATTTAGGTATGCAAAAAAAAAAATAAAAAAATAAAAATGAAAGACGCGTATAGTCTGATTCTCATCCTGGTTGTAACAAATTACAAATTGATATTGTTTATTCTACTAATCTTGTGATATCTATGTTTCAATTCTACGCAAATATATATGCTCTTCTTATTTTCCACATGTATTGCTGAAAATTAATATTTTATTATTTGGTGCGAGTCCACAAATAAATCTTCTTGGAATATAATTACAGAAAAACATATTTTCGCATTCTAACTTACAAAAATCAAGTTAATGAATAAATAATATTATAATGAGTCATTTTATTTCATAAAATATATATTGTTTCTATCTCATTGTATTTTATTCTGCTCTGCAAGATTTTTAAATGATCAATATCTCGGTATTGGTCATGGATAATCATTTGCTCCACAATCTTGGACAATTTACATTTACAACTAGCCAATTGAGAGTCCTCAAAATATATTAGCACAGCACTTTGATATTGTCATCGATTCTCCTCAGAATTACAATTATCTTGAGTAAACATATTGAGTTTGTTTGATTGATAAGAAAGTAAAACTATTTGATAAGTGTAATTCTTGATAATGAAATAAAAAATGAAATGTCTAAAAAACTTCTTTAAAAATAAAATAAACATTGCTTGTTGTAATCATAGTTAAAAATGCAAAACAAGACAAACAACTTTTATAACAAATTACATAAACAGAGTCAAAACCAATTTCAGTCCATTATAACCATTGCTGCCGGAGGCCCCACCACCGTCGGTGGGCGGTTTTATTCGAGGTACAATCACCCACCAGGCATTGTGATTATTGTACTCTCTCTCTCCTCATTAAAAGCCACCCACAATTTCACACTATTTATTCACACTACACAAGCTCCCATTTTAGTAATTTCCTCCTCCTTTTGGGTTTGAGCACTGAAATTCAAGAAGAAAGATTTTTTTTTCGGTGATTTTGAAGATTTTAAGAAGCAGAAATGAGAGACGAAGAAGGGCAGAAAGTCCAAACAAATCCTAGCAGCAGCAGCAGTACAAATGGTGCAGGGAATATGAGTGTGAAGAAAGAAGGGTGTGGATTAGAGGGACTGTTTGGCAGAGGGAAGTACAAGTTGTGGGCTTTGGGTGCCATAACACTGCTGGCAGTTTGGTCAATGTTCACTGGCACTGTCACTCTAAAATGGTCTGATGTTAATCTCAAACACATCTCTACTGACTTGGACCCCTCTCTCCATTCTGATCTTGATGTTCTGGTACTCATTTTTCACCACTATTTTCTTGTTTTTGTTTTATTTTTTTACTTTTCTGTTGCATTTTTTATTCTATCTTTTTAGCTGAAGCTAGTGTGAGATGTGTACTGTTGTGAGATCTGATAGACTATTATTTTTGTGAGAATTGAGATAGATATTAAAATCTTATTTGAATGGGCTAATTAAAAAGAGGATCTTGAACTGAAATGGGGTGGGATTTCAATGATTGTTTGCCAAAAGTTGGATCTTGTGTTTGATTGCCAAACGAGCTGATTAAAGTTTGAAGCTTTTGAAAAGAAGATGGGCTTGCTCCCTGTTCTGACAAAAAAAGATTAGCATCATCATCAACTTATAATGGAAATAGTGGAAATTCAGTTTTCTTGCAATATTGGAGTGAGCTGGTAAAAGATTGAAGCTTTTGAAATCCAGTCTGAAAAAAGATTAGCATTTTGATCATCAAACTTGCGATGGAAATTCAGTTTTCTTACAATAATGGAGTGAGCTGATAAAAGATTGAAGCTTTTGAAATCAAGATGGGCTGCTGTTCCCTATCTGAAATAAGATTAGCATTTTGGTCATCACGCTTGTAGTGGAAATTCAGTTTTCTTACAGTAGTGGTCCATGTGATTTAGGTGTGATTTTTAGTGCAGTTTTAGGAGAAACCTTTGATGATTTATTGGAATTTATGAGCTGATCAAAGATTGAAGCTTTAATTTGAAATGAAGATGGATTTGCTCCCTGTCTGAAAAAAGATTAGCATTATGATCACCACACTTGAACTTGATATAGAAAATTGTTTTCTTATACAATGTTATGATTCATGTGATTTAGGTGTGATTTTTAGGAGAAACCTTTGATGATGTGTTGGAATTTGTGGGATATGTGTAGGATGTAGATGAAAGGGAAAAGATGGTGAGGCAAATGTGGAATGTGTACAAGCACAGTAGCGTTGCTAAATTGCCAATCTTCTGGCGGGATGCATTTGGGGCTGCATACCAAGACTTGACCAGTGAGGTTGCCACCGTGCGGAATGCCGCCCTTTGGGAGATCGCCAAGATGTCGTTCGGCTCCACCGGCATTTCCGATCCACATCCGGCTGCCAGGTATGTCAATGGAGTTGCGTTATCGGAATCTCCTTTGTGATTTCAGTAACACATGGGAGTTTGGTGCCATTTTATTTTTACCCAGAGGGTTGATAACATTAGAGATTTGATCAATGTTAATGTGGGTTGTTTAGTTGGGATTGGAAAGGTTTTGCATTTTATAGTATCTAGAATTATTTGCTGAGACATGATTGTTCTCATCTGATAACACTTTCTCAGAGAAACATGAAATTAAATTAGTGTTTAGCATTGGTATATGATAGGGATGATAAGCTCTGCTTAATTTGTTTCAAGAAGCAACCATGACAGCTGCAAAATGAAGAGAGAGAAATATAAATTATGATATTATCATGAGGGACTTTATCAGTCTTAAATAGAGTTGAATTTTATTAATTTCTCGACTCAAAAAGTGGAGTGTATCTGTATGATTTCATCTAACAATTTGTTGTTTTGTATTGTTACACTTGCAGAGAATCTAAGGAGGATGGTCGAGTAAGAATCAAGTTGGGAAAGACAAGAAAACAGAAATAATGATCGACTGCGTATATTGCAGCCAAAATTCATTTCTTGATCACATTTTATGTCATCAATCATCTACGCAATATATTATTATTACTATACAGCCTTGGCATCCTCATTGCAAAGTGATGAGATTGTATTCCTAGATGCATACTATTACTGAATTAAAGCTAAGCGTGCTCCAGTTGGGACTTGGGAGAATACTTGTAATAAATATTCATATATATCTTATCAAATACCAACTTTTCTTTCTCAATTCAATTTCTCATTATATATACTATAATATTACTTTCAATTGTGGAGTGGGTGATTTTTTATCGTCATTGAGTTTTGTTGCAAAGAGTTTGTAGCGGCAATTTGGTATCCAGCCTTTTCTGCTTAATATGACTTCAACTCACCTCAGAAGTAGGGTTGTTGATTGTTCAGAAGGCATTAAGGCACGATGAGATGATGCAAATGCTACCAAAATAGTGGGCTACTGTTTAAATTCATAGATGTCGTGTTATTATTGTATCAACATGATCATGATTCCAAATATGTTCATTTTAATATGCCAAGCACGGTAAGAATCATCAAATTAAATGATAAATTGCTGATGGAGATATTAAGATTAGATCTTGATATATTATTTAAATTATATTTTATTATCTATTTAGATAACGTTATCAATTATGAATTTTATCTAAATTAGGTTTATATTACTTATCTTCCAAGTTTCTCGCATATTATAAATAGACATATCTAGATTGTTATTAAATGAGTTGAAATTTAATAAAAAGTGTGATATTTACGTGTAATTCAGTATTTTTGTGAGAATCAATGATATTGTTCTTGTATTCTTTCGGGTATTCCCAGAATCAATGAATTATACACATTTCTATCTGCATCAACTTGATATTATTGTACGATAATATATATTTATATATTTATCAGTATAAATATTTAAAACTTAATTATTAATATGATTATTTTTGTTTAATTATTTACACGTATGTCATTATGCACTAAAATTAAAAGGAAAAATATATAGAAAACCCGAAATTTAACATATTTATATATTGGTTAGCATTTTTTTTAATTGTATTGTTAGTCGATACGAAATCTAATACAAAATGGCAGCTCAATTTAATGAGAAGTCCCAAGACAATAATGTTGTTACTTGATAGCTGCATTATTTCCCATGATGTTGCCTTAGTGAATGATTATTATTTAAAAAAAATTCTTAAAATATAGAGTTGATTAATTCCTAAAAGTATGATGATAAATAATATTTCTGATTTTTGTGGATATCCAGTTGTTCTGGGCATAGTATGAAAAAGAGTAGGATTAAGAAAGAAGGATGCTAAAGAATAACCCTTTACAGAAAAAGCTAAATGGAATGGCTTTCTGCGCAAATTAAAGTGACAAAAAGGGACATGGGAACAAACTATACCTCGCTTTTTTTTTTTGTAAATATATATATATATATATATATATATATATATATATATATAGGGTTGGGTTCCAGAAGGAACCATAACCCTTGTGGGAACTGAGAACCAATCTCAGCCACAGATTGTTCTGATTTGGACGGCCAAGATCTGTTCCAAAATTAAAAAAAAACGGTGGCATTATTGTAATATTTATGAAGTTCGCTGCCCCTGAAACTTACTGATGCTAAAATTGGAAATTTGACACTACATGCAATTTCAAACGTTTTGCAGAGAAAAAGCTTTCTTCCCACCATAGCTGCTTGAGTTCCTCACGCGAAATCAGCAAAATCGTTGAATTAAACCGTTCAAATCATCGCAAAAGCACGAAGAACATTAAATTTCCGATCAAAAATCATGAATCCTCAAGGTAATATATCGTCCTGTTTTATTTTTTCAAATTATGTTGGCTATTACTTTAACTGTATAAAAATACATTTCGCACTATATTATGATGATTTAGTAATTTCTTCGTGTTTTTTTAGCATAATAGTACTTTCTTCGGAGACATACAAAACATAACCTTTACCAAAAATTTGTTGTTTTTATTACATGATAATTTATCCGTTTGTATAAACATGTATAAACATGCTAAACCTAACAATGTTTGCAACATATATGTGATTTACGTGTAAATTTTCCAAGTTAGGGTTTTAGCAATCTCGTTTCCTATTTGAGCACTGTCGTGTCTAATTTTAGCACTAGCATGATACTTTTTTAGCATTACAATTTTTAGCATTTACAACAAAAAAATGTCATCGTCATTGTCAACAACACTATGAATATAGTTTTAGCAGTTTCATTCATATTTTAGCATTCAAATTATGTTTTTTCTCATTTTTATTGATTTAGGAGTTTCATATTTTAGAACTCTCGTGATTTATTTTAGCATGGCACTTCAAACACTGCCATCTCAAATTTTAGCATTTAGATCATGTTCTTTAGCATTGTAATTGATTTAAGAGTTTCATATTATTTTTCTTTTTTATAAACATAAAACTCTTGTCCATCTGTGATTCAACTGCACATTTTCTTGGTTTTAGCACTATAGTTTAGAGTTTTAGCACTGTCATCTCATATTTTAGCATTCAAATCATGTTCTGTAGCATTGTAATTTATTTAATAATTTCATATTTTGTTTCTTTTTTGTAAACATAAAACTCTTGTCCATCTGTGATTCAACTGCACATTTTCTTGGTTTTAGTATTCTAGTTTAGAGTTTTAGCACTGTCATCTCATAGTTTAGCATTCAGATCATGTTCTTTAGCATTGTAATTTATTTAATAGTTTCATATTTTGTTTCTTTTTTGTAAACATAAAACTCTTGTCCATCTGTGATTCAACTGCACATTTTCTTGATTTTACCACTCTATTTTAGAGTTTTAGCACTGTCATTTCATATTTTAGCATTCAGATCATGTTCTTTAGCATTGTAATTAATTTAGGAGTTTCATATTATTTTTCTTTCTTGTAAACATAAAACTCTTGTCCATTTGTAATTCAACTGCACATTTTCTTCATTTTAGCACTCTAGTTTAGAGTTTTAGCACTGTCATGTCATATTTTAGCATTCAGATTATGTTCTTTAGCATTGTAATTAATTTAGGAGTTTCATATTATTTTTCTTTCTTGTAAACATAAAACTCTTGTCCATCTGTAATTCAACTGCACATTTTCTTCATTTTAGCACTCTAGTTTAGAGTTTTAGCATTGTCATGTCATATTTTAGCATTCAGATTATGTTCTTTAGCAATTGTTATTTTTGTCTACTTAACTGTATTATATAAAAAAATTAAAGGTGCTAAAAGGACTGGAGAAGGTGAAAGTAGCACACAGAAAAGAGCAAAAATTGCACCAAAGATTGAAGATAATAGATTTATTGATAGATATAACAGATATCCATTATTAGAAGCGACAACATCGCCATCAACTCTATCACAGGCTGTAATGCAAATGAACAAAACACAAAGGGAATCAGTGAGACAACTGGGATTTGGCAGCATTCTTTACTTGGATATATATGATTTCCCAAAGAGGATGAACTACTGGCTGCTCGAAAACTTCGACCCAGTATCAAGAGAACTTCAATTGCAACACAGAAGAAGATTGAGGATTGAAGTCTTTGATGTGTCTGTGATCTTTGATTTTACCAGAGGAGCACAGAAGATACAAAAGAGTGTTAGAGGCCAAATATGCCAGGTCATGCCGAAGGATGAGTTGCTCAGTAGCATACTCTCAGATACAACATCAGGGGAATGGTTCAAGACAAACTTCATGATTTTGGTGATTATTTCCATGATTGAGAACTCTGAAGATGGACATATTTACAAAAACTTGATGGACTGCCTGGATGAGATTGACAACGTTAGTCAATATGACTGGTGTGAGTATCTCTTGAGATCATTGGTGAACCACACTATCAAGTGGAAGAGCAACAAAACCATGCCATTTACAGGTCCCATTCTATTTTTATTGGTAAGTGCTATTAATTATTTATTTTTTTCTTATAGTGCTTGTATAAACGTTGCAACCATTATCTACATACATTACTAAAAAAAATGGTCAATTTCGAACAGATGATGTACTTGGATAGAGTTGAGGTGTACTTCCGGGAGGTGCCAAGGTATATCCCAGCCTTCAATAGGTGGAATGATACATTGCTTGATGACAGGTAGGCAACAGAGCTCGCTGCTGGAGATTTCGGAGGTGGCTATCCTTGCCCGGCGTACACAAGGGCTGAGTTCATACAGGAATATAGAGAGAGAGGTTGTGATGTCGAAGAAGTGAGAGAGAGAGAAGTCGAACAAGAACATATTCCAACTGTGAATGAGCAAGATGTCGGGTCAACTCATAAGGTCACATACCATCACTAATATATTTTTATGTTGCTAATTTCTTTGTTTAGAATCATCACTAAATTCTATTTTTATAAATGACTATTTACTTATCTGATTTGGACAAAAAATATATCAGAATCAAAGAGAACAATTGGCAGAAGAGAGAGAGCAGCAAGATAAAGGGAAGGGTTTAGCTGTTGAGATCCCTGAGACAGAGACATGCAGTTCAAACAATCCAGTAAGCATTCACTAATAATATAATTTAGCATTCTTCATTCATTTTTTAGCATTGTCATCAAGTTTACTAATAATCTTGACAACAAAATTTACAATATTGTAAAATGATTGCTAAATTAGGCAATCAAAAGACACAGAGAAGAGGCAGAGAGTGATATGCCCACAGAGCCAGCTGAAACACCCAGAGTCAGCAAGAAAAAGGTGTTCACCACATAATAATACCAATATGATAACTTATATTGTTAACAGGTTTTTACTTTCTAATTAACATCTACAAATATACAGAAGGTAGTGATCCAAACAAGCACAGTCTCCACAAGGTCCAGGGCAACATTGAAGCAACCTGAACATTTTACAAACCTTGTGGAGGCAAGAGAGACACTGACACCTTCTGAGTGTGAGCTGCACTACTGGGCGATGGAAAACAAAAGTGATGATGAAAGGTACTTTTATAATGCATTATTATTAATATAAATAAAAGTTATCAGTGCCATTTTTGTTCTGTCAGACTACACTTTACACTAAAAAAAAGAATTTTATTCAATATAAGGGAGATTGTTTTGTATTCTGATGACTGGGGAGAGTTGAGGAGAGATGAGATGCTGAGTTTGAACAAAAACACATACATCAGTTCTACTGTTATTGATGTATGGAGTAGCATATTAAACCATGCTCAAGCAAAGCTTCCTGAACAAAAGACTCCCAGTAGATTTTTCCTAACAACCAACGTTTCCGTAAGTGAAGAATTTCATAGTTACTATTTTCTACTTAACTCACTTTATTCTGTTTTAAACAACACTGCACATTCATCTTCAAAATTCTGTATTTGTCTTTATAGAACTACACGGTTGTTGCACCTTCAAAAGAATGGAATGACCAGAAGGTATCAAAGCTGTTTGTTGACAACATACAACATGAACTGAACACATATCCACATGTGGAAGTAGATAAGACAGACATGGTACGTATTCATTATTAAAATTGCAAAAAGTCATCATGATAGTAACTAAAATGTACACAATTTTTTTTTGCAGTTTTTCTTCCCGATATTGCAATCAGAACACTTCTACATTATTGTCATTGATACAAGAAGAATGGTGGCTGAGATCATTGACAATTCCAATGCCATGGAAGGAGAGCAGGACGATCCACTATTCAAATATGAGCATGTCCCTGCAAGACTCGTAAGAAAAAATATGTATTTATTGATTTTTTCACTAGTGAAATAAAATTAACAAAGACACATTAAATTCAAAAAATAAAAATGAACTAACTTTAATCATAAATTTCAGATCAAGCTTTTTGTTTACTTCTTGAAGACAACTAGCCTTCAAACACTAACAAAAGAAGTGACTGAAAATATCAAGAGCATGAACCGTCTTCAAATGCCATGGAGGACTTCAACAAACAACACTGATTGTGGGGTCTTTGTAATGCGTCATATGGAGACGTATATGGGAGATGCTGTGAAGAATTGGAAGAGTGGAATAAGAGCTAAAAATCAGATGCAGCTGAGATACTTAAGGATCAAGTATTGCGCTGCCATTCTTACTGCACAATGCAACATCCACAGGTAGAGGAACATCAGAGAAGCAAGACTCTACTTCCAAGCATCTTCTAAAGACAACCCAATCAGTATTGAAAATATCTACCTTGAAGATGATAATGAATGAACAACTTATATATATGTAACAAATTCTATAACTGCTTGGACAACTTTTAAATTTCCTATTTTTGTATTATGGAAATGCTTATGGATTAGTATAATTATTTGAAATTTTATGTCAAAAGTTCAGAGCTAAAATTAAAAATAGCGGATGCTAAAACTTCTACTCACACTGCTAAAGTAGAACCCACCAGTGCTAAAAAATAAACTGACAGTGCTAAACAAGCAAATATCAATCTTAAAAATATAAATAATCATTCTAATGCTAAGACAAGTAATGCTAGCTAGCATCAATCACAACTACACAATTTAAAATTTTAATATATAATTGTAAACCATGATAGCACTGTCAAAGTTTCAGAGGTTTATATACTAAAATTGTGAGTAACATACTAAAATTAAAAATATACCTTTCATTCTATATGTTGGTTGTACACATTAAAGTCCAAATTCACTTTTCTAAATTCTCATACAAATCAAAATCGCAGCTGCTAAAAAATCCACACACACTGCTAAAGTAAACCCCAGAAATGCTAAAGGACAAACTAGCAGTGCTAAAATATCAATCCTAAAATATAAAAAATCATTCTAACGTTAAGACAAATAATGCTAACATAAATCCCAATTACACAATTTAAAATTTTAATATATAACTGTAAATTTTGTATTTATTTATCGACACTATATATTTGAAGAAAATACATAATTATTTTTCCAAATAAACAAAGTATAAAAACTTCCACACATGCGGCTAAAATAGAATCTACTAGTGCTAAAATACAAACTATTAGTGCTAAAATAAAACCTACGAGTGCTAAAATATGGAATATCAATGCTAAAGTATAACCTATAGAAAATACAAAAATCTTTTTTGTTCAAATAAAAAAAAATAAAAACTGATAATAAAAAAAAAGAAAACAATAATAATAAAACCCGCTCCGAAAAAAAAGGTAAAAACCCGCCATCTCTTCAATTCTCAATACTTAACTTCTGCAAAACACACACACACATACACACGCAAACATTTTCCATTCCAAAAACTTCAAACAAAGACAGAAAAGAATAGGATTTTACGAGCGATTAGATTCAAAAACATCAAACACAAAAAATATCGATATGGAAAAATCACAAAGCATTAAGAAGTTAAAAACTGGTGAAAAATTTTACAAAAGAAGGAACAAAAACAACGGCAGCGGGAGCGACTCTTCAACAAAGAAGAGAAAAAATGAAGAGATGGAGAGCAAACAAGGTATGCAATACATTCTTCTTCCATCATCATAAAAATAAAGTAGTGTGTCTTTCATTTTTGTTATAACAAAAAAAAAATTGCAGAAAGTCTAAATAAGCACGAAACCCCGATAAAATTTTAAATATATGAAAATTGTTATCGTTTATTGAAAATAATAACATGTATATGAAATCAAATATTTGGAATGCATATGCGTTGTGCAAACTATGTTCCATGTCATGATTTCCTTTTAATGATATAAACATTAATATCGTAAATGATTTATGTGTTCACATGTAGCATCACTATATTAGAGAATGAATTAATGATTTCTGTGTTACTGACATATTAGGAAATAGCATCAAGGAGATTTACACTTAGCATAAGACTTCTTATCTTTATAATGATAATAAGAAAATGCTTCCATGCTCTGTTTTCGTTATAATGATAATATAATGTTAATTAAACGAACTGTAACATGTTCTCCTTCCAATGTTAATATAGATCTTAATTTTTCATTTTAGCACTAGTTTTCTACACAATTAGCACCAATGAGTTCTATTTTTTAACATCAATAGTTTGCAAATATATACACAAAATAATAATATTAACAAAACTATACATATATAGGTACCAGCAAAAAGAGAAGATCCACAGAGGATATTAATATATCAATAACTAAGGAGATGAGATCAAAGAATAAACATGATGTCAATGCTCTCAAATCTCGGTCAAGAACATTAGCATTAACATTACTTGAAAGGATAAATGCTACACCAGAGTCAGATGCTGAAGCAACAAGTGGTTTTGAATCAAAAAGTCTAGCACCAAAATCCAAAGAGGAAGATCTTCTAGTCCTTAAAAGCAGAACAACACCACGCATCCTATATGATGCAATAAAAAAATTCACAGCTGAGCAGAAGAGTGCTGTTGAATCACTTGGCTTTGGGAGCATTCTGCAATTGAGTATAAAAGAAGTGCCTCAAGTACTGAGCCACTGGTTGGTTAGCAACTTTGATCCACAAAGCTGTGAGTTGATCCTCCAGAGAGATCGACGGTTGCACATAGATGAAAATGATGTATCATTGATCATGGGGTTTCCAAGCGGTGCTATGCGTATAGAGAAGAAACATAGATGTGAAAAATGCAATCTGACAAAGCAATGGCAAGAGAAATTTTCCAGAAATGAACTCAGAATCCGTCCCATTGATGTTTCAGAAAAAATGGAGGAAGATAAAGTCGGTGGAAAATGCTTCAAGGTACATTTTATGGTTCTACTTACAAATAGCCTTATGGAATCCAAGGGAAATGGATATGTACATCCACAACTGGTACACATCTTTGATGATGTTGACAGAATATGTGAGTACAATTGGTGTGAGTACACAATCAGGTGTGTCTGGTGCAGAAGGCACTACTTTGGAGAAAGAAGAGAGATAAATGCTACAATGGACCAATCATGTTCTTAATGGTTAGTTTAGTAATTAACGTACATTATTAAAATAAACTTTCAATTTGCATGCTCATGCTAACGTGCATTACATTTTCCACTACACAGATGTTTTATATGGACAGAGTAGTGTCGTATAACAGAAAAGTTGAACGATCAATTCCAGCATTCAAAGGCTGGACACACAAGCTTCTGCTCAAAAGACAGCAGTTAGAATTAAAATCAGGTGGTTTTGGAGGAGGCCACATTTGTGGCCCATATGTAGAAGATGATTGTGGACGAAAGGCTGAGCACAACATCATTTGTTTGGAGGCTGCTCCTCAGAAAGGTGAAGCTCAACCTGCTATGGATGCTTATCTTGAGAGCAATCTTGATGCACAATCTGACAATCCTAACCTACCAACAGCTAATGATCCTGTGGAGGAATATGCTCAAAAGCTAATCGATGACTCCAAGCGAATGGCAGATGCAATGTCCACATTGATGAAAACAATAGAGGGATGTGCCACAATATATGATGGACAACCTCTTCTTCAAGAAGTCATATGAGACAGCACAACAACTCTTGATCAAGAAACAGCTGAGTCCAATGTCGCAGACATCACAGACTCAGACACAACCACAAGCAACACCGGATGATGATGAGTTCTGGCGTGATCCAGCAAGGATAGCAGCAATTGAGGAGATTGAGAGGGCTCTGGCAAAGCGTGCAGAGCTTGAGAAGATATATGCTGATGAAGGTCCAACATTCAGTCTTGGACTAAGTGATACATGGGCTGGGGTACTGAAGGTTACACAAGAAATTTCTCAAGGGGATGTGTTGGATAAGGAACAAGCTCAAATTGAAACATTTGATGCTGAAATCCTGGAGGATGCAATGAACCAGGTATGGAAAAAATATTCTGATGTAGCGCCCCGGTCCCAGATGACCGTAGAAATGGACGCCACGGGGGTTGGAATTAAGAAGCGGGTAAGAAAGGGGGTAACCTGATTAATGAAAATCTCAACAGAAGACCCAGAATAACCAAACATGCTTTATTATAATATATACATATTTACAACACCAAGATCAGAGTTCTTAGTGTTTAACAAAAGGATATTACAAGCGCGGAGACTTAATTATCAACAGAATACTTAACAAAAAGAGACAATGGGAAAATAAGTAAATAACAAAAGCCCATCTCTCAGCATCGTCACCTCCACGCGCCAGCCTACTGACCTGAAAAATATTTGAAAATATTTGGGCTGAGTACTAGTGCACTCAGTGGGCAAGTTTTTACAATTCGAGTTATGCAAATCATTTTATTAAAGTAATCTATCTGTGTTCATGCAGGTAGTGAAGCTTAGGAGGTTTTAAAATTTAAAGCAACCTAAGTTCACCAAAATATTTTATCGTGAAGCGCTTGAGAGGGTAACCAGTCACTGCCCGCAACCCGTACTACATCACCACGCGTAAAGTTGAGTATGGCCAAGTATACCCAATGAGTATAACCCATAAGTGTTTCATTTTTGTCTCACCGACAAGGAGTAGGGCAGGACAAATAAAGCATGCATACTGTAGCTACTCACATTGACACAGCGCTGGTTTATGAGACTCCGACAACATACAGTAGCACGTAAATATTTAACACAGATAGTCACATATGCAATTTTAACAAAGCAGAGCTTAATAGCTCGAAAGATACAATTTGCAAAAATATAATAGCCCACCTGGATAATAGATAAGGTTTCAAATTTTCGGATTGATTCTACTTGATTCCTGCTACTTCTTCTGAGCCTACAACAACCAACATTGGCTTAGTTTAACTAAAGAACTCCTATCAAAACTCAAGCACTAACCTGCAACTTTAAACTCTCATCAGATCGATTTAATTGATTTCGGCATGACTATATTTTTCTATTTATTTCACATCACTTTCAAATTATAAAATAGAGCAAATTATAAATAACTTAATTAACTGGGACACTATCATCTAGCTGATAATTGATTCTATTTCAAGATGTTACACTAATCAATTAATTCCCGTGATATATCATCTATTAACTAATTATTTGACTACACCTCTTTATTTTAGAAGACTATGTACTAAGGAAAAACTATGCAACATGAAAATTATAAATTAATTCATATTTTGACAACCAAATACTCTATATAGTGAATAACCCGTACTAATAGTAGTCATTCAATAAAAATTGTTGAATCTTCTAATTAACAAATACTAAAAATATCTTAACCTCTATTGTATACAACTAAAGCACTTACTCTTAGCTTAGTTACATAATAAGTTATCAATATCTTCAGTAGATAAATATTTATAAAACTTAAATTAATTTGTCACTATATCTAATTAATCTCGTAACAATACAATAGTCATAAGTACAAAATAGGAATATAAATCTAAAATCTATTAAAATTTGATATACATGAGTAATTATTTAATATCGAAACCTCATAGATTATAGATTATAACATGCGATTAACTACTAATTATTATAATTTTTGGAGGACACACGATAACTCTATGTATTTAATTTGAACATACTTTGCACTATTTATAATTTCTAAAAAAAAAATATGAATAAATACTATGATAGTTTAGGAATTATTTTTAACACAATATCCAGGAATTATTATATTTCTCTACATATATCATGCTTTCGAGTTTATTAAATTAAACAAAAAAAATTAAAGAGCAAAAGATACAAATTACCTTCCTGGATCCCTAACTATGAATATGATATATATATGTATGTATATATATACTTTCCTTTGTATAAAGTATCCGAGAGTAAGAGTTAATGTAATAGTTTTACATTATATTTATATAGTTACTTTATATTTGAATATATATATATATATATGAAAATTTAGAATCATCACTTTCTCTAATAACTTGAGGATACATAGCCCTCTTAGTCTAGCATAGGACACGTATGGGTAAGTTTCATTCTTAAGCTTACACCTAATCCTTAGTGATATTCATATTAATATATTATATTGGGGATGCATGCATTTATTTAATACCAATTATTGGGTAAACAATTTAGCATATATGTAAGTACATATATATATATCTATATTTTTTTTCCCGTTAAATAATTATATGTATATGTACATATAATCGGTATATATATGTGTGTGTGCTTGTGTTTAGGAAATCACACTAGATAATTTTTTACTAATAAAATATTTTCAAAATCAATCTAAATTTATATCTAAATATGGTTCTGAATAAAAATACGAGACTATCCCAAGTATCGTTAATGCACTCAACAAGCATACTTACCTAAAAATAAATAAATAAATAAATAAATAAAAATAAAAATCAAGGGTCTATTTAACCTACTCAACAATCATAGGCTATTATTTTAATATTTAAAATTTTTGGATATTTCAATTATTCTAACTATTAGATGTATATTCCTAATTAAATTTAGATAATGAAATTTTGGGGTATTACACTCCTCCCCCCTTAAAAGAATTTCGTCCCGAAATTCACGTACCTTCGAACAACTCAGGATATTGCTGTCTCATTTTGCTTTCTAGTTCCCACGTTGCTTCAGTTCGATCATGATGATTCCATTGCACAAGCACTAATGGAATTTGCTTGCTTCTTAGGACTTGAACTTTTCTATCAAGAATTTCGTGGGGTTTTTCCTCGTACGTCATATCGGAACGTAGAACTAACTCACTTTCTTTGACAACGTGTTCTGGGTCAAACACGTATTTCCTGAGCATTGAAACGTGATACACATCGTGGACTTGTGACAAGTCTGGTGGAAGAGCTAATCGGTAAGCTACCTCACCAATTCTTTCTAATATCTCGAATGGACCAATAAATCTTGGTCTCAGTTTGCCTTGTTTTTCGAATCTCACAACACCACGTGTTGGAGATACCTTTAAGAAAACCTTTTCACCAACTTGGAACTGTAGGTTTGTCCTGCGCTTGTCTGCATAAGCCTTCTGTCTGTCTTGTGCTTCTTTCATTCTTGCTCGAATTTGGTCGATCATCTTGACAGTGGTTTGCACGATCTCTGGACCCAAAATTTTTCTTTCTCCAACTTCATCCCAGTATAGGGGCGATCTGCATTTGCGACCATACAAGGCTTCATATGGTGCCATCTTTATAGTTGATTGATAACTATTGTTATATGCAAACTCTACCAAGGGTAAAACATCTTCCCAGCTTGTGTTTCCGTCCAACACAACTCCTCGTAGCATGTCCTCCAGAATTTGTATCGTCCTCTCTGATTGACCATCTGTTTGAGGATGAAAAGCAGTGCTGAAGTTCAATTTCGTTCCCATTGCTTCTTGAAGACTCTTCCAAAACCTTGATGTGAAACGAGTATCACGATCTGACGTGATAGAAACTGGAATTCCATGTAGTCGAACAATCTCCTTCACATAAATCTGCGCCAACTTGCTTAATTCCGTTGTTGTTTTGATTGGCACGAAATGTGCTGATTTGGTCAATCGATCTACAACGACCCACACTGATGAGTTTCCTTTCACTGATCGCGGTAAACCTACTACAAAATCCATCGTTATATGCTCCCATTTCCATTCTGGAATTTCCAACGGTTGCAATAATCCCGAAGGTCGTTGATGTACCACTTTCACTTGCTGGCATGTTAAACATCTCTCCACAAATGTGGCTATCTCCCTTTTCATATTATTCCACCAGAAATATTGCTTCAGGTCCTTGTATAACTTGGTGCTGCCTGGATGTGCCGTGAAGGGAGTATTATGAGCCTCTCTCATAATTTCTTGCTTCAATGTGTCATCTCTGGGAACGCATAATCTATCACAGAACATTAAAGCTCCGTCGTTATCTTCCCTAAATTCTTTCGGTTCACCCGCTTTGACTCTTTGTCTTATCTTTTCCAATCGTTCATTATTTTGTTGAGCTTCTACGATTCTTGATCGTAGTTCTGGTTTGGCTACCACTGTGGCTATCACACTTGCTGTAGAGCTTGGTGCAAACACCAACTCTAATTTCATCTTTTCTATTTCCCTCACAAGTTCCTCCTTATTTGTGAGCAGACATCCCATCACTCCTTGTTTCTTTCTGCTCAATGCGTCAGCTACTATATTTGCTTTCCCGGGATGGTAGTGTATCGTGCAGTCATAATCCTTCACTAACTCTAACCATCTTCTCTGCCTCATATTAAGCTCTTTTTGTTCGAAGATATACTTCAAACTCTTATGATCAGTGTAAATCTTGCATTTCACCCCATAAAGATAATGTCTCCAAATCTTGAGTGCATGTATGACGGCAGCAAGCTCCAAATCATGGGTTGGGTAGTTCAGTTCATGAGGTCTTAATTGTCGTGAAGCATATGCTACTACCTTCCCATTTTGCATCAGCACGCATCCTAAACCCAATTTAGACGCGTCAGTGTATATCACGAATCCTTCTACTCCTTCTGGCAAAGTTAAGACTGGAGCAGTTGTTAATCTTGTCTTTAGTTCCTGAAAACTCTGTTCACACGCATCAGTCCACTCAAACTTAACCTTCTTCCTCAAAAGTTGTGTCATTGGCCTTGCTATCTTCGAAAAATCTTTAATGAACTTCCGGTAATATCCTGCTAAACCGAGGAAACTTCTTATCTCATAAATGTTGGTTGGTGATTTCCACTTCTTCACTGCCTCAACCTTTGCAGGATCCACCTTGATCCCCTCTGCTGACACAATGTGTCCGAGAAACATTACTTCATTTAGCCAAAATTCACACTTGCTGAATTTGGCATATAACTTTTCTCTCCTTAGTGTTTCTAGCACTAGTCGCAAATGTTCCTCGTGTTCTTCTTTATTTCTTGAGTAGATCAGTATGTCGTCAATAAAAACCAACACAAACTTATCCAAATATTCATGGAAAACCCGATTCATTAAATCCATAAAGACTGCAGGTGCATTTGTTAACCCAAAAGGCAACACTAGAAACTCATAGTGGCCATATCTTGTTCGGAATGCAGTCTTGGGTATATCATCTTTTCTTACCTTAACTTGATGATATCCAGATCGTAGATCAATCTTGGAAAAAAATTTTGCACCTGATAATTGATCAAAGAGATCATCTATCCTCGGAAGTGGATACTTGTTCTTCACTGTCAACTTGTTCAACTCCCGATAGTCGATGCACATTCTCATAGTACCATCCTTCTTTTTGACGAATAGAATTGGTGCTCCCCAAGGCGATACACTGGGTCTTATAAAACCTAATTCCAATAATCCCTCCAGTTGCACTTTTAACTCTTGTAACTCATTTGGTGCTAACCGATATGGGGCTTTGGATACTGGTGCTGCTCCCGGTTCTAGGTCTATGGTGAACTCTACTTGTCTATCTGGCGGCAGACCTGGCAAATCATTTGGAAATACATCTTCATAGTTCTGTACCACTGGTACCTGACCCACTGTTAAACCTTCTTGTTTCTTGCTTACAAGGTTTACTAGAAATGCCTGACAGTCTCTTTTATGTAACAACTTTACAGCCTTAAATGCTGAAATGATGGGAATTATATTTCCCACTTTTGCTCCATAAAACTTCACTTCTTCCTTGTCTAGCTTCTGAAATATTATCTCTCTCTCGTGACAGCGTATTGTTGCACTCTCCTTTGTTAGCCAATCCATCCCAAATATAATGTCAAAGTCTCGCATCTCAAGAGCATAGAGATCAGTTGTGAAATTCTTTTCACCTACTACACAGTCTAAGTTCGTACAAACACAATCGGCTAAAAGTGTTTGCCCTGAGGGAATGCTTACTGCTAAGGCTTCTCCTGCCAATTCTAGCTCTAGATTGAGACGTTTACATATATCTCTAGATATGAAAGAATGTGAAGCTCCAGTATCAAATAAAGCAAGCACAGGTATATCGCACAAACTAATCATACCTGCCAAATTCCCAGAGTTCCCAGCTGCCTCTTGCTGGTTGAGAGCATACGCTCTGGCTTGTTGTGGTGCACGAGGACCTTGATTTTGATTTTGCTGAGGTTCGGGATTACTTCTATTGTTGTTGTTATTTCCTCGACCTCCTCCACCTTGTGGTCTCATATTTCTCATGCCCTGTCTGAACTGTGGCCTCTGCTGCTGCTGATCTTGCATTCCCAAATTTTGTTGACATTTATTAGCATAATGCCCCTGTCGACCACACCGATAGCATTGGACACATGGCCCAAAGTGATATCGGTTACAAGTTGTACACAACGGTGAATTCCCTTGATAACCCTGAGATTTTGGTGCAACAGTCATTTTCCCTGCAGGCCTTGGTCCAAAGTTCCTTCCTCCTTGATAGTTATGCTGAAAATTCTTCCATTGATAACCTCGTTGTGGTCCATCCCACTTCCGTTTTCCCTTCTGATCCCCAGCTACTGGTTGAGATGCTGAAGTCTTTGATGTTCCTTGCATTGCCTCAATACTAAGTGCCCAACTCAGTATTTGACCATAGTTTGCTTCATCTTTTCCGATCAGTGCAGTGCCTATTTCTGGTTTCAAACCCATGCGAAATTTTTCAATCCTTTTTGCTTCTGTGTATACGGTCTGTGGTGCGTATCGAGATAACCTATTAAACTGCAAATCATATTCTGCGACTGATTTGCTCCCTTGTTTGAGATTCCAGAACTCATTAGCCTTTTGATGCTGATAATGTGCCGGTATGTACTTTTGATATAAGATCGTCTTAAAGTTATCCCAGGTGAACACTTCCCAATCTGCATCAGATATTGTCCTTCGAACTGACTCCCACCAGAAATCTGCATCATCCACAAGTTGATATAGGGCACAGGCCACCATTTCTTTATCACTACAATGCAAAAATCCAAATATCTTTTCAAGTGCTCGAACCCAACGTTCGGCTGTGAGTGGATCCCCTTCTCCATTGAAAGTTGGGGGATTATGGCGTCTGAACTCCATTTCAATTTGTGGTCTCTGACCCTGTGGATTATTCGGTACTTCCGGTACCGCCAAGTTCACATTTCTTGGTCTTCCTCTTGGCATTCTGCAACTAGTCAAATTTTCTATCGATCAACACTTGCGTAAAGATTCGAAAAGAAAATAAAAATAATAACTACACATCTCGTAAAGGAAATGAAATGTATATATGCAAGCCTTTCAAAAATATATACACAATATATATATATAAATCTAAAAGATATCCTGAAACAGAACTTTTATATAAAAGAGTGGAGTACTACACATACATTATCTATACATCAAAAATATAATATACCGTCTAGTCCACTAAGTCAAAAAGAGGCTAACTATCAAATGCCTCATGTCGGAACGGTCTTATAACAATGACAACGTTTCCGACTAATAAAAGCTACTGAGCTAATAATACAACAAAATGTCAGCATTAGTATATACTAAACTACTCAAACTACTACAACTATACATATATCTATGGAGACGACGGAATATACCAATGCCCCGGACGCCCCTCCGCATCGAAATCACGTCGAAAGTGGAGCGTCGTACTTCCATCAGTTACTTCCATTGGCTCCTCACTGGGATCCTCCTCCGCGATGGGCTCTAACTGGGTCCCAGATGGACCGGCCTCATCATCATGCGATGCTACCGTGATAAGTGGCGACTGTGGTGCAGGTGGTGCTGAACGATCCATCTCGATCGTCTTCTCCGCTGGTAAGACTGATGTAAATGGTACTCTAAACATATCCATATCCTCCTCCACTACGGGTAATTGTGGAGCCACACATCGTCTATCTGCCCAAATCCGTAGCATATACGTGAAGAATCTCGAGAAATAGACTTTCTCTGCAAAAGTAGGCGGAGATCTCTCTGAGAAAATATCAGCAACTCTTGCAGCCCATGGTCTCCAGGCTTGAGGTAGTCCAATAATATATCTCGCCGTAGCCTCTACCTCTGTAATACCACCGATACCCGAGACAGTCATCCATAAAGTCACAAAACGTGCGGTGAACTCTGGCACATCTTCCCCTGGTCTACTAATACATGCACGAAACCTCTCTATCCGCTCATCCATCGTCACACGAGTACGACACCTCTTTCGAGGTCTCACCTGCCATCCCGCCATCTACTTAGCATAATTTCTCAATCAGTCTATATTCAACTATTTTCATAAATTTTTTACAAGTTCAGCCTAAGTTCAACAACTACAGGCTAAATTCATCTTAAGTTCTCAAATTCTAAGTCAAAGTACTCATCTAGAGCACAACATCAAATACAAATCAACTATCAATGTGTGCAATCAACATATGTCAATCATTCATAAGTATGCCCAAATCATAGATAAATAAATTCCTCACATATATACAATAGAATCAGCATGGTTTAACACAAAATCCTGTACGCCCACATGCATATTTCATTCTCAAAACCAGTAAGTAATCAGTATAAGACTCAATCTTTCAAGACATTCCCGCCAACATGGCAAATCACAATCTTTCATTTCCAAACAAACTTAACATTTCACCCATTAATGTAAACTTTTAAAATCTAAAAACCGTATAAAAACATGTATACCTTTTAGCTGTTGCGTGAGTGACGAGCTGAGGGCTTTTATAATATCACACAAGAATTTAATGAAAAAGAAAAAATAAAATAAGTTGACCCAACAGGTTTGCAGAGTTGCAAGACCTGCTCTGATACCACTCTGTAGCGCCCCGGTCCCAGATGACCGTAGAAATGGACGCCACGGGGGTTGGAATTAAGAAGCGGGTAAGAAAGGGGGTAACCTGATTAATGAAAATCTCAACAGAAGACCCAGAATAACCAAACATGCTTTATTATAATATATACATATTTACAACACCAAGATCAGAGTTCTTAGTGTTTAACAAAAGGATATTACAAGCGCGGAGACTTAATTATCAACAGAATACTTAACAAAAAGAGACAATGGGAAAATAAGTAAATAACAAAAGCCCATCTCTCAGCATCGTCACCTCCACGCGCCAGCCTACTGACCTGAAAAATATTTGAAAATATTTGGGCTGAGTACTAGTGCACTCAGTGGGCAAGTTTTTACAATTCGAGTTATGCAAATCATTTTATTAAAGTAATCTATCTGTGTTCATGCAGGTAGTGAAGCTTAGGAGGTTTTAAAATTTAAAGCAACCTAAGTTCACCAAAATATTTTATCGTGAAGCGCTTGAGAGGGTAACCAGTCACTGCCCGCAACCTGTACTACATCACCACGCGTAAAGTTGAGTATGGCCAAGTATACCCAATGAGTATAACCCATAAGTGTTTCATTTTTGTCTCACCGACAAGGAGTAGGGCAGGACAAATAAAGCATGCATACTGTAGCTACTCACATTGACACAGCGCTGGTTTATGAGACTCCGACAACATACAGTAGCACGTAAATATTTAACACAGATAGTCACATATGCAATTTTAACAAAGCAGAGCTTAATAGCTCGAAAGATACAATTTGCAAAAATATAATAGCCCACCTGGATAATAGATAAGGTTTCAAATTTTCGGATTGATTCTACTTGATTCCTGCTACTTCTTCTGAGCCTACAACAACCAACATTGGCTTAGTTTAACTAAAGAACTCCTATCAAAACTCAAGCACTAACCTGCAACTTTAAACTCTCATCAGATCGATTTAATTGATTTCGGCATGACTATATTTTTCTATTTATTTCACATCACTTTCAAATTATAAAATAGAGCAAATTATAAATAACTTAATTAACTGGGACACTATCATCTAGCTGATAATTGATTCTATTTCAAGATGTTACACTAATCAATTAATTCCCGTGATATATCATCTATTAACTAATTATTTGACTACACCTCTTTATTTTAGAAGACTATGTACTAAGGAAAAACTATGCAACATGAAAATTATAAATTAATTCATATTTTGACAACCAAATACTCTATATAGTGAATAACCCGTACTAATAGTAGTCATTCAATAAAAATTGTTGAATCTTCTAATTAACAAATACTAAAAATATCTTAACCTCTATTGTATACAACTAAAGCACTTACTCTTAGCTTAGTTACATAATAAGTTATCAATATCTTCAGTAGATAAATATTTATAAAACTTAAATTAATTTGTCACTATATCTAATTAATCTCGTAACAATACAATAGTCATAAGTACAAAATAGGAATATAAATCTAAAATCTATTAAAATTTGATATACATGAGTAATTATTTAATATCGAAACCTCATAGATTATAGATTATAACATGCGATTAACTACTAATTATTATAATTTTTGGAGGACACACGATAACTCTATGTATTTAATTTGAACATACTTTGCACTATTTATAATTTCTAAAAAAAAATATGAATAAATACTATGATAGTTTAGGAATTATTTTTAACACAATATCCAGGAATTATTATATTTCTCTACATATATCATGCTTTCGAGTTTATTAAATTAAACAAAAAAAAATTAAAGAGCAAAAGATACAAATTACCTTCCTGGATCCCTAACTATGAATATGATATATATATGTATGTATATATATACTTTCCTTTGTATAAAGTATCCGAGAGTAAGAGTTAATGTAATAGTTTTACATTATATTTATATAGTTACTTTATATTTGAATATATATATATATATATATATATATATATATATGAAAATTTAGAATCATCACTTTCTCTAATAACTTGAGGATACATAGCCCTCTTAGTCTAGCATAGGACACGTATGGGTAAGTTTCATTCTTAAGCTTACACCTAATCCTTAGTGATATTCATATTAATATATTATATTGGGGATGCATGCATTTATTTAATACCAATTATTGGGTAAACAATTTAGCATATATGTAAGTACATATATATATATATCTATATTTTTTTTCCCGTTAAATAATTATATGTATATGTACATATAATCGGTATATATATGTGTGTGTGCTTGTGTTTAGGAAATCACACTAGATAATTTTTTACTAATAAAATATTTTCAAAATCAATCTAAATTTATATCTAAATATGGTTCTGAATAAAAATACGAGACTATCCCAAGTATCGTTAATGCACTCAACAAGCATACTTACCTAAAAAAATAAATAAATAAATAAATAAAAATAAAAATCAAGGGTCTATTTAACCTACTCAACAATCATAGGCTATTATTTTAATATTTAAAATTTTTGGATATTTCAATTATTCTAACTATTAGATGTATATTCCTAATTAAATTTAGATAATGAAATTTTGGGGTATTACATCTGATTATTTTAGCATTCTCATTATTTAGTTTAGCACTCTCATGTTTTATTTTAGAACTCTCATGATTTAGTTTAGCACTCTAATATTTTATTTTAGCACTCTCATGACTGATTTTAGCATTCTCCTGAATTATTTTAGCATTCTCATGGATTGTTTTAACATTGTCATAACTTATATTTATGTTTCTAATACACATAAAAAAATTAATTGCAAGTAGAGATGCAACATCTCAGTTCAAACAAATCAAAGCCTGATGAGGGTGATGGGGCATCAAATCCGACAAATGTTCCAGATAACGCTGAGGTGTGATATAGCAATTCAAGTAGCATTCAGCATCTTTATCACACTTTACAAAGAAAAATAAGTAAAAATTATTAAATGTTATTTTTTCAAAACACATAATACAGGCTCTAGCTACCCGGATGGAGACAAGAACCAAAGAGCAGAAGAAGCCAACGGAGAAGCTGATGTCACCATACATAATCAGATTTGTTGATACAAAGGAAGTACTTGACAGGCAGCAACAAGAGATATTCTTCTGGGTTATGCAGAATGATTCAGAAAGCAGGTATGTGACTTATGCTATGTAAAAATACTTCATAAAAAATCATATTGTATACTGGTACATGAATGCCTTTCTATTTATATTGAATTGAATTATCAGTGAACAAGTATTGTATGATGACAAACGAGTCAAGCTTGCACGGGTTGATATGAGAACGATGGCTGCAAATGAATACATCAGTTCACCTGTTGTGGATGTTTGGAGCACCTTACTAAATTATAATGAAAGAATGCGAGACCCATCCTCAAAACTAAGATTTTTCTATACCACACAGCCTTGCGTAAGTGTATACTTTAGAAGAACGCCATATAACGTTCTTAAAGTGCACTCAATATAATTAAAAATTGTTCTTCTTGCAGAGCTTCACTGTAGTTGATGCACCATCTGTCTGGGATACTTCCAAAAGATGTGCTTCATTCATTGATAAAATAAAATTTGAGATCGAATGCTGCCCATGGATATCTTTGAGCAATGTTGATCTGGTATGCAAATTATTTTTAATCATCTTGACATTGTTTACACCCCTTTACAAATTTATATTATTAATGCAAATACTAAGTTTGTTAAACATGCAACAATTATAACACAAAGGATAGTGACAAAGGATGGAATTATCTTCACATTTACTCTTATTTTAGCAATATAGTTTGGTGTTTTAGCACTGTCATCTCATAATTTAGCATTCAGATTATGTTCTTTAGCATTGTTATTGATTTAGGAGTTTATTTTTTATTTCTTTTTTGTAAACCTAACACTTTTGTCAATCTGTGATTTATCTGCACATTTTCTTCCCTTTTAGCACTATAGTTTCCTGTTTTAGCACTGTCATCTCGTATTGACAACCCATGTTAACTAACTCTGTGTGCAGTTTTTGTTTCCTATCTGCTATTCAAGCCACTTCTTCATTATCTCCATTGATGTGGGTAACTTCAATGTTGAGATTATTGACAATTCAAGTGCAAAGGATAGTGAGAAGGATGGAATTAAGATAAAGCACGGCGACATTCCAGAAACCCTGGTAATATATGAATTTGTCACCAATTATTTTTTCTCACTATCTATAGCAATTAAAATTTTTTATTTTTAAAAACATATATAGGTAAACTTCTTTGCTGAGTTCCTTGCAACATCTGGGCTTGAAATGAAATCAAATGCATTGAAGGAAAAATATCAGACTACTAGGATGAAGATGCCATGGAGAGATACAAAGAACAAGTATGATTGTGGCGTCTATGTCATGAGGCACATGGAGACGTACAGAGGTGGTGGTGTGAAAACCTGGAGCACTGGTCTGAAGAAAGGAAATGACAAACAGATGAAATTTTTGAGAGCAAAATACTGTGCTGCAATCAGAACTGCAGACAGTAACATGCTGAAGGATGAACATGTAAAAGCTGCAAATCTATTCTACAGACAATCATCTATCCAGGGGGAAATTGTAGTAGACCCCACAAAAATGAAAACAATGAACTGACTTATTGCAAAAGTGGATACAATATTTGTGTTTTTTATAATATATAGTATAAGTGGATGAATATTTTGTGATTTTGATAGTATATAGTATAAGTGGATGAATATATGTAGTATAAGTGGATGAACATTTTCTTTTCTAGCACTAGTTGCAAATCATTTCAAATTCTGAGTTTCAGTTATTTTAGCACTTACAAATCCTTTTATAGCACTTGCCATTCCTTTTTTAGCGCTAGTATTTGATTTTAGATTTGAAATTCTACTTTAGCACTAATGGTTCATACTTTAGCACTTACGTTTCCTCGTTTAGCACTGTAATGTATATCTCACATTTCTCCGGACATATATATTCAAAAGTTGAAATGATGGATCTAAACTATTTGTGGGAAAAAAATACCAACAATAATAAAAAAATAAAAAGAAGTTTGAATAGTTTTGGATCTAAACTCAATGAAATATATGGCACAATGACTTGTAAGGAAAACAAAGGAAAATATTGTGTACAACCTAATATTTTGGAACCTAAAATTTAAAAAGCATTAAATGTTTTAGCACTTACAAATCATTTTTTAGCACTTAACATTAAATTTTTAGCACTAGTATTTGAATCCTAGATTTCAAATTCTACTTTAGCACTGAAAGTTTGAATTTTAGCACTGATGGTTTATTCTTTAGCACTTACGTTTCCTTGTTTAGCATTGATTTTACACACCTGCTAGAAATATTAAAACCTTTATTAGCACTTCAAAAAATAAAACACCATCTATACCTATTTAGCATTACAAGAAAAGAATATTGCTATCATTAATAAAAAAATCAGTATAAAAAAAGTACAAAAAATAAAATAAAATGTATCTACTTCTTCCCACAATTCCTAGAATCATGGTTTGCTTTCTTCCCACACTTCTTGCATGTCTTTAAAGGTTTCTTTGCGCGTTCAACTCTCGCCTCTTCTTTTGATTTCATACGACTTGCACTGCCTTTTGTCTTCACAAGCTCAGGTGGATGCACCTCAACTTCACTAGGTGCACACAATCCATAAAAATCAGAAAATAATCTACTCTTCTTTGACATAGTATCGTCTTCAATATCACCAGATGAAAACCCCTGCCTTAACTCGCGTAAACTTTGCAACAACAAAGACATCTTTGCAGTGTCACCTTCAGCAACAGAAAGACATGCATAAAACTCAGAAATTAATTGGTTCGTAAAAATTTTGATCTCCTCTAACAAAAAACACCGATCACCCAACAATGCGTCTGCTTCGTTAATGAGTGAAGACTTCATCCAACGAGACACAATGTATTTAGGAGGTATTGACTCCAATTTCAAATCTTTGAATAGAGTGAATATGTGGCAGCAGAGGATCCCATCCCTCACAAATTTCAAACAGCTGCATGTAGTGGAATCCTCAACCTTGTTGTGAACAACTTTATTTATAGCACCAAAACCATCCTTTACTTCTAGCATCACAATTGAATCGTTTTCTGAAATATTACAAACACGACAGACATAACATGCATCTTCAATCTCCTTCTGAACCTCGTAGAACTTATTCATAGTATAAATAGTGGTAGCATGTTTCTCAAATGTGAATGGGGTCTTCAACTGAGGAATTGACGACTCATCAACGCTGTCCAAGTAGGCATGTGCATGTCTCTGAGTATCAAGTGCGCTATCAAAGTTCATCAGAAACTCAACAAGGTTTGACTTTGATCTAAGAAACCTCGAATAAAAACTGTTCACACTCTCTAAAATTGAGGTAGTCCTGCACAACCCACTCATCGGTAAATCCCTAAAATATACAGACACCCAATCTTCACGAATATCATACAATGACTTGAACCAACTATCGTCTGCCAATCCAAATTCAACCATAATTTCCTTCCATATCAACTCAAAATCTGTGATGTTTATATAATTAGACCACACAATACTATTTAACCTCTTTCTGAATGTCTCGTTCTTTCTGATATGCGTAGGTAACTTATCTGGAACTTTAAACATAATATGCCACATACACAATCGATGTCTGGTATCGGGAAGTACCTGTCTTACAGCAACCTTCAATCCAAGATCCTGATCAGTGATTATTAGGCTAGGAGAACCACCCATATAGTCCTTGAATTTCTGAAGAACCCATGAATAAGATTCAGCATCCTCATCCGACATTAAAGCAGCACCAAAGGTTACAAGCTTCCCGTGATTGTCCTTCCCGGTGAAGGGTGCAAAAATCATTGAATATCTGCAACAATATAAAAATTCACAAACTTGTGTTATTATCATGTCTTTATCATTGTATATAAAAGATTACAAATGATAACACTATCACCTAACAACTATTCAAACATTAGGTAATAGTGCTAAAAAAGAAAATGTAAGTGCTAAAATATAAACTACAGGTGCTAAAATAGGAGGTGCAAGTGCTAAATAGAAAAATACCAGTGCTAAAAAAGAAAATGTCCATATGCTAATGAAACAGAAAAATTCACAAACTTGTGTTATTATCATGTCTTTATCATTGTATATAAAAGATTACAAATGATAACACTATCACCTAACAAATATTCAAACATTAGGTAATAGTGCTAAAAAAGAAAATGTAAGTGCTAAAATATAAACTACAGGTGCTAAAATAGGAAGTGCAAGTGCTAAATAGAAAAATACCAGTGCTAAAAAAGAAAATGTCCATATGCTAATGAAACAGAAAAATTCACAAACTTGTGTTATTATCATGTCTTTATCATTGTATATAAAAGATTACAAATGATAACACTATCACCTAACAAATATTCAAACATTAGGTAATAGTGCTAAAAAAGAAAATGTAAGTGCTAAAATATAAACTACAGGTGCTAAAATAGGAAGTGCAAGTGCTAAATAGAAAATACCAGTGCTAAAAAAGAAAATGTCCATATGCTAATGAAATAGAAAAATTCATTAGGTAATAGTGCTAAAAAAGAAAATGCAAGTGCTAAAATATAAACTACATGTGCTAAAATAATAAGTGCAAGTGCTAAATAGAAATATTCCAGTGCTAAACCACCAGAATGCTAAAACTAATAGAACAACAAGTCTAAACAATATAGCACACTAACCTGTTAGTTCTATATGTTGCATCAAATGACACAACATCCCCGAATAGAGAAAAGTTCCTTCTTGATATAGGATCAGCCCAAAACACACACCTCAACTGATCATCCTTGTTCACTTCATAATCAAATGTGAAGGCAGAGCAGAGTTCATGCCTTTTGGACATTTTATCCAACATCATTTGCGCATCTACACCCACAACATACGCCTTGAGATCTCGACTGAAGTTTTTGAAATCAACTGCTGTACAGCCTATATTCGAATATCCACCAACAACTTCTTTAAATAATCTAAATGTTGTCACAGGTCCAATGTTTACCCTTGCACAGTTTAAAATAAACATTTGATGTGAAGGATCTATATTCCTATTCAGATTCATAAACTCTCTATGTGTATCCGTAACAAGAGAATGCGTGTGTCTTTCTTCAAATAATCCAACACTGTAGCCATCACAACCAATATATTTCAAACCAATCCTAGCCATACAACAATTCCTCTTCGACACACGACGTCTCTTTTTCTTTGAAGATTCACCAAAATCAACAGATGTGTTCTTAACTCCCTCACAGCTACACAGAACATACTTCCAAATTATAGTACCATCTTTAGACCTCTTTGTAGTAGACAGACGAGTATCAAATCCACACGATGAGGCATACACCTTGTAAAATGTTATACCGTCATCTAAAGTAGGGAAATTCTTGCCCAATGCAGGCTTCAAACATGGTTCACATTCAGGTGTGTAAAATTCAAAAAAGACGGGTGAAATCTCCAAATTGGAAGAAGCACAATCTGCACATTTATAACATATTATAAGATAATGATGTAAAAATTCACAGTGCTGCTAAAGTAGCTTACAACAGTGCTAAAATAGTTCACAGTAGTGCTAAAATAGATAACAATAGTGCTAAAATATTTCACAGTAGTGCTAAAGTACGTGTTAAGTCAAGGATATAATTTAAACTGATTATTTGGATAAATTCTCATTTATCCACATGGGAAACAAAATGATTTCTTTAGCATAATATGTATATTCCTCTATGCTTAATTAAAACTGTAAGACAAAAATATAAAATGAACATACATGACAATTATATTTTCAGATTGTTCTCATAACAGCATACAAATAATATAATTTTAATAAACCGTATGACTTGACTTCATATAGTAACAGCCTGACCAAAATTTACTTTATGCATGGCTAATAATTCATATTGTCATGCTAATAAATTTACAGATATACAGAAAATCAAAACACAAAATATACAGCCTTAAAAACACAATATTGCTAAACTAGGTTACCAAAGTGCTAAACTAGTTCACATCAGTACTAGTACATGACAGAAATAAAAAAATGAACACATGACAATTATATTCACATATTATTCTCATAACAGCATACAAATAATAAGATCTTAATAAACAATATGACTTCATTCGTATAGCAAATGTCTGACCAAAATTTACTTTTTGCATGACTAATAATTCATATTGTGATGCTAATAAATATACAGATATACAGAAAATTAAAACACACAATATGCAGCATTAAAAACACATGCTCATCGTCAAGATTTCAAAATAACAGCTTAGTAAGGTTCATCAACCTAAAATCAGTGCTAATATAGTTCACATTAGTGCTAAAATACGTTATAACAATGCTAAAGTAGTTCACAGTAGTGCTAAACAACATGTTAAGAAAATATTATTTATAATACTCATTTGTTATTCCAAATTCTGCATTCATCGTACAAATACTCTATTAATAAGACTCTTATTATACTCAATCGTTTATACAATGATAAAAACTAAATACACAATGCTAATAATTCATATTGTTCATATTTGTGATGCTAATAACTCTACATATATATAGAGAACCAAAACACACAATACAAAGCCCTAAAAACACATGTTGATCGTCAAAAAATCAAAATAAGCTTTGTAAACCTTGTCAAACAAACGTATAAAAAAATCACAGCAAAATTATAGAAATTTCTTTTTACCCGGCATCTTCGTCAAATAACGGTGAATAACACAAACTCCAGCAAAAAAACGCGTGAACACCGATTCAGGTGAATAAAATTCGAAGAGAATCGACTGAAATTTCGATTATATAAGCACAAAGAAATTTGATATATACAAGGAAAGAGATTTGAATCGAAAAGGAATTGCAGACCGAAATACATTCTTTCCAAATATAACAGAATTAATAAATTACAAAAATGCCATTGGTTCATTAAAAATCGCTAATATTACAATAATGCCACCGCGATTTTTTTAAATTTGGGACAGATCTTGGCCGTCCAAATTTTCGGTGGCATTTTTGTAATTATCGCGAAAATCTTCAATTCGCACGTCTCATTAAGGGTAAAATCGGAACTGAACTAAAAAATTACCCAGATTCAATTTTAGCATCCGACTTCGCACATTTTAGCCTTATGCATCTCTCATTTTAACATGTGTTGATAAACAAAAATGGAACGATGATTTCATTGGAATGAAATGCAACACACCCTATTTGGGGACAGTGAACCCTAATGGGAATCTCATAATTACTAGTTGGGATCAGGAACTTAATAAACCCTAATTGGGAACGGTGAACCATAGTGGAAAATATCACATCAATTTTAGTCTCCTACTTCGATAATTTTAGCATTATGTGATTCTCATTTTAGCCTTATGCGATTCTCATTTTAGCCTCAGAACACAAGGGAAGAATTATTAAATTACTATATTACCCCTCCGTCCAGAAAGTTGCCGAAAATTACAGGAATGCCACCGCCCATCCACTTAAATCTGATTTAATCTGGACCGTCCAGATTGATTCAAACAAGGGCTAGGATTGGTTCCTAGTTCCCACCTGGGGGAAGGGTTCTCATTTGATCCTTTCCCTATATATATATATATATATATATATATATATTTGTTAATTTTTTGTGCAAATAATCTTGAGCTTAAGTGTGGATTACATATCCACTAATATAAAGCTTTTTTAGGGTAATTCTAATGCAGAATTGTGCGTACCCAAATTATTTAAATATGACAACATTAGACCATCTCCAACCGATCCCAAAATGAATTTTGCAATGAAGAAAATGTCCAACCAAACACTATGGGCAGACGCAAAATGAGTTTTGATGTTTTTTTTTCTCTCTCTTCCAAATGCATATTTGCGTTTGGATTGTTTACAAACCCAAACACCGTTTAGCTTTTTTTAAAAATTAAAATTTAGTCCTTTATTTATAAATTTATAATAGTATATTTTTAGTATTTTAATAATGATTTTTATTATTCATATGTTTTACTTTGTGTTAATATGAGAAATTATCCATTATTACTTAGTAAATAATGTAAATAGACACTTTTTAAAAAAATAATTTTCTACTCTTTTAGGATGAGAATTACATCAATACCCTTACTAATAATATAAATAATTTTAACATTAATTATTTCTTAAAATAAAAATACGCTAATATATTAATAAAACAAAATCTATCTTTCGCCGTCGTTCTACGTCAAAGTCTTAGAAGTCAGAAGTTTTTTGTTGCCCGTCTTCTATCATTGTTATTACCGGAGATGAAAACTACAAGATTCAACCACCGTCTCTGTCAAGGTTCAAACACCCTCCGACCCTCATCACTGAACAATCATGGACGATGATTTCGAACAATCTCATCCTCATAACGAATACATGAGTGCAACAACCCAAGTAGTCCAAGTCGTGTTTTTGTGCATTTGTTCAATAATGATTTAATACACGAGTATACAATTAGTTCAATGTGACAGTTCAAACATAACCCATGTACGAAAACACGATTAAGGTCGTTCGTATACATGTGTAGTAGTTGATCATTACACTGATATATGACTGTATGAGTATGCCTATTCATATACTTGTGCATTAGTTAAAAATGCATAAATACACGAGTGCATGAGTCTTCTAATTCGTGCCCTCGTGCAACAATTAAAGATGAGATATTGCATGAGTTCATAAATAAATTGTTGCAAGAATCAACTACAATACTCGTGTATCGAAAGAAATCGATTCATGGACCAAAGAACATTCAATTTTTTTCATCTATTTTAAAGAAAGATTAAAAAAATTTAAATATCTAGATCGATAAAAAGAGTACAAATACGTAAATATCATATCTTATTGCCACAAAAATAACACGTGTAATGTCAACAAAACTTCAAAAAAATCACAAATGCGCAATGAATCTATAATTTTCGATATTGCATCAGATAATTTTTATTGCTGAAACGGGGATTAGAGAGAGAGTAAGAATTGTGATAATATTCAAAAATCTTAGCTTGATGATCTTCTTCCATGGTAGTTTTGTTTCAATTGATAAAACATAGATTTAAAAATGAAAAATGCGAGAGAACGGCATTGCGGATAGGAGGGGGAGTAAATCAGACATTTTTCCTAATATTATTGATACACACACACACACACACACACACACACACACATATATATATATATATAGAGAGAGAGAGAGAGAGAGAGAGATGGGATCATGTGAGAACCACACCCTTGTGAGAACTGAGAACCAATCAGATTCATTGATCTTCCTTTTTTGAACAGCCAAGATATGTATCCAAGATTCAAATTTTCAGTGGCATTATTGTAATATTAGTAAACTGGAGTTATTTTTATAATTTATGAATTGTATTCTATTTACGTTCAATTTCTTCACCCGATTTTTCTTTCCTTTGCAATCTCTTTCATTTACTTCATGTCTTTCCTTCTTGATATCTATGTGGTGCTTATACCAGACAATACGATTGCTGTGCAAGCAGATATGCCGTTCAGTGGCCTGACGATATTCGGGACTGCATTTTTGTCGAAATTCGAGTGCTCGCAAATGCCAAATCCAGTGATTTTATACTTTATATTAATTAATTGTTGATCGATGAGAGATGAATTTATTTATATGTGTGAACTTTATATATATATATATAATTAAAGCTGCTGGAGCAAATTACGTTTGTGGACACCTCTGGAGTTCTATCAGGCGAGAAGCAACGCACGTAGAGAAGCTATGATTTCACTGGAGTAATTTCTTGGTTCGCCATGAAATGCGATCTCATCTTGCTTCTCTTCGATCCTTACAAACTTGATATAAGCGATGAATTTAAACGAGTCATTGAATCTCTCCGTGGCCATGATGATAAAATTCGTGTAGTTCTTAACAAGGCAGATCAAATTGATACACAACAAGTACATATATATGATCTCTCTCTCTCTCTCTCTCTCTCTCTCTCTCTCTTATGCGTCATCTTATCTCTCCTCAACTCCTGGTTGTAAAATAATCGTGTAAAAACGATTGAGTGTCATAAGAATATCTCGGTAATAGAGTATTTTGCACGATGAATGCAACATTTGCAATAACAAATGAGTATTATAAAAAAACATTTTGTTAACATGTACTTTAGCACTACTGTGATCTATTTTAGCACTATTGTGACCTATTTTAGCACTATTGTGAACTGTTTCAGCACTGCCATATACTTTAATACTATTGTGATCTATTTTAGCATTTTTGTAACCTATGTTAGCACAACTATAAACTATTTTAGCACTTAGGTTGATGAAGCTGATTAAGCTGTTATTTTGAATTTTTCATTATCAGTACTTTAGCACTACTATGAACTATTTTAGCACTGTTGTAACTTAGTTTAGTACTACTGTGAACTATTTTAGCACTGTCATATACTTTAACACTACTGTGATATATTTTAAATGAATATTCATTACAAGCATTGCAAGGGATTTGGATTTGCTCCTCTGAATCTAAATTTGGGTTAAGAAAATAGTAGCAAGTGCAGAGCTAATAAGCAAAACAAATGTGCATGGGAGAATGATGAGAGGAGTAAATCATCTGCAAATTGAATGGATCATCAGTAGTTGGATATAAGTTTCCTGCAGGAGTCCCGTTCACTTAAATGAACCTCGGTGGAGGCGGAGGTGGTGGTCGTGGAAGACTGCAGTAGTACTGCACCAGGAGTGGTGGTGGAGATGGTGGCTGTTGGCTGCATGGATTAACACATGGGCATTTCCCATACTTTATGGTCGGATCATCAACCTTAGTACAAAATGTTACGTTCATAGCAATCGTCGAGCAGGCAAGAAGCATTATCAGAAATATTGACTTAATCCCAATTCTCTCTGATGAAATAATAAGAAAATATAAAAACTTCGGCAAACACCAAATAAGGGTTACTGAGCAGGGGTCTTTTTCTATCTTTTAAAAAAATACTAATGAGTGTAATTATTTAATTTTTTTAGCAAGGGAATTAATACTCATTATGATGCCAAATACATTGTTTCATGATCCAAAGAAGGGAAGTAGTAATATACCAATAGAATGAAAGAACCGTATGGAGTAAGCAATTACTGATTATTTTGCAAGCTTAATTTCATATTATCTATCAGTACTTGGAAATAAAAATAATCTCAATCAACCAACAAAAGACTGCCAGGATGTCTGTTTGTATTTTAGGTACAAAATTCCAAGCTAATAACAGAGGGATTGAAGAGACGTCATGTGCACAAGTCAAGCAAAACTTCTAAATTGTCTACTACAACAACACGCAAAGATGTGCATTAATTCTTAAACAGACAAAAAAGAGGTAACTCAAAATAAAAGGCATGTTTTGCTCATTTGGGGCAACAAGGATATAAGGATATCTACATTTCTTTTCTAGCAAAGCTTACTTTATAAATATGCAAGCATAAAAGATTTAGCATATTTCACTGAACAAGGAAAAGGAAAACTTGGAAATAAAAAACCAAAGAACATGATATGCTATGAACACATTTTCCAGTTAGGCAACTGGTTACACTAATTATTGAAATCCTTTACAAGTTAAAAGGATGGAAATCATATCAGAACCTATTTTAGCACCGTTGTTACCTATTTTAGCACCACTGTGAATTATTTTAGCACTGCCATGTACTTTAGCACTACTGTGATATATTTTAGCACTGTTGTAACCTATTTTAGTACTACTGTGAACTATTTTAGCACTTAGATTGACGAAGCTGATTAAGCTGTTATTTTCAATTTTTCACTATCAGTACTTTAGCACTATTGTGAACTAAAATAAGTCATGACAGTGCTAAAAAAGACCATAACAGTGCTAAAATAAGTCATAAGAATGTTATTGCTAAAATAAGTGCTAAAAAAGGCCATGACAGCGCTAAAATATGAATCCAAATATAATTAATTTGTTTGATGACAATGTTAAAAGGCCATGACAGTGCTAAAAAAAGCGATAAAAAAGGTTCATGTTAGTGCTAAAATAAGTTATAACAGTGCTAAAATCAGTCATGACAGTGCTAAAATAGGAATCCAAACATTGCATTTTATATTCCTGTCATGTTTTCCATTTGATATGCACTTGTGTATTGTACTAAATGTCGAATGCGTGTTTATATCTTATTAGTTCTGTTTTTGCGGAGAAATATATTTCACTTTTGTGATAATTAACTATAATGTATATTGTGTCTTTCACTACTACTTTTCATTTAATCTTTTTAATTCCTATATATACCAACAAATACCTAATTAAATAGGGTTGGCATGGGTAAAATCACGTCCAACTTAAAAATATTCCATTTGTATTGATATATAGAAAATAATAATATCGATGCATTACATATCCGTGATGCTACTTTGCACTTAATTTTGTCATCTTTAAAGAAGATTTTCAGTTTATTAATTTTAATTGTATGAAGAATTGCTCAAAATGTCTATGAGATGTTCAAATATGAAACCAAATATACTCTTGTATCTATACTTACAAAATATTGTGATGAAATATTAAAATTTAAGATAAAATTGTGTGACATGGTTTCGTGGGTCAAAATCTGTAGGATATATGGTTGGTTGCATGTCTTCATGATGATGATGATATATGTATAACGACGACAGAGGGTGGCTAGACACGAAGGAGAGTTGACGGCGAAATTGTACTTCGCAAAAAGAAAGTTGGTTTGGGAGTTTCTTGTCATGCTAAATAAGGTTCATGTTAGTGCTAAAATAAGTCATGACAGTGCTAAAATAAGTCACGACAATGCTAAAATAGGGAATGATAATGCTAAAACCCTAAATTGAAAAATACACGCGTGAATCACATATACATTGAAATTTCTTACTAAGATTCAGGGGCAGCGAAGTTAGACGTTATTACAATTATACCACTGCATTTTTTTTTAATTTTGGAATAGATCTTGGCCATCCAAATAGGCAAAATTGTGGCTGAGATTGGTTCTCGGTTCTCACATGGCTGAGATTACTCTGATTTGAACGGCCAAGATTTGTCCTAATATTGATAAAAATGCAGTGGCATATTTGTAATATTAGTGAGTTTTTAATGAACCAATGGTATTTTTGTAATTTAGGAATACTGAATCTCCTTCCATCTGCAATTCGTCTTCTTTCTCAATATCTCTCCATTTTTCTTCCTCGCAGTTACGCACCAGGCCGAGCCGTAGATATTTCTGCTGAGTTTTGAGGATTATTCCTCTCTCCTTCTCTCTCTCTCTCTCTGTTATATACTATATATACTCATCTGCCTTTATCTCTGTTCCTGTTAGTGTTTTATTCTCATGAATCGTAGTTAGGAGTAGCCTAATTTCTTAAACTCACCGGGAATTTCTACTCTTTCAGCCTTTCACTGTTTTTATAGGTGAAGAAATGATGAATTTGGTAAGATTTTTTTTTCTTTTTTTAATTTAATATTTCAATCGACTTTTGGTTAGATAGAATTATTTTCATGATTATTAGGTTTAGCTTTGAATTTTGGGGTTTAATTTGTAGAAACTGGAGAAGTTTTATGCTTGACCGTTTTAAGCGTTGTTAATCTCATAATTGGTGTGAATTTTCTTGTATTATTTGTTATGTGTTTATCCTCACTGATATTGTTAGTTCATTTGTGGAAATCAGAGGAAAAATTATTAACTGTTTTAGTTGGAGAGATGTGATGATAATAAGTAATTTTTCATGATTTTTTTAGGCTCTCCCTCCTTTTGGATCTGGATTAGGATATTCTTTGATACTTGTTTACTAGAGGAGATTGTGTAATGGGTTTTTACATATGTTAAGGACCATTTTGTTTGGTGAGTTTTGTAGTTTTTGATTATTAGAATATTGGTGCATCTACTGACTTAAATGTTATCATAGATGTAGGAGTATTATCACTGTATATATTTTTGGTGTTACATTTGTTAATTTTTTGTGGATAGATTCATTTTAGTACTACCGTGATCTATTTTAGCACTGTTGTAACATATTTTAGCACTTCTGTGAACTGTTTTTAGCACTGCCATGTACTTTAGCACTACTGTGATCTATTTTAGCACTGTTGTAACCTATTTTAGCACTATTGCGAACTATTTTAACACTTAGGTTGACGAAGCTCATTAAGCTGTTATTTTGAATTTTTCACTATCAGTATTTTAGCACTATTGTAAACTATTTTAGCACTGTTATAACTTAGTTTAGCACTAATGTGAATTGTTTTAGGATTGCTGGACTTGAACAGAAATCAAATGGATGGAAGAGGAAATTGTGCAAGAGAAGGAGCACGCATTGATTAAGGATTTGACTGCTGTTGGTGGAGTTGAATCTCGACATGGCCACAAGAAGGAAGTTGATACATTGATGGTGAGAGCATTGCACAATAGAGGGAAAATGATAGGAACATTCGATAGAAGTGAGCAAAAATGGTGTATATTTAAATTAGTTCCACTTATTTTCCATTTGCCTTTTCTCGTGTATGGCATTAAATAGCAAACATAAAAATAAATAAATGTTCCTATCAAATCCTTGAAAATATATTTAAACTGCAACTTTATTACTCTTAATACTGTTACTTTTTATTTTCTTTTCATTGATTGTTGTTGATATTTTATTTTGTTTAGCCATTGAAAATTCAAGTTTAGTAATGAAATTGACATGACCTACATAATTTGGAACATATTAATTAAGTTGGATGTCATTTAACTATAATCCACTCAATGAAAATCCTTTGATAGTTGATGATGATTGAGATAATTTAATTAAGTCAAAAGACTATTAAAGCTAGAGAGAGAGAGAGAGAGACAATAATTAAATTCGTGAATTATTTTAGTCCAACCTACCAATGGTATTATAATATTTTAATTTTTTCATGTGTCACATTGAGAGATTTGATAATTGCACTATGCTAATAGATGGATATAGTCTTGGGGCTCAATTTATATATAGCTATTTTTTCTTGGTACAATATTATATTAATGATTTACTACTTTTGCTAAATGACCTCGACAAAATTAGTGCTAAAATAAGTCATGACAGTGCTAAAATAGGGAATGACAATGCTAAAATCTTAAATTGAAAAATATACGCGTGAATTACATATACAATGCTAAATTCTAAACTACAGATCTAAAAATGGAAGATCATGAAGCATAAAAAGATGACGATGATATTTTTTTATTGTTATGCTAAACAATTGTCATGCTAAACAAGGGTCATGTTAGTGCTAAAATAAGTCATGACAGTGCTCAAATAAGTCATGAATGACTCATGACAGCGCTAAAATTGGGCAGGAGATCGAAGGGTGATGATAGAATTTATTGATCATATTGTTTGATGGGAATAGATCGAGTCGAACACTTCTACTAACCAACTATTACGTTTTGTCCTTGATAAAATTTATGTGATCAAATTTCTTTAATACGAGAAGTAGATAATCAAATGACGATGACATTGATATTTTATTTTATTTTTTTATGGATGGATCTTTGGAATTAGCCAATATAGCACGAGTGGATGGATTTTTTCACAACATTTCAACTCCTATTATTTGTGAAAAATATAAATAATAAGTATTGTATGATAATATGGACAGTGACCACCAAACAAGTTTTTGATTGTTGCGTTTCTCTGAAATGAGTTTAATTAGCATGGGTACCCATAGTTAAAAGATTTATTAAAAGAGCATGCATGTATTTTGAAATATATTTTAAAAATCCATCAAGAAGTTACCAAAAGATGGGGCAATGTATATATCATTATCTGACCCAAAACCAAAAGTGGGATCGATGCATGCTGCTTTTTAGGTGGAACAACTTTCGATCAAAATCTTCATTTTATTTTTAAATCAGAATTAATCCAAGATGATATAATCAATGAAAAAATTATATATACCTCAATCTGGTCTCCAATGTGTACGATGAGGGCATTGGGAATATAGCTAAAACTCTAAATTGAAAAATATACGCGTGAATCACATATATAATGCTAAACTCTAAATTACAGTGCTAAAAATGGAAGATCATGAAGCATAAAAAGATGCCGATGATATTTTTTTATTGTAATGCTAAACAATTGTCATGCTAAACAAGGGTCATGTTAGTGCTAAAATAAGTCATAACAGTGCTAAAATAAGTCATGACAGTGCTAAAAAAGACCATAACAGTGCTAAAATAAGTCATGACAATGTTAGTGCTAAAATAAGTCATGGCAATGTTAGTACTAAAATAAGTCATGACAGTGCTAAAAAAGGTCATGATAACACTAAAATAGGAATCCAAATATAATTAATTTGTTTGATGACAATGTTAAAATTAAGGCCATGATAGTGCTAAAAAAAGGGCTAAACAAGGGTCATGTTAGTGCTAAAATAAGTCATAACAGTGCTAAAAGAAGTCATGACAATATTCTTACAGTCATTCTCGGCCCACTCAATGTATTTTCGACCTAATAATGAAGCTTCAAAATTTATTCCTTCAATTCATTTATCATTGTAGCCAAATTTCCTTCAGAAATCAATCCAAAACAACTAAACTCCAAAACATAAAGAAATCAAACTATGGCTTCTTTTCACCCACCCTGCAGGAACTATTCACAGAGGCCCTTCATAATGGAAATATGGAAGGGTTTTTCAATTTGATCCCTCATTTTCAAACACAATCGGAGCTTGCAATGGTCTTGAATGCACTTGCTATTGATCTATGTAGACAATGGCCGCTTGAAATCCTCTAGCTTGTGCTCTTCTGACTTTTTCGTCAAAGCTACATCCTCCTCGGACTATTAACACGAATGGAGACTTGGTGTCATTCACTACTGGAACAATTTCATTACTCAATGATGAACATGCATCCAAATGTTCTACGGGAGTTGATGGCGAAATTGTACTTCGCAAAAAGAAAGCTGATTTCAGAATTTCTTGTCATGCTAAACAAGGGTCATGTTAGTGCTAAAATAAGTCATGACAATGCTAAAATAGGGAATGACAATGCTAAAACCCTAAATTGAAAAATACACGCGTAAATCACATATACATTGAAATTTCCGATTTTACCCTTACTAAGATTTAGGGACAACGAAGTTGGAAGTTATTACAATTATGCCACCGCATTTTTTTTTAATTTTGGAATAGATCTTGGCCATCCAAATAGGCGAAATTGTGGCTGAGATTGGTTCTCGATTCTCACATGGGGTATGTTCCTTCTGGAACCCAACCCTATATATATATATATATATATAATTCTTAATAATAAATATGGAACTAAGGGTATTGTAGTATTTTTTATGATAATGGTTAGAAACATTATTTTTTTAAAAAGTGGTTATTTACATGATTTACTAAGTAATAATAATTATTTAAAAAATTTCTTCCTTTGCTTTTATGTATTTAAGAGATTAATTAAAATTATAGTGGTAAAAATTAAAGAACACATTGAAAAAAAATTAAATTTTCAACACTAACGTATAAATTAAAAATCATGACAATGACATTTAAAAAAGAACATATTCCAAATATTAATGATTATTTATATTAGATGATTTGTGAATATAAAAAAAATAGGGGTCCAATTTGTAAATTTGATAAAGATGTAGGTATTATTGAAAAAAAGATAAAAAGTAGTATGAGAAGGAATATTGAGAGAATATTCTTTTGAGTTTGAGAATCTGTTTGTTGATTGGAGATGAATTTCTATTTGATAGAATATTTACTGCGAAATAGGTTTGGGTTTAAGACTTGAGATGATCTTATAATTAATCACTATCTTTTCTATTTATTAAGTAGTCATAGCCCATGGTATGCTTATAGTCTATAGAGCTGTCAAAATGAGTTAGGCCTGTCAGGCCGGTCCGTATCTACCAAAAAAAGAGGGAGTTTGGGTTGTTATTTTGGAATGGTGGGTGTTAACGGGATAGGCTTTGCGGGAAGGGTTGAATGTGATTTTTTGTAGATAAATTGACAATACATATATCAGAAGAATGCAAATAATGAGACAGGTGCATGTGATTTTTTGTAGATAAATTGACAATACCTATATCAGAAGAATACAAATAATGAGGCAGGCGTATGTGATTTTTTTGCAGATAAATTGACAAGGCATACGAATCATGTTGGCTTTAATTTTGCATGTCGAACTTAGCTTTGATTTTACATGATTGAGACACATGCATGCGTGTTTGTAGGAAAAGAAATAAGAGTAGTGGATATACATAAAATACATTAATTATATGTGAGAAAAAATTCTCACAATTATAGATACTTTAATTATATGTGAGGAAAATACACCTCACAATTACAAACACATTAATTATATGTGAGGAAAAGACATCTCACAATTACAAGTACGTCCCACAATTACAATTACATTAATTTAATTTTACCCAAACACAAAGACAAATTAGTCAGCATTTCATCTCTTCGTCTTCTGGAGATAAGTGATCTCTTACCAACAATGCGTTCAACATTCTTTTTCCCATCTTCAAGGAATTCATTTGTAGCTTTTGGCTCTCCAATTTGGCTTTTTTAGCAATTAACTCATTTTCATCATCTCTGGTGAGCCTCAATGCACGAAATCCTGCAGCAATTTTATATCCAAATTGTATTGCCTTACATTTTCCTTTCTTTTTTGACTTATCTCTACTTATTGGCCGAGAAATAGTCGAACATTCAGTAGTTGGAGTTTCCGGATTTGAAGAAATATGATACTCCCCATCTTCAGAAGTCCTTGATCTTTTGGTGCTGCCACCACTTTCTTCATCATCTCCCATTTCATCTTCAGGTTGAAACTGTGTTGCATCGTTATGAAACGATGCAGCCCACCTTGGATGTTTATTCATAACATCATTATAAACAACCAAGTCTTGAAATTTGCTGCCATTCACTTCATAAATTGTATGAGCTTCCATCTCAACATCCTTCTGGCTCATTCCACTTCTTTTCATCTGATTTGCTTCTTCCAAAGTAACAACCCACTTGCCTTTATTTTTACTAAGTTATTTCATACGGCCTTTTATTGATTCAATATTTCTTGAGTTGAGCTCGTTTGGATTTTCTGCTTGAGTTTCATGATACAATTATGCACACACAACCATATTGTGGTTTGGATGTTGAACATTCCCAAATAAATTGTGAGAGATATTTTGTGTGGTGGGAAGTTCATCAGAGGGTGGAATTTGAGTGGAGTTCGGTGAATGATAAACTCTTGATTTTCATAGAATTCATGCGAGTTTAAGGTCTAGTTTGATGGGAGTTCATGTGCATTGCATGTATATATTGAGAAGTTGTGCATAGTTGTCCATATTTTGTGCAGTGTCACTTTTTTATCTTTTTGAAGGGATCTAGTGTCAAATATTGTATGAGATGAATTTGATCTTGAAAAGAGCATACAAAGATAGAGGATCGAGTGAGGAGTGCGCTGTAACTTGAATTGGGTCAATCGGATGAGAAACGAGTGAGAACGGAGCAAAACAGTGAAGAGTGTCAGCGGCAGATTTTCGCGCATGGCCCGTGTGGAAAGACATCATTCGCACACGGCTCGTGCGCCTCTAGGTATTCCCAATCCAGCAAGTTATGCGCGGCCCGTGTGCGAGAGAACCCTTGGCACACGGACCGTGCGCCGTGAGGCGGTTTGTGGTGGATTTTTCTCTCTTTCCTTGTTAGACTCCAACACCCATTAAAACTCGGTCCAAACTATTTAAGACTTCTTTGAGCACGAAAATTACACAACTTTTACCCTATAGAGAGAGCAGAGACACCATGGAAAAGAAGACAGAGAAGAGACCATCGAGAGATTGAAGAAGCGCATCATAGACTAAGTTTATTTTATGCTTTATTCAATTAGAACTATCATGTTGAATGCTTTTGTTTATTTATTTCCTTTGGATTTTGAATAGAACATGAGTAGCTAAATTATTTGAGATCCTAGGATTGTTGAATTTTGATGGATTTATGATTTGACGTAATTTATTGTTCCTTTCTATTTCTTATTTATGCATCCTTGTTTAATATTGTTGTCTTGTGTGATTGAATTGATCAGCATTTGCACATGTGTAGTTAATTTATTATTCACTCAAGATAGGTTAATAGATTAACGGATTAGGATTGCGTAACACGAGCCTGCTAGATCGAGAGATTGGTAGGTGTTGTGAGGAGAATAAATCTGAGTTACTAATCAGAGTTAGAAAATAATTTGAGATCGAGAGATAAGAATTAGAATCTAATCTACGTCTAGAACTTACTTGAGAGATAGGGTCTAGATAATTTAGTGATTCTCCTACAAGATTTAGAATTAAACTGGTTTAATAAATTATCTAAGAATCGGAAAATCCATTTAACTTCAACACCCTAGGATCCCTTTCTTCTTCTGGTTATCCAGTTTTCTGTGCTTGATTTATTTATTTATTTTTTTTACAATATTTAGTTTAATTAAAATTAACTCTTAAATTCGGTTATCTAGATAAAGTAGGACAATTGAATTGAGTACTTAGTCTGGTTACATAGCCAGTCTCTGTGGGTATGACCTTGCTCACCATAGTTTTGCTATATTTACAGTCGATCGAACTTTACGATGTCCAAGGGGAATAGTTGAGGATGTTCTGGTGAAGGTTGGAAAATTTATTTTTCCAGCCGACTTTGTTGTGTTAGACATGGAGGATGACTGTAAATTCCTCCTCATTCTGGAAAGACCATTTCTGACCACTGCTGGAGCTGTGATTAATGTGGGTAAAGGAACATTGGTGCTGCGAGTGGATGATGAAAGTGAAGCTTTTACTGTCTATCGATCTCTTGAAAATTCGGTACATGAGGAAGCAAAGATGATCGCAGTGCTACAATCCCCGGTTAATCTGAAGAGGCCGCTCAAAGAACGAGAAGAGAAGAAAAAAAAGCTAAAAAACAGATTGGAGAGCATTGGGGACGAGCCGTTACGATATCCCCAAAGGAGTAGATGAGACGAGGATTGGTGTGGCGTTGGGCTTCACCAAATCCTCCTTAGCCATTTTCAAGAAGATGATGAGCTCGAGACAATAAATCAAGCGCTGATTGGGAGGCAACCCAATATTTTGGTACATTTTCTCTTTGTTATCTTTATTTACTCTATACTTTATTTTTTTCTAAATTTTTGTGTAGGTTAAAAAAAATGGCCTGTGCACAGGTTCACATTGTGGACTCCAGGTGAGTTTTTCTTCTTTTGTTATTCAGGATAACCCACTTCTTTTTCCTCCAAACTTATTCTCCTTTCATGTGAATAAGTTTGGGAGAAGGGGTTGGTGTGGTGGTATCCTGAATCCTTCTTATTCATTTTTTTTACTTAATTTTATTTTACTTTTTATTTTTGTTAATATTAGCATGTCGCTTTTGATTATCTTTGGATTTCTCTTCCTATTTAAGAGTGGTTTGTATTGAGATATCGGAGAATATTTGTGGAATGTGAATTTATGAAGTTGTGGAAACTTGAATAGCTAATGATGAGATTGTTTTTATTTAAAAATTTGCTAATTGAGTATGTTATGATTGATTGCTTCGTGCTTTGATAGATTTCTAGAAATTTTTCCTTTGGTGGAAAGTGATTGAGCATGAGAGATTTTGAGCCTAAGACTTGTAGTCTTATTCGTTTCTGGTGTGATTATCAATCTTGTGTGTGATCTCTAAAACTTGCCTTTATATCTCTCTCGAGACAACGTATTGTGTGCTGATAGTTTGAAAATGATTTAAGGCCATTGTTGTTGACCAATTTTACCCATACACTTATCTTGATAAAATAATTATCCTTAGTCAGCCACGTTGAGCTTTAAAGCTATTTCCTTGAGTTACATGTTCATTGAAAATTTGTGGAGAAAGAATAGTTGAAAATTTGGGGAATGATGGGTAGTTGGGGTTGGTGTAGAGGTTGTATTGCCCGAAAAATTGGTATCGATTTAGATACTCGCATTGATTACTTCAAAACAAAAAAAGAAAGAAAAACATAAAATAAGAAGTGAGCATGGAAATAAAAATTTATACCAAGGGAATTAAATGGGACTCGAAGAGTCTACTGGGGCTGGAGATTGATTGACAAGGTTGGAAGAGGATCTAAAAGGGATCCTACTATGAAGTGTTATTTATTTGGAGGGTGTCGGAGTTCATTTAGCTTAGTCACTTAGCCAAAATTTTCCCACCTTAGTTGAAGCCTACATTACAACCAATGAAAAAGTCCTCTTTGATTCTTACTTTGAAGCACACAGGTTTGTAGTGGAGAGATGAGATCGATTGCAAGCCTATGGCGGATTATACACATTGAATTGATTTTGAGTGTAAACATGTCCTTTTAAACACTTAAGTGTTGAGAGAAAATACACACCCTGCGAGGTTCATTTTTTTGAAGGCATGATTTCTTTGAGTTTATCTTTGTGCATTGTTGTTTTGATTTATATACTTGATTGGGCAAAAAAAAATTTAGTTTATTCTCTGAAGCATTGCACGTTTGACGATCCACACTTCAGTTCTTTCATATTTCTCAGATGTTTGAGGACGAACATGTCTTTAAGTTTGGAGGTGTTGATAAACTCTTAATTTTCATAGAATTCATGCGAGTTTAAGGTTTAGTTTGATGGGAGTTCATGTGCATTGCATGTATATATTGAGAAGTTGTGCATAGTTGTCCATATTTTGTGCAGTGTCATGTTTTTGTTCTTTTTGAAGGGATTTAGTGCTAAATATTTTATGAGATGAATTTACTCTTGAAAAGTGCCTACAAAGATAGAGGATCGAGTGAGGAGCGTGCTGCAACTTGAATCGGGTCAATTGGATGAGAAACGAGTGAGAAGGGAGCAAAACAGTGAAGAGTGTTAGCGACAGATTTTCGCGCACGGCCCGTGCGGAAAGACATCCTTCGCGCACGGCCCGTGCACCTCCAGGCACTCTCAATCCAGCAAGTTACGCGCGGCCCGTGCGCGAGAGAACCCTTGGCGCACGGATTGTGCGCCGTGAGGCGGTTTGTGGTGGATTTTTCTATCTTTCCTTGTTCGACTCCAAAACCCATCGAAACTCGGCCCAAACTATTTAAGGCTTATTTGAGCATGAAAATTACACAACTTTTACCCTATAGAGAGAGCAGAGACACCGTGGAGAAGACAGAGAAGAGACCATCGAGAGATTGAAGAAGCACATCATAGACTAAGTTTATTTTATGCTTTATTCAATTAGAACTATCCTGTTGAATGCTTTTGTTTATTTATTTCCTTTGGATTTTGAATACAACATGAGTAGCTAAATTATTTGAGATCCTAGGGTTGTTGAATGTTGATGGATTTATGATTTGACGTTATTTATTATTCCTTTCTATTTCTTGTTTGTGCATCCTTATTTAATATTGTTGTCTTGTGTGATTGAATTGATGAGCTTTTGCACATGTGTAGTTAATTTATTATTCACTCAAGAAAAGTTAATAGATTAACGGATTAGGATTGCGTAACACGAGCCTGCTAGATTGAGAGATTGGTAGGTGTCGTGAGGAGAATAAATCTGAGGTACTAATCGGAGTTAGAAAATAATTCGAGATCGAAAGATAAGAATTAGAATCTAATCTACGTCTAGAACTTACTCGAGAGAGGATCTAGATAATTTAGTGATTCTCCTACAAGATTTAGAATTAAATTAGTTTAATAAATTGTCTAAGAATCGAAAAAATCCATTTAGCATCAACACCCTCGGATCCGTTTCCTCTTCTGTTTATCCAATTTTCTGTGCTTGATTTATTTATTTATTTTGTAATATTTAGTTTAATTAAAATCAACACTTAAATTCGGTTCTCTTGATAAAGTAGGACAATAGAATTGAGTACTTAGTTGGGTTGCATAGCCAGTCTCTGTGGATATGACCTTACTCACTATAGTTTTGCTACATTTACCTCGTACACTTGCGAGTAGTATTTTTAGTGAAATAAAATACCGAATAGCGAAATTGAGAATTTTGATAATATTGAGAACTTTGTTGATTTTCTGAATTTGTAAATTTTTGTGGGTGAAAGTAAATTCCAAATTTTGAAAAATTTTAGGAGTCATGATAATGATTTTGGGTCCGTAACTTAAAATGAAAAGAAATATGAGATTGAGAATTTAGTGAAATAAGATATGTGAGAAAAAGAGAATTTAGTTGTTTGTAAAGGAATACCAATATTAGGTTTTATTTATAAAGAAAAAAAACTATGAATATATATATATATATATATATATTTAAATTTTTGATAATTATATAAAACTAGTATTTCACCCACGCGTTGCGTGGTGGCTGTCGATTGGTATAACATTATTTAATCTAATTGATGTCACACCCAGTATCTCCTCTTATGTTTGAATTTTTTTTATTATAATTATTTTATATATAATATTTCTTTCATTGTATTATAATTTTTTAAACACAAAATTAAATGCAGATTAAGTCAATTCTATCGAATAATAATAATTCAGATAAGCACAAGTTTTGCATTAGCCTTAGCCTCTTGCGTTGCAACTTGCAAGAAGAACATTTTTATACATTATATTATTAAATGATAATAATAATAATAATAATAATAATTTTAAAAAGTGCAATATTATATTATATCTAACCTTCTATTTTCTTGCATGCGACATTATAATTTTTAAAATATATCACTTTCTCATTGCACTGAGAACATTGTAAATGTTCTAAATTTTTATGTAATAAAATAAATAATCAAGTATCAATAGCTCATGCGCTAGTTTGTAACATATCTTCTAATAAATGTTAAAGAATCTAAGAAACAAATAAAACCAAACCTCGATCAATCAAAACAAAGGGAAAAAAATACAAAAGGTTCCTTCAAGATAAAGAATTGTAATGTTAAGGAAAAAAGAAAATTTATAATAATATATGCTATTAAATAAAGCAAAAAATTATGGTGCAACAGAAGATTAAGGAAAATACTGACTCGTACCTGAGAAGGGGTGCAAAATAAATAAATCAGTTACAAAATATCCCAAATAATATTTCCGAACATGTTTTGTAGTAGAAAAACTGAAGTAGAGATGAACGAAAAATTCTTAACTTTGAGTGAGAGTCCCTTTTGATTGAAACTTGATTCTGATACCTAATGCATTGTGACATTAGTTCTTCAGCAACTTTGAACTTCATTAATTGCTCAAATGCATATGAGTCTTCTAACAAACCTATTTTGGGATTATATTTGCCCACATGAGCACAAGTTGGATAAAAAACTATCTGAGATCATGTTCATGGAAAAATCTTCTGTGGTTAAGACATTTCAATATACCTCTGACAACTATATTTTCTTTTAAGGTAGACAGTGCATGTTTCTTAAACTAAGACTGAGCATATGTCATAGCGACAAAAATCAAATTTGACTTTGTAGCTGTGATCGAAGGACCTCTCACAGTGCATGATATTCATCCTCATATAACTTGAGAGCTTCATGTCAGTCTCTTCTTCACTCTGCATGTATAGCAACCTAGCAGCTTGTAAGGTTTAAATCATATAAGAGATAGGAACATAAAAATATTACATTTGTAAATATAAAGATAAACGACAGGGACGATGGCAGACTCTCTTCCAATTTGGTTATAATAATTAAAGCGTGGATAAATGAAAATATACTAAAAAACTATCTACTCAAGAAAATAATGGTAGATATTCCCAAGCTAAAAATTCTTACATAATTAAAATGCATAGATAAGAGGTGAAATTATAAATTATCATTATCTCATCAATCAATCACACAACAACTAAATCTGTGAAAATACATGATTGCACTCAGTGAGAAAATCACATTAACTGATTTAGGACATGAAAATCCATATAACTCTTAACACAAAAATAAAAGAGCTCCACAATGACAAAAGGATCTTACCTTAAAAACAATAGTCCAGAGCCTGAAATGATGTACGTAGCTCAATGGCCTGTACTTCTTCCAACGTTTGCACATAAGAAGAAAATAGATAGGCCGAGTAATATTTTATGTAATTTATTTAATTTGGTTTGATCGGTGTTGTAATTTAGAATAGGGAATATATAGTTTGTAATATGTATTGCTACAATAAACACATATATTGTATAAATGGGAATAAGAATATGCAAAGAAACAACGTAACAAAAAATATAAAGCTCATAAATCCTCTTCAACTAAGAGCCTAGAATAACTGGTACACCCACTCAAGTAATGGAAGTAAATTCCTCATCAACTAATTAAGAGCCATTTTTCACAATAAAAAAAGATTCAAAATACAAGAAAGTGATTTCAAGGGTTATCATTATCACCTTTTATAAGTTCGAGATATAAATAAATATTTAGAAGATGTCACGACCCCAAATTCATATCTGATTAATATGAAGTGTGACTGGTACGACTCGATTCCAATGAAGGATGGATCAAGGCGCGAACCGAAAATAATTGAGTAAATGAATGAACTACTATATTCCAGGAACGATATTTGCTGTGAACTCAAATTCTGGACTCACTTTCATTTCTCAAAATATAACTGAATAAATATAGATACCTCAGAATAACAAAAAGGTATCAGCGAGTTCAAGACATACTGAAGACTTGACTCAATTAGACTTAATTAGCGGAAGCAATATAGCATAACAAAATACAGGAAATATTCTGAGTCCTGTACAAAACAACTTTCTTTCTCAGCACTTCACCCTGCACCATCAACACTCAACCTGCACATTTAAAAACAAACATGCAGGGCTGAGTACAAGTATACTCAGTGAACACATTGCCAAAAATATCATAATATATCTGATATTATGAAGATTTCTTAAAACTGGTTTTATTGTCATGCATCTGAGTAAACACACAGGGGTTTTATCTGAAAAGGCCCTATGTTTTACTAAATCATTTTCTATCTTTGCGTACGCTTTTATATTGTATGATCATCCGTATCCGAACTGAGTGCCAAGGAATAGCTCCGCTTAAGCCTTTTCTGCACACGTCAAGGAATAGCTCCGCTAAAGCCTTTTCCACGAATACACATCTGAACTAAACTCCGAGGAATAGCTCCGCTTAAGCCTTTTCCACGAGCGTTTAGCATCGTCGATGTCTTAGTCAGGAATAGCTCCGCTCAGCCTTTCCCTCTTCCTAATATCACCGACTTAAGTGTACACTAACCTCGGTTAACAGGCTAAGTTAGGACGAGGCCCGATCGATTTAAGAGTTAGAAAGCCCCTTGCGAGCTAACTAAATGTAGATAAGGATATCATACAAAACAAAACATTTTATGCATGACAATAACTTATTTGCATTAGAAATAAATAACTTCAGGTGAGTAAAAACTCAAATCAATATTTGGACTAAGAGTCCGTTGAAAAGAAAGCCCACCTTTCACCGATATTTTAATATTGCAGCTGCTAGTTCCTCACGGTTTTATCCCTTGCGGATCTTCTAGCCTTCAATAGATATAAACATAAAACTGAGTATGTTGAACCAAAAACGTTGTTTGGACTCAACATGAAATTGAAGGCTTATTAGAGTCTAGTATCCGTTTTAAATTTTCTCTTAGCTTAAGGGTTAATCTCAACCCTAGCTTTTAAACATTTTAAGGTATACATCATCATCAATTAAGGTATCAAAAATACCTTAACATCATCACAACTAGATTCTAGGAACAAAGTCATCACTAAGTTCGTAGATTAAACAACATTTTGTACAACGTCTATCTTTGTTAAATTTTTTGTTTTCACTCACTAAGGTGCAGGGGATGAGCCATACACCGATGGAAATCCACAGAAGTCTAGTTTATGGCCAAATTTACGACGACTCAAGATGATAACTAACAAAAAAGTTATGACCGTTTACTAGAAGGTGGCAGAACTGCCAGAATTTCTGAAAATAAACTCGTGACCGGACTTTGAAGATTTTTCACGATCGATTCAGCAAGAGTTACGGACTGCGCCATATACCATTAGAAAGCCACAGAAGTCTAGAATTTTTAAAAATTTACAGTGGTTTAAGATGATAACAAATGAAATAGATATACCCGATTTACTAAAAGGTGGCAAATCTGTCATTAATTTCCGAAAGAAAAACACATGCCTTGACTTTGATGATTTTTCATAATTTACTCAGAACGAATTAGAGACTGAGACATATATCATTAGAAATCCACTTAAGTCTAGTTTCCGGCAAAATTTACGGTGACTCAATCTGATGTCTAACGAGCGAGTTATGCTCGTTTTACCGAAGGGTGGCGAGTCTGCCGACCCGCGCACGCGAAATGCACGAACTCAAACAAAACTTCACAAGACTTCCTATATCTTCGAAATCATGCATTTTTAACACATCAAACCTCATGATTATCCTCATTCTTTGAACACCAAAGATATAACAACATACTACATAGATATCTCAACAAGTTTTGCAACATAAACCAACTCAAACATGCTTCAAAAACTCAAGACATGATTTCCAACCCAACACCAAATCTATATATATAACTCATGTAAATTGGAAATATATGTCTATATAAATCATGGTTTTCGAAATACCTCTCAAAATAAAAATGGAGAAGAGTTGGAACAAGGTTGAAGGAGATGGAACGACGAAAACGAAGCTTCCAATGATGACGCCGGAAATAAAACGGTGAAGAACAACTGTGACGGGATGGAGTTCTCCTCAACAATGGATGCAACTTCTTGCTTCTCTTCCTCTCTCTCTCTCTTGGCAATATGCAGCTAACAAGATGAGGATGAAAAGCTGCAGCTGCAACTCACTCTCCTTTACGCAGAAATGAGGTGAAGGGACGATGGTGAAGATGGAATGAAGAAGAAGAAAGGAAAGTAGCTGCTATTTGATCTCTCTCTCTCTCGACAATTTGCATCAAAAGCCAAGAAGATGGAGTGAATAAGGGTGGATGGTTGCTTTGCCTTTTCTCTCTTCAACTTGTTACGTAGATGGTTTTGAAATTGAGAAGGGAAATGGAAGCTTTTGATTGCTTCATACACATATAAAACACATCCCCCAAAATCATGCATTAATGGATAGGCTAGCATAGGTAGAGTGATGTAGGGGCATAGGAGAGGTGAGGGAGAGGTATGGCCTCCCATGCCTTGGGAGTTGACCAAGAAAATATCCGGTTTAAATACCGGTTATTCGGTTATCGTGATATTTTCCGTCTCCGGAAAAATTCTGAACTTACCCGAGCTTGATGAAATAAATCACTTATTTTAAAACAATAATTTATCTGAAATTACTTGGTTTTAAAATACCACTTCGAAATACTGGTTTTAATTTCTTGACCATTAAAACATCCGAATTAGAGAATATTTAATTCTCTCGGATTTTAAATCACCCTGTTTAAATTATCTGAATTTAAACACTAATGACTGGAGAATATCTGATTCTCCTAGTCCTAAAAATATTTATCGAAATATCTAATTCACGATAAACACACACCGCAAATTTAAAAGAATAAGAATTGAATTTATCTGAAATTACAATTCCAGCTTTCCATAACTAAAAAGAGGATTAAACCCTACCTGAAATAATTAACCCACCTACGAGAATTAATTGACCTTGAATTTCTTGGAACTTAACGGATACTTTCGACCCTAATCTGATTGGAAATTACTACACTAAATAGTAATTGCAACATTTTACTCCAATTAAGCAGTAATTAATTTACGGGGTATTACATTCCACCCCCCTTAAAATAAATTTTGTCCCGAAATTTACATAGCTTAGAGAAATAATTCTGGGTATTTTGCTTTCATCTTATCCTTGAGTTCCCATGTCGCTTCTTCCTGACCATGGTGACTCCACAGGATCTTAACTAGAGGAATAGACTTGTTCCTTAACTCCTGGACCTTTCGATCCAAAATGGCTTCTGGTCTCTCTTCATAAGTTAGATCTGGATCTAACTCAATCTCACTATGTTGGATTACACGCTTGGGATCATACACGTATTTTCTTAACTTAGAAACATGAAATACGTTATGAACATTACCAAAACTGGGTGGTAATGCCAATCTGTACGCCACTGCGCCTATTCGCTCAAGGATCTCGTAAGGTCCTATAAAACGTCGTCGTAACTTTTCTTTTACGCCGAATCTTATTATCCCCTTGGAAGGAGATACTTTCAGAAAAACCTTGTCTCCTGCTGCAAATTGTAAATCTGTACGGCGATTATCCGCATACGACTTCTGCCGACTTTGGGCTTCTTGAATCCTTTGACGGATTTTTCTAACAATTTCAATCATTTCAGACACTGAGTCTGGCCCAAGAATCATTTGTTCACCCACTTCATCCCAATAAAGTGGTGATCGACACTTTCGCCCATACAACGCTTCATAAGGCGCCTATTAATGGTTGCTTGATAACTATTGTTATAGGCGAACTCAATCAACGCTAATATTTCCTCCCAGCTTTCACCCCTGTCTAGGACCACTGTTCTCAACATGTCCTCTAATGTTTGGATGGTCCTTTCGGACTGTCCATCCGTTTGTAGGTGAAACACGGTACTAAAATTGAGTTGAGTTCCCAACTCCTTATGCAAGCTAATCTAAAATCTTGAGGTGAACTTTGAATCTCTGTCCGATGTTATCGACACCGGAACACCATGAAAGCGTACAATCTCTCTAACATAAGTCTGAGCTAGCTTATTCAATCTATCCGTAACTCGGATCGGAAGGAAATGAGCTGATTTTGTGAGCCTATCAATAATGACCTATATGGTCGTATTCCCTCGTCTTAACTTGGGTAGGCCTGTCACAAAATCCATCGATCGCTATGTGTTCCCACTTCTACTCGGGAATCTCTAACGGTTGTAGCGCACCATAAGGCCTTTGGTGCAGCGCCTTAACTTGTTGACATGTCAAGCATTTCTCAACATAGGAAGCTACGTGCCGTTTCATTCATTCCCACCAGAATTTCTGCTTCAAATCCTAATACATTTTCGTACTTCCCGGGTGTGCTATATATGGAGTATCATGAGCCTCGCTCATGATCTCATTTCTGAGCTCAACACAGGATGGAACACATATCCTGTCTTCATAAAGGATAGCATTATCTGATGCTTCCTTGAAACTTTCTGTTTTTCCTGATCTGATCTTCAAACGCATCTCTTCCATGACTTGATCTTTTCTCTGTGCCTCAATTATCTTTTCTCGAAGATCTAGTACAGCTGCTAATGTTGCCACATGACATACAATTGTCTCAGACGGGTAAACCACCTCTAGCTGTAAGCTTTCAAAATCCCTGATGAGTTTCTTCTCCTGAGTGAGGAGAAAACCCAACCTGCTTGTTTTACGACTCAAGGCATCCGCTACCACATTAGCCTTGCCTGGGTGGTAACTGATTCCACAGTCGTAGTCCTTTACTAATTCGAGCCATCTGCGCTGTCTCATATTTAAATCCTTCTGCTCGAAAAAGTACTTCAGACTCTTGTGATCTGTGAAAATCTCACACCTAACTCCGCATAGGTGGTGTCTCCAGATTTTCAAGGCATGCACTATTGTTGCCAACTCTAAGTCATGCGTAGGATAATTCAACTCATGAATTCTTAACTGTCTGGACGCATACGCTATGACTCTACCTTCATGTATTAGGACACATCCTAATCCATTCTTCGAAGCATCCGTGTAGATCACAAATTATTTACCACTGACTGGGATAGCTAACACTGGAGCAGTGGTTAATCTCTTCTTAAGCTCCTAGAAACTGGCTTCACATTCTTTTGACTATTGGTACTTGATTCCCTTTCTTAGCAATTGCGTCATTGGCCTAGCTATCTTGGAGAATCCTTCTATGAATCTCCTATAGTATCGAGCTAATCTCAAGAAAATTCTGATTTCATTAGGAGTAGTTGGAGACTTCCATTCTTGTACTGCCTCTACTTTAGAGGGGTCCACTTTGATTCCTTCTGCTGACACAATGTGCCCAAGGAACATTACTTCCTTCAGCCAAAATTCGCACTTACTGAATTTGGCATAAAACATTTCTTTTCTTAGTGTTTCTAACACTGTCCTCAGATGCTCCGCATGATCTGATTCATTCTTGGAATAGATGAGAATATCATCTATGAACACAAGGACAAACATATCTAAAAATGGATGAAACACCTTAACATCATCACAACTAGATTCTAGGAACAAAGTCATCACTAAGTTCGTAGATTAAACAACATTCTGTACAACGTCTATCTTTGTAAAGTTTTCTGTTTTGACTCACTAAGGTGCAGGGGATGAGCCATACACCGATGGAAAGCCACAGAATTCTAGTTTATGGCCAAATTTACGGCGACTCAAGATGATAACTAACGAAAAATTTATGACCGATTTACTAGAAGGTGGTATAACTGCCAGAATTTCAGAAAACAAACTCGTGACCGGACTTTGAAGATTTTTCACGATCGATCCAGGAAGAGTTATGGACTGCGCCATATACCATTAGAAAGCCACGGAAGTCTAGAATTTTTAACAATTTACAGTGGCTTAAGATGATAACAAATGAAATAGATATACCCGATTTACTGAAAGGTGGCAAATCTGTCATGAATTTCCGAAAGAAAAACACATGCCTTGACTTTGACGATTTTTCCACTTAAGTCTAGTTTCCGGCAAAATTTATGGTGACTCAATCCGATGTCTAACGAGCGAGTTATGCTCGTTTTACCGAAGGGTGGCGAGTCTGCCGACCCGCGCGCGCGAAATGCACGAACTCAAACAAAACTTCACAAGACTTCCTATATCTTCGAAATCATGCATTTTTAACACATCAAACCTCATGATTATCCTCATTCTTTGAACACCAAAGATATAACAACATACTACATAGATATCTCAACAAGTTTTGCAACATAAACCAACTCATTTCTACCATCTAACATGCTTCAAAAACTCAAGACATGATTTCCAACCCAACACCAAATCTATATATATAACTCATGTAAATTGGAAATATATGTCTATATAAATCATGATTTTCGAAATACCTCTCAAAATAAAAATGGAGAAGAGTTGGAAGAAGCTTGAAGGAGATGGAACGATGAAAACGAAGCTTCCAATGATGACGTCGGAAATAAAACGGTGAAGAACGACTGTGACGGGATGGAGTTCTCCTCAACCATGGATGCAACTTCTTGCTTCTCTTCCTCTCTCTTGGCAATATGCAGCTAACAAGATGAGGATGAAAAGCTGCAGCTGCAACTCACTCTCCTTTACGCAGAAATGAGGTGAAGGGACAATGGTGAAGATGGAATGAAGAAGAAGAAAGGAAAGTAGCTGCTATTTGATCTCTCTCTCTCTCGACAATTTGCATCAAAAGCCAAGAAGATGGAGTGAAGAAGGGTGGATGGTTGCTTTGCCTTTTCTCTCTTCAACTTGTTACGTAGATGGCTTTGAAATTGAGAAGGAAAATGGAAGCTTTTGATTGCTTCATACACATATAAAACACATCCCCCAAAATCATGCATTAATGGATAGGCTAGCATAGGTAGAGTGACGTAGGGGCATGGGAGAGGTGAGGGAGAGGTATGGCCTCCCATGTCTTGGAAGTTGACCAAGAAAATATTCGGTTTAAATACCGGTTATTCGGTTATCGTGATATTTTTCGTCTCCGGAAAAATCCCGAACTTACCCGAGATTGATGAAATAAATCACTTATTTTAAAACAATAATTTATTTGAAATTACTTGGTTTTAAAATACCACTTTGAAATACATGTTTTAATTTCTCGACCATTAAAACATCCGAACTAGAGAATATTTAATTCTCTCGGATTTTAAATCCTGTTTAAATTATCTGAATTTAAACACTAATGACTGGAGAATATCTGATTGTCCTAGTCCTAAAAATATTTATCGGAATATCTAATTCACGATAAACACACACCGCAAATTTAAAAGAATAGGAATTGAATTTATCTGAAATTACAATTCCAGCTTTCCATAACTAAAAAGAGGATTAAATCCTACCTGAAATAATTCCTACGGGAATTAATTGACCTTGAATTCCTTGAAACTTAACGGATACTTTCGAACCTAATCTGACTGAAAATTACTACACTAAATAGTAATTGCAACAATTTACTCCAATTAAGCAGTAATTAATTTACGGGGTTTTACAGAAGAGTAGAAAAAAAATATGGTAAAAATGGCACTAAGATGTTAATTGCAAGAATCATATTAGCATTGTATGTATAAGGATGTTTGCCTAGAGAAATCTTTTTGCATAAATAGAATCTCAATTTCCGAATGCACCATCCAGTCATCCACCATGGGAATGAAAAAGAAAATGAAGAAAAGCTGTAATATTTGTACAATAATAAGTTAATTGCTATGCACCAGATGTTTTGCCAATCTAACAATATATTGTCTTTGATACAGAGTAAGTGCATGCAATTCACAAACATTCATAGCAAACTCAATTGTAGTTCAAATTATAAAGGAATCAACAAAAGGTGCAATTCATAATCAGCAAGCAAAGCGAGCATCATATATAACATATCTCTCAGTCGTACATCGCACGGGATATATTCTAGTATTATTAAAGACTAAAATTCATGATATTATACAATTATCCCAATTTTTAATAATTCAAATAAATTATAGTTGGAGTATAAGTAAATTTGGAACTCTCATGACGGATAATAATTGTGAATAAGATCATCAGTAACTATGTTTACATTTTGATCACTAATTGTTGGTTTAATACCTAAGATGTAATCAAACTAAGCTAAGCCGACTATCATAATAATTAAATTTCACAAGTCTTTCAGTCCAATCAAGCTTGGAATTTATGTATCAAACATGCAGAAAGTTTACATGTTTATTTGAATACAATAAAGTCAAAATTAGCTTTGTAAATATATATTTAATTTAAAATACTCTTGATTTTCCTTAAAAAAGTTTTTTTTTTGATCAAATAATTTACTGAAATCACTTATTTCTTGTATCAAATAAGTCTAAGATAACTATATGTTTATGACTAATAAATGTATAAAAATATATAAAATTAATAGTTTTATATAGTATTTTTTTAGTTACCGTTCGCGAGTTTATTAACTAGCTTAACTACTAACTAACTAACGAGTTGTCGTACTCAATCTTTTTTTGGAAGAAACCAATAACGAGCTTAATTAAACTTAATAAGTTTAAATTACTGATTAAACAAATAATAATTTTTATCGAAAAAAGAATTATATATTTAAAATATTATAAAATATTTAGTAAAATCACTATAGGATTTCAAAAAAATAAAATTATTTTATTTATGTACAGAGTCAAATTGTTCTCGATCGCTCTTTATTTCCCCTCTTCCCCTGGGAAACCGATCTCTCTCTCTCTCTCCCTTCTCTCTCTCTCTCTCTCCTTGTTACTTTTTTTCTTCCATCACCTGATTCACCTCTCAGTACCCCATTATCCCACCACATTCAGCAAAATTCTATCAACCCAATTCATATCAGGACACACATTGAAGAATGCTTCGTGAGAGATAATAATACAAACACCAATTTTGATTGCTCTTGCATTGCACTTTGAATTATTTTTTCTTCCGGTTCATTTCGATAAGGTCAATATTTAGTCTTCAATTATTATGCCATTTTTGTTCTTTTATTCAGAAATTCTGAGTAATTGGATATTGTTTTGGTTGATGATTTTTAGGTTATTCCATTGCTATTGTTCAGATTTCCTGTCCAATTCAAAAGGTTAAAATAAATCATTGTGCTTTGAATATTCCGTTATTTTTCGTTCGATTTAATATGTATTTTTTTTTCTTTTTTCTTTCAGTTATGTGATTCTGATTGGGTAAATGGACTTTTCCCTGAATTAGTTACGCTTAAGGTATCATGTCATCAAATGTTGTGGCTATTTTGATAGTATTTCAGGTATTCTTACTGCTATCTGTTCTCAAATTCTTAGTTGACAAGAGATGCATCATATTCTAATAGTTATATTGTCAGCTTGTGTAATGACAGTAAAATGAAGGAGAGTAACTGAGCAATTTGTAGCTTCTATTACTATTTTGATAACTGTCTGGAATTGCATGAGTTTACCATTGTTTAGTTGAACCTTAAGAATGGATAAAAGGCAAGAATGATGTTCTACTGGCGTTTACATTTATTCCTGAAAACTTTCACAGTCCACACCTCACCTGCAAAGAGCTTTAGCAGTTCCCTTGTGCCTTGCAGACGACAGCGCAGGTGACAACATCAATCAACAGTTTATAAAAAGAACTAGATGCATGACTCGCATTCTATTTAAAAATAGCTTTTAACTTGTCTTTGCTTAGCTTATTGCATCTACGATGATTTAATTTAACCCATTATTCTAGCTTGTATATTGAGAGCCACAACCATTTTCTAGAGGATCAGAGAATCTATAGACCTTATTTTGGTTTCAACTCTTCTTTCGATGTAGTATGATGGTTAGCTCTTTGCTAGTCTTACACTAATCATTTTTTATTTATTTTTGCTTTTCTTGGTTTTGTTTGATGGTCTTACACTTATCATTAATTACATTGGCTTTTGTAGGGATTAAGAATACTCGAAACTAACAAAATGCTATATTTTGTTTGTGGATGGTGAGAAAGCATTATTGAGGCAGAATTAAATTAATCTTTGTATTTTCTCTTTTTGTAGTATGCTCATCATAAGTGTGTATGGTGCAATGAGAAAGGCGATACTACCTGCAAGATTTGCCTTCAGGTTTGCTCCTTCAATTCTTTAAATGACTATGTTTGCCTAATCTTATCATATTTTATCTTCTCCAGAATATCGGACTAATTTTTGTTTTAGTGCTTCAAGCATAACTTTTGGGAGTCTAAAAGGTGCAGAGATTAAATATATTTGCAAGTATAATATAATTATGTGTTTGCAATACAAGTTCGGTCTTTTTTTCTTATGTTACACTGAAGTTTTGTCCTATTTCCAAGATGCTATGCTGGAGTTAGGGAAATTATGCTCGAAGATGATATTGATATCAATATTTACCTTAGAAAATTTGAGGATTACATTTATATTCTATACAAGTGCATGCATGCCCAATTCTCCTATACCAAACTCCTTCAATATTGATCACATTTTCTCTCTTCAATGGTCATCAGCTTTATGTTCTATATCAATTACTACATCAATGTACATTTTCATGTAATTATTTACCCTACACCAGGAAAAAAAAATTGACTTACTTCAACCACGAAGAATCTGCGGCCTAGATCTAAAGGGTGCTCTACAAGTTGGACATGTGAGCCTCTTCCACAGCCAAGGATCAATGCATTGAGCATGAAACTGATGGTGGCAAGCCGGCAGAACTCTGCAGACTTCTGATTGTCGGAGATTTTCCAGACAGATGGCGCATGTTGAGCAACTTGTTCCTACCTTATGGTACAGACGAGTTATCTCTTGCAGCTCTTCCACAGATATATGAAAATAAGAACTGCAGTTAGCAGCTGTGTCTGAATCTTGATAATCATCATCAGCATTCGCAGGGCCTTCGTCTTGACTGATGAAATCGATGATGAGATAGCAGCACATCACGTAGACGATGAGGATGCCGATGATGCAGAGGAAGGAGAGAGGGGGAGGCAGCTCAGGCAATGAGGAGACCATTGTTGATTCTTTGTGGATGTTCATCAAAATTTTTGGATTTTTAATATAGGATCAATGAGGTATGTATGAATTTGAAGCAATTGTTGTGTGAGTGTTAAGTTTGCCTTCACATGTAAGGCTATTATTGATTCGGTTTTGGATTTTTTGATTGTTTTGGTGGACTCAGCAAGTAAAGTTAGTATCAAGTGCGTTTAATTCTAGCGACGTGTTTGGTGATATTAGATTCTATTTTTGAAGTTTTGGTGTATATCATTTTAACATAAATGACCTAATGTTTTAATGATTATAATTTAATTTTAAACATTTGAACATTTTTTAATATAAATGACTCGATGTTTTGATAATTACAAGTTAAAGACTAACATTTTCCCTTTTTAACCAAAATACCCTCCGGGTGATTTTTATGCAGTGGACTCCCGTTTTCCAATAAGCATTAAATTGCCGAAAAATCGACGGGGGAATTTTTGTTAATAAAAAGATAAACGTTTTAAATTATTTTGTAATTATAAAACATTGGTTTATTTATGATAAGGCATCCAAACATTGCAAATAAAATTATAATAATTAAAATGTTACATCATTTTTATTAAAACGTCCAAACATTAGAAATTAAATCGTAATGAATCTTAATATAAATTGTAACTTAATATTTGCAGAAACCAAATATTAAACATCAAATGATCAATCTGCAATATGAGTGAGAGGTCCAATTTCTGAAATCACAAGGACTACAAGAAAAAATGAAAAGAGAAAACGTTATCTTAAGAGAGGTTGTGCAGCGCAACACATACCCTTTCAAAAGTTCTACTTCACTTGGTATCAACGCCAAACATCTCCTTAAGAAGTAGCTTAGACCAAATAAGTTGACATTTCGTTTTCTTGTTACAGAATCAAATTTCAAAACAACATTATATGTTGACTTATTGGACATAACGGTAATTGCAATCCACCATCACATGTCCATTGTAAGAAAAACCTTTTAAATTTGCAGATTTCCAAATCTGATTCTAGTGCCAAGCAAAGACAAAGAAGACGATGTATACACAATATTTCGATTCAACCATCTGATAGGTCAAGATCAATTAGATGGTACCCATGTCCAAATAGCCAAACCCAAACACTAGTAAAATTATAAATATACCATTGGATATGGAATTTGATTCGAATATGAATACCTTGTAACATATCTTGACCCGTCAGATGATCTGACACAAATTTGTGTATAGACAAATACAATTCACTACACCAAGAGGCATATTTCAGGTCATGTCCAAGAACGCAATTTAAGCTCAGCGTCTTTTATTTCAATCATTTAGTAAGACTGTTTGTACACCATGTTACAGATGCAGATAGTTTGATGTATGAAAGTATGCAGAAAACTAGTCACGAACAAGAAAAATTTGGCCATCAAGTTATACAGTCATAGCATCAAAGCTTACTCATTATGCTGTTCCATCACAGGGGAACTCGAGTTATGGTGAGCTGGGTTATTTCTTCAGTGAACTCAATGCCTACATCTTTGGCAAAATCGTGCAGTCGTCCTTTGGAACGTCCTTGCTTGCCTGTCACAAACGTCAAACCTGTTCAGAAATGCTCTAAAAATGTGGGTTGGACCAAATATCACTACCAAATTAGCTAAAGTTAGTTCAGGTAAGATGTGAGATTCTGTCAGTGAAAACAATGCTGAATTCTTATATTAGATGCTCAGTTCAAGACATTTTTTTTCCTCTTAAATTTACTCATCCTATATTTATATACTCGCACTATTATTACTTTTCCAAACACATAACACAAGTAATTCGTCCTACTTTCAAGTGTGAGTTATGTTATTAACCATCGACACATGCCACTGACTATTAAAAAGCTCAAAAGGGAGAAAAAAAGGGTTCTTGATTTACAAACAGTCAATTCATACCTCCAAGTATCTCGTTATGAGTGATGTAGTACTAAAATTGAAGCCCTCAATTGGTTCGCCCTTCTTACGAGATGCATGAAGCTGCTTTCTGACTTGAGTTGCCAGAGACTGATTTTTATAATTTAGGTCAGATCAAAATAAACAAAGTTAGTACAGATGAATGGTAAAGGTAAGGTAAAAGTCTTAACAAATAATCTATACCTTTCCCAATTCTACTCCCCATTGGTCAAAAGAATTGATACCCCACACAAATCCTTCTACAGCAATTCTATGTTCATAAATCGCCAATAACTGCACAATGCATATAACAGGCATTCACAAAATTAGGCAAGATTTCGTCTTGCAACAAGAACTATACTGTTAGCACTTTAAGACCAAGATATAGTAGAATAAGGTAAAATGTTATGATGAATAAGTACATAAAGAAAATAATGAATCCTTATACTAGAAGAAAGTCAAGAACAAAATAGTTCACCTGTCCAATGCTGTAAGCATTCAATGAAGGAAGCAGGATGCTGAGAGAGGGTCGATTGCCAGAGAAAGTCTACAAAAGTATAACTTGACTCACTTGAGATCCAATATAAAACTTTGGCAGAAAAGATACTCTTATAAACTAGAAGCTGCAAAAAAATTACCTTGTGTGTAACAAGATGGTTAGGAACATTCTCTTTCAACAGCTGTTCAGGAGTCTGGAGGAAAACTATGCATAATTAAATGCTGATATTTAGAAGCTTTAATGATAGATGATGCACGCTATTTAAGGCAGAAAGGTCCAGCAGAAGAAGATAATTATAGAATAAGCAAAAACACGAGTCCCAACTACCAATGTTATGTAAATCCATATAATCTCAGTGAACATAGTGTGGGAATTGTAAACCACAATCAACAGCTAAATTAGTAAAATGGGAGCACCACTGTGAAAAAGAAATTTTATCACCTTCCCATAAGCAAGTGCATCTGGCTGGGCAAAGAAGTTTGACATAAGCTCATCATGGTTACTGACCAATTCACCTGTAAAAGCAAGCTACCTGAATGTTATGTTGCTCGATTTGTTCACATCTTGTATGAACATCAGGTGTCATATTATCCCTAAAAGCAGATTAATGGGAGAAAAGTACACCTTTCAGGTAAACAGGTTGCTGACTCTTCACCACCCCAATAAAATCACATGGAATAACACGACCCTGGATATCCACCAGTCGAGTAGTTAAATCAGAGGTTCCAGAATATATGAGATCACATGTGATAATTTGTTTCCATTATGATACAATGGAGTTACTGATTTAGGTAAGTTCCAGAGCAATAAAAGCAGCATAAACAGAGGCTAACAATAATTAGATGAAATATAGACACTCTGTATATGGGATTTCAATGTATGAAAATGCTTGACCTTGAAATATAGAAAATGACAGGAACATTTTTACACAGGAGACTGAGAATACTTAAAAACCTCAGCAATATGGAAAAATTAGAGTTCAATAATGTTTACTTGGATATGAACCCCCAGGAGAATAAAGAACGCGTCCTCTTTTTCAGGTTTCAACATAAACGTAACATGATTATCATGTTTTACTAATGAGATAGTTTCAATCCATTTTAGCTATAGCCCTTGTTGCATTGTGAAACTCAGTTTCCATAATTTAGTAGGATCCACAAGGGAAAGCATCCTATGTTCATATACAAATTCACACATCCAGAGCATCATGTTTCCTATTTTTCCACCTTTCTTTCAGGTACAAATACAACTTGGTGGAACAATATAAAGGTACAAGGTATCATGCAATATTATGAGAGCACCACTTCTATTAGGCATGTTCACTTTACTGTTTGAAAACTGAGCTTGGTGATAAAACCAGATGTTACCTGGTGAATTAGTTGGTAAAAGCTGTGTTGTCCATTTGTTCCTGGTTCACCAAAATCAATCTCACCTGTCTCGTAGGGAAGGGGCACACCATCAATTGACACGCCTTTACCATTACTCTCCATGCTAACCTGAATGGATAATTTTTAAATCATATCAATGTAATACATCAAAAGTAAGCTACAATATTAATCATTAAACAGTGTCATTGGCACATGCCTGCTGAATATGTGGTGCAAGTTTTTCCAGTGCTTGAGAGTAAGGTAAGATGGCCTGAAAATAAGGAATAGCCCATTCTTATGAGTTATGACTAAGTCAGGCATCAGTAAATTGAGTATATTCAAAAATCTTGGGCAGTGCACAAACTTACTCTAGCAGGATAACCAAGGAATGACACATTCCAAACACTCAGCAAGCCCAATAGCACCTGTAGGAACAATTTTGCAAAAATACATCAATGATATTTACTAGGACATATGCAAGGCAGAATGCGAGGAGGATCTTCTTATAAGTGAAAACAGAATCATATCCTGAAACAAGGAATGAGAGGCTACTCAAAAGTATCAAAAGACACATAAGGGGGGATGCAAGTATATCATTTTTATGCTACGTGAAGACCAACATATTAATAGATTTATGCTTCTTAGTTGGATATGTTGGGACCCAGCTTCAAAGTCACATATACTTAATAATTGGAGAGAACTTATCATAATGCATATGTAAGAATTAGCACACTACAACATCAAACATACAGGTAAGTTTTTCTCGAAAGGTGCTGAGAGGAAATGTTGATCAATACTTGAAGCCCCTTTGAGGAACCTTCATCCAAAGAGAAAAACAATAGACGTATAAAAAAACATGAAGTAATATGTCAGAATAAATTATTTAAAACGAACAAACTGAAATGGTAATTTGAAATTGTCTAGAAAGCAATGAGTAAAAGGTTATAAAATTGAAGGTGAATTAATGATATTACAGTCAGTCCCCAGGCCCAAAAGAGGAAATCCATCCGATTCTACACAAACACGACCTCATCATACCAGTAAAGTGCATGACAAGATAAATGAGGCTCCACTGACTGAAAAGGTCGTAATTTATCATCTTAAGATTAACCTGTCTCGTTTGAAGAGAAGCACTTCCTACATTGTTAATACTTTCCCTTCCATATGATAGTTGCCAATTTATAAAATAATTTAATTTATAAGCAATTTATTAAAATATTTTCATGTCAGCCGTGAATAGTTGGCTTGTTTCTTATCTACACAACCCATACAAGTAAGTGCTTCAAATAAAAGAAAGTAGTACAATACTATACTTTTCAACAACTTCAAAACCATATTGCAGAGAAAGAGGCAATACTCCGACAGCGCTGCAAACTGCAAGCAATGGTCCAGAAACCAATTAGCAGCCCTCAAAATCAAGTATTCGAGATAAAAGTGAACATACCGCTGTAGCGTCCTCCCACCCAGTCCCAGAAAGCAAAAGCATTATTTGGATCAATGCCAAACTTTTCTACAAGCTGCATTGAAAAATAATGGCATGTCTAATCAGTACGACCAAATAAATAAAATATGTTTACAAAACTTGCTTCAAGTTTTTATAGCCACAATTTCCATAAGTTAACAATTTGACTCATGGATAATTTTAAGCACATAATTGCCTAGCCATACTATACCAGAAAAAAATATTATGTTTAAATGAAATTAGAACTAGTAATTAGTAATGAAGATGAAGGTGGCTGGTCCAACGAAAAACCTAGGCTCTAATATCAATAGAAGTTTCTAGTAAATCGTGTTTTTTCCTACAACTGAAAAGAAAAAGAAAATATAATGACTTGTGAAAATATTAAAAGTAAATAATGAAACTTATTTTGGTTTACATGATACAGGAAATTACTAAAACATGAGAAAAAATGGACAAAGTTACTTACTGTTAGGTTAGTACTGACGGCAACCATGTGTTTCGCGACTGCTTGAGGTCTGGAAAATGGTGTGTAAGGAGATATAAATGATAATATGCCAAAGTAATATAGAATTTACATGTAAGCTAAAATTACTAGCCAGACTATCATGTTAGGGAAGAATGAATTCCAAAACATGGATAACTGTAGACTCAAATATAATCATACATTAAACATCACAGTTCAATGAATGTGCAATAAAGAATTACCATAAAGTTTCTATTCTACATCATATCCATGATCCAACTGCCTTTCAAATCTCTTTTCAACATTTTTTTTAGCACGAGACACTTCTCCCATATCCCCTTCTCTCACTCACACAACTATATCAAAACCAAAGATATCCCCAAGATCTTCTAAAAACCATTAGTAATAATAATAGCCAACAACTACCACAATGTTATGTATCACGTTGTGGGAATCTAGTTAGTCAAAGAGGAGACCCATTAGCTAGAAGTTTATTCTGTAATGTTCTTACCCCAAGGCAGCTGAGATCCACTCCCTTATAGTCCGGGCATTAAGCATGGTCTCAGCTGTGGTGAAAGTTTTTGATACCACGACAGCTGCAATATAAAAACGTAACAAGAAAAAATAAATCAACTAGCTGGAAAATTTTATCCTTCAGAAACATGGGCTTGAAATCTTCATCATGGGAACTCAATAACAAATAAAACCAGAAACTGTACCTAATGTTGTTTCAGGATCCAACCCTGCAATGTTTCGTGCAACATCAATTGGATCGACATTTGCAAGGCTTCAATTAGAAATGAAAAAATTTAATCAGTGAAGAGCAGCATTAGCTCAAATGAAATTGTTATTGATGCATACTTCAGTGCATGAGAGAAGTAAAAACTCATCAATAAAATATCTCATTGGCCCTCGAACGAATAAATAAAAATTCAGGAGAACTCGTTATTATCTAACAGTCTAACACAACTACCCTCAGTACATGAGAGAAGTAAAAACAAAGCACTACGAAATTTCATTGGCCCTAGAACGATAAAATATAAATTTGGAAAAAAACTTGTTATTATCTAACATAAACAAGGAAGGGACAATGCGCAACAGGAAAAAGCTTCCCATAGCCAGGCAACCTCAAAAGAAGAGTAATAAGAAACCAGATTGATTAAGAAAAATGAAAATAATGCTAGTGCGAATATACACGGGCACCATTTTGAATAATTAGACAACTTGTTGCTCCACCATGATACCTAAAACATGGTGCATTACGTTTTGTTATGAACCTCTCAACAAAATGTTGACCCACATTTGAAAGGTTCCCTTGATACAGAACTATCATGAGGTTTCTATATAGGCTATAGAGTTGTTCTAGTTCCATTTCTATATACTCTATCATCGGGACCAATATTTTAAAAGCTAAAACTAATCAACTTAAGAAAGAAAATACACACACACACACATATATAGAATGATGCAATAACCAATAACCAAAGAATATATTTTCTTACAAATGCAGCTTCCGACCACTTGCAAATTCAGCAGCTTCTGGGTCTGCATGATCATGTGAAACGTTAGCTATGTTGCATTGTATACACAAGAAATTGTTGGAGACAAATGATTTGCAATGTCCAATACACAGGTGAAAATGTCTTTGACGTCAGGCAAACCTGTTTGAAGTGCTGTATGAACAAAGAGAGGGCCTAGAAAGCTTCCTCCAATTCCAATTGCAATAACATTTTTCAAAGCCTTCCCAGTGGCTCCAACCTATAGAAATTTTCCAAATATGTCAACAAAAGTATGACCCACCAAGAAAAATTACTACTTATTAGTGATAAGGATTACCCAGGCACCACTGCGGACCCTCTCTGAAAAATTCTTGATCTTGTCAAGAACTTGCCAAACATCTGGTACCACATTCTTCCCATCACTATTTATGACTGAATCCCTCGATGCACGAAGAGCTACATGAAGGACAGATCTATTTTCTGTGCTGTTTATCTGATGGCAACACAATCGAAATTACAAAGACGGGATGATGAATGTCAAAGAAGCATTTGTCTTGCTAATCGTAATGCTCAAGTTATAATTTTATGAAACTAGAGATAAATAGGTTATTGTTCCAATGCAAAGGTTCAAATAACAGTGATGGATGGGGTTCTTGGAATATTTCCACTCTTAGACCTCAATGAAGTAATAGAAAATATAAGAGAATTACAGGATGTTTATTGATTAATAATAGGATAACCATTGTCAGAGACATGCCACAAACGATACCAAATGGTGTTTGGGCATGCAGGTGTTTGTTTTGCATTATATAAAAGACAAGGGCATTTCTTTTGCATTGGGCATGCCTTATAAATTTTTCAAAAATACCAAAATCATTGTGGATTTCCCGCTTTTTGATTATTTCAAAGTCATTTGCCTGAGAAAGAACAGTAGGAACAATAAACTATATGCTCTGTCTTTATATGAAAATTTAATAGATACATAAGTACAACATTTTGAAAAACCTGTATTGACCAATTTGCAGCCTGCAGGTGCATGTAACCTAAGACAACTTTCCAAAGAAAGATACTCAATAACAGTAAAGCTACAATCTTCCTAATGATCATCTACTGAGATTGTACATTAATAAGTAGCAGGCAACAACTTACACGCTCTCCATTGAACATCTGGGCAATCTTTTCTTTCAGATGTGCAGCCTGCATCACCAGACAAGCTACATAAATCAGAGTACATAGTGCATGTACAAAACAAAATGCATGCCATGGGTCTCCCAGTCAATACTAATTAGAGGAGGAGGATCAACAATAACCAACCTCTGCTAACTTGTTGAGCTTATTCAATGTATCTATAGTGGCGCATTGCCTCGAGTAATCCAACAATAACCCATCGAACTCACTGATATCACCAAGAAACAAAATCAAAAATTCAAAACAGTTCTGCTTAAAACTCCATTCTTTATTTTTTAAACTTCCAGACATGAAAAGAAAACAAGTATCATACACCATCATTGACTGGCATCTCTTCGCGTCGCTCATCAATTCACGCAGATGAGTCTTCTTAATGTCTTCAACATGGGACTGGAAATGCATGCATTAACCAACACATCAAGATGCATCCCGATAACACTTCTAAAACATGGTTCGAAAAGAAAACAAAAATTTACCCTCAAATCCTTCCAAGCCTCAGTTTCGCATATTAGAGCAGATGACGCCATCTACACAAACTCCAGAGTCAAAATCCATAAAGTTCAAAATAAAAAAATAGAACAAAGTTTTGTGTATTAGAGCAGACGAATGACGACGCCATCTACACAAACTCCACAGTCAAAATCCAAGAAGTTCAAAAAACATAAAAATAAAAAAATAAAACATCATATACTAAAACTCCACAAGTCAAAATCCAAAAAGTTCAAAAAACATCAAAATAAAAAAAAAAAAAAAAAACATCATATAATACTCCAACAATTCCAAAACAATCTAATGTAGATAGCTGCAATATAATATCACACAAATTTGGAAATCCACTCCAAATATCTAGTTATTCAGGTCTCAGTTTTATTAAAACATTCAAGTTTCATACTCATCACTCTTGATTAATGAATTTTACAATAAAATCAGGTGCGCTTGGAATCAAAAATTCCGTACGTCCGCCATTAATTTCTGACCAAATGCAATCTAATTCACTTTTCAAAATTAATTTTCACAGCATCATAAAAAAATATGTTGATAGCTGAAATCAATCTAGAAAATAGATAAATGATAGGATTTGTGAGAAAGCAATTTACCTTTAATCTGAAATGAGATTAGCAATGAGCGGAAATGAAAAACAGCAGATTGAAAGCGAAAAAAAATATAAAATGGGGTGCAGACAAAGACGTCACGTGCAGAGCTCGAAAAAAAAGGAAAGAGAAACTTGAGAGGTCACGTGATGATGCAATGGATCATAAGCATTCGATTTAATCGGTTTCGGTCCAAATTTGCCAAAACCGAACGAACCAAAATCTTAGAGGAGATTTCAACCAAAAAAGCCGACCCAAATTGGGTCTGTCTTTTCGTGTTTTCGTTTTTTTCATTTGATTCCCCAGGTTTCCAATAAATAAAATCAAGCAAAATCTGAACAAAATTCAATGAATTTTTTGGGTTCCCAATAATGAAATCAACCTAAAACTAAATGGAGGTTGAAATCTAAGACTCTAACAACAGAAATTTAGCCGAAAACCTAAGAATCCAACAACAAATATTCTGAAAATTCTAAACTCTAGCAAGTTAAGAATCGAGATAGTGCCCCAAAATTCTGAAATTAGCAATCTACAGCCTTACATTGCAACTTAATGCTGAGAAGAGTTTCTCACGGCTGGGCGACTCACGACGAGGAGGTGGAATTTTTTATTTTTTTTCTGAAATTTTCAGGGTATATTTTGCAGGGGTGCGGATCTGATGCTTCTCGAGGCTTTTTGGTCGGCGATTCCACTGAATCCAGCGGCTGATTTTTTATCATAAAGGGAGATAAAAAAAAAAAAAAAAAAAAAAAAGTAAGATTTGAGAAAGATTAAAAAAAAATAGTAAAAAATAATTCCGTTGCCGGGAATCGAACCCGGGTCTCCTGGGTGAAAGCCAGATATCCTAACCGCTGGACGACAACGGAATTGTTGAATGTTGAATCGTTTTACTTTTAGTTATTTGTATAATTCAATTTGACCATTTATATTTATTTTTAAAATTATTTTCTAAGAAGATTGTTATGCGGGAATAATTTTTTTTTCTTTAAAATGGATCGATGTTGCGAAACGAATAAAATTAGTGTTATAATTTTGTAAGCTTGGTATCTGAATGATATATGAATATAATTGTCATTTCTTAGTTAATTGCGTAATCACAAATGGTAAACAGTAATAAAATTAAGAGATTGAAATAAATTTATTTCAAATTACTGTATTTAATATCCCTTTTAGTAATTAGTATCTCATAGTATTGCTGTATTAGTAGTATATTTTTAACTTATATTATATAATTTTATGAATGGTATAAATCATATACAATCTTTAACTTAACTTCCCAGTAACATCCATACACATATTTATCTATATTTGGAGAAATTTGAAAACAAGAAACATAAATTGTAATGCTAACAGGTTCTCATTTGTTAGCTTTTACTCTAAATAGATTATAAAATAGACAAATATTGAGTAGTAAGGTGTAATTAACTCATTGTAAAAGTGTCTGGAGAAAGAATACTCAGCACCATTTCACTACAAAGTTGAAAAAATAAAACCAAGTGACTTTTTTTGTACTCCTAAGTTTTCAAAACTGCAAAGAAGATCCCAAAACTCTTCTACAAAAGGAGGCCATTTCATTCAGATGAATACACTCCACACCTTGTAAACACCTCTCACACACCTCTCATCAACAACACAATACATTGAAGTTCTCTTATATTCTTCTTGTAAAATCTTGTTCAACAAAATAATGTAACAGCGGAATAACAAAAAATTAAATATCAAGATAACAGTTTGAAATAAACTAAAGATTGAAACAACATTCACTAAAAAAAATACCAAAATAATGACAGAAATATACATCTCCAAATCCATTTTCCCCATCGGTAATCATAGTTAGCAACGGATAAATTTCGTAAATAAAACATTGCTCGCTAAATATCTAATGACGGAAACTTATCCGTCTCTAACACTTTAGAGACAAAACATTACGTCGTTATCGTCAGTAGGTGGACTTGGTCGCTGAAATTTAGATTTCGTCTCTAAATTATTAGAGACTGAAATTTTTTGTCTCTAAATAGGAGACCATTTTAGATTTGGAGATCAAATATTTCATCTCTATTCCGGCTCTAGAATTAGAGACGGAATATTCAATCATTAGTTTGGAGAGACCTTTTCTTATTTGGAGATTGAATATTCCGTCACTATCTTGTTGCTAGTGTGATAAAAAAAAATAGCGACATTTATTTTAATTACTTATACTGGTATATAAATTAAATATATCAATACAAATAAAAACATTCGAATATCGTCAAATTAAATAAAATCCAAATATCTAAATCACATTAAACATCATAATAGCATTCATACAATATTCATGCAAAACATCACAAAAGGTGAAATGTAGGACCAAACTTCCAATATGCATAACAAAGCATCATAAAAGTTTATAATATAAGTACCAAACGTCTGAAACACAACATAACTAACTATTTGGTGGAGGCTGTCGTGGTTGTGAACCGAAGGACATCCGACGTGATAGATAGGACTTGATCATCTCCTGCATTAATCGTTGGTGTTGTTCTATCTGTTGCTGCAATACCTGTCCTACACATCATTTAGCTTCTTCTCGTTCTTTTTGCAATTGCTCTTGGCTCTTTCGTAGTTGGCTCTCTAGGGTCTATAGATGGTCCTCAAAATTGTTGATCATATTAGCATTGACTTGTGATGTGCTATGTGAGTATCCACTTGAAGTTGAGTAAATATGTGATTGATTTCCAAGGCCGAACACACGCTTCTTCACCGAGACACCAACTACATATAGATAAATGGATGACATGTTGACGCACCATCATCTTCAGCACCATCATCAAAAGGCTGACTTTGACTCATATGTTCAGCACGTACACAGACCTCCGTCTGAAAAAAATTACTCAAAATTGAAATTCATATATCATAAAATATATAATATAGTAAGTTAATTTTTTTATTAATTAGAATTGAAGTTCATATTTCAGAAAATACATAATAAAGTTAATTATGCTTCGGGCAACCCGCTTAGACTTCTCATCCGTAAACACTCCAACACTTCATCTGCTCCAGTGTGGAGTCGTAAAAAAACATCCAATTCGCTGATCTTATCAGCAGACACCCCTTTTTCCTTAGCTTGTTTGATACAATTAAGAATCACCATATTAGTCAATCAATTTGGTAAAGTTTAGAGATTCAACTAGCAGTCCCATCCGAGTCTCATAATACGATCAGAAGATTCAGAAGTAGTTCATACAGATTGTTAACACACTCCAATGTAATTCCATGGCATATATAAGAGTACTCAATGCAAACATTATTCCAAATGGGTATATATTATTCATAAATAATAAATAAAATTGAGACAATAAATAATTTAGTATTAATTTATTAAATCGGAAAGACTGCTTGGCTTTATTGTTCCTGTTTCTTAACTCTCATTTCGACCATCAATAGAGTGTAGTTCTCATCTAACATTATGCTAGATTAGTACATTAACGAGATAAAGAATGAAATTCCATCATTAACAATCTAATTATTAATGTCCATGCTAAACACTAGATAAGAACTGTGCAATACAGTCATAAATCAATGTATCATTCATGCAAAATGGCAGATTTCACATACCAAGATGTGAATTGTAAGTATTTTAAATTTATGTTGCATATCAGAAGATATGTGGCTTTGTTTGGTGTATAGCAGAGTGTGATAGCTCCCAAATAAATATGCCATTTACAAACATGGAGACCAGTTGCTGGAAAGCTTTTATCAAACCTTTTATAGTTTTATTTTAATAATATAATTCTAGAAAAAAGACAAAATAAACTGAGAGCTTGAATAAAAGGAAAGAAAAGTATAAGTTACATATAGTACTTAATTTTATGCTAACATATAAAAAATAATCTACTTTTCTTGAGTTAATTATGTTACATCTTGAAGTTTGTTCTACAAGCTAAGACACTGAGGCAAGAACTTACTATTTTAATTTATGTTACATCTTGAAATATTTTGTTTGTGATTTGTTAGGCTTCTCTATTATTCTGTAAAAGTTAAAAAAAATGGAAAAAATCACTTCTTGATATTTGAAATTATATTAGAGATACCTAATTAAATTGATTAAGAAATGAAATTGTACTAAATGGTGATTTAGGATAAGTTGACTGATGAAGATGAATTTAAATATTGCACAAATTATGAACATAAAAAAAAAACACTACACTCACATCATGCATCAAAGGTCAAAGTCAATTTTCTTTTCTACAATGGGTAATCTTGTGGAAACTTCCCCTTAATATATCATTCAAAAGCATGAAATAACAAAATATACAATACAAATCATTTCATAACCTTGTGTATGGCATTGTCACGTAAAAGCTGCAAAAAAACTACCCCAGGAATGATTGCAGTCACTTTACAAACATGGCAAGGCATGTTAAGGAACCATAATGAGGATGCTCAAGAAATCCAAACATTATAAGAAAGCACAAACCACCAGAAAGCACAAGAAAAGCCTATGACATGTCAAACTAAGAGAACCGTTCGCGGTTTTCAATTCACAAGGAAAAAAACAATGAGGTTGACAAACTAAATCAAATATAAGCCTTTGAAGAAAATCTAGAGATAAATACCTACAACTATATTCAAAGCACTTAGTGAATCTTAAATTCAATTGAAGAAGAAATGGGAAAAAAATCAAACATTTTTCGATTCGATAGAGCACCAGCCGCAGCTATTGAGGTGGAGCAAGGTTCGTAGGGAGACGCTGGAGCACAATGTGGGGATGCCGAAGCACAACGGGGGTAGATCCGTAGATGAGCAGATTTTAAATGATGCAGCCCTATTTCTCTTTCTCTAGACTCAACATCAACAAAACCCAAAAGATGAGAAGATGAATAATATATGTGAAGAAGAGAAAGAGAAGGAAATGGAAGAACATCGAACCTGTTTCGATTGGAAAGAGGAACGACAGCAGCGGAGCCACAGTACAAGCTAGGACTTTTTCGAATTGGAAAGAGAAGTAATCACAGGCAAAGCCACAGTGCAAGCTAGGACTTTTTAGAATTGGGAAAAAAATGATAAAGGAGAAATTGCGGCAGTCTATATTCTAATATTAAGGACTGATCTCTGATCCGTCATTACAATTTAATTTAATTAATAGAAAAATAAAAAACTAAGCTCACAACGGATTCACTCCGTCTCTAAAAAAAAAAGTGATCAGTATTTATTTTTCCTGATTTTAATGACAGAATCACTTCTGTCTTTAATTTCGTGACCACTAATTCATCTCCAAACCGTCGCTAATTTTGTTTCCATCTCTAATTCATCTCCGATACAGTAACCCATGGTCCGTCGTAGAGTAGTCGCTATTCTATCGTCCTTTAGCTACGGATTATATTCCATCGTTAATTCTGTCTCCAAATCATGTCTCTTGTGGTGATTAACAAAAATAAAGGAAATCTGAGGTTCATTAAATCAAATTCACCCCGTATGAGTGTTTGACTCCCAGAATGCAATGAATAGATCATAAATTCCTCTGATGAATCTTGAACTTGATCAAAGAGAGCTAGAACTCAAACAAACTCAAACTTGAGCTAGTACTAGAAAGAACAAGAGATGAGAGAGAAGAGAGAAGAAGAGATTGTTGTTGGTGTGTTTTCCAAATGAAATTAAGAACTCCTTTTGTAGCCTCCGTGGGAAGTTTCTCTCAAGTGTTCCACCATTAAAACACATGGTGTAACATCCAGAAAATGAAATATTGCTATTAGAGCAAAACTTTGGTTTCTAGGAATTATAAAATTCTAGATAAAATTCCCCTCTTCATATTTTCCAACAAGCCCCACATGAGGGAAATTGACAAAGATTTGATCAAGTTCAACAATTAAATCCAGCATAAGGATAATGTTTTCCTCAAAGACTTATGCTGACAAATGCCGAATGGAATTGCAATTGCAAATTAGGAATAAATTTTTCCTCAAAATTTGTCCCACTAAGGGAGTAGTTCGTTTCGATAGAAAAGGCAAGTTAAGACCAAGGTTCATAGGACCTTTTGAAATCCTTGAGAGGATTGGTGAAGCACTGCCAAACCTAAGAGATGTCCATGCCGTGTTTCACGTCTCTATGCTAAGAAAGTACATGTTTTACCCTAAGCACATAAGAAGGAGATATGTTTCACGTCTCTATGTTAAGAAAGTATGTGTTTGAACCTAAGCACATAATAAGGAGAGAAGAATTAGTCCTGCATAAGGACTCAATATATCAAGACAAACCTCAAGCCATTCTTGACCGAAAAACAAAGAGATTGTTTTAGTAAAAGTTATGTGGAATCACCAAAGGGCGGAAGAAGCAACATGAGAGATTCTAAAACAATATTATAACCTCTTTTCTTTTCTTTTTTTTTTTCCCCTTATTAACACTTGTTATTTATTGATAGGAAAGAATATTAGCAATTTTGTTTCCAATAAATTTGTGGTATGTATTTGTTGATACTTGTTCATCATCATCAAATTAAGGACATTGATGAGGCGCGGGAGCTACATTTTTGTAGTTCGAACTTAAAGGGGGGGGGGATTGATTACATTCTAATAAGTTTTAATAAATCGAATAAATTTAATCATGATTATATATACATTAGGCACATTTTTTTATGATCTTTATAATGAAAATATATATAGCAATGAAGATTTTCTATTCATAAATTTTTTAAAGTATATAATAGAGAAGCAAAATATAGGGTTCATGACATCTCATAACATAACTATCATCTCTGAATTTAAAATATGACAATACAGTTTATATGCCTAGAGCTTGATCTTTTAAATAGCCAGAATTAAGCTGAAAAGGTAAAAATGAATTATCCATATATATATAGCTCACACAAACACCACAACACTAAGCCTTAGGCAGAAAAGTAAAAACCTCCAATCCTCCATATGGTAGTTAGATAATACACTCTCGATTGCTAGCACTAGAGATAAATTGAGATCAATGAATAGTATAATCACTTCACACAAATAAATTAAATAACTGAAGAAAAAATACAACAGTAGAGAAAAGGCCAGGCTAAAGTACCGCTGATAGAGTAAGTAATAACATATAAAGCTAACGTTGTTACAAAATAATGCAACAAACATACCGTAGTTTGATAAGCATATATGCCCCCATGGGGATACATATCAACATATAGATGTGGTGGAGTGCCATAAGGTGGAATGAATTCCTGCAAATAACAAGAGTAAGCAGGCAACTAAGAAACCAATCATGTTCACAAAGTGCAGCAAACATCAACTATGATAAATATTTCACATTGGTTGGGGAAAGTGGCATGTGCCGCTTATTAAGGTGAGGGTACTCCCCTTACAAACCGGTTTTGTGAGGGTGAGTTAGGACCAATATCCATTTCTAATATGGTATAGATCCAACCCCAATTTCAATGTTGGGGCCCCCAATATTGAGTTCTCAGCGATTTGTGTTGCTTAGTTCCGCGTTGCGCGTGAGGGGGCGTGTTATATATTCCACATTGGTTGGGAAAAGTGGCATGTACCACTTATTAAGGTGAGGGCAACCCTCCTCTTATAAGCTGATTTTGTGAGGGTGAGTTAGGCCCGATATCCATTTCTAATATGGTATCTGACCCAGTTTCAATATTGGGGCCCCCGATATCAAGTTCTCGGCGATTTGTGGCTTAGTTCCACGCTGCGCATGAGGGGGCATGTTAAATATTCCATATTGGCCGGGGAAAATAGCATGTGCCACTTATTAAGGTGAGGGCAACCCTCTCCTCACAAGCCGGTTTTGTGAGGTGAGTTAGATCCGATATCCATTTCTAATAAAGCTAGAAAAAATCAAGTGGTATTTAGCAAGATAGAGGTGCATAATTCCGATAAGTTATGCCAAAATGCATGTGACTACCAAATATTTCAAAGTGCAAAAGTTTCATATAGAAACTCCCCACATGTAGAGGTGTGTCTATGGACTTGATCAGAACCCATGTTGAGGCATATGAGAATATTCAAAATGAAACAACCAAAACCTGTAACTATGTCAGTCTTAACAAGGGAAAAGACGAATGAATAACTTTCAGAATAGGTTAACGGTTAACCTTAAACTCAAACCAACAAACCAACAAAAATGTATATATTAATCCAAAGGCTCCTCTTTGGAGGTTTTATCCACTTCACTATTGCTCATGGTTAAATCTAAACCTACTCATATATTCACTAGCACCCACTTTTAACCATTGTGTTTCAGAAATGCAGAAATGTCATAGACAAATTATCCACTAATGGGGATTCTATCCTGATACGCATAAACTCAAATACACAAAGCCAATGTCTTTTGTACATAACTCTAACAAGCATTTGATTGAAGCACATACGGTCTGTCTAAATTATAGACATTGGGCACTACTAAAATTCACTAGCAAATGTCACAAGCCTCACACTAATCACAATTAAATTGCCATTAAATAAATCTCCAACTCAATTAAGAAAGTTATTTCCAAGTTATCCACATATAAGATTTTGTACGGACAAAACTCTCAGTTTCATCTAAGATTTCAGTTTTTTAATTGAAAGAGATCAACGAAATACATGAATACAACACGATAATCGGCTTCAACAATACTTGCCTTATGAGTTCTGCGAGCGAAGAAGGAGCTGTTGATTGAAGGTAAAATGGCCAGCAATGGCGGCGGAAGACGCCGCGTGTCGAGGGGCGAGAAATTTAAACCTAGCCTCTGATGTCTAATACAAATCAATTTTTTTGTGAAACCGAATGAAAAATCAGTAGTAATCTGCTCAAGCATGCAATTGAACGGGTGCTTACTTCATATGGTTGACAACGTATATTGAGAGAGAGGGGGTAATTTAATTTAATTTAATGATTTATGATAATGATATTAAATACTTTACCATATAGATTAGTCTTAACTTAGTATGACAAAATAAAATGATTATTACATCAACTTGCACATATATATAAGCATTATAATTTTGCACATAAATTTAAATTTGAGTTAATTAGTTAATAAAATTTATTTATTATTATCACAAAAAATGGATTACTATCTATTTTATTTATTAAAAAAATAACATTTAATTGACATGAAATATTAAATTTCTAATTTTTATTTTATTTTTAGTTATGACATGGGATTACAAAAATCCAGATTATATTTTTAATTGTCCACATATGCGACATATAGCCTGTAAGATGTTGGATAGTTGACTACGGGATACATTTGATAATAATTTACAAAGTCATGTATTAAAATGTAAATATTTAAAGGTTATGATATATTATCTTATCTTATCTCATCTAAAACTCTAAAAGTAAGATAGTATGTTTGAAAAAGAAAGTAGTTTTTTCCCGCCCAAATAACATTTCCGTAACTATAAATATATAATATATTAATTAATTAATATTCTACTATATATTTAATTAATTAACACAATTATGGAAGATGAGCACATGCATGTTGGAGGCCCTGTATGCGCGAGGGCGTCACGCGCCCGTCTTTTTGTTTCTGGTGATTTTTTAAAATTTTAAGTTTCTTCTTTTAGTTTTTTCTCCAAAAATTTTATACCTTAAAATAAAATTAGTGAACCCTAAAATTAAAGTGAATTGATATAATTTGTTTGAAATAAATATAAATTTATACCTTAAAATGGAATTAATAAATCCTAAAAAATACAAAATAAACCCCTAAAAAAACCATTTAAAACTTCTAAAAAATACAAAATAAACCCCTAAAAGACTCTAAAAATCTAAAATAAACCGCTAAAAAACCTAAAAAACACACAATAAACCCCTAAAAAATCATGAACCCTAAAAAAATCCTAAACTTCTAAACTCTAAATATTAACTAGAATGGAAAAAATTACGATTTGAACTAAATAAACTAGTATAAGATAGCTAGCAGACGGTTAAATTTTTAATGATACATGAATATTAGGTGATAATTTTAAGTGTTACTGTTGATACTACTGATTTGGCCGAATTTTTTTTTTTTGCAAGTTGACCCGTGAATTTGACCCGCTCATCTGAAATAAGACTTATACACTTTGTGCATGTAAGTATTTATCATTATGGAAATGCATGATATGAAATTGAGTAATAAACAACAATGCAATTAATTAGTTAATCTGATCTTAATACACCTCTCAAACCACTTTCTGAAAATAGATATAACATATCATATATATATATATAATGTATGTGTTTGTAAAATAATTAGTGGTAATTAGTCAAACATATTGTTAGGCAAAACAAGCAAAATCCTGATGAAGTTTTGATGAAATGTCAAAACGTTCTAGATGAAATGTCAAAACACCCAAGGCAAAACTAAGTTCAAGTCTACCTTGAAACTGAACCAAAGATGATGAGAAATCAAGAAGATTCAAGCTGAACTGAACGTCAAGTCCATCCTGAAAGTTAAACTGATGTCAAAATATCTATCAAGCTAATGAAACTAAGCTCATGCTAGAGCTTAATTTCAGAAGGGACATCAACCGATTTCAGTTTGAAGACAAAACTGAAGAGAAGAAGTCAAAGGAACATGCGAACTGAAGACCAAACTGAAGAGAAGAAGTCAAGGAATTTGCAAACTGAAGGATGAGATGGACAAATTGAATTTTCCCAAACCGAAGACCAAACCAGCAGCATGCAAACTGAATGACACAAAGAAGCCAATTGAAGAATCAAACTGACAAAATGGCTTTAAGGCCAGAACGATCTTTTACTACAGCTAAATTAAACATTGATGGTCACAAGAGCAAATTAAGCTGATGCACTTCAAAAGATCACCTAAGATGTCAATCATCAAACGGTTCCAAATTCAGAACGGCTTTCTGCATCAACAAAATTGCTGGACTTTAATTAAAGTCTAACAATGACCAGCAGTCATTTTCCACTCCTCTATATAAAACAAGTGAAACGGAATTTGAAAAAAGGACTTTTGCCAATATTCTAACAGCACTATCAAATTCCTCATCTTCAAGTAAGAAAGAATATCTTCTTCGCAAACTCTCAAACTACTACAAACTGATCAGGCCTCATCAGTTTGAACAATCAGCAAGAAGATTAAAGCTCTGCATTAGCTAGTCAAATAGGAGTGATCATTCGATTTTTCGATTCGGTTAGATCACGAAAATGTTAAAATCAAAGAAAACTGAATTTTTTAAAAATAAAACTGAACCGAACCGAATTTCTGATCGAAACCGAACCGAACTGGACCGAAATATTTTGGGTCGATTCGGTTTTGAACTAAATTTTTTCTTAAATTTTGGGATTTTTTTGCTTTAAATTCTCTTCATTCGATATAATTAAATATGTACAAGAATGAATTAGCTAATTATCAAGATTTAAGTTCAAAAAATACCAATAAATAATTGAATAAAGTCCAAAAAGGTGTAAATTTCAACAAAATAAATTGAATAAACTATAAAGTCTAACAAAGTCGAGTATTTTTATTGTTATTATATATAAATTCAATTTTTCGGTTCAGTTTGAGTATTTTTCCTCGGGACCGAACTGAAACCGAAAACCGAATTTTTAAGAGAAAAAGAACTGAATCGAATTTTGAAAAAAACCAAACTAATTCGGTTCGATTCTCGGTTTTCGGTACTTTTTGCTCACCCCTATAGTCAAAGTATCATATTCATTTGCAAAAGTCAACGTGAGAAGAAAAGGAATTAAAAAATCACAAGCACATTCAGTCTGCAACTCAAGTCCAGCTGAAGCTCTTCTCAACATAGATTTAGAAAAGTATCAACCTTTGTTCAATTCAAGGAGCTCAATCAGTTGATAACCCCAGTTTAAGATCAACCATCTTGAAGATCGAAAGAGATCTAAAACCTTGTAAAGACGACAATAGCAACTAACTCTCCAATTAAGTATGAGTCGCCACTAAAGAAACTATCGCCGCAATAGCTACCTGCTGAAGATTGCAAGTGTGAGTCATCGACCCAGCTGAGGTAACCTTGTAAAGAAACTCATTGTTACCACTTTCATTCATTGTATAATTTGTAAAGTGAACTCAAATTATATAGTGAATTGATTCATTCTGCTGAAGGAAGAGATGACGTAGAAGTTTTAAGGCTATGAACCTCTATAAAACTGATTGTGTGTCGTATTGCTTTCACTCTCTTATCGTGCTTATCTTTAAAGTCTGCATACAAGCTTACACACAACTTATGTCATTCTGAATCAAACTGAAAATAGACAAGCTAATCAAGTTAAACGAGTCAAGGCCCCCTAAAATTTTCTGTATTTATTTACAAGTTTTGAATTCAGTTTATCCCCCCTCCCTCTAAACTGAATACGACTCGTCCGAGACCAACACATATATATCTTTTACATGTTTAAACGAAAATGCACTAGCTGAATTGTCGAATAATTAATCAACCAATCTCTAATATTTATAATTTAATTATGTTTAATTAGTCAAACCTATCTAATTAAGTTTAAATGGAAATTTATGTTTATTTTTAAATAATCACACAATCTTTATGTGTGTGTGTGTGAATATGTTCAAATGAGTACTACATATTGATGTGAGAACTAGGAACTATTCCTACCCACTAGATCTAACCGATTCAAGGGTTTAGATTTAGATAAGGATTTAATAAGATTTTTTTTATTTTTCCTTTTTTTTAATCTTAGAAGGTTTACTAAGTCATTTTGTAGATAAATCCCATAAAAAAGGTATTTCCATATTAACAAAAAAAATTTAAATATATCCCGTAAATAACTAAGTCATAATTTAATAATTAACTAGTACTAAATTTTACCATTTCTATACGAAAATATTTTTTGTAACGAAAAATTCACATCACATTAATAAAATTATAATTAATCTTCTGAGAATTTCAAGGTCGAATAATTAATAGATATATGTTGAAATATTTGGTCTGTTGAAAATTCTCTGATTTAAAAAGATGATTGCTAATTAATAATATTTTCGACTAATACTCTCGGTTAAAATTCAGAATGGGTTATCACATATAGTTTATAAATTTATTATATGCACATTTGTATTTAAATTATACTTGATTTTTGGACAAGTTGATGTGACCTGGGGTAACGATCGAACGCACGTCGGCACGTAAGGGTTCTATGACTTCTAACGACTCGATAATAAACTGAAATTATGCGGAATAACGACTAAACAAAGGAACGAACTAAACGACTAGAACTAAACAAAATACCTAGACTACGACACACAAATCAAGAACACAAACCAAATGGACGAGGCTGTTTAGGAGGGCGATTTGGTTGGAGAAAAGGATAGGATTTCGTGTGTGATGTTAAGGTGAAGAATGGTTAGGGTAGATAGGATATGATAGAGATTGGATAAACTTACGATATATGTGCTCCAAACGTCGTGAAGAACACGTATATGCAAATCTGATCCGGAACGGCTTGGAAGGACTTGATACTTGAACTATGGACTCATTGTATGATGATGATATGGACGTTGGTGATGGTGGATGACGTCGAAGGTGGTTGGGCGGTTGTTGATTTGTAGATACGAATCACAACCCGAAAGTTGTCTTGAATCTCGAACGTAGCCAAGGCTAAATTCTTTAAGTTGATCTTTAAGTAGCGAGTTCCCGACAATTCCTCAATGTGAATTATAGAGTTCCTGTTGGTCTCGGACGAGTAGATATCAGTTTAGAGGGGGGTGAATAAACTGATTAAGAACTTCAAAAACTTTTACTTTAGATGCGGAATATCATGGCCCTTTGACTCGCTTAGTGAAACTTATCTATGCACAAACTTGTTGATCAGTTAAGACAGTTTGAGTGCAGCTTGTGTGATATTGTGTGCAGTTCAAAGATATGCAATAATCAAAATGGTACAACACACAAGCGATTTATAGAGGTTCGAAGTCTCAAACTTCTACGTCCTCTCTTCCTTTCGCAGAAGGGAAACTTCACTATATAACTTGAGTTTCTTTACAATTTACACAATGAAGGACAGTTGGCTGAACCTGGTAACTGCTCGCTACCTCAGCGGGTCGACGACTCACACTTGAAGTCCCTAACTGCTCGCTAGGAAGGTAGGTGCTATTGTCGTCTTTACAAGGTTTTAGATCTCTTTCGATCTTCAAGAGGTTAGTCTTGAACAGGGGGTATCAACTGATGTGCTCCTTCAATTGAGCTGTGTAGTTGATCGTTGTATAGCTGGAACTGAGAAGGCTGCCCTGGCTGGATCGTCAACAGCTGGCTGAATATCTTGATTATGTGAATTCTTCTTCTCAATTGGACTCTCGCAGTTTCTATCAAATGCTACACTTGAGCTTGAGTGGGAGGGAGAAAGAAAAGCTCTTGCTTGTATATGCGAAAGTTGTGTAGGCGAATGATTCTTTTCGGCAGTGTGTCGAGAGTAGGCGAAGAGTATTTTAAACTCTGATTCACTCGTCTTTTATAGAGGAGTAATTTTATGACCGTTGAGTTCCATTGTCCATTGATCGGTGGCTCTGTTGGCTCATCAATGGAAGATGGTCTTTAATGATCGCTTGGAGCTTTTGGATTGAAGTAGCCGTTACTCTGCCAATCGATCTTCATTAGATATTTAATTCCAGGATCTTTGTAGGAGCATTTATTCCAAGATTCGCCGGTTTGAGCAATGAACTTCAGGGTTCTCTGGCTTCAGCTTTCTTGGCAGTTTTGAGTTCCAGTTAGCAGTTCTGGACTTGTCAGCTCAGTTTGGTCATTACTCCAGTTTGCAGTTCTGAGCTTGTCAGCTGAGTTTGGCTATTGCTCCAGGTGGCAGTTCTGAGCTTGTCAGCTGAGTTTGGCTATTGCTCCAGGTGGCAGTTCTGTGCTTGTCAGCTGAGTTTGGCTATTGCTCCAGTTGGCAGTTCTGAGCTTGTCAGCTGAATTTGGCTATTGCTCCAGGTGGCAGTTTTGAACTCGTCAGCTGAGTTTGGCTATTGCTCCAATTGGAAGTTTTGAGCTTTTTATTTTTCCAGTTCGACTGATCTCAAGTTCTTGGCTATCTTGTCAGCTTGACTAATCACAAGCTGGCTGACTCCAGTTCTGGCCTTCAGTTGATCTGTCTTGTTTTCTTCAGTTAGGCCATCAGTTGGATACTTCCAGTCTCTAGCTGTTGTTCTATCAGTTCCTTCAGTTTTAGTCAACTCTTTTCTCCCTCAACTCAACTGACTTACATGTCAGTTTGTTTCGACTGGTTCGACTCCTCAATTGAGTTAAATTTTGACTGGATGACGTATCCTTCAGCTTGTAGACCATTCTTCTGATTGGTTGACTTTGACTTTACTTGAATTCCATTTTGATGCCCTGGATTGGTCAGCTCCGATCTACAACTTGAATTTTAGTCAGTTTTTCATAAATAATTTTGACATCTCATCAAAACCTAATCTTAGGGGTTCCTTGATAGTTTTTCCTAACAATTTTCCCCTTTTTGATGATGTCAAAACTTTGTTGATGATGATGGAAAAACTGCAAGTGTAGCAAATGCTATCATGATTCTTAAAATCAGAGCAATTTCAGAGCAAGTTTGAGAGAAAATTTGATTCATGATTTTCATTCAAATATCAGAGCATTTGTCATTCATGCTATCATTCAAGTATCAAAGCATTCAAGATATGCATAAAATTCAAGTATTAGAGCAATTTGAACTTCAAATTTCAGAGCATTCTTTCAATCTTTCACTTTGGGCATGCTTTCATTCTAGTTATTAGAGCATTTTTCATTCAAGTATCAAAGCATTCAAACTTAAAGTATCAGAGCATGTCAAAGCATTCAAACTTGAAGTATCAGAGCATGAGTATTATAAGCATGATCGAATCGAAACTTATATTATATATTCATTTTAAAGCATATTTTGGTTTCAAGAGTAGTTAATACTATTAATCTACTTCCTGAAAATTACTCCTTTCTTTCTGCTCGATTCTCCTCTTTCTTGGGCTCCTTGTATTCTCCATGCTTCCCCCTGAAGCTGATCTTCCCTCTCATGATTGAGAGGCACCCATTCAACTCAACTGCGCAACTATAAACCTGTCATGGTTGGAGAAGTAAGTGGTAATAATTAATCAACACAATACTCAACGACAACCCAACATCATAACATTGCCAATTTTTACCCTGTTCATCTTGCCTGCATTCGGATGCAATGGTAAAATTCAAGCCAAAACTGCATCTGCACATTTGTTCATTGTTCATCTTTTTTAAGATCTCATCTTGAACGCATGAGATATATGAAATTGGCATGAGAATATCAGACGACAACAAGAAATCAAAATTTAAGAGATATCGTGCGCATAAGTTATATACAAAAGAATTAGATACTTGGTTCATTGACAAGAAATTTATCCCACCATCATTCTCTCTTCAACTTTGTAGGAGATCTTACCTGTCTTATGAGGGCCAGGAGGAGAAGAAGTTATTAGGGATTGAGACCACACGACCCTTTAATCTAACCAGATTCAAACAAATAAAAAGCTCGAAATAAAAAATCCCCAATTTTCCGCCAACAAAAACCCTAGCTTCTAGAGTTCACAACAGTACAAACAATATCAAGTGTGTGTGTATAGAGAGAAAGAGAGAATAGAAAGGTAAAGAAACACGGACTTGGATAGAATCTGACGATCCAGCTCCATGTTCATCGGAATTACAGCTTTATAAGTATTCGACATGATTTTCTTCTTCATCTCTTCTTGCGTTAGCTTCGCCTGCGTTTCTAAATAAGAATTCATCATCAAAAACACAAATCCAGGGGGACAGAGAGAGTAAGAGAGAGAGAAATTGTTGAAAAATTACAGAGCGCCGGGCAGATTGAAGAGGGTGGGGTTCGATAATATCGCTCTTGACGTCGTGGATCCCAAATTGTAGCAAATCATCGGCGCCCTTCCATTGGAATTGTCTTCGCCGGATCCATGGTTATTATTGCTGTAGTTTGTGAATTTTACTTCTGCTTTTCATTGCGAAAGAAAGTGGTAATGGCAGGCAGAGAAGAAATCTCAACTATAAAAAGGCAAAAATTGGGAGAAATCTTTCTGCACAAGAAAATTAAATTGATGACATAATTAAACTAAGTATAGATCTCCAATATTTTCGATGTATATAATTTAATTTTGACTTAAAAAAATAATAATTAACACATATACATAACAAATATTCATAACGGTAAATATTACTATTATATAATGTGTTTAAACATAACACAATGCATAACGGTACCAAATGAGCGTTATAAATGTGAACAATATATAACACTTACATATAACGTAAGACTCGAAATGTTATATATGATCGGAGATAACACTTCTCTCGTAACGGATTTTTTAAATATGCGTTATCTATACAAAAATGCGCTCATATATAACGGATATTTGAAATGTCCGTTATGTATGAGACTTTGTTTGGTAGTGAATGAAACAATGAAAGATAACGCCACTTGACGACGACGCTGCCCATCAACGAGAGACTCACTTCCTTTCGGAATTGCGGAGTGAAAAGACTTCTCCACAAGGAAAAAATCTCAACTATGATAAATCAATTTTCATATCATTTACAGAAATATACCTGACTTAGCTTCTTCTCATTCTTCGTGTAAATCAACCAATTATGTTGTTGCTTTCTGAGATTACGGGCCATCTCTTGAGTCCTGCTTCAATTTTTGTAATCTCTCCATCCAAAATAGATACTTTTTAGTGACACCTAAATTATATTTTAGGTATGTACGAGATCTCGATGAAGTAATATATGTTCCCATAGTTCGATTGAGTCATGAATCAATCAAACTAGATTGCTTGGGGTTAGTTTTCTCTCTCTAATTTCACATTGATATCGATTGAAATTCAATGTGGATTTCTATATTGACATGATTTTAGCCGGAAGATAGGATATTTAGTTATTTTTCTAACTATAGAAGATATGATATTTAATTATTTTTCTAATTATATATGATGTTGTGCAATTAAGTATGAAACTCTTGGTCGTTTGTTCTAATCACAGAATAAACCAGCTCCTCATTTGTGTTTACAGTCAGAAAGAAGTCATCATGATGGTAACATGAGTTGAAAAACCAAAAGCGGGAACACCTATTATTATACATGTTATCCATTTTTGTTTAATTTTGTTGTATTGCATGACTGTACGTAATTGTTTCTTGATCTAATTGTTAATACTTTTTTCCTGTAAATAAACGACATCCGTTTATTGAGTAATCATCATAGAATACGTGTCTAATTTTTTGTTGATTTAGGATCCTCTCACATGACACAGAAATAGAAAAAGGACTCAGAGAATAGAAAGATAGTATCAATCGGTGGAAAGATGAGTTTATGTTTATGTACATCTTGCAAGGTTTAGTTAAGTATATGCATGTAAGAATTTTTTAATCCTAATGCAATAATGTGTTTCCCTTTATTTTCAAAGTTATTCTTCATTTGACTGCAAAATATCTAAAAAAAGCATATATTTTCGTGTAGTTTAATGCAAACTATTTGAGATATAGAGTTATTGCATTATGTTTTAATTTGTAAGTAACTAAAAATCATTTGCATAATCATGTTAATTGCCTGATGGATGTAGTAGAAATATAAATTTTGTATATGATGAGACATTTAAAATGATATTTTATTTAGTTCGATGTGATAGCTTTATTTCTCTTTTCCTCACCATCAACCATTCTTTAATTTTTATTTTTTGATTGCATTTGCAAGATTATGAGATCGGTGACAAGTGAATACAATTGTTTTCTTTCATAAATAGTTGTGAAGAACATTTTCTTTTTCATGGTTCAAGTCCTAATTGCTAATTTGTTGATTTAAATATGAGGGCAAAGAGCCAAAAAAAAATCCGAACTATATGTCGAATTCTACCTAGACGTACGAATTATTTTTTGGCCCAAAAACATACCTAAACTATTTAAAAAGAACAATCACCCCCCTAAACTATTCAAAAAAGAACAAATTGTCACTTGAAGTTAACACCGTACCGTTAGTTTTTTCCGTTAATTAAAATATGTCAAGCTTATTTCTATCACTTATAAATTCCGATCGAACAAATTGAAACCACTGACAAATACCCACACCATGGAGTTTCAAACCCCTCTTTTAATTTTAAAATCCAACATCGAATTGATATCGGGATTTAAAAATTAATTCATAATACAAACCCTCATCATCAATATTTCTCCGTGTAATTAGTCTATCATTTAACACCCGATTGACAAATTTAGAGTATAATTAGAAAGCCCATGATAAGGGCTTTCTAACCATACCACAATGCAGGTATTATCGTCCGAATCAATCATAATTAGGTTGAAGAATGTGTGAGCATTTTATTTAACGGAAAAAATTAATAGTGTTAAACGAAAATTGTGAATTTGATATATTTTGAATAGTTAAAGAGGCTGATTGTACTCTTTAAATAGTTTAGGTATGTATTTTGGTCAAAAATAGTTCGTACGACTGGGTGCGATTGGACATATAGTTCGGGTGTTTTTTTGGCCCTTTACCCTAAATATAATATTTCTTAATTTTTACAGTAACCTTTATTTTTATATAATTTTTAGGGAATTGAGCAATAAATAATAATTTAGAGCATATTCTTAATTATGTGGTTTTATTGAAACACAACATGAGTGCCATAGATATTAAGAATTTATGCTACATTAGGTTACACACATAGATGTTAATGATCAGTAAAATGTAAACCAATATCATTTTTTTTCACTTTTTTTTAAATTTTTCTGAACTCATCTCTTCTTTCTTTACATTTGCGGCAAGTCGGCAACAATATATGTTTTAAATGGTGGAAGGCAGTGGTATTTGATGCTGCAAACGGAAACCAGTGGTGACTGAAGGTATCACTTAAATTCTTCTCCGCTGTTTTTTAAATTATATTTTTACTTTATATCATCTCCTCTATATAAAACTCCACCCTCGAGCAAGTGACAGTTTTAGCGGCCTCGGTAGCAAAGATGAACTATTCATCTTTACAAAACAATGACCATCGATGGTGGTAACTTTTCTCCCCTCTTCTCCACAAGCAGAACTTTTTTGATTTACAGATATGTTTGAGCAATGTTGGTTTTCAATCCTTCTTTATATATATAAAAAGAGAATAGTTCATCATATTTCCTTTTAGGAGAGGTATTGGTGTCATTCTCTATCCATAAAAAGGAAGCTTTGATCAACGATATTCAGTGTTGGCTTAGTAGCTGCCACTGTTGTTATTAATTTATGAGTTGGTATTCGGTGCATCAGCACCTGAAATAGCACTATTTCAGAAGGCGCGTGAGGCCACAAACACCCACGCGCGGCGCGTGGGGCCCACGTACCCGTCTAATTTTTTTTCTCCGGCAGTTTTTTTTTTTATTTTTTTTTCATTTTTTATCCGATTTCACCCCAAAATAACTCTAAAAAATACAAAATAAACCCCTAAAAACACCCCCCAAAAAATCCTAAAAAACACAAAATAAACCCCCAAAAAACTCTAAAAAAACCAAAAATACCCTAAAAAAATTTGATCAAAAGGCGGGTTTGACCGCGTTGATCGGGTCAAAGGGCAGGTTTGACCGTGTTAACCGGGTTAAAGCGCGGGTTGACCCGACCTGTCTTAAATAGCACTATTTACAACAGATGCATGGAAGTATTTGCCTTAATTTATTGTAGCTTTCTTCATCCAACCGATGAAGAAATAAAAACCATATGAAAAAGTTTCTAAAAATGGTATTATCTTGCATGTTGTATTATATTAGTGCATAGGAATTGAATTTATTGTGAAATATAAACTTGCATTTTTTTTTTTGCAAAATAGACACAATTTACAATAATGAAATCAAACATTATATTTTATACCGATCTTTATTATATTAATGAAATTAAAATTATGATTATAGTATATATCTATAAAATATTTTATAATATTTCATGTTATATATCGAATTTTCGTTCGTTGGAAAATTTTGGGGTGTCTATTTTGCAAAAAATAAAATAAAATTGTAAGATTATGTTTTAATTGTAACATTTCAAAGTTCGTGTGTAAATTGCAAATTGTGTCAAAATTTATGTATTTTTATTTGTAATTAACCCTTTATTTTATTATAGATTTTAAATAATGGAGGCTACACATTGGGGTTGTATTTTATTTTGCTATACTTTAAATTAGTTGGGGGATGTATTCTATTTTGTTTTATTTTTAAATTAGTTGAGGGTTGTAGGGGCAAAAATGTCTATAATATATATTAACTAATATGGGGGGTTGTCAAGAGTTTTTTTTTTTCACACACTTGACCTGTGGTATTGAGGAGATTCGAACCCGTGACCTTTAATAATCTTTGCTATAAAAATAAAAATTACTCTATCCGTCCTGTAGTTATAGTTTCTTATTCATTTTTTGGTAGTCCCAAAATTATAACCTACTTTCTTTATTTGGTATGCATTAAATTTTTAATTTTCTTGATATACCCATATTCTTTGCAATTATCAATCATGTCATTTTGAATCAATAAGTAAGGTTATTTTAAATTAAGTTTTCAACTACATTAAATATATTTTTTAATCTATGTAAAAATTGAAGTATGCTACAATCTATACTATATATAAAAGCAGAAAAAATCTGATTTTCCCTCCAAATTGATGGCAATTTTGCAATATTAAATGTGATTGAGGGCAATTATTTATTCTGTTTTTTTCGCTATATTTAATTAAAAAAAAATACGTATTCATTAAGAACGTGTGTTTTTCTACCATGTATATAATTTGCATTTAATTTTTAATTTTAAAATGCAACTGAACGTGTGCTTACCTACATTTGCATTTTCTTCCATAACTATTTTAAATTTTTGTATGTAGATTTTTTTTTTCACAAAATAAAATGTTTAATGCTAATAGAATTTCATTCAAATTATATTATTTTAAGTAGATTTACGCATTGTAAAATTTATAATTTATGACTCAGATTAATTTTTAAACAAAATAAATTTATATTGTGAAAATAATACTTGAGCACGAAAATAAATTGTGAAAATATGTAATCATTTTCAGATAGATTAAATAGATTGTGATAATAGTAATATCGAAAATAATAAATAAAAGTTTTGTAGAATATAAAATCATTAACTGCCCCACTAAAGAAATACCCACTTCCCCACTATATTTGTAACCATAAAAAAAAAAGCGAGAAATAGTGAAATAGATACATTTTCAAATTGCAGTGTACTTCTCAGAAAAAATTTCAACGATCACAGTAATTTAATTCTGCTACGAGAATTCCAATTCTGGTGGAATGGAATGTATTTTCCATGATCGTCAGGTAATGACAATGTTTAGCGCAATTTTCTCGAAAAAATTTTGAACTCAAATAATCTGACAAATAAACGTTTTTTTCTTTTTTTGTAGGCTGAAAGAATACATGTCACAATTCCAAGATCCAATTCTGAAAAATTTAAACAACGGTTGATTGAAGGCAGCGTGTACGCACTCATAGATTTTGTGATCGGGATGAATATTATGAAATACAGGACCACATCCTGTATTCATAAAATTATTGTATTTAAACATACAAGATTGTTTGAGGTTTTTCATGAAGAATTCCCAAAGTGTTTATTCGACCTAAAGAGATTTGCAGACATTGCACAAATGGACAATGTAGGCGACTCATCAATGTTTGGTAAGCATTTTCAGAATTAACGAAATTCATTAATGTATTCCAACAATATATTACTGTTTTTATTTTTATTTTTTTTCCAAATGTCATTGGTGCTATAGTTTCTCACTATAGACCACAACAGAAAGAGATAAATGGGAAGATGACAAAATTGATGGACATACTGCTTGAAGACTTGGAGTAAGATTTTTACAGTTCACCTTTTATTTTTTTTTATGTTTTCGAAATTATTACATTTTTTTTAATGTTATTTGTTACACATTTGTAGGGGGAATACAATCACTTGCACAGTTTGGGAGCACTATGTTGATGAGGTGATGAAATTTTTGGATTCTGGTCCAGAAGCACCTGTTGGAATTATACTGCAGTTATGCAGAGCATCTATTTTTAGAGGTATTTTCAGACCTTTTCTTTGTTGTATGTTTTTTTATGTTTTTTTTTTTTGCTAGAATAAAAAAAATTATGATGCAGAACTTATTTATTAATTAGTTTACTTTTATAATTTTAGTCTACGTATGTTGTTCATTTGTATGTATGTTTTCCAGTGCGTTGGAACTAGGCCAATTAGACAATTAAAAGTTATAAATACATAGGATGAGATTAGATTACAGATTCATGCCACACAATATTATGAAGTAATATATTTCATTCAAATGGTTTACATGCAACCGTATTACTAAAATGAGAAAAAAAAATTAAAATGTAAGTATTAACAGAAAAGTTATTATTTGGGCCAGAATTCAATATTAATGCTGAAAAATTAAGTATTTCGGTCCAACATCTATTTTTAGAGGTATTTTCAGACCTTTTCTTTGTTGTATGTTTTTTTATGTATGTTTTTTTTTGTTGGAATAAAAAAAAATTATGATGCAGAACTTATTTATTAATTAGTTTACTTTTATAATTTTAGTCTACGTATGTTGTTCATTTGTATGTATGTTTTCCAGTGCGTTGGAACTAGGCCAATTAGACAATTAAAAGTTATAAATACATAGGATGAGATTAGATTACAGATTCATGCCACACAATATTATGAAGTAATATATTTCATTCAAATGGTTTACATGCAACCGTATTACTAAAATGAGAAAAAAAAAATTAAAATGTAAGTATTAACAGAAAAGTTATTATTTGGGCCAGAATTCAATATTAATGCTGAAAAATTAAGTATTTCGGTCCAACATATTTTGGCCCATTTAACTTATTTATTAACAGAATACTTATTATTTGGGTCACAATTCAATATTAACTCTGAGATTTCAATAATTTGGCCCAACATATTACGGCCCATATGTTATTCTGTATAATTTTCGTACTTAGGGAATTATGATTGATACACCATTTCAGCTTATTAGGGCTTCTATATTTTTCTCTTAAAATCCAGCAAAAAAAAATGCACGCACATGTGAGTTACATTTTATGTTGTATATTTTATTGCATTATACTCACTATATTAATTTTATATCACAATAGGTGAGGTTAGAGTCTCAACATTATTTAATGTTACAAAGATATTGACTGATCAGAAGCTGGAGGATATAAGAGAGTTTATTTTCGGGTAACATAATTAATTTTAAATCATATTTTGTAATATGCAGTTTTAAATTATACTTCATGTACGAATTTTTATTTAAACGTTTTGTTTTACATATTTAAAGTTATCTCACTACTGGAAAAGTGAGATCAAGTACAATTTCTACTTTGACATCATCATCAACAAGGAGTTTGAATGATGAAATAAAAGAATGTGATTTTCAGTTGAAAACTATATCTGAAATTCTCTCAGATGGAAAGGTATTATGAATTTTTCTAAGATCATTTTAATATAGATAATTTGAGGAACAACATATCTAATATATTTTTGTTTCAGACTGGGAATTTTTGGATATATGCAAGTATTTTGTGTGTAGAGACAAGAGGAGACTGGTCATACTTGGCATGCAAGAGATGTCAGAAGAAACTGAAAACCAGTGGTACTGAATTTTTCTGTGAAAAATGTCAATCCTATGACATTGCAGGAAGACTAAGGTGAATTTAAATAAATTTAAATATAATATTCTGTTAAAATATTTATTTTCAAAAATATAAATTTTATATTACAGATACAAATTAACATTAAGAGTCGTTGATCAAACTGGAACGATGACGTTCCTTTTGTGGGATAAAGAATACTTTCTTCTTGGAAAAACAGCTTCAGAAATGAGTGAGGTAAAAATTGTTATTTTAAAAAAAAAAATATTACAATGTTTTAATATTAACTACATCTATCTTACAGGGTCTAAGGACTTATGAAATTCCAGAAGGAATTGAAAGGGTAGCAAACAGAAAAGCATTGTTTAACATAAGTGTACAGCCTGGACAAACTAGCAATTACACTGGATCTTTCAGTGTAGCTAGGATTTGTTGTGATAGGGTAATAATTGAACAAGTTTGTGAAAAGAGATTTTCGATTGAGGTAAATTATAAAATAACTAACAATGTAATTATTTATTTAGATAAATAAATTTATTTAATGGAATAAGTTGTTTGATCGATGCAGGAGGAAGGTTCATTTTCCAAAATTGGAGCAGAAAATTCTGAAGAGATGGTCTGTTCAGAAAATTTATATATATAAACTTTATTTTATATTTTTTGTGCATAATGTTTTTCTTTCAGGTTGATTCCACGGAAGAGCCTATGTCATCTTTAAAATCAGTTGATGGAAACATAGATGATGTGGTCATCGAAAAAATAATTCAGCAAGTGATAGATGATAAACAGGTCAATATTAATACAACTTTATTTAATTAGTTCATTGATTAATTTTAACATATCATATGACAAAAAACAGATTGGAGAGTTCTGGATTCATGGCACTATTAAAAGCATTGAGTCAAGTAATATATTTTCATTCCTTGCATGCAAGAAATGTTTGAAAGAATTGCAACCACAAGATGAGCAGAAGTTTTTTTGTGAACAATGTCAAACATTTGACATTTGTGGAAAATCAAGGTTATTATTAAATATATAATTTAAATTATATAATGATTTAAAATTTTTAAGAATTAACTAACATTATAGTATTTTGACATATGCAGATACAAATTGGATGTTAAAGTTGGCGATGGAGCTGGAGAAACAATACTTGATATGTGGGATATTCAAGGATTGGAATTAATTGGAAAAAAACTAGCAGAAGTGAGTAAAAAAAATTAATTTTTTTCCTATTTAATCGAATAAAATGTTAACAAATTTTTTTGGCAGGATCAAGTTCTTGATATACAACCTACTGAAATTGATCAAATTGTGGGTGCAAAAGGCTTTTTCAAAATAATAGTGATGCATGAAAAAATGAAAGGACCTTTCATAGTTGTTAAGGTTACAACTGACGATAAGATGAGGACATTGATTGAGGCAAGTTATATAGGAAAAAATTATTTAACACCAGATTTTTATAAATAATTGGAACAAATTTACATGTCTAATTAACGAAAACTTTATATTTTACAGGAGAGTGTTAGAAGATCAAAGGGGAAGAGAAAGATGCATGAAGTTGGTGATGAGGTACTGTATTTATAAAAAAAATTAATGTCTTTATACGTATAATTCATATGTAATAAAATATAATGGTTTTTACATTTTTTCAGGCTGTTTATATATGTGATGCATTGGAGACACCACCAACAATGAAATCAACAACTGAGAGAAAAAATTCAGCTGATCTCATCAACGAGGATGAAACAAATCGGAAATTGATTGACGAGTTTTCATCAAATGCATTGAAGAAAAGGCAGAAAAGGAATGTGAAGAAGGAGTAGTTCAGTCATATGAAGTTAATCTATTTTGAAAAGTTTTTTATTAAGACAATTTAAGTTTTGCATTTTGGATTTGTATTCATTTGGACAATTTTTCTTTATGTGTTGGTTATTATGTATTGGATTTGATGTTTGATTATGGTTATAGTTTAATATTAAGGTTTATTGAACCCACGTTTAATATATTTAAATTTTTTATCACAAATATTTTTTTTAAAAAAAATACAACTGAAAATATAACAGACAACACATAAACAGAGCAGAATTATTAAAAAAAATAAAATCATTCATATCGTAATAAACATAAACAGTGGAAAATTAAAAAAAGATTAAACTAATAATTTTCTAAATCAAAGAATTGCAAAAAATTCGAATTCCAGATCACAAGAACAATGTACAGATAAAATGAAAAACACATTGAAGGATAAAGCATTTTTTGGTGAAACAAAAGCATGGATAAAAATTATTTGTGTGCTAGAGTCATTTGGAGGTATGATGTTGCAGAAAATGTATTCGTTCAACTTAATAATCACATAAGCAGAGCACAATGAAAAACAATTTAACAAAAATCCAACTGTACAGTTCATAATAAACATAAACAGTGCACAATTAAAAACAGATTAAACTAATAATTTTCTAACAGAAATAAGTGCGAAAAATCTGGATCATTGATTATTAACCATTCAAAAACCATATAGGAGTAAGTTGATTTCCCAGTTCACAATCACCCGTTTGAACGGGGGCGCAGGGGGTCACACAAAGTCCATGATTCTATCCGGTTAAACACAATGACATAGACCAAAATCTCTCACCGAGAGATTTCGCAGAGATTGTTCTAAAAAAGAACAATCACAGATCATACAGATCTGCTATATTGTTGCACAGAGCATAGCATACAATTATTAATGCATACATATATCATATCAGTATTAAATCATGTATATAACAAATAAATTATCGACCATTGAAGTATAAAAAAAATTAACAGTGACAATAAATTAAATTAAATGACACTAACAGAGTCACATACAATTAAAATTACATAACATTAACAGATTTGTGTATAACAGAAGCAGGTGTTAATTAAATTCAAAGCACTTAACATTAACTTTCATATTAAAATTAAGAATACACAATAATAGTAAATTATCAAACATTCAAGCAATCAATAAATTAAATTAATCCACATTAACATGTTTAATGACGGGAACAGTAAATTAAGTGTAAAAATAAGAGGCACAAACAATTAAAAATACATTAAAATTACATAACATTAACAAATTAATAAATTTATATATAACAGAAACATGTGTTAACTAAATTCAAAGCAATTAACATTAACTTTCACATTAAAATTAACAATAAATAAAAACTGTAACATTCAAGCATATATAAATGAAATACATTAAAATTACATAACATTAACAAATTAATAAATTTATATATAACAGAAACATGTGTTAACTAAATTCAAAGCAATTAACATTAACTTTCACATTAAAATTAACAATAAATAAAAACTGTAACATTCAAGCATATATAAATGAAATAACATATTTTAACCTATAAAATTCAACCATACAGGAACAATTTATTATAATAATTTATTTGTTAAAATAAATTATATATGAAATACACATTATTTTTAATTTTTATAGGACAGGTTACATACATATAGTAAATAAATATGTTGATTCAACTACAACAATACTTAATTGATAATTATCATATTAAATACGACAAAAGTAATTCAGAAAATAATTAATTAATAACTAAATGTCAAGAAAATATAAACTCAGAAAATATAAATTCAGAAAATATAAATAAATTGTTCACTTTAAATTCAGAAAATATATGTAATCAACATATAAATTAAGAAAATAATTAATTCATAAATAAATAAGCTAAAATAGGGGAAAAAATCATGTTAGTGGGCACACAAAATTTTAAAAAATTATTAACCCAGGGAAATAAATTATTAATAAATAATATAAAATAGGAAAAATGATCATGGTAGTGGGCAGACAAAAAAAATGTAAAACTGCCACTACTTACATGTAACACCCCGACAAAAAATATAGTATTAAAATTTGTTATATAGTAAGAAAAGTCTCGACCTTAGTTGAACATCTAAGTTAAAGTTAGAATTTATATTAAAAAAATAGATATTAATGGGATCTTTTTGGTACTAATAACATCCAATTCGAACTTCGTTTGACCTTCCAATAGGATTGATTTCATTGAACATTTTGAAACCAATTTATTCTACCAAGCCCAATTAATTACCCACTTCTCGGCCCCTCTATTTATACCAATTCTAATTATTTCATAATTAAAATACATATATGATATATTTATTGTTGGGCCTATCTATTTGAAAAGAGAATTAAGTTTATATCAATTTATTAAAATCCATTTGGAAAAAAAAAATACAATAAAAAAATATTGGTATTTAATAAGACAAGTATAAACCACCACCAATCCATTTTAACCATTTGGCATACAATTGTAGAGGATTAATGTATTAATTAAGATAAGTGTGTTATATATATGTTGTATGTATATATATATATATAATATAAGGGTTTCGTCTTTAGTTAATTAAAAAAAAAATGAATGATCAAATTAAAGAAATATTTGACAATAAATTAAACAATCATTTTTTAAAATGATTAGTCACAAGTACTAAAACCCCTTTACAGTTGGTATTTATTTGATAGTGCATGTCTATAAGATTAACACGTGTAGTTTCCTAAATCTATCTATATAAATGTATATTTGGTGGCTTGAGATAGAAGTCAAGAGAGTTTAAAAAGAAGAAGAGGAAATCGAAAAAAAAAAAAAAAGAGAGTCAGTGGCAAAAGCGAAGAAGAAAAAAAAATTGAAGAAGAAAAATAGGGAGAAAAAAAGAAAGAAAAGAAAAGTAAGTTTTTATTTTTTATTTTTCGATGATTCTTTAATTTTAATTCAACGTTATTGATCTAGTTAATCTCGGAATCGACCGTAAAATACTAAATGAATCCAACTCCCAAATTCATATTCTCCCAATTCTAGTTTAATACTTGAGAATTAAATTATGATTTTTAGAAAACGTGATTTAGTCTTATAAGTAAAACATTGTATATTGCTCAAAATAAATTCTAAAAATTAAAATTCAATTCTTTATGTTAAATCGAGCTTCTTAGTTATTGAATTGAGTTCAATACATATTTATCCATTCAATTTGGTCTAGGAAGTCCGATAAATCCTCAATCAAGGTCATTAAGTTGATCTATTCCGTCAAATGCGCGTTATTCGCCCGTTTGACTCTATTTCAATCTCAAATGATCCCAAGACATAGGAAATTTATATTTAAGTTATTTATGACCTGAGTTATATTTTATTGGCCCATATTAGGATTCTAAGTTAGAAATTTCAATTTTATAGGTCGAGACGATCGGGAAGCATAGTAGCATTTCACACATAAGTGCACTATATATTGAGATCATCCAGGTGGGTTTTTCTATAACTCACAACTATGTTTTAAATTCGTCCATAAAAAGTATGTTAAATGTTTTTAATAACACTGTTTACGCAATGATTGGATGTATTGAGACTTCATGCATAGAGGAATTCCGACTTACAAGCAAGACGATTTACTTTGTGACTAAATGTCTAGATAAGTAACCGTAAAGTATCATGTGATCACATAGGGTCTCTCATCCAATGAAGAAGAGTAAACTTTGTTATAAAGTATGTTCATGGTTATTTTCCATGATTTATGCTGCATAACAGTTTTAAAGCATGAAAGAATGACTTGGACGAATATCAATGCCCACTGAGTGTTTTCTGGCACTCAACCCAAATATTTTTCAAATGTTTTCAGGTCCTAGAGATGAAGCTGGTTGATGACGACCTGCTGGAGTGGGTTTGACGGTTGACCCTTATGTGATTTTTGCTTAAAACTAGCTTTAAACTTATGTTTATATGTTAAATATTAAATGCTTCTGTTGATACTCTGCAAAACTTTTAAGTTTGAAAGTTGTTGACACAGGTGGTCAATTTTTGATTGTATATACAAATGTTTTGAATGTATATAAGGGTTGGCCGTGAAGTTTTTTGAATGTGTGGTCTGCTTGGATATATGTAATGCTTGTTGGCAGGTCATAATTTGATTATTTGAGTCATTCTTTTTGAAAAGCCTTGTTGGAAGTTGACTTTGAGAACGCCTGAGTGCGTGGTTTGAATATTTTTAAGTTGAGATGCTGCTCGTTTACAAATTATTTATAAAGTTAAATCTATTTTTTTTTTAAATGTTTATTACGTAAGCATGCACGTATGTTTTTGGTGACGTTTTGGTCCTAATGGGACGGGGCCGTTACATTACAGAATTTGAAAATTCAAAAATCACAACAGTCAAAATTTTTAACCTCTGTGAACATGAAGAAGACGGACAGAGAGCCTCCATTTTCTCATGAAAGAGATGAACAAATAAAACGGCTCCGTATGTCAGAATCATTATCAGGTAATGAATATCATACATCTATGTTCTCATTCAAGCAAAATATTTCATAAATTTTTCATTACGAAGGAGACAGAACCAATAATATAAACATAGACGATTTTTTCATAAAAAAATTGAAGATACTTATACCTTTTTGTAGATGCAGTTTCAAATTTACTCAGTTGTATTAAATGTATAATTGAAGCATCTCCTTAGATCCGTTGACCTCTTTCTTACTGCACTGCAATTTCAGATAAATAGAAAGTTAAATTAAAATTATATGTTGAGGATATGTAAGTGTGTTAGACATTGAAATAGGATATGTGAGTGTGTGTCAGGCAGTGATATAGACCACAACTCCTACATACAGGAAATGTGAGTGTGTGTGAGGCAGTGATATATAGCAGAACTCCCACATGCAGGATATGTGAGTGTGTGTGAGGCAATGATACAGAGAGAGATTGCAGGGAAAACTCATCTTTTTTTTTGGCTCATGAGAAGATAATCTGCCTCCTGAGATATGCGAACAAGTAGATGATTAGTACACAAAAAAATACATCGCAGCAAGATATACAAAAAGAATCAGTATATCTACTTAAATATCAACCTTTCCTTTACAAGTCACTGACACTAACTAAACTTTTAATTTGTAAGGCATGAGAATTGTCGTTTGAGTTGTAAATCTGGTCTATTTTCACAAAAGTTGCACCACTTTCTACCCGGCTTAAAATACATGTGATGATAGCAACACAGAAGCTGCACAACAAAATAACTGTACATTAGATTAGAGTGAATCTAAGATATACAAAAGCCAACAATGTATCTGCAATGTTTAAAAAAAAAAAGCATCGAAAATAAGCTGATAAAAATAACATAAATATTATACATATTTAATAGATATGTCCCAGATCTGAGGTGTTACGTACAGAAGATGTGTGTGTGTGTGTGTTAAGCAGATACATATACATAGAAAAAAAACACATAAACTTATCTTTTTTTTTCTCTTCACGGGAGGTTTTTGAGTGATTAATGGTTTATGAGCAACGTTGACCTTCACCTTCACAGTCAGAGACGAAGAGAGACTCTGAATCATAGTTTTAAAAAACGACAGATCTATAGATCCACAGATCTATAAACCCTGATTCGGGTTGTGACATTAACAGAAGAGAGACACGGATGGTCGCGATAGAGGTAAAGGTAGGCGAAGCGACGTGGAAGGTCAGAACAGAGGCGGAGGGAGGCGGAGGGAGAGTGAGGCGGCGGAGGGTCAGTGTTCAATGTCGGAGATGGAGAGAGAGGCGTCGGAATTTTTTTACTTTAAACTCTGTAGAAGCTCAAAATGAGCTGAATCAGAAAACACTACAACACAGTAAGGCGCAAGGTGAGTGAGGAGGCGGAGGGAGGCGGAATACTTAGGGCAGAGAGGCGGAGGGAGTTCAAGGTCGAAGGTCGAGAGGGAGGCGGCGGATTTTCTGTGTGAAGTCTCTAGAAGCTGAATGAATGAGTTGTGATGAAAACCCTACAATTGTGTGTATATATATATATATAGCTCATTAATCAAGCATGTCTGAAATTTATTTATCACAAAGTCCAAATGGATGGGCTAAAACTTTAAAGAGCCGAAATTAATAGTATATCCGGCCCAAATAATATTTCTTATTTGTATATGGTACTTACTATTTAAATTGGTGGCCCAAATAATAATATTAGTGTAATGATCAATATTTAAAAAATATTATACACAAAATAATTATTTATATAATTGGAGCAAGTAAATTAAAAAATTTTAATTAGGGAAGACGATTAATTGTATATGAAAAATTGTATATTTATATGGCCAGACGATTATAGTGACTCGAGGAAGTGGTTATATTAATTTTAAAATTAATAGCATGAATTTAAAATGTATATGTATATCTATAAATTTAATTTATAGGGTTTGAATATTAATATTAATTTAATATTCCATATTAATTACACATTAAAATTTATATTTATATGGGCAGATGATTATTATATCTATACAATCCTAAAACAACTCAAGGAAGACGATTATACACAATTTTTAAATTTATATAATTAATTATTATTGATAAAATATGTAATTAAAAATTAGAAAATTAAATTAGATAATTAAATATTTGATATTTTGAGATAATTAAATATTAATTAATTTATATGAATAAGTTAATATTTAAATATTTAGTTAATGCTTATATAATTAGTAACTCATCATCTAAATAAATATTTAATTTAGATAATTATGTATATTTAATTAGTTAATTTAGATAATTTGGATATTAGTTAGATAATATTGTTAAATATTATTTTATTAGTTAAATATTAGTTAAATAATTTGGATATTATTTTATTTTATTTTATTAAAACATTAAATTAAATTAATTTAAAATTTTAAATTTAAAAAAATTTGTTTATAAAATATTTTAGATTTTTAAAATATTAACATAAATTTGCATAAATGATTACTTTAATTTTTTTTTATAATATCTACCTTCCACAACTTCCTCATAAATTAAATTTTTCGGGCTTCAACCTACATTTATTAACATGATTTATCAAAAATATATTTTAATTATGTGTACAATTAAAATTGTAAAATATTTATAATATAAAAAATATTAATTAATTAATAGTATATAAGTAAGTATTTCTCATTTGTAATAAATATATTTTAATAAATATAATAAATATTTAATTTATATAGTATTGTATTAATTCAATTATACTACATTTTTTACTACAGGTTATTCAATAGCGGAGGAACAACTACAGAATACAAGATTAATTGACATACATATTGAACAGATGTCTAATATAAGTATTCATTTTTTAATTACATTTTTTAAATAATGGATGATGATATTATAAACTACATTTAATTTGTTTATAATATTTAAATCATTTGTATTGATCCATAAATTATTGTATTATTTAAGCAGTCTTCAAAGAAACTGATTTTACTAATTCTCTACAAATTTATGGTAAGTTTGCAATTAAATATTGTATATTTTTTCTTTGAAGAAAATTTTATTACTATGTTTTTTTCTTATTAGTTTAGATACCTAAAATCATTCTTAAATAATTCAATTACAGGTGAAGGCACAAGTAACCCTGAAAAGATTGTTGATTTAACAATTAATGAATCATTGGAGGATGACCAATTAATTGATATACATGTTACACAAATGTCTGATATAGGTACTAAATGCAGTACATGTTAATAAAAAAATTAAATATCAAATTATAATAGTAATTATATTAATCTAATGTTAAATAATTTTTTTGCCCTCTAGATGAACAGTATGATCATAATTGGCAACAACACTGTACTGGCAAGTTAATAATTATGTGTAATTTTAATTGGTACTTTTATTTAATAGCAATTTTATATTTAATTTATTATTTTTTTAATATTAATAGCAATACAGAGAAAAAATTAATGAAAATCATACTTTTATTTGTAAATTTAGTATACTTTTATGTTTAATTGAGTTAGCTAAATAATTTTTTATTAATAATATATAATTTTACAACTATTATGAATGTGATTATGAATTATATTAAATATTTAATTAAAATTTTAATCTTCATCACATTTTCAGATTATTTAGATCTTGGTGATCCAGTTTTAATTTGTGAATTTTGTGGAGCGCGTTTTTGGTATGATGAAAGGTTGGGAAAAAATTCAAAACCACGCACCACAAAATACTCATCATGCTGTATACGAGAAAAAATTAAATTGCCTCCTGTTCAAAGGTCTCCTAAAGTTTTGGAAAGTTTGCTCTACGATAATGATCAGAAGAGTAAACATTTTCTTGATAATATCCGTTCATACAATAGTATGTTTTCTTTTACATCAATGGGAGGGAAGATAGATCTGAGTTTAAATACTGGTAATTCTCCACCGACATTTCGACTGCACGGTCAGAATTATCATATGATTGGAAGTCTATTGCCACCTCAAGGTTCTACACCAAAGTTTGCTCAATTATATATTTATGATACTGAAAATGAAGTCGCAAATAGAATGATGTCTGTGAGGTCATTTATATATTTATGTTACATTTATAAAAAAAAAATTGAATAACATGTATGTTGCTTCTAATTTGATTTTATATTTTATTTTTATGTAGGAACAAAAAAGGCATAAACACACTTCATACGGAGATTGTTTCTGCACTTAAAAACATGTTGGATGATAATAATGTTCTTGTGAAGTCATTTAGGATGGCAAGACACAACATTGTTGATCTTGGCCAATCTGATGTTAAGTTGAAACTGATTGGTAGACGTGGAGGCGATGCTAGAACCTATAATCTTCCAACTGTGTCTGAAGTGGCTGCATTAGTTGTTGGAGATTTTGATCAGTCTTTAGGAGATAGAGACATAATATTGGAAACTCAAACAGGAGAATTGAAACGCATTAACGAGTTAAATACATCCTATTTGGGTTTACAATATCCTCTTCTGTTTCCATATAGTGAAGACGGTTATAGAGAAGATATACCACTTTCAGATTTGAGTTCTTCATCAAGTTTTGCTCGAAATATGGTCAGCATAAGAGAATATTTTGCCTTTCGGTTGCATGAAAGAGATTGTGATGCAAACACCATTCTAAGCTCAAGGAGATTATTTCAACAATTTATTGTTGATGCCTACACAATGATTGAATCTGCTAGACTTTTATATATACGTACACATCAACAATCATTGAGATGTCATATGTATAAAGGTTTAGAAGAGGCTCTAACAAGAGGTGAAAGAAATCCAGCAACTCAAGGAAGACGTGTTATCTTACCTTCCACATTCACTGGAGGAGCTCGATACATGATTCAAAATTATCAAGATGCTATGGCTATTTGTCAGTGGGCTAGATATCCAAATCTATTCATCACATTTACATGCAATCCAAGATGGCCAGAAATTGTTAAATATGTGCAGGAAAAAGGATTGAAACCTGAAGATCGTCCTGATATTGTTTGTCGAGTTTTCAAAATAAAGCTGGACAATTTGATTCAAGATTTGCGTCAAAATAATATATTTGGGAATGTTAAAGCAGGTACGTGTTAATTTTTTAAAATATAATTTTCTTTTAAGGTTTTATTTTAATTTAATTTTATGTTTTTTTATCTTGAATTATAGTGGTATACACTGTTGAATTTCAAAAGAGGGGCCTTCCACATGCGCATATACTGTTTTTCATATCGAAAGAGGATCAAAATAGAGGATCAGAAATGATTGACCAGATTATATCAGCTGAAATACCTGATAAAGAGCTTGATCCACAATATTACACAGCTGTACAGGATTTCATGATTCATGGTCCATGTGGTGTTGTGAAAAAAAACTCACCATGCATGAGAGATGGTCGTTGCAGTAAATATTTTCCAAGAAATTTTTACTGAGACAACAACCACAGATGAAGATGGATATCCAATATATAGACGTAAAGATAATGGAAGAACAATTTTGAAGAATGGAATGCTGATGGAAAATAGATACGTGGTTCCTCACAATCGATTCCTTCTGATGAAATATGCTGCCCATATAAATGTGGAATGGTGCAATCAGTCAAGATCAATAAAATATATGTTCAAATATGTGAACAAAGGTCACGATCGTGTCACTGCAGCATTTTATCAGAGTGCTGAAGTTGATGAAAGTGGGAAGAATATTGATGAGATAAGTATGTATTATGATTGCAGATATATTTCCCCATGTGAGGCTGCATGGAGAATATTTGGATTTCACATTCAATACAAATACCCTCCAGTTGAGAGATTAAGTTTTCATCTTGAAAATGAACAGACAGTTTTCTTTCAAGATTCTGATTCTATTGATGATGTCCTCAATAGACCAACGGTTCATGAAAGTATGTTTTTAGCTTGGTTTGAAGCAAATAAGAAGTATCCGGAGGCGCGGAAACTTACTTATGTTCAATTTCCAACAAGGTTTGTTTGGAAAAAAGCTACAAAAGAATGGGTCCCGAGGAAAAAAAATTTCTCAATTGGAAGAATTTTCTTTGTTCCTCCAGACAGTGGGGAAATGTATTATTTGAGATGTTTGCTTAATGTAGTGCGGGGTCCTACGTGTTATGAAGACATCAGAAAAATTAATGATGTTCAGTATGCTTCATTCAAAGATGCATGTTATGCTTTGGGGTTGTTAGATGATGATAAAGAATTTATTAATGGGATCATTGAAGCAAGCTATTGGTCATCTGCTGAATCTTTGAGAAAGTTATTTGTTACACTGTTAGCATCTGATTCAATGGGACGTCCAGAACTTGTGTGGAATAATTGTTGGATATATTTATCTGATGACATATTATATAAGCAACGATCAGTACTACAACATCCAGGTATTTAAAATTTTAATTTTTTAATATTTGTTTAATTTTTTCATAATATTTGAACTTTAGTTATTAAATATTCTTATAAATGTACAGAATTGCACTTGACCGATGAACAAATTCAAAGTTATTGTCTGGTAGAAATAGAAAAGTTGATGAAGAGTTTTGGAAGGACTTTACGAGAATTTGAAGGTATGCCATTTCCAAGTTCTGATTTCTTTCAGTCTAAGGAAAACAGATTGATAAATGATGAAATGAGATATGCCAGAACCAAATTGGAAAATGATCACAAAGTGTTTGTTAGCAAACTTACAGATGAACAACATAATATGTATCAAATTGTTTTGAATGCTATATCATCAGAGTCAGGTGGAATGTTTTTTCTGTATGGATATGGAGGTACTGGAAAGACATTTATATGGAAGACATTATCAGCAGCATTGAGATCAAAAGGAGAAATTGTGTTAAATGTTGCATCAAGTGGTATTGCTTCTATATTATTACCAGGTGGACGGACAACACATTCAAAATTTAAGATACCCTTAAATCCAAATGAGGATTCCACCTGCAACATTATCCAAGGAAGTCCACTAGCAAAATTGATTGTTAGATGCAAACTTATAATTTGGGATGAGGCACCTATGATGCACAAGTTATGCTTTGAAGCTTTGGATCGAACACTTCGAGATATAATGCGTGTTTCTGATTCATCAAGTGCACATAGAATTTTTGGAGGAAAAACAATCATTTTCGGAGGAGATTTCCGACAGATCTTACCAGTTATTCCAAAAGGAAGCAGACAGGATATTGTTCACGCCACAATAAATTCTTCTTATTTGTGGAAAGATTGCAGGGTACTGAGATTAACAAAAAATATGAGATTGTCAAATTTGGGTCCCAATGATGTAGCTGATGAGGTTGAACAATTTGCAAATTGGATTGCCAGTATTGGAGATGGTACAATCGGTGGCTCAAATGATAGACATGTAAATATTGACATCCCGGATGACATTTTATTGCAATGGTCAGAAGATCCAATTTCAGCAATTGTTGACGGTACTTTTCCATCATATGGTATTGATATTACAGATACAACTTATTTACAAGAACGAACAATACTTGCTCCAACTTTAAATGCGGTTGAATCTGTAAATCAATACATGCTTTCTTTGAACAAGGATGATTGCAGATTGTATTTGAGTTCTGACTCAACATGCAACTCAGAAAACAATACATGGTTGTTACAAGAAGTTCATACTCCAGAATTCTTAAACAGTATAAGATGCTCAGGGATTCCGAATCATGAATTATTTTTGAAAGTCGGTACTCCTGTTATGTTGTTGAGAAACATAGATCATGCAAATGGTTTATGTAATGGGACTCGATTGATGGTCACAAGGCTTGGCAAACATGTTCTCGAAGCAAGATTTCTCACTGGCAAAAATGCACAGCAAATGGTACTTATTCCAAGAATGTCTCTTACGCCTGTTGATCCAAGATTGCCATTTAAGTTTCAGAGAAGACAATTTCCTCTCATGCCCTCATATGCAATGACAATAAATAAGAGCCAAGGACAATCGTTGTCACATGTTGGTTTATTGTTGCAGAAACTAGTTTTCACTCATGGCCAATTGTACGTTGCTGTTTCAAGGGTTAGAAGTCGTAGTGGCTTGAAGATCTTACTTGATCATAATGATAGAAACACCACTGCAAATGTTGTGTATAGAGAAGTTTTTCAGAATCTGTAAATTTCATACTTTTTTTTTAATTATTCAGTATTATTTTTCATAATATATACTTATAGATTGTGTATGATTTAATTGAGAATTAATATCATTTTTAATTTGTTAAGAACTATATAAATACTTTTTATATATATGTCAATAATTTTTTGTATACATTTAATAATTATGATAGTCTTACAAGTAATTTTACACAATTTAAATACTAAACTATGTAAAATTACATAAAATTTTACATAATATTAATTTCAACTAATTTTTTTTTTCGTAAAACGCATTACGGAAATAACAATATGTTTCCACCGTGCAACGCACGGCTCACATACCGGTTTACTTCCACCGTGCAACGCACGGGCCGCGTACTAGTTATGAGATAAAGAGAGTATTATAATATAATCAATTATAATTAACTTTAATAGATAAAATTAAAACTTTAAGAAATTATATACTTTAATTATGAAATAATCAATCAAAATAATCAATTATTAACATGAAAAATAAAAAGTAAATTGTAAAAATAATTATAAATCTTAATTAGGTAGAATAAACACTAATTAATAATTTAAAAATTAAACTAAACTGTAAAAAAATGAAATTGAAAAAGAAAATAAAAATTAATGAATTAAAATATAAAAGAGATAAAAGTGTCCTAAAATAGTTTTCCACGTGACTACATCTACAGGAGGCCACTTGTACTGATATATTATGTCGCAGTGTCAACTAATTAAGTAAAGTGTCATTCCGACAATTATTTTCTTGGAGCAATTCTCCTATACATCATTTAAGGTGTAAAAACGCCCACACATCCATCAAACACATCGAGTCCATGTAGGTCAACTCAGACTAATGCGGATCAATCCACATAGGTCCGTAAAAAAATGATAAAAATCAGCATCGATCCTAATATTAAAAAGTATCATTTTAAATTTAAAAAGTATCATCTGTATTATTAAAAAGTAACTGGTCTGTTACTTATTTTATATGAGTTTATGTAGTTCAAATTGTAATTTTTTTTTGCAATTAATGTTTAGAGTTTAGGTTTGTAGGGTTCATGGTTTTTTTTTTGAGTTTTTTTTAGTATTTTTTATATTTTTTAGGGTTTTATGTTGTGTTTTTTAGGGTTAAAGTTTTTTTAGGTTTATTAATTTCAATTATGGGTTATATTTATTTAAAGAAAATAAATTCATTCACTTTTATTTTAGGGTTCACTAATTCCATTTAGGGTATATATTTATTTCAAAATTAGTTTTTTCTTTTATTTTCAATTACTATTTATATTTGTTTCGAAAGAATTAAATTAATTGTCGAGTGCAACGCACAAGCCCACGCGTTAACGACGGGTGAGTGCATTGCACGAGTCGTCAAATTTTAAAAAAAAAATTCATTCACTTTAATTTTAAGGTTTATTAAATCAATTTTAGGGTATATATTTATATTTATTTTTAAAAAAATCATTTCAATTTTAGGGTTCATTAATTGTATTTTACGGTATAGAATTTTGGGGGGAAAATAAAATAAAAAAACAGAATAATCACAAAAAAAAATTCAGAAAAAAATAAAAAATATAAAAATATAAAAAAATGGAAAGAAAAATAAAATAAAAACATTTCTAGCGCTTGTACCCCACGTGCTGGAAATGGGTCAGTTTTTTTTAGCTGTTGGACCTTATTAGGTTTCGATCAATCTGATAGGCCCAGACACATACATCACATGTGTACAGGAGACCCACCTCATTTTCTTGTTAGATAGTAGACATCCTTAGGAATGAGTGTTGGATTGTTTATGAATATTCAACTAATTACTGGTAGTATGAATAAAACAATTATTTTAGAATAGTTATAAAGGGAAAAAGTCATACGATCATTAGTGTTTTTTCGAAAATTTAAAAAATTCACTCCCTAAATAAACAATCTAAAACTCCATGTTATGACAAAATTCATCACATGTTTTTTTAAATGTTCTAATAATAACATTATCAAAAAAAGTTAAAATGATCTTTTTATAGTAAAAACTATTGGTTACACATAATATAAAATAAAAAATAAAAATGATTCTTTTATAGTAAAATAGACCAAACAACTATTGGTTACACATAATATAAAATGAAAGGTTAAAATGATCTTTTTATACTAAAAACTGTCAAAAAAAGGTATTCTTAATCATTTTCTTGATAAGTGTGATTCACACATAGTTACATTTGACGAACAATGTATTTTCACATTTTCGATAAATTTTACTATAATAAATGAAAATTTTAAACTATTTATCAAACATAGAATAGAATGGATAATTTATTTTCTGGGGGGAGACACATGAGAGTTATGTGAATTTTACCCATTTCTAAACTATTTAAATCTGACATAATTATAAAAAAGTTTGTTTGATCAAATAATAGCATATGAAATGAAATAACTGAGCACGTGGAACATTCAAAAAGGATAATTGACAGCTTTTAAAGACAGGCAGGCAGAACCCGAATCGATACAATTTGATTTATTTGTTACAATTTCTGTAATATTTGTATCTATTTTTGTGAAATATAATGTGTATTAATTATGAAATTGTAAAATACAAACTCGTATTCCATTAGTAACATAATTTAATTCCTTATTTTATTTCATTTATTATTAGCATGGTGCACTTTTTTTTTTCTTAGGGAAAAATTGATCATATATCATCGAACTTGCAAACATTTGAGATATTATATATCATTGATCATCTTCCGTAGACAACAAAAGAAAATTGAACCTCGAGCTATCATGTGTGCTGCGTTGTTGCACTCTCGTGGGATGTAGGCATGTAGTGATAGGTTGGTTTGCTTGGACATGTTTTGATGCAGGTTATTTTCCTTGTCTTTTTAAAGGAAAATAAGGATGTACGTAATTTGTGAAAGCTTTCTTTCTGCGAGAGAGCATGATAATTAATATACGCGATTTTATAAACGCTTTGGCTACAAACTATGAAACTAAGACCACAGCGCACAAAATGCACTTTCTCTTTACATTAAAGTTGGGATTCCTTCTCCAAATCCATACACATTCCCTCCATAAAATATACTTCTCCAAGCAATGAATAACATAGCCAAATTTATTCTCTCCACTCTTTAACTAGCTGATTGAGCTAGGATACATGCACTTATCATAACCTGCATAAACAAATTCAACACAAACAATTACAACTGAATCTAACAAGAACAAAAATTTGATGTCCAATGCTAATTATATTTATAACTTACTAGGACTAGTTGATGTGAGGGTGGCTGTCTGTGAGAAATCACAGCTCAATGGATTCTTATCCGATTTTTGATACACAAGATTCATGGCATACGTCGCGTGTGAAGCCACGGTTGCTGGTTCGAAACAAGCCCCTCCTGGTTGAATCGGACTACAATCTACGCCTTGTCCACACGCGTAGTCCAAACTCGCTTGCAATTCATCCTCTGATACCCCTGCCTTCGCCACACACCACGTTTCCTTTTTCGATTTTGAGCTAGGAGTAGGACCTGCTGGTGTTGGAGTTGGAGTTAGTGTTGGTGTTGGTATTGATGATGGAGTCTGCAAGCATGAGAAAACCATTTTACTCATATATATGCATTGGAATAATGCAATAAAACAATAGAGCTCAAAATGAAGTTGACCAAAGCAAAAATAAAAAAGAAATAGATAGTTGTCTAACCTGGCCAGTCTTGGTGAGTCCAACATCATATGTCATGGTTAAGTCGGGCTTAAAGAGCCCGAACGACCTCTCAGAAGTTGGCCCGGGCTTTTGATCTTCATCATACATGGCGAAAAGATAAGTATCGACAGATTTCCCGGGCATCAAGGGAGTCCCAACCATGGACCTCAAGTGCGCAATCAAGTTCTCATTGTAAGCCTTGGCATTCTCTATGCTTGGCCCAACCTCATCACTGTCTCCCTTGTACGGCCACCCAGTTTCGGCTATCACGATCTCCACGCCCTTGAACCCCATTCCATCTAATGCTGATCTAATTGCATCCACCTATATATAACACATTCATTACTCTAAAAAAAAACCCTAAATCTCAACCACATTGCATAACGATTATTGTTCAAGTCCAATTAGTTTTCATTCCCCTGTTTTTGCTCTGTTTTCCCCTGTTTTTCTCTGTTTTAAGAAACAACAAACTGAAACTAACCTGAGCATCAAACATGTTAGTATACTTAATCTTGGACCCGGTATCAACCCGGCCCGAGTTCGGCTGAAACAAGCAGAAGGCGAGAGTCTCGGGCCTCGGATCACTCCGGTAGGCGAAATACGGGTACGGATTGATAGCGAAGGGCGAGCCGGTGGCAGTGTTGAAGCTCAACAATCCCTTGAGCAGATCGCCGATGCTGGGATCGAAGCTGCCGGAAGACGGCGGGTCGGACTGCCGGAGAACAGCCATGGAGTGGACGGTTGAGACTTTGATCTTCCCGGCGAGGCCGGCGGAATCGAGGGCATTCTGGAGATTCTGCATCGCCGGCAGCAGCTGCGACATCAGATTCCGGTCATTGTACGACATGACCTCGTTGCCGACGTTGATGACGATAATTTTGGAGGCGGGGTAGAAGGGAACGACGTTGGCGTCGATCCAGTTCTTGGCGAAGGTGGGGTCGGACGCCATGCCCGGAATGTCGGAGTTGGATGCTCCGATCATGAGGCCGATGCCGGTGCCGGCGAAGGCCTTGATCACCGCCGGGTCCGACCCGTACAGCCGCACCTTCTCGATGGCGGAGGACTGGAGGAGCTTCGCCGTTGCTTCCGGCGGTGGGAGGTTGTCGGCGACTTGGCCGTAATTCACTCCCAGGAAGGACTCCGATTCTGGGAAGAAAATAAATAAGTAAATAAATAAAAATTCAAATGTTGATAAAGAAATAATGACTCCTACTTAACAAAGAAAAACGTTAGTTATATGATTCTTGAAAACTTACGGGAGAGTGGAGTGAAGCTGAAGATGAAAAGGGACAGAAGCAGTGAATAGTAGAGTAAGATTGTCATGGCTGAAATCTGTTTTCTTTGTTGGAAGAGAGAGAGAGAGAGAGAGAGAGAGAGAAAAGCTTGCAGAAGTAGAACGTGGGAGTGTTAAAATCTGAGTTTGTGCATATGAATTACCATCACCACGAATAAATACGGAGTAGTTAGTAGAGTAGAAGAAGATTCTTTGTTTTACTCGTAGGATATTGTTGTGATTTGCTGAAATTGGGAGGGTAGAAGAGGCATTAGGCTCTAAATTTAGATGTGGCGAAACCGTGAAAGGTCGGTGGATTCAAATTCAATTATTCGAATATTTGTTTGGAAACTTGCTAGTTAAGTAGGAAAAATGGCCTCCATAGTAGCCGTTGCGTTGCTTATTGAAATGGTGATATTTAGTTTTATTTTTAAAATTATGAAATTACTATAATGTATATTTTATAAAATTCTTATTTTGCTAATGATCTAGCAAAATGGGTTAGTTTAGAAAATTTTAAAAGGTATAGACCATTTGCATATTTCCCCTGAGCACTCCAGCATATTTGAGAAGTGATGTCATTCTACATCATTGTTGAAACATCATACACCAAACAAAATGTAATTCTATGATGAACAATTGCAAAATGGCACCTTCCTATTGGACAAAGGTTGGAATGGTCGTCACTCGTCAGGCTTCATTTTAAGTTTTTTACCAATTTTTTTTAGTGTTATGGTTAGTATATATTTTAGGGTTATATTCCTAACTATTTTGGAGAGTGCGGTTGGAAATAGAAGAATCCAACTGCTGGCATAGTGATTTTTGCAACCATATATGTGACAATATTTAGATCTAAAAGGGTCAGTGAGTAAACATACTCCCAAGTCATTTTAAAATATATGTGACAATATTTGATCAGTTAAAATATGGAATGCAGTTCTGTTTTGAAATAAAAGATCTTGTCCGCGATGAGTTGTCTTCTGTTGTGATGGACCGATAGAGTTAACTTTGAATAATCAATTATCGAGTTCTACTTAATATTCTCAGACTTTGATTTAATGAGAACTGCTCACCTACCCATTATAGGCACGACCGCACGAGTTAATGTGTCCACCGCTGATATGTCGATGCCACATGGTTGGAGAGTCAACTTTCTAATTTTACAATATTCCTTTTCAATCCGTATTCTAAGAATAATAATATTATAGTTTATTTCCATTTCCTTAAATTTAAATATTTCCTTAATTAATCCTCAAATCACTAAGGAATAACTTATGTAAATTGACGATTTTTTTATTAATTCATCATCTTTATGAATCACGAAATTATCAGAACTACACCATTAAAATATTTTCTTAATTAGTCCTAAAATCACTATGGAATAAACAGTGCTACTGACTATTTTTCATATTTTTAAACTACACCATTAAAATATTTTTTTAATTAGTCCTAAAATCACTATGGAATAAACAATGCTACTGACTAATTTTCATATTTTAAAACCCAGCTACGTAATAGGCGAAAGAAATAGTACAGAAGAATCACTCTGTACATTAACGGTTTAACAAAAGATTGATTTTTGGTGTATATAGGGGGTAATAGGCGAAAGATGTAAGATTTTTTGGTGTATATAGGGGGTAATAGGCGAAAGATGTAAAGATTATTTATCTCTCATATGAAGTTATATGGCTTATCAAGAATTAATAAATAAATAAATAATTAATTATGGACTAAATTATATTGGGTTAATTAATATGGAGCAGTTTTATTATATCTGCTATTTGATGAAAATAGTGGGCTTATAGGGAATAACAGTGGGCTTATGGGGAATAACAACCAATTACCGTAAAACTGGATCCAATTCTTGATATAAAAGATATTCTCTACGATAGATAATAGAAAGAGATATTAAGGAGGTGAAACACGATTTATTATTCTTCTCAAGAAATTCATCGGTGCAGTTACAGATTTCTTCATGGAGAAAAGTACACAATTTTCTATTAACTATGTGATTATATGAGAATCATTAATTTCAAGATCCTATAATTTTCTCATAAAGTACTGTAGAAAACTAGAATGATTTTACAAAAGAAACAGAAGAAAGAAATATGGGAAAGCTGCAGATTGATTTTAATATTTTTGATCTAATATAATCATTTTATCTAAGAAATCTATATATTTTTATAAATAATAATAAAATCAATATATATATATATATATTATTGTGATGGGATTACTTCGTTGTGTGAATAAAAATTAGATTATACTGTTACTATTTTTTTTATTGGCCAAAATTTGATTTGATAGGTAAAACAAAACCACAACTTTGCAATTGTCTTTATTAAATTTTATAGATAATAATTAAGTTGAGATCAATAGAAAAGATAAACCTTTTGATAAATTTTGTTGATACAATAATTGAATTTTGGGTACGTGAATTGCAAATAGTTTAGGGGTGATGATAATAAAGATGATGATAATTATTAATAAATGATGAATTAATGAAAAGCATTCCCAATGGCTCATTTATTTAGATACATAATATGATTTATGTATCAAATGTTGGTACATCCCCCGTTAGGGAGACATCCCAAATTAAAACGAAGTTAAACCAAAATTTATTTACACAGCATTTTTCCTAAGGGCTTGTTTGCTAGGGGTGATAAGGGACTGATAGATATCTACGACATCCTAATAGGTTGTTTAGTTCAAAGTTCAAAGCTCTTTATTAAGTAAGGGGCCAAGTATTTCTATTTTCTAACAACGATATGCAGGATTCAGTATGATTCTGTATCCCACCTCCTAGGTGGGATGTGTAATACAGAAGATCATTATTATAATTATTGAACTAAATTGCCCCACTCCATATTAATTAATGTCTAATAATAAATTCTCTCTTACCTAGTATAAGAGGCTATTTTTGGATTGTAATTATATGAGAATTTTAATACTTCCAACCAAACAGTAGATTATATATGTATATATTTTATAAATATTTTAATATATTCAAGCAAACATAATATTGATACCTAATATATCAAAGACATCTTAATCATAGATATCATACGTAATCTTATCCTTTCTAGCAAACGAGCCCTGAATAAAAGAGACGACCACAGGTGTGCAGCACTCTGACAGGAAGACCAACGCGTGTATGCCACAAGTTGTGCGAGTAGCAGGTGCTGTACACTCTCTTTTTTTTTATTCTTTTTTATTCTACAAGATGTCTTCTTCTTCTTTTTTTTTTTCTTTCTTTTTCATTCTTTCTATTAATAATATATTGTATATTATTGTATGCACAATATTTTAATACTATATTTTATATTTTAATATAATTTCAATTAATCTGATAAAATTACCAAAAATTAAGATAGAAAATGAAAAAAAGACACTACAATGATTTAAGAAATTAAGAAACATCACATATATTTAGAAAATTAAAAATCAATACAACAATATTAGGGAAAAAAAGCATACTTGGATGGCATAAACCACTTTTTCTCATCTTTCGTTTTTTTTCTTATCCATTTGTTTATTTTTTTCGTTGGCTACACGAGGGACCCCAAGAGATTTAACATCTCGAGTCAATATAAAATCAAACTACGAGATAAGAAACAACATCACAAACTTCAAACCAACTTGATTGAGCACATCTAAACAAGCTATATATGACAATAATAATTTTAATAATTAATTCGTTTATGAAGTTTTTTTTTATGTACTTCAATATATTTTATTTTATGCATCGTTTGTGTTTTATTTCCCAATTTTTTACTCATCTTTCTTGTATAAATAAAAAAGTCATTCTTAGTTTTGATGATTTAGTTGTTATAAATTCATTTTTAAAGAAGTTATGATTTGAATTTTTAATAAATTAAAAAGATTATTGAAATATTAATTAATTTAATTATATATAAAAGTAAAAATATATAAATATAATATTTATGAGTTAATTACCTCTAAAATCATATATAATTTTTACCCCTTTTTCATTTTTAATGTCAAATTTTAGTTTTTTTTTGTAATTTTAACATAAATTTTAACTTTTTTGTAAATTAGGCACCCCCTTAATTTTTAGTTGAATTAAAATGGTGTTGAATTGAAATTATAAATTTTCATTTATGCAGTAATCATATATTGTGTTAGTTCCATTGACAATATGACATCGGATGCCATAATTTCACCGTCGGGACAATTTACTTCAATCGAAAATAATGTAGATGTCTAATTTACAAAAAAGTTTCAATTTATAGTAAACTTATAAAAATTAAAAAGTTATGTTTATAATAAATATTAAGTATAAAAGTCGTGATTTTAGAGGTAATTAACCCTAATTATATTAGATCTTGACCTAATTATTTTTTCTAGTAAAAAGTTGCTCATCATGTATAGGGATGGCAATGGGTGACGGACCCTATGGGTACCCGTAAAAATTAACTACGATGGGTAGGATAATTACCCACTTAATGGGTACGGGCACGGGCACGGGCACGGGTAATTACCCACAAATTTTGACGGGTACGGGTGCATGAATGGGTACCTTAGTACCCAACCCGCCCCATACCCATATATAATAATAATAATAATAATAATAATAATAATAATAATCATAATAATATTATTATTATTATTATTATTATTATTATTATGTATTAAATTATACTGTGATATGATATTATTTGTTGAAAATTTTATGGCATTATTATGTTTGTATTTTTTTTATGAAATGTTGCATTTTCATGAAGGGTCTTTGTATTATATTTTAATCGAATTATGATTTAGTTTTAATCAATATTTTTAAAATTATAAATTATTTAATCATAATTTTGAATTATTTAATGCAAATAATATTTTCTAAATAAATATTCAATAAATAGTTTGTGATAAAGAAATTTGTATGTTTATATATTTTATTTTTAAAATATGACCCTTGTTAGAACTAAAATGAAAATTGAACACGAATAAAATTTGGACTAATTGAAATATTAATTTGTAACTTATGTTATTTATTCTTACACACATACACACATATTGTAAACTTGATAAATAAATTATTATAAAGATTACATCTTACATAAAATAATATTTATTTTTAAAACATATACGATAAAAAAAATACAAATATAAGTATGTTTGAATGATTATAAAAAAATGCCATTAAATTAATTAGAAAAGATATTATTAATTTTATGTCACTATGAGATGTTCGTCAATATATGTACATTAAAAAAATATTTATTTATTATATATGCACAAACATATATAGAGAAATAATCTATAATAAAAAAGTTAGAATTTATAAACATAATTTAATCTTTTTTTACCTCTTTTTAAAAATAAATAGTTATTTTACTCCATCATCTATATGAATTACATATCGTATTCAATATATTTTTCATATATTTAAAGTATACACATAATATATATATGTGTGTGTGTGTGTATTTAACTACGATTTTTTTATATTGTAACTTATAAAAATATTTTAAAATTTATTAAATAATATAAAATATTTCTCGTGAATCGCATAAAAAATAGTTAAAATACGCATAACGGGTACGGGTATGGTTAGTTAAGTACCCAAAAGATATGGGGACGAATATAAAAATTAATATCCAGCAGATATGGGAACGGGTACGAGTATTTTTTCAAAATACGGGTATAAAAACGGTTACCATAATACCCTACTCATACTCTACCCATTTCCATTCCTATTTACGATGTATACTCTGTGATCAAATTTAAATGCAATCTCTACTTTATCATGGCATGCCTAGATTCTTCTCAAAAGTATTCAATATATGATTTCTCCTTACCCATTAAGAAATCACTTTTTCCCCCCTTTAGGGAATTGGATTTTTGACGAGGAAAAATGAAAGAAAAATAAATAATTAAATAAAAACATTAAAAAGGATATTGCAGGAATTTAAGCAATTGTGAAAAAGCAGTCACTTTGCATAATCCTAGAATAATGGTCGTTGCTTGGGGTAACCTAACAGTGGGCACAGCCGCACAGGCGAGTTAACATCATAATTCAAATTCCATTAATACTTTCTAAGCTGATCTCACTCTAAAATTTGCCTCGTGGTTGAATTTTCCGTATTATTTTCGTGCTTTTATTAAAAAAATTAATTTATTTATAACACTTTTATGTATAATTAAAAAACAATTGTGGAATTTTATTCATAAAAAAAAAAGAGAGAGAAAGTAAGCAAGAGCGAAAGAATTATATATGGTTGCTTTAAAAAGGTATTAGTCATCGTGTACGATCCTTGATTTTATTTTTAAATCTAATTTAATTCGTGGTTCGTATTGATTTATATTTTATGTTGATGATATGAAATTATTATTTTAGTTGTGATGTGAATTTATAACATAAAATATGGATGTTGATCAAATTAAGTACCAATTAATTGTAGTCAGACAGCATAATTCCCTAGCAAGTAATCTCTTTAACAAGATTATATTCTAGAGTATCGGTTCCTTCACGTGCAATAAAATAAAATAAAATAAAATAAATTTTGGTTGCATATCTTAGTTCCCCAATTTTATTTTCTTTCAATTAGGTTTATATTAAGTTCACGAGTGTTAAAAATAATGATTAAATCTAGATGTGTTGAAATTGCTCAATAACTGTAAATAAAAGAATGAATCGAAGTGCTATCAATATGTCTAGACAAATTCCCTAAAAGTTTGAAATAAAAAAGAACATAGACAAGTTGTATGATTTGAGCCTCGCGCACGAGAGTTATATTGTTTGGTTAGAATTTTATGTTACTCTAGCTAGGACCCTAGACCCTAGTAATTAATTTTCGGGAAATTCTAACCTACCCATGAGGGGAGTACCCGAAGTGTCCACATAGACCTATTGGGACACTTCAAAGTGTCCTAATAGATCTATTAGGACAATTTGAAGTGTCCCAATAGGTCTATGTGGACACTTCGGGTACTCCCCTCATGGGTAGGGTAGAAAAGCCCTTAATTATCACTCTTGGAGAGTGAAGTACATAAAAAAAAAACTATTGAATTCGTAATTCTATCATGTAAGTATGTAACGCTCCAGAGATCCTAGACACTGGGTTGAAATTTTATGTTACATTTTTTCATGTTTCACCCCTTTTTTATTATTAAATTTATGATTTTAATAATATTTATTATAAAATAAAAATTAATTATAATATAAATAATCATATTTAGTCAACATCTATTGAAACAAAACATGAATTAAAAAAATTATAAAACATAATTTTAAAAAAATCAACAATAATAATGAATTATTAATTAAAAATTAAAAATTAGATATAAACCCTAGTTGGATGGAGTAACCTTAAAAACAATCATAAAATTAAAATAATAAAATTGAAGAAAAAATACAAGAAAAACTCATAATTTGAAAGTGTAACACAGAGTGTGTTTGAGTGTAACAGGAAATTCCATTTGCTCGAAATTGCACCTAATAAAGTATATGAATCAAGCATGATAAATTCTAAATATAATCCCCATTTTACTGGTTACATTTCCCATTATCTTTACATTTAGCCCCCAATACTTAAAACCTTATCATAGTCCTTTGCCCACTATATGATGCAGATCTTACACAGGTTTGTATCTGGTTCCAACGGGATATGATGGAAATCTCTAACTCAAATCTCACAATGCAGACGAACCAAAGATCACGAACAGTCTCGACCCAACTATGATTGTTGGAAACTCAAACTATGGATTGGATTGAATGACGCAACAAAAAGGGATGAATATTTGTTTGATAAGTCGGTTAAAGAATTCACGTAGAATTCAGAATAAATTATCCACAGAGAAAATATAATTCAATATCAAGAATAATCAAAAGTTGTCTCAAAATAATAACCTAGATCCTTATATAGGTGGGACAAAAATAAACAAAGCCCTAATAAAGTTCTAAACTGAATAGGAAACAAAGAAAGCCCAAAAGCATAAAAAATCCGAAAATAACACAAAAAATCCAAAAATAATAAAATATTCACGACCTCACTCGCGATCATGTCACCCGCAAATCTGCTCACGACTCCACGTGACACCTACGTGGCACGATATTCACGACCTCAACTCCATTCATGACCGTGCTCGCGAATCCTCCATGGACACACCCCCTCTTAGTCGCGAGCTTCTAGAAACTGGCCTTGATCCGACTCGCGAGTGACATGTAGCTCGTGAATCCCAAGCATGACTCCTTAGTCTTATTCATGATCTCTGTCCATTAGGCGTCCTTTGTGCGAATTTCTCGGACACTCGAACTTGATCCTCAGCGCCCCACTTAGGACTGTATCACTATAGCCCCTACCTTTTGTCTATAACTAAAACATGAGAAACAATGAGACATAAATTACAGCTATCTACACACCCCACTTTTTCTATATATTAATTAATAACTAAAAAAGGACAGAACGAGACATAATTCTTATCCCTCCATGTTTTCATAACTAAAAAAGAAATATAAATGATAAGACATGTAGATTCATCAATTTTTTTGTCGGCATTCTTCCACTAAATTTGTTTGAATTAAAATAAATTAAGTGGAAATTAGGAATTGTTGTATCTTATGCAAACTCTATTTTTTGACCTCGGAACTCTCGCGAACTTGATGAAGCTTTTTTTTTTGTAACAACGTTGATTATCATCATCCGCTTTCATGAAGAGGTGAATTCAGAAATGCAAGAGAATTTTTGTAAATTAATGTTTGTGTGAGTACATTAAATAAGTTAAATATTATAGATGTTTGAATGCATTAAATGAGGATAAATTTGAAAAAAATGTGAATTAATCTTGAATTTGTAGAATGGCACTTTTTTTAAAAATAAAATTAAAATTTCAGAATAACACTTGTTAGTGCCATCATTATGCAACTAAGTATGTTTTGGTGAGATATCTTCGATAATATGTGCTTGGATATGTGCCTGAAGACAAAAGTTCCGTTGTTCAAGTTTTGAAGAACAGTTAGTGAACTGTTTGCTCTGATGTTCCAGACATACCTAGGAACAGTTTAATTATAGCAATTTCCATAATATGAAGATCTTGCGCCGATCCGGTTTGGGAGGTCAAGATACGATCAATTGACTGTCTTGTGGTGTAGATACTGTGCTGAATTTGACCCTACTTTGCAAGGAAAACATCTACACACATTTGAGAAGATCACAAACCATTATTCACATACCATATTGCTGGCGGTTGAAGATCGACGTCAATCCAAGAAGTGAAGCTATAAAGAAGACCGATTCATTGCAGCAATCGATGCCCACTTAATTAGATTCTCTTAGAATATTATTTGAGAGTCATTTCATTTGTGATCTATGTATTAGCTAGAAGTTCTTCCCTAAACTGTTCAACGTGATAGTCTAGCTTTTGAGTGTTTTGAGTGAAACACGTGAGGGGTTTTATTAATCCTTTTACTACGTAATCTCGGGAGAGATTGTAAGTTGAAGTCGTGGGTAGCTAGAGGGAGTTTAGTGTCACGGTTGTGAGGGGATCTCACAGCTTTCGTTTAGTGAAAGAGTTCGTGAAGGAGAACGGGCGACATAAGGAAGGAGTCATATATGTGTAAGATCTTAAATATACTTCATGAAGGAGTAGTAAACGAAACTTCAAGTTTGGGCGAAGTTTCCCCAGAGTAGGTTGATTAACCGAACTGGGTTACCAATCTCGTGCATTATTTACTGCTTTTTATTTACTGTTCTTACATCTGTTCCCAACACATCTAAGAACACTTGTGTGCAGTACATACATAACACACTTTGCACGGATTGCGTTATTACAATTGGTATCAGAGCAGGTCACCAGTTATACATGTGTGATCTTGGGTTATTAATCCATGTTTTTATGTTTGTTTTACTAAGATAGACACGATGAAAGAATGAGCATCAATAGTGCGACCCCCTTTCCTTGATGGCAATAATTATGCATACTGGAAAGCTAGAATAACTGCGTTCATTAGTTCGATTGATGAACGTGCCTGGAAGATGGTGACTAAAGACTGGAAGCCTCCCACAAAGAAAGATGAAAAAGGGAAAATTGTTATGAAGCCTGAAGAAGAGTGGGACAATGATGACTACCAGGTTATGGGTTTGAATACTAAAGCCATGAATTCTATTTTCTCGGCTATTGACATGAATGTCTTCAAACTTATCTCCACTTGTGACAAAGCTAAGGATGCGTGGGACATACTGCAGACCACCTATGAAGAAACAAGCAGTGTTCGTGCCTCACGGATGCAACTACTCACCACCTGATTCGAGAATCTTAGGATGGATGAGGCTGAAAAACTTGCTGATTTTAATGCCAAAATATGTGACATTGCAAATGAAAGCTTTGCTCTTGGAGATGCCATTTCCTAAGAAAAACTTGTTCGAAAAGTTCTTCACTCTCTGCCCAAAAAATTCACCTACAAAGTCACGGCCATTGAAGAAGCCAAAGACGTAAGTAAGATGAAGTTGCAAGAATTGATGGGGTCCTTGTGAACCTTTGAAATAGGTCTGATAGAAGAAGAAGTTGTGCAGAAGAAAAGCATCACTTTTCAGGTGGGCTCCAGTACTGATGTTCCCAACAATGTTCCTGACAAAACTGACCTTGCAGAGTCAATTGCTATGCTATCTAAAAACTTCTCAAGGTTTGCAAAGCGCTATAAGAAGTCAACTCAAAATAATTCTGGCAAGAACAAGTTTTCTAAACCTCGAAAAACTAAGGATGAAGAGCCAAATGGAGACAGAAATAAGGAATTGAAATGTAGGGAATGTGGTGGTTTTGGTCATTACCAAGCTGAATGTGCTAACACTCTGAAAAAGAAGAACAAATCATATTGTTCCATCTTAAGTGAAATTGATGATCCTGATGATAGTGGAAGTGATAAAGAATGTGTAAGCAATCATATTGCTTTCATGACACATTCAATCAAAGAATCTGTACCTGATTCTATTCCTGATGATAAGGCTGAAAAGACATCTGAATGCAGCGATGATGAAGAATTTACTAAAGAATCAACCATGGAAGCATACAAAAAACTGCACTCAAGTTGGATCATGGTGGTTAAAGTCAATGAAGACCTGCTGAAAGAGAATTTCGATCTCTTGAAAGAAAGAGATAATCTTTCTATTCGCCTCAATGAATTGCAGAATGAACTGTTGCAGTCCAGGAACAATACCAATACTCAGACTGGTGAACTTCAACACCTAAAGAAGCTTGTCAAAATGATGAACTCTGGATCATCTCAGCTTGATGAAATTCTCTCTAAGGAAAAGAGTCATCAGGATCATACTGGGCTTAGATACAATGGTGGTCAGACATATGACCAATTATGTCACGGACAGACGTCTGGAACAAAAAATTCAACAGTTCCAAAACCAAAAGTTGAGTCAAAGAACAAGCAGCAATGAAAGAAGTCTCCTCAAAAGACACGTATTTGTGTGCCATTACTGTGAAAAACTAGGTCACATTCGACCTCATTGCCTTTGGATCTGTGTTAAACAGAATGGTGGAGGAGTTTGTCAAGTACATGACATCTGAATTTGAAATGAGTTTGGTAGGTGAACTAACCTACTTTCTGGGGCTTCAAGTGAAATAAAAAGATGATGGGATCTTTGTTTCTAAAACAAAGTATGCAAGAAACTTGATCAATAAGTTTGGTATGGAAAGTTGCAGTACAAAGAGAACACCTATGGGAACACATTTGAAAATGTCAAAGGATGAAGCGGGTGTGTCTATTGAGCAAACCTTGTATAGAAGTATGATAGGTAGTCTGTTCTACCTGACTGCAAGTCGGCCAGATATCTACTATAGTGTTGGAGTGTGTGCTCGATACCAATCCGATCCTAAAAAAAGCCATTTGAAGGCTGTCAAGAACATAATTAAATACATAAAATGTACTTCTGAGTTAGGATTATGGTTTTTCTATGATACAAACCCTAGTTTGATGGGGTTTTGTGATACAGATTGGGCTGGTTGTACTGAAGATCGGAAGAGTACTTCAGGAGGATGTTTCTTCATTGGAAACAACATGGTTTCATGGTTCAGAAAGAAATAGAATTCTATTTCGCTGTCTACGACAGAAGCAAAATATATTGCAACTGGAAGTTGTTGTACACAACTCTTATGGATAAAGCAGATGCTGCTTGACTATGGTGTGCCACAATCTATTCTTACCATATTCTATGACAACATGTGCGCCATAAATATTTCAAAGAAACCTGTTCAGCACTCTCGGACAAAGTATATAGATATTCATCACCATTTCATTCATGAACTGGTTGAAGATGGACCACTCATGATTGAGTATGTTAGAACAGATGCCCAACTTGCGGATATTTTCACAAAGGCGCTTGATAGTGGAAGATTTGAAACACTTAGATCCTCCTTGGGTCTTTGTGTTCTCTAAACTTCTCCTTTGAGAGAAGTATCTCTGTACAGTCTTGGTCCGTGATGTATGTACAAAGAATGTAAAATGACCAAGTGTTTTATGGTCTATTCAAATGTGTGCCTTCAAGTGTGCCTGACAGTTGCAAGCACTGTACGAGCGGTTACTTTTTAACTGCAACGGCTAGTGGAGCCTTATTTCTCGCGCCATGATCGGTTGCATTCCCCGAGACGTGCAGAGATATGATGATTATGGGATGTGATAGTTAATTTTGGAAATTACTTTTTTAATTTCCTAATTAAGGGTTGAAGATCAGAATTTTGAAACTATTCAAGGCATACGAATCTTTTCAAAATTCCTCTGCAATTTCTCTCTCAAACCCTCAGCTCTCAAGCTTTTTCTCCTCTGTTTTCAATGGCAGATAAATTAAGATCTTCTAAACCCTTGTTTTTCAAGACGCCAAAGATCAACACATCTAATCTTTAGAAAGCTTTAGGGGAATTGTCGAAACCCCTGATTTTTTCACAATCTGTTCTAGCGACGTCTGGTCCAGAGAAAGAAGAAGTTGTTACCACAGATGTTCCTCAGTCTGTGCCTCCTACCTCGTCTCCACCCAGTGCTCCTCTTTCTGGGTCTATTGCTGAGACAATCGAGGAACCCCAAATCGCTTCTAGGGTTTCCGTCGAGCCATCTTCGCCACCATTAGAGATGACAAAAGCTATTGAAGCTTCAATTGATGCTACTCTGAATGTTGATTCGTCGTCAATTGACGAATTCACTACCTCCATTGATGCCATGAGGCTTCTTTCTGCTCCTGTCCCATTAGTTTTCATTCATTCGCAAAGTGACACTCCAGTTATCACTATTCAGGTTCTGATTGGAGAAGTGTCTCCGCCTGTTACTGCTGATCATCTCATCCAGTCTGAAGGTAGGAAAGTTGATGTTGATGTGGAAATTGAGGATGTCGATGTTGATGTCTCCTCCCCTATCTCTCAGTCTGTTCCACCCGAACTGGAACAAGGAGAGCCCACTACTCACTCTCGCGGTGTGAAGCGAAAGCTTCAACTTGTGGATGAACAAGAGGAATCTCCTATGGCGGATGCCAATTCTGACGATGATGAGACGCCTATTGCTCATGTCAAGTCTAGAGTCCTGGAGAAAATTGCTCGGAAAAAGGGTCAGTCTTCCAAGGCCCCCAAAAAGGCTCCTACTAAGAAAAGTTCTTCTAAAAAGGTTGCTGCCAATAAGTCCTCTGCAAAAGGCACCTCTACCTCGGTCTCTGCTAGACGTGTGATTCGGAGTGTGTCTAAGAGAATGCTAGGATTGGCCTCGTCCTCACAATAGTCGTTAATGAAGAATGCCAGAGCCCCTTCTCCTTCGGAGGAAGAAGCAGATGTTGTGCCTAAGGATGTCTCAGACAGTTTCGACTCTGAATCAGGTGTATTTGATTCGGGTAAATTTTTATTTGCTTTCCATCAAAATCTTTTTAAGCTGGTGGTTGGTCGCTCTCTTATTTCCGAGTGCTGTTTGGTTCAGTTTGATGTTGAGGGAACTGGTGTGGTCCAATTATTGCATGATTTGCGTCTTGATAAGTCTGTATATGATGCACCTGTGTTTGTTGCTGCTGTTGTGCATGAGTTTTATGCCAACTTATCTGAGTCCATTAGGGAGGTTACATCTGATCATGCCTTCTCTATTTTTGTGCATGGACACTGGATAAGTTTTTCTCTTACTATTCCTATTTGGGGCGTGCTCATTCTATTGCCCCTGAATCTGTACCTAATCTCGATGAGATTGTTGTTGACCTAACGGGAGGAAGTCGTCTCATGTGGCCAAAGGGGAGATCTCTGTTGGCATCTGACCTGAGTGTGAAGTACTCCATCCTTCACAAGATTGCGGTCAAAAATTGGCTTCCCAGCAAGCACCGATCATCATTAGGTAAAACTTTGGCAGTGTTGTTGTACAAGATTGGAACACAAGTGGTGTTCAACCTCAGACAGATCATTTTTGATCATGTGTGTCCATGCCGAGTCTACTCGAAGCCAGCAATCATTGGGGTATCCAAGAATGATCTTCTCCATCATAATGACTCATCATGATGTGGTGACTGCTGAGGATATATACGAGCTTGAAGAGCCCACATTGGTGATTAGTCACAAGCTCTTCTCCGCCCAACATGCTTGTGACATTCCTGCTGGAGACGCTGCCTAAGATCCTGCTCCTGAGCCTCCGTCTGTTCCTAACAGACCTGCTCCACAATCTTCTGTTAATGTTGTTTTCTTTGACAGTCATATTCAATCTCTGGAGCGAGAGGTGAACTTTCTGGATAAAGCCATAAGGACAATCCGAACTCGAAAATAAGAGTTGGAGTCTCTTTTTGATGGATCTTTGAGCATGACATTTGGCTTTACCTCTCCTATTGATGTGCCAGGATTCTCTGCTACAGGAATCTCTTCTGTTGCTGGCCATGCTGCTGTTGATGAGGGGATTCGTGAGAGATTGTAAGTTGAAGTCGTGGATAGCTAGAGGGAGTCTAGTGTCACGGTTGTGAGGGGATCTCACAGCTTTCGTTTAGTGAAAGAGTTCGTGAATGAGAACGAGCGACATAAGGAGGGAGTCCTGTATGTGTAAGATCCTAAATACACTTCATGAAGGAGTAGCAAAGCAAACTTCAGGTTTGGGCGAATCCCCCCAGAGTAGGTTGATTAGCCGACACTTCAAAATTTTGAACTTTTAACCACACATATAGATGTGGTAAAAAATACACTCATGTTTGATTGAAACTGTTTCTCATACATAATATAACTGTTAACATATGTCACTATATTTCTGTAGAAAAATATTTTTACCCACACACATAAATATGTGTGGATAATTCATAGAGCATTACCAACACATATTTATGTGACTAAAAGTATAAATTATGTGTCTAAACATGTTTGCTACATATGCAATGATGATGTGGCGCCATGTCATCCAACGTGACATGTGGCATACGATAATTTTTATGTGTCGGTATAAATTGTAATTATGTGTAAGCATTTTTCAATAATTAATAATATTAAAATAATTATTATTTGTAGATTTAAAATATGTATTATCCGTGGATATTATTATTTTTATTTTAAAACTACAATACGAAAAATTATATATATATATATATATATAAATTAAATACTATCAAAACTGCACAAATGTTTTATCATTCAAAATCAAATCATATTACATCATACATTAATCACATATTGATATATAATAAAATTACACAACGTAAAATCCATAAAAAGCTTCATTCCATATCTCTCCCTAATTTGCAGCCTAATGTAAATCTATTCGCTTGAATGAGCCGACACCATTCTGACCAAGCCTTTATCCATCAGGTCCTTAATTGCTTTCCTCAGCAATGATCGATTGGAACAATTAAACAAAAATATAAATATAAATCAAGAACCATATATACATTTATTCTTTAATTTGGTCTTACGTCATCTATATATATTTGGAATTATTAATTTTTCAATAACCATTTACGTATTTATACGTGTGTATCATTTATATGGACATCTGTAGTTAATTAATTTATGAATTAAAAATGTAACATAAGCACAAATAGTTCAAAATTTGTCTTTTATACACATGAATACGTACTTAGTAATTATACGTGGTTAATTATTTATTTAAATAATTTTATGAAAAAAAATAAAATTCTACATATAAATAAAATATTTAAGAGGAATCATAAGTCATGTTGCCAAAAATTTACGTGGACTTTTAGCGCTTATTTATATTAATTAGTGATAACGTGTGGTCAAAAATTTTATTAAATTTGTATATAAAAAATATTTATATTAAGATACCACAGGAATACAAAATTTAAATGAAATTGTGAACTATGTGGCTAAAAATTTATTTTTACCCACATTTTTATATAAGTAATGATTATGTGATTAATATTTTTTTAAAAAAATTACCCAAAAAATATTTATTTTAAAATGTCAGATATACTTTACAAAAATATAAATTTAAAATTTTCATTTACCCACACATTTACATAACTAATAATTATGTATGATTAATTATTTTTTTAAAATATGATTTATTTTAAAATTTGGCCATAAAAAACTGAAACGAATTTGGAATTCAATTATAAAAAAAAGGTTAAAGGCCAAATAGGCCCTTGTACTATTTGGGGGGGGAACAAATAGCCCCCGAACTATTTTTTGTCTCGATTGAGCCCCTGAACTTTTATTAAGAGTTCAATCAAGCCCCTCCGTCACACCCCTCACTAACGTCTCTGTTAGGGTTGATTCAAAACGACGTCGTTTTAATCAAAACGACGTTGTTTTGATCCTGAAATTAAAAAAAAAATTCTCTCTCTCTCTCTCTCTCTCTCTATATATATATATATATATATATATATATATATATATATATATCTTTCTTCAACAACGCCAATTCACAGCAGTCGGGCACCCCTTTCATAAAAAAACGAATTCATAATTTCTCTCTCTCTCTCTCCTCTCTCTCTCATCAAAAACGAATTCGCTCAAGAATTACAGCTGCAAGAAGTCATAATCTCCTCTCTCATCAATCTCCCACCAAAAACCGCCGTGAAAGTCGGGAATTAGGAATTTTTACAGCTGCAAGAAGTCGTGAAAAAGTGGTGGAATTAACAGTTGTTGAATGGTCTCATTCGATTCTTCCCAACTGCCCGACAAACCCAATTACTATTAGCCCACAAAATTGGGTGGTAGAAATCGCTCCACAAAGAAACGGGGAAGAGGAAGGAAGAATTTTTTTTTTAGGGCAAAGGTACAAAAAATCACTTGAAGTATTTGTGAATTCCCGGTTAGACACTTAAAGTATGACTTAGCCCACTTAGACACCTAAAGTTTTAAACTCAGAACATCCATGCCCCTCCGTCCACTGAGTTAAAATCGAACGTTAATGAGTTGAAACGGCGTTTATTTATGAAGCAACGGTGCACGGTTACTGCATTTACAAACCCTTAAACATAAAAAAAACCCTAATTCTCAATTCCTAACTCCCCAAATCTCCCCAAATTCTTGAGAGCAGATCCAAATTTTTGAAGTTTCCATCCCTAATTCCTAATTTGAAGAAGAAAATATGGAATCCACATTATCCACTGACTCAATGGCGCCACGAAGAAGATGGGGTGCCGATTTGCAAGAAGGAACTGGATATTGCGACTGTGGTGTTCGAGTTCTTCTAACAATGAATTCGTCAAATTATTTTGGGGTTTTATAATTTTTCCATCATTTACACTAAAGAACAATATTTTTGTACAAAAAGAGGCATGCATGTTTTACCTTTTGTCGAATTTGTGGGTTACATGTGCTGTCTTTGGGACCACTACTTCTCAACTTTGCACCGCGCGAAATGGAGAGTCACTTTCACCTTCAAACTTTACCAATTTTTTGGGGCTATTTGGGGGAGTTAGGAATTAGAGCTGGAAATTTCAAGATTTGGGGTAATTAGGAATTGGGAATTAGGGTTTTTTGATGTTTAAGGGTTTGTAAATGCAGTAATCATCCACCGTTGTTTCGTAAATAAACCCCGTTTCAACTCATTAACGTTCGATTTTAACTCAGTGGACGGAGGTGCATGGATGTTCTGAGTTTAAAACTTTAGGTGTCTAACTGGGCCGAGTCATACTTTAAGTGTCTAACCGGGAATTCACAAATACTTCAGGTGTTTTTTTGTACCTTTGCCCCTTTTTTTATAAGCAAAAACAGATGAAGAAGCAAATCATAGATCTCAGCTCTCTGCTGTTTCTCTCATGTTTTTCCTCTTCAATTTCTCTCCTCTTGGTTCCAGGTATGCCCTTTTCTCTGTTTTCTTGTTCAAGATTCAATTTTTTCTGTCGTCTTTTCGGTTGTGGCTTGTATTGGTAGAAGCAGAATTGAAGGTTCTGGAATTTTTTCTCTCTCTTTTGTCCCTCTAGTTGAATTTGTGCAGAATGAATATTAGGACAGGGTATTTTAAGGCTCAATCTCTGAGCCCTTTTGTGTGCTTTGCTTCTATGAGTGTGTTTAGGCGTTTTATAGTTGTTTGTAGAATTAATGGAATTCAGCTCATTGACTTCTTGCAGCAGTAATTACTTCGTTTTTTATCATCAAAAGAGAGGAGAGGAGAGAGAGAGAGAGAGGAGAGAGAGAAGTTTTAATTTTTTTTTTAATTTCAGGATCAAAACGACGTCATTTTGAATCAACCCTAACGGACGTTAGTGAGGGGTGTGACGGAGGGGCTTGATTGAGCTCTTAATAAAAGTTCAGGGGCTCAATCGAGACAAAAAATAGTTCGGGGAGCTATTTGTTCCCCCCAAATAGTACAAGGGCCTATTTGGCCCTTAACCCTAAAAAAAATATTTAATTTAAACTGTCACATATACATTAAAAAAATATGAAATTGAAATTTGTCTTATACCCAATAATTTGAAATTGAATTATTATAAAAATATTTATTTTAAAATGCCACATATACATTAAGAAAAATAGATATTTAAATTCGCCCCTTTTACCCACACATCAATTACATAACTAATGATTATATATGGTTAATTATTTTTTTTAAAAAGTTATAAAAAAGAATTAGTTATTTTAATATTTTCTCAGTCCCACAATGCGCATCCTAATAAAGCAAATAACATGAGTTACAGTTTTAAGTTCGAATCCAATACCTGCCCCCTTTCCACAGTCATTTTTTATTTGTCAAAATGATTTAACTCAAATTGATAGAACAGTCTTTATATCGACTTATAAACCATTGTAAATTTCCCTTTTAGAAGCCATTTGAATATTATGACCTCTATATTGGAAACCGCTCATTGCTTACAGAAGGAATAAAATACAAGCAAAGTAAAAAATTAAAAGTTGCAGGACAGATATATATTAAATGGACCAGCTGCAGGACATTCTTCGTATGGCAGATCAGATGAGCAATATGATAGTTAACGCAGTTGACTACGACACAAAAGTTACTAGGAAAGTGAGATAAAGTTCTACAATGAATACAGGAAGTGAAATCTAGAGTTTATCTTGCCTTCCTAAACTACAGTTCTGAGGTTACATTCAATAAAACATACAAACTACAAACACAAAACTAAAAGCATACGATTACAATAAACACATACTCAAGTAAAAATAACTATGTCATTTGCTCTCATCCCTCCCGCGAATGGTCGAGGGGCATTGATCATGATCTCCAACCTCCGATCATAAAAAATCCTAACTTCGCTAATGTAGTATACAAGCAAGATCCCGTTATCATCCCAAATGCTCTCACCAACTAGGAGTACCTCAACTCCTAACACACCACGCAGATGTTGTGAAACTTGTGCAGCTGTAAGTGGATGGTACAGTATTCTCTGATTATTGTTCGCAATCGAACGTCCAATGCCAAAATCTAGTAAAAAAATATCAATATATATGTTTAGACTAAAAAAACATTATATTTATTCACTAGTTATTATACCTTGACCGTGAGCATTGAATAGATCGTGGGCAGCAAGTGATGTGTAGGAGAAATAGATTTTCGCCTCCTTGTAAAAATTTACACCATGCCTTTCCCACTCTGATGTCCAAAAGTCACAATAGCGTTTTATTGAAGGAGGAGCATGACGATTTGGCCAATTTCTTTTCATTAAATCTCGAAGGTCTTGAGTATATGCGTTGAAAACCTGTAAAAAAAATTATACATGTAATATATTTAAAATTTAAATTTATAAAAAGTATTTAAAAAACATATTTTACCTTGATGTTAAAGGATTCAGCAGTCTCACAGATTGGTTTTACAGGCATGCCAGTATTAACATTGAAACCATTAAGATTCCAACCTCCTTCCCACAACCCATGGATGGTCCAGTCATAGATTAATCCTTGCAGATTTACCCATTGCAAAGCAAGTTGCAAATTTCCCGGTGCTTCCTCTCTTCGTGGTTGAACTGGTATTGGTTGCATGATGATTTTTGTAAATAAAATGAGGTAAGAAAATGGTTTGAGAGAATGAAATTCTAAGTTATGCTGTGAGAAACAAAGGTTGTTGCTTCCCACTCTATATGTTGCTTCTCTGTTGTCGATCCCTCTAAAACTATTGCATGAGATATATATGCAGAATTTGACCACTATTTCCTCTCTCTCTTTTCAAATTGAATCTCCCATCAAACTCTGCATATATATCTCATGCAATAGTTTTAGAGGGATCGACAACAGAGAAGCAACAACAACCTTTGTTTCTCACAGCATAACTTAGAATTTCATTCTCTTAAACCATTTTCTTACCTCATTTTATTTACAAAAATCATCATGCAACCAATACGAAGAGAGGTAGCACCGGGAAATTTGCAACTTGCTTTGCAATGGGTAAATCTGCAGGGATTAATCTATGACTGGACCATCCATGGGTTATGGGAAGGAGGTTGGAATCTTAATGGTTTCAATGTTAAAACTGGCATGCCTGTAAAACCAATCTGTGAGACTGCTGAAGCTTTTAACATCAAGGTAAAATATGTTTTTTTAAATACTTTTTATAAATTTAAATTTTAAATATATAACATGTATAATTTTTTTTTATAGGTTTTCAACGCATATACTCAAGACCTTCGAGATTTAATGGAAAGAAATTGGCCAAATCGTCATATTCCTGCTTCAATAAAACGCTATTGTGACTTTTGGACATCAGAGTGGGAAAGGCATGGTGTAAATCTTTACAAGGAGGCGGAAACTTATTTCTCCTACACATCACTTGCCGTCCACGATCTATTCAATGCTCACGGTCAAGGTATAATAACTAGTGAATAAATATAATGTTTTTTTAGTCTAAACATATATTGATATTTTTTTTCCTAGATTTTGGCATTGGACGTTCGATTGCGAACAATAATCAGAGAATACTGTACCATCCACTTACAGCTGCACAAGTTTCACAACATCTGCGTGGTGTGTTAGGAGTTGAGGTACTCCTAGTTGGTGAGAGCATTTGGGATGATAACGGGATCTTGTTTGTATACTACATTAGCGAAGTTAGGATTTTTTATGATCGGAGGTTGGAGATCATGATCAATGCCCCTCGACCATTCGCAGGAGGGATGAGAGCAAATGACATAGTTATTTTTACTTGAGTATGTGTTTATTGTAATCGTATGCTTTTATTTTTGTGTTTGTAGTTTGTATGTTTTATTGAATGTAACCTCAGAACTGTAGTCTAGGAAGGTAAGATAAACTCTAGATTTCACTTCCTGTATTCATTGTAGAACTTTATCTCACTTTCATAGTAACTTTTGTGTCGTAGTCAACTGCGTTAATTATTATATTGCTCATCTGATCTGTCATACGAAGAATGTCCTGCAGCTGGTCCATTTAATATATATCTGTCCTGCAACTTTTAATTTTTTACTTTGCTTGTATTTTATTCCTTCTGTAAGCAATGAACGGTTTCCAATATAGAGGTCATAATATTCAAATGGCTTCTAAAAGGGAAATTTACAATGCTTTATAAGTCGATATAAAGACTGTTCTATCAATTTGAATTAAATCATTTTGACAAATAAAAAATGACTCTGTGGAAAGGGGGCAGGTATTGGATTCGAACCTAAAACTGTAACTCATGTTATTTGCTTTATTAGGATGCGCATTGTGGGACTGAGAAAATATTAAAATAACTAATTCTTTTTTATAACTTTTTTTAAAAAATAATTAACTACATATAATCACTAGTTATGTAAATGATGTGTGGGTAAAAGGCGAATTTAAATTTCTATTTTTCTTAATGTATATGTGGCATTTTAAAATAAATATTTTTATAATAATTCAATTTCAAATTATTGGTATAAGACAAATTTCAATTTCATATTTTTTTAATGTATATGTGACAGTTTAAATTAAATATTTTTTTATAATTGAATTCCAAATTCGTTTCAATTTTTTATGGCCAAATTTTAAAATAAATCATATTTTAAAAAAATAATTAATAATACATAATCATTAGTTATGTAAATGTGTTGGTAAATGAAAATTTTAAATTTATATTTTTGTAAAGTATATTTGGCATTTTAAAATAAATATTTTTTTGGTAATTTTTTTCAAAAAAATATTAATCACATAATCATTACTTATATAAAAATGTGGGTAAAAATAAATTTTTAGCCACATAGTTCACAATTTTATTTAAATTTTGTATTCCTATGTGGCATCTTAATATAAATATTTTTTATATACAAATTTAATAAAATTTTTGACCACACATTATCACTAATTAATATAAATAAGCGCTAAAAGTCCACGTAAATTTTTGGCAACATGATTTATGATTCCTCTTAAATATTTTATTTCTATGTAGAATTTTATTTTTTTTCATAAAATTATTTAAATAAATAATTACTAAGTACGTATTCATGTGTGTAAAAGACAAATTTTGAACTATTTATGCTTATGTTACATTTTTAATTCATAAATTAATTAACTATAGATGTCCATATAAATGATACACACGTATAAATACGGAAATGTTTATTGAAAAATACCTGAGCAGGAGCGAGATGCGCATAGCATGTAGGAGCAACTGCACCAAATGATCAATAAAGATTAAAAAAAAAAAAAACTACAAGAACAAGACCAGAGATATATTGTGTTTCCTTAATTAACAGCGGAGCTTTTGTTGGTTTTATTACCTACAGAGGTGGCAGTAGTGCTTCTCTGGTACCTGCAGAATTTCATACAATGGTGAAGATTGTAAACTACAATAGAAATATAGTTTTTTTAAAGCTAACGGACAAGTTTACAACATTAAATATGTTCTTACACGTAGGATAAAGAGTGCACGAACTCTTGGAAATCATCAGGAGAGTATCCGAGCTCATCGTGCAGAACGTGATAGTGTGTTCACATGTCTGCATTGAAAATCTTGGTGTGGTGCTTCTTCTTTTGTGCAACCGCCAGCAAAAACTTGGGATTCCATTCCTCGTCCAGAAACTTGCAAGCCTGAATGAGAATGAAGAACATTTAGATTAATCAATGAAGAGAAAAGAGAACTGTAGTACAAGTATACAGTGTCTAAAAGGTGAAAAGAGACCTCAATAATCTGCTCTAGCTCAACATTCAAAACTTGCCAAAACCCTAAACCCTAAACCCTAAACCCTAAACCCTAAACCCTAAACCCTAAACCCTAAGAGGTTCCGATGGCTAGGCCTGGACTTGCCAAAATAGGGCATACTATCTGAGGTAGGGGAGGTGGAGGAAGAAGTTCTGAACTCTCACCCTTCGATCGATTATCCATGTCTATTTGCTGATCAATCAAAGACAAACAACAGTTACTAGCTTAAGTAAACATTGCAGATTCTAAAAACCAGAAGAGAAAACTAGAGCTGAAAACCTACATTTTTTGGAAGAAGGCGTATGTAAGTGAGCGCGTGGGCTGTGCTTGCTTCTGGTTTTATCTTCTTATATAAAAACTGTTATGGATTTGGGTGATGAAGAGAGAGAGAGAGGAGAGGGATTATTTGATGTAGTGTGATACGGATGAAGCCTATATGAGAGAGAGGAGAGAATGATTTGATGTAGTGTCTCTCTCTTGGTTCTCTCATGAAATCTTGAATGCCAGGACAATTCTTGTCTATCTTGGTTTCCTCTTTCATGAAAATCTACTTTTCTATTTGCCTGCCTCCTTTTTACCTAATTAATTAAAACTGTACGTTGAGGGCATATCTTTTGTCCTTTCTCGCGAACGGTTTTTTTTGTAGGTCTTTCATTTTTTGTAATTCAAAATTAGGGAATTGACAATTTAGGACGTCAAAAATAAGTAATTTATCGATTCAAAATTTAAAACATGAAAATTTTTAATACAGAATCTGAAGGATGAAAATTATCAATCTAAGACCTCAAAATTCAAAAATCATGAAATTTGATTACTTTTTTATTTTTAATTAATTCAAAAATCACGAATTTTATTTATTTTTAATTTTTCACGCTAACGAGTTTTTTTGTCTTTATCTTTGGTAATTCAAAATAAGAGAATTGTCGATTCAAGACCTAAAAAATGAGTGATTTATCGATTTAGGACTTGTAAAATGAAAATTCTCAATCCAAGACTCAAAAAATGAAAAAAAATTTATCAATCCTATACCTCAAAAATCACGAATTTGATTTCATTTTTAATTAATTCAAAAATCACGGATTTTGATTTCTTTATTTTTTTTATTAATTATAAAATGAAAAAAAATCAAAATTCATAATTTTTGAGATCTTGGATTGATAGTTTTTATTTTTTAGGTCATGCGTTAAGAATTTTCATCTTTCAAATCATGAATCGATGCATTACCCATCTTTTTTGTCATAACTTGATAATTCTCCTTTAGAGTATTTATGTTTGATAAACAATAAATTTTTATTTTTTTATAGAAATATTTAGGAATTTGTTATAGCCTTGTAGGATGAACAACAACCACCTTGAAAAAACTATCACATAAAAAAATAAAATAATAAAAAATTTGCACATATGGGAATTTTGTGATAATTATAGATATCGACTAAACTTCGAGACTTTTTGCAAAATTTCTATCGATTTGAAATTAATGACAAATAAATTATAGTAGGTTCATCTAAGTTCATAAAACCTTAATTAAGGTTTTCTACCTTCCATAATTTCTACGTACCTACCATATATATCTATCTATCTATATATATATATATATATATATATACCGTTTGATTAAAATTTTCTTTTATAAGAAAAAAATTCCAGATAAATCACAAGAAAAATCATTGAAAGTTTGTGACAGAAGATAATAAAAGTTCGGCGAAAATGGCGGTATAAAAGAAAGAAGTTACCAATTGCTAACTTTCCAAGGGAGCAAACCACTTTGTTTGCTTCTCATTGATCCCAGCTGAAAATCACTTGCTCAAAATAGAGGGCTTTCATATGAATGGATTTGAGTCGATCACACTTTTTTTTATAGAGGATAGTTAGATAAATTATATTTTGATATCTACATTTTTGATACTTTTGAAGTATCAAAAATGACTCACCCTTTTAAAATCAATAAAATAACATCCACCTTTTCAAATAAAATTGCAAATCTAAGATTTAATCAATTTTACGACCTGAAAATCGTATATAATTGATTTTAACTTTTTTTTGAGTCAAAATAAGAGATTTAATTAAATGAAAACTCGCTCACGTAGAAACTACATATTAATTTTTCATATATGTTTAATAAGATCTTTTGATATAATTTTATATGTTAGATAATCTCAAATAATTTTATAATTGAACATTTCCATTTATATTAATTCTTTAACAAATTCTTAATTCGTCTATTTTATTATTCTTTAAACATATTAATAATATAAATATGTAACGACTCCAATTTTTCCAAACGTCATAATGATAAATGTACACATCATACACAACCTAAAGTCATAATATTATTTTTAGTATTTAATTTTTCAAATAATCAATTAATAACTAAAAATTAAAAATTAAATACTAAAAAACTATAATGCATTCTAACTACATAGAATGAATCATAAATAGAAAATAATAAGTGTAAAATTAAACTAAGACATGCGAAATTAAAATCGAAGAAAAAATCAGAAAAAAAAAATAAAACTAAATGTGTAATAGATAATGCAACGCCAAAATTGTAATAAAAGATTTTAGCTAAACCACTAACACAGTATATTGGTAAATCAGGCTATATTAATGTGTATTTTCATTTTTACCCTTACTTCTCCCCTATTTCACCCTAGTTGCTTGCCGAGAAACTCTTTTGTCCTTATCTGTCATTTCCTGTATCTTTTCCTATTTGGGAATTTGACCTCGCCTAATGCTGAATAATATTTTCCGACTTAGATTTTGTAAAATATTTTTTTTATAATCGAACAGAAAGTATTTAGAGAAGTCCAATTCAATTGTATCGATTCATTGCATACAATTGAAATTGTACACGCCGGAAAAATAAAGAAAATTGTTGATTGTACACTGCTCACGGCACATACGTTGCAATTGATTATGCGCGCTGGAAAAAAAATTAACGTGTCGTGTACAATGAAAGTTTAAGTTGAGGTATTATATTATTAATATTAGTTACAAACATTGCCTGCTAAAACCAAACCTCATTACATGGCTTCTGAAGCCCAATAAAATTAAATCTTTAGAATATCATAATTTACTTTCTAATTATTATTGGCATTTATATGTTTTAACACATGGATAGTTGGAAATTATGTAAATTTTTTGAAATTAAACATAATGACTTTTTGGCTTCATTATTCACTTTATAAATAAATATATCAAGCAATATTGTCAATATAAACGGAACTCCTCCAAAAACAAAAACAAAGAAAAATAATTGATCTCACATAACGATGAAGATCGACCGCTTGTGCTAAGTAGGAGAGAGAGAGAGAGAGAGATAGAGAAAGATAGAAAATCACACATAAAGTTGTTGTGGAAGATAACAGTTGTCTATTTCTTTTTTTTTTTCAAATAATATTAAAACATAAAACTATTTATCTTCTCATCTAAGTACAATGCACACATTGTTTTCTTAATTTCTAAAATTGAGCACAAGATATATAATAATAATAATAATAATAATAATAATAATAATAATAATAACAACAACAACAAAAACAACAACAACAACATCAACAACAACAACAACAAATCAAAAAAACAAACAAATTTATGCATTGCATAGGAGAAATACTAGTTAAAAATGAAAATGGGAACACAAGGAACACTTAATTGTATATAGTCGAGAGATTTTTGATTCATTGAGAGGGTTTTTTTTTTTAATTTTCGGATTTTTTTTTATCCGATTTTTGTTTTTTTTTGAACGATCGGTTTTCTCTTTTTTTTTGATCGTATGTTTTTGTTTTTTTTATATATACTATGAATGATACGGAAAATAAATTATAACTTGATAAAACTCAAAAACAAATAAACGAGTAAGGAACCACGAACGACATAAACCAACCTGGCTTTGATACCAATTTATGATGTGACCCGGGACCTATAGGGCACGATTCGACACAAATACGCGGAAGCTAAGGAACGAAACTACGTCAGTGAAGTAAGGGAACAATACTCGAATAACTAGACGACTAAGACGAAACCAAAATACCTAGACTATGACACACAAAACCAACACAAAATCCAAATATATGGGTTGTTTTGTAAGGGCTTATGGGCGACGATGATGATGGCGTTCGAAAGGTGAAGTGTAGGTGAAGAATGGCTTGGGTAGATAGGATATGATAGAGTTGTAATGGACTTACGGATTAAATGGAATGTTGATGAACTTGAACACGAACAAGGCTGAAGTTGAACACGTACGATGATGTTGATGAATGGCGTCGGTTGGCGATGGTGGATGATGTATTGTCGATGCGAATTACAACCCGAAAGTTGCCTTGAATCTCGAACGTACACAAGGCCACATTCTTTAAGTTGATCTTCAAGTAGCGAGTCTCCGACGATCCCTCAAACGTGGACGGCGAATTCCCTTTATAAAACCTAGAATTGCTAGTTCTAAGAGTATGAATTTAAAATATAAACTCACAAAGATTAAACGGGGATGAGACGATATTGAAAGCAAAGCTTAATTAATCAAATATAGTCTAAAGTATAAATGTCACAATCAGGCTCTATTTATAATAGAGCAAGGGCCGAAAATCACATGGTTATGGCCGAAAAATAGGACTCCAAACAAACTAGAACTAGACTAGGAAACTTCCTAAACTAGAATTCTATTCAAGGTAGAATTGTGCCTTAAATAAAACCTAGTCAACTTAGGACTCAATGACCGAAAATTACATCAATTAAAATAATAAAATCTAAACTAATCCAGATAAAAATCCCATGGACTTGGGCCTTCAATCTCACCATTCTTGGACTCCAAATAATTAAACCAAGACCGAAATTTAAAAGAATAAAATTCGGTCCAGTTATACTATCGGAAATTACAATTGTACTATCGGGAAGCACTTTTATACTATCCGTCAGTGTAATTATACTATCCGAAGTCTTCATGCTTCCTTCTTCTTCATGCATTGCACTCCATGTCTTGATTTCCATCTTTCAATATCAACAAGGTGATCATCTTCAAGCTACCTTGCACGCCGTCTTCATCCTCGATCTTCTTGCGAATTGTTGCTTGTAAATAATCTTGTAACTTCTTAGCTCGTAGTCTTGTGACGGGGCCTTTGAATTGCAGCTCCGGATTGAGTTCCTCATTGCTATGGATGTCCTCATCATTCTCTCCCTACTGAAGAGAATTTATCCTCGAATTTAGATCCTCATCATGGTCGAATTCATCTGCATTAAAAGGAGACAAATCAGCAACATTAAACGTAGAAGAACACTTATACTCACCTGGAAGATCAATGCGGTATGCATTATCATTAACACGGCTCAAAACAGTGAATGGTCCGGCTCCTTTAGGTGACAACTTGTACTTCATCAAGTTAGGAAAACAGCCAGGACTCAGATGAATCCAAACACGATCTCCGAGCTGGAAGACAACTCGTTTGCGCCTCGTGTTCAGTGCGGCGGCGGTTTTGACACCTTTGTGCTTAATCCGGGCACGAACCTTCTCATGCATCTCTCGAATAAAATCAGCTCTCTTCATACATTTAATACTCGTTAGATGCTCAACGGGTAAATGAATCAAATCAGTAGGAGTTAGTGGATTAAATCCATAAACTACCTCAAATGGAGACATGTTAGTAGAAGAATGAATAACACGATTATAAGCAAATTCAGCATATGGTAAACACTCTTCCCATGACTTCAAATTGTTTTTAATTAGAGACCTAAGTAAAGCTCCTAATGTACGATTCACAACCTCAGTTTGACCATCGGTTTGTGGACGACATGCAGTAGAAAACAATAACTTAGTACCTAATTTTCCCCACAAAACACGTAAAAAATGTCCCAAAAACTTAGAATCCCTATCACTAACAATAGTATGAGGAATTCCATGCAATCTAACAATATGAACAAAGAACAAATTGGCAATGTAAATAACATCATCGGTTTTCCTACATGCAATGAAATGAGCCATTTTGGAGAACCAATCAACAACAACAAACACCGAATCTTTACCCGACCTAGACCTAGGTAATCCCAATATGAAATCCATGGAAATATCGATCCAAGGGGCTGTAGGAGCGGGTAACGGCATGTACAATCTAAACGGATATGAAGTGGACTTGGCTTGACAACAAATAATGCAACGACTACACACACTCTCTACATCCGTACGCATATGCGACCAAAAGAAGTGTTCATGCAGCAAGTTTAATGTCTTATGCACACCAAAGTGACCCATCAAACCTCCGGCATGTGATTCTAACACAAGTAGCTCACGCATTGAACAAGCAGGAATGCACAACTTAGACTCTCTAAACAAGAACCCATCATGCACATAATATCCATCAATAGCACGCGACTTAAACCTACATGAAGCATAAATAGGGCTGAAATAGGCGTCCTCCTCATACAACAACATAATGGAATCGAAACCTAGAATATTAGCATGCATTAAGTTCAAGAGTGTGTACCTTCTAGACAACGCGCCGGCTACGACATTCTCCTCGCCCTTTTTGTACTTGATCACATATGGAAATGACTCGATGAATTCTACCTATCTCGCGTGTCTCTTGTTCAGATTTTTCTGCCCTTTGAGATGCTTTAAACTCTCATGATCCGTGTGAATCACGAACTCCTTGGGCCAGAGATGATGCTGTCATGTGTCCAACGCACGCTTCAAAGCGTAGAGCTCTTTATCGTACGTCGAATACCTCAAACTGCCGCTACTTAACTTCTCACTGAAGTAGGCGAAGGGTCTGCGATCCTGCATCAAAACTGCACCAATACCTATGCCCGAAGCATCACACTTGATCTCAAAAGTCTTAGAAAAGTCAGGTAAACGAAGAACAGGAGCAGAACATAATAATGATTTTAAAGTATTAAATGCATGCTCTTGTTGCTTACCCCACTCAAATTTCCGGTCCTTCTTACTTAGCTCAGTAAGAGGGGTGGCTATACTGGAGAAATCCCGTACAAAATGACGGTAAAACCTAGCCAATCCTCTGAGGCGTTCTTGGGCGTTGGCCATTCTTCAATCGCTTTGATTTTGGAACAGTCAACCTCAATACCTCGTGAACTGATGACAAAGCCTAGAAAAACGACATCATCTATGCAAAAAGAACACTTAGACAAATTTCCATACAACTTTGCATCACGCAGAAGACAGAAAACACGCCTAAGGTGATCTATGTGCGCCTGTGCACTGTGACTGTAAATCAGGATATCGTCAAAGTATACAACCACAAATTTACCATTCAAATCACGCAAAACATGGTTCATCAATCTCATAAAAGTGCTCGGTCCATTATTGAGACCAACAGGCATAACTAACCACTCATATAGACCATGCTTTGTTTTAAACGTAGTTTTCCATTCATCCCCTTCATGCATTCTAACTTGAAAATAACCAGGTCTCAAATCTATCTTAGAAAACACATTAGAACCACTTAATTCATCTAGAGTATCATCAAGTCTAGGGATAGGAAATCTATACTTAACCGTTATTTTGTTGATGGCGTGGCAATCCATGCACATCCTCCATTCATTGTTCTTCTTTGGCACTAGGATGACTAGAACTGCCACAAGGGCTCATCGACTCTCGGATTTGCTTCTTCTCCAACAGCTCCTTTACTTGATGGACGATCTCTTTCATTTCCTCGGGCGAAGTGCGGTACACCGGTCGGTTGGGCAGGACGGCGCCGGACACGAAGTCGATCTGGTGCTCGATCCCACGAACTGGAGGTAATCCAGTAGGAATATTTTCCGGAAACACGTCCGCGAACTTCTCCATAAGTGGCTGCACATCACAAGGCAAAGAAACACCATTAGTAGCACTGTCCTTATAAGATAAAAGTACAAAAGGTAAACCTGCTTTCAGTGCTTTTTCTACGCCTTTAACTGAGATGAACAAGGACCGATTTTGCTCTAATTTAGGGGCTGTCCCGGATGCTTTTCCACAAACCAAGGAATCATTGGAAGGCATCAAAGGGGCTGTATTGGCCAAATTTGGAGAAGGGGTCGGCGAAGAAGTCACGGCCGAATGGTTGCCGTTCATGGCGGCGGATCGGACGGCGGCTGCGGCTGTCTTTGCCCGTTCCTGCTTAAATCTCTCTTGCATCCTCTCTTGATCCTCTGAAATAGCTTTATGAGTTAGTGGCTTTAGTACGGTGGTTCGGCCATCTCAAGTAATCGAGTAAGTGTTCGCCAATCCATCGTGAACTGCTTTTCTGTCGAATTGCCACGGTCTTCCTAAAAGTATGTGGGCTGCCTCCATGGGAATAACATCACACAAAACAGTGTCAGAATAACGACCTTTAGTAAAAGACACGTGTACCTGACCTGTAACTCGAATAGAACTGCGATCTGTAAGCCACTGCAGCTTGTAGGGCTTCGGATTCTTTGTGGTGGTGAGGGCGAGCTTATCAACGGCATACTGACTGATTGTATTGATCATGCTCCCACTGTCTATAATCATCGCACAAGTCTGATCTTTGATAACAACTCCAGTGTAAAAGATGTTCTCACGCTGAGATTGTTCTTCGTCTTCACGATTGATGTTCAGACTGCGGATTGAGACTAGACTGACATGAGGTAACTCGAGCTCCTCATCTTCAATCTCGACTTCTGGGGTGTCGATGGAAATTAGGGCGGTGTCCTGGGGCTCCTCCTCGTCTTCACTGCCCGATTCAAGTCCATTCTGTTCATTGAGGAACAGAACACGACGGTTTGGGCACCGATTCTGAAAATGACCCCAACCTTGGCATTTATGATACTGGATGTCACGGGCTCGACTAGGGGCTGTATTCAGCATCGTATTTGACTAATTAGGCCGTTGGAATAGAGGCCGTGGGGGCGGCGCCGGTGTAGACTCGGGTCTACGGCTGGACTGCAGTGTAGAACGGTCGAAACGCCGTTCAAGTGGTCCGGACTGACCTCGGGGTCATGTTGACTCAGAAGAAGGTGTAGAAGGTGATGTGGAATGTGTACCTTTGTTCCAAGAGGGCCGTGTAGGGGCTGCACTATGGTGTGATCGACGGCGACCTTCTCGCAGCTGCTTTTCCACAATCGATGCGTACTGCACCATCCTTTCTACACTGGTGAAGTCTTTGAGCTCGACTTCACATGCGATATCGGGGTTCATGCCTTCAATGTACCTAATAATGGTAGCATTTAAGGTCTCCTCCTTCCCGACTCGGTTCAAGGCAGTCTCCAACTCTTTGTGGTATTCTTCAATCGAACGGGTGCCTTGTTTGATCCGGTTGAGCTTCTTCTCAAGCTCTCTCTCATAGTGGACTGGAATGAAGCGTCCCCGCATCAATCCCTTCATTTCTTCCCAAGTATCAATTGGTGGATTCCGATTTCTGCGTCTCCTCTCTTGCTGCATCTCCCACCAAGTGGCTGCATAGCCTCTAAACTCCAAACATGCTAATTGCACCTTTTTTACTTCTGTAAAGTCATAGCATGCGAAAATCTTCTCTACCTTACGTTCCCAATCTAGATAGATATCGGGATCGTGAAGGCCTTCGAACTCTGGAATGCTTGTTTTGATGTTGTTAAGTATTCGATCTTCTCCATAATCATCATTGTAATTGCCACGCCTCTGGCGGCGACCACGATCTGGAGTATCATATTCGGCATCGGTATTCTCATCAAAGTACTCCTCCTCGGGCTCGTTTTGATGTTCATTGCGTCGAGCTTGACCTCGAACAGCTTGGGTAATGGTCGGAGTAGTCTTAGTGCGTTCAAATGCATGCACTAAATCATCAATCTTGTCGGATAGAGCCTGGTGCTGTCTCTGGAAGTGCTTTGAAAGCGCTTCAAAGTGGTACTTAGGATCCCAGGTGGTGGCGGATCCGAAGAAGACTCCATTGGGACTTTGGACGGGGCTTTGGACGGATCTTTGGATGGGTCCAAAGGTGGCATGGTCGACTGAGGGTCGACGGGTGGAGTCATGGATGACTCGGGGCGGGTGCCTTTCTTCATGATACCTACAAAACGAACAAACGTAAAGAAGAACAAGGTAGGACCTCACAATCTCACTTCGCTCGTTTGTTTTCTCTCTTGATTTTACCACTCGTGTATCACTCAATATATGGGTGCACAGTGTGTGAAAAAAATCATGTATATGGCTTTATGAGAATCGGCTCTCTTGCACGGGGAATGGACGGGTATGCTACTCTCGGAACACAGATGAATTTGGTGTGTATGGAACGAGTATGGACGAGTATAGGTGTGTATGGGGGCTGTCGAAAACTTGGTATGGAGTAAGGGTGGTGGTCGAGTATGTAGGGGTAGGAAAAGGAAGGAAATAGATCAATTAATGAAGTCCCAATTAGATTAGGAAATTCAAAAATAAATCTAGGTAGGAAAAGGAAAGAAATAGAATAGGATAAGGAAAGAAGAATTAAAGAAGGCAATAGGGTTTTTGGATATGTATCGATCTATGTGACACAATGTAAATACCTTAATTAGCCTAGACTCTAGAAAGAAAGAACCAAAAATAAAATATGACTCCTAAGGAAGTTACCAAAAAGAAATTAATCTTGGAGGGAAATTTTCAAAAAGAAAATAATATCTAAAAGGAAATAACCAACTAAAGACTTGTACCACAAGGAATGTACCAAAAATAAAAGAACACAAAAAGGAAACAATGAATATACCTCTTTTTTTTTTCAATTTTCGGATTTTTTTAACCGATTTTTGTTTTTTTTTGAACGATCGGTTTTTTTTTTGATCGTATGTTTTTTTTATATATACTATGAATGATACGGAAAATAAATTACAACTCAATAAAACTCAAAAACAAATAAACGAGTATGGAACCACGAACGATATAAACCAACCTGGCTTTGATACCAATTTATGATGTAACCCGGGACTTATAGGGCACGATTCGACACAAATACGCGGAAGCTAAGGAACGAAACTACGTCGGTGAAGTAAGGGAACAATACTCGAATAACTAGACGACTAAGACGAAACCAAAATACCTAGACTATGACACACAAAACCAACACAAAATCTAAATATATGGGCTGTTTTGGAAGGGCTTATGGGCGACGATGATGATGGAGTTCGAAAGGTGAAGTGTAGGTGAAGAATGACTTGGGTAGATAGGATATGATAGAGTTGTAATGGACTTACAGATTAAATGGAACGTTGATGAACTCGAACACGAACAAGGCTGAAGTTGAACACGTACGATGATGTTGATGAATGGCTTCGGTTGGCGATGGTGGATGATGTATTGTCGATGCGAATCACAACCCGAAAGTTGCCTTGAATCTCGAACGTACAAAAGGCCAAATTTTTTAAGTTGATCTTCAAGTAGCGAGTCTCCGACGATCCCTCAAACGTGGATGGCGAATTCCCTTTGTAAAACCTAGAATTGCTAGTTCTAAGAGTATGAATTTAAAATATAAACTCACAAAGATTAAACGGGGATGAGACGATATTGAAAGCAAAGCTTAATTAATCAAATATAGTCTAAAGTATAAATGTCACAATCAGGCTCTATTTATAATAGAGCAAGGGCCGAAAATCACATGGTTATGGCCGAAAAATAGGACTCCAAACAAACTAGAACTAGACTAGGAAACTTCCTAAACTAAAATTCTATTCAAGGTAGAATTGTGCCTTAAATAAAACCTAGTCAACTTAGGACTCAATGACCGAAAATTGCATCAATTAAAATAATAAAATCTAAACTAATCCAGATAAAAATCCCATGGACTTGGGCCTTCAATCTCGCCATTCTTGGACTCCAAATAATTAAACGAAGATTGAAATTTAAAAGAATAAAATTCTGTCCAGTTATACTATCGGAAATTACAATTATACTATCGGGAAGCACTTTTATACTATCCGTCAGTGTAATTATACTATCCGAAGTCTTGATGCTTCCTTCTTCTTCATGCATTGCACTCCATGTCTTGATTTCCATCTTCCAATATCAAAAAGGTGATCATCTTCAAGCTACCTTGCACGCCGTCTTCATCCTTGAGCTTCTTACGAATTGTTGCTTGTAAATAATCTTGTAACTTCTTAGCTCGTAGTCTTATGACGGTGCCTTTGAATTCCAGCTTCGGATTGAGTTCCTCATTGCTATGGATGTCCTCATCACCGCTCTCCATCCTTCTGTGAATGTTGTTTTTTTTATAGGCACATTCAGTCACTGGAGCGAGAGGTGCACTTTCTGGAGAAGGCCATGAGGACCATCCGCACTCGAAAATAGGAGCTGGAGTCTCTTCTGATGGATCTTCACGCTCATGCATTTGGCTTTGCATCTCCACTTGATGAGCAAGGCTCTTTTGGTAATAATTCTCCTGCTGCAGGTGCTCGTGATGTTGTTTCTCCTAGCCTTGCCCCAGATGCTGCTCCTGCTGCTGCCCAACCGTCTTCCTCCACTCTACCCAGTTATGTTCCCGCTGCTGCTGCTGCACCCCAGCTCTGAAGCTTTGCCATTTATGGCAGACATAAAGGGGAGGAAAGAATGAAGAAGGAGGTTGCGGCTTCTGGATGTTGATGATGATAAGATCTCTTGTGCTCTTTTAAAACTTTGATTGAAATTTTTGTGAACAATTTCTATTGGGGACGCATGTTTTGCCCCACTTTTATTTTTTTTGGTCTGTATTATATTTGATCAACCTAATAATGCAGCTTTGTTTGCAAAAACAATGTTCGTGTTTTGAAGAATACTCTCAGTTCAGCTTCAGGGGAGTACGTGAAATTGTGCCTGATAGTTTCTTTTAATATATCGCTTTTTGATATATTTGATCTGCGAAGTTTATTCATGTGTTGCGCAGATCGTTAGTTATTGTCTTCCATAAATGCCAAAAGGGAGAGATTGTTAGTGCCATCACTATGCACTAAAGTTTACTTTGGCGAGATATGTTCGACAAAGTGTGCTTGGGTATGTTCCTGAAGATAAACGATCCGTTGTGCAAGCAATGAAGAATAGTTGGTGAACTGTTCGCTCTGATGTTCCATACATACCCAGGAACAGTTTAATTATGACAGTTTTCATATTTTGAAGATCTTGTGACGATCCGATTTGGGAGGTCAAGATACGTTCGTTTGACTGTCTTGTGGAGTAGATGTCATGCTGAAAATAACCCTCTTACTCAAGAAAAGCATCTACATACGTTTGGAAATATCACAAACCATTATTCACTTTCTATATTACTGGAAATTGAGGATCGACGTCAACTAAGGAGTGAAGCTATAGGAAGACCGATTCCTTGCAGCAATTGGTGGACACTTAATTAGATTCTCTTGGCATATTATTTGAGAGTCATTTGGTTTGTGATTTATGTAATAGCTAGAAGTTGTTCCCTAAATTGTTCAACGTGATAGTCTAGCTTTTGAGTGTTTTGAGTGAAACACGTGAGGGATTTTGTTAATCCATTTTGTACGCAATCTCGGGAGAGATTGTAAGTTGAAGTCGTGGATAACTAGAGGGAGTCTAGTGTCACCTCACAACTTTCGTTCAGTGAAAGACTTTGTGAAGAAAAACGGGCGACATAAGTAGGGAGTCGTGTATGTGTAAGTTCCTCAATATACTTCATGAAGGAGTAGTGAACGAATCTTCAAGTTTGGGCGAAGTCCCCCCCAGAGTAGGTTGATTAACCGAACTGGGTTATTAATCTCGTGCGTTCTTTTTATTTACTGTTCTTACGTCTGTTTTCAACATATTGAAGAACACTTGTATGCAGTACACATAAAACATACTTTGCACGGATTGAAGTTTTACATACTACATTTTAAAGTTTTAGGTTGGAGATGATCTTAATCTAATTATGTTGTTTTCTTTTATATTGTTTAAAACTAGATATATTAATGTTAGTGAAACCAATTAAGAAACTAAGACACCTAAATTGTTAAAAAAATCGACAATTTGAACAAATATGCAATTTAAACACGACTTTAAAAATAGTGTAATAATAACTAGATCTTTTGATCTATAACAAATTATAGACACCCTTTACAAATTTCGACCACTAGAAAACTAACATTGCTAAAAAAATCCCCACATTTGACATCGCAAAACTGAATTAACCTGACCAGATGGAAAAAATATTATCACATAGTTGTGAACATCATAAAAAAATTGTACTACATTGTTGAATTTGCTATAAATAAAAAAATGTTAAATTATTATTAGAACACTTTAAAAGTCATGTTTAAAAGACGTGGTGAAATATTTTCGACAATTAACCCTTAAAACATTACAGAATAAATGAACTTTATTTAAAAAAAAAATCTAGCTAATTAAACACAGAGCATGAATACTTCATCTCACTAGCTAGTCTTTAATTTGTGGAGTCCACACGAAGAAAAAATGAAGGCCATGTCCTTGTTGTAATGAATACTTTTGTAATAGATTAAAATTTCAATTTCGAGCAAAGACTCCATTGTCATGACAAAGATGTTAGAAAGTGGAGAGCACATAGATGATGATCTCGTCAATTAAATAAACAATATGATCTTTGTCCACTTGCTAAAAAAAATTAGTGCTATTCATTCATTTAAATTTTAATTGAAAGTTGGAGGAAATTTCATGCAAATTTGGTATTTGCCACAATACAACCAATGAAAAAATAAATAACTTATTTTATCTATATGTATCTCAAAATTAGTGCATAATTTATTTTATTGACTGTTCGGAAGAGACTTCAATTTTCTTGCAAAACTTTATCAGCCCTCGTACACAAGGCTGATCATGTATGTGCACTGTGCACTAACTGAGAACATAAAAATGGACCCTTAATTAAAAAAAAGTGTCTGAATCAAAACAAAAATATAAATTAATGGGGCACACTTGTGTGAGACCGTCTAATGGATCCCTTGCGTTAGACAGATATTATTTGACCCAACAACGTAGTCCTCCCTCCTTTTTCCTTTTCTTTTTGATTTTTTTAATGATCTCTCCCCTTCCCTTTTTTTATATTCAATTTTTAATTTCTTTTTTTTTCTTTTCCAGAAACGTGTTCTCTCTCTCTCTTTTGTCTTTTTTTCTTTTCTAGATGCGTGTTCTTTTTTTTTTTTCAGAAACGTGTTCTCCTTTTTTGTTTTTCTTTTTCTTTTTCTCTTTGGCAAGCGGAACGTGCTCCTCTCTTTTATTTGGCAAAAACGTGTTTTTTCTTTTTTTTTTTCTTTGGCAGCTTTTCTGCCCATACTTCACTACAATAGTTAATGATACTTTTCTTTCTAATTAGTAATACTTTCTTCTGTAATTAGTGATACTTTTTTCCATAGTAATGAGACTCCACTTCACAGGTAATGATACTTCAACTCATAAATAATGATACTCATATGTGAGTTAATGATACTTCACCTCATAAATAATGATACTCCACTCATAGTTAATGATATTTATATATTTTGATTCAATAATTAATGCTTAATCATGAATAATATCATATTATAATCCACTTTTGAGTTAATGATACTTCACTCATAGTTAATGATACTTCACATACAGTTAATGATACTTCACCAGATATATATCTAATGATACTTCACTTAATAGTTAATGATATTTATCTCAATTTGAGATTATGTTTGAACTGATACTTTTCTTTCTAATTAGTGATACTTTCTTCTGCAATTAGTGATATTTTTCTTCTAATTAGTGATACTTTCTTCTGCAATTAGTGATACTTTTTTCCATAGTAATGAGACTCCACTTCACAGGTAATTATACTTCACTCATAAATAATGATACTCATATATGAGTTAATGATACTTGACCTCATAAATAATGATACTTGAGCTAATGATATACTCCACTCATAGTTAATGACATTTATCTATTCTTGATTTGATAATTAATGTTTAATCATCAATAATATCATATTATACTCCACTTCTAAGTTAATGATACTGCATCCCTAATTAATGATACTTCACACACAGTTAATGATACTTCACCAGATATATATCTAATGATACTTCACTTAATAGTTAATGATATTTTGCCAAATTTATATATAATGATACTTAACTTCATAGTTAATGATACTTCATTTCATAGCTAATGTTACTGATACATCTTGTTATTGGTTTGATAATTAATGTTTAATTAACCTCAGAGCTACTGATACTTCATTTCATAGATAATGATACTTTACCTTATAATTAATTATACTTTTTTTGGCTCAATAATTAGTCAACCGCTAGAAAAAATATATATATATATATATATATATATTTTAAAATAAATGTATACCCTAAGAAGACTATATTATAATTATTAAAAAAACAAAAAAAAAAGAAGAAACAAAAAAAGAGAAGAAAGAAAGAAAAAAAGAAGAAAGAAGAAAAAGAAAGCCCCACACAACTGCCGAGATGAAGGAAAAAAATCTGCACAGGTGCGTGAGGGCGCGTACAGCTCACCCGCCTGCGCGTGGGGGCGGGTTATGGGGCAGGTTTGGGCGGGTTTGGGTATTATTTGACTCGTCTAACGTAAGAGACCCGTTAGACGGTCTTATACAAGTTTTTGTCTAAGCTAATATGTTAGAAAAATAACAATATAAGGCAAATGATCAAAATACAACACATCTTGCTATTTTAGAGGCAAAACTAATATGTCAACAAGATAACAATATTCATTAGTTTAAAGCATGGTAATTGACAAATTACATAAACAAATTGTGGAACACAACACATGCAAAATATTACATAGTGTTACCACAACACCAAATCACCAACACTAATAGCAAATCCGAATTCAAAATCAAATAGTTTCCACCCAGACTACCTTATAATTTTCTAGAAGATGTGGAGATAATTTCAAAGTTTTTTTATTCTTTCACCCAATCCACCTTGTGGCCCACTGGTTTGCCATTCTCATATGGATGGTATATGTGAAGATGATATGACTTTCTATCTCTCTTAATTTCTTATCTTTTCTTTCCCTTGGCGCGAATCTCCTTGCTTTCATTTTTTTTATGTAATTTTGGGCAAAAAAAACATACACCGCACTACAAGAAAAACGGCAAGAGATAACGGGTATTGTCTCTTTAAAAACCGGGCGTTGTTAATAGAGGTGTTTTCTATTAGTGGACACTAATAGACAACGGACAAAACCCATTGCAAATTGTAACCATTGCCATAAAAGATAGACAACGTTGTCACATTAACTGTTATCGTTTGTGATATAGACAACTTGTCTTTTCGTCAGAAGACAATGGTTCTTATTTGAACTTGTTGTCTCTTTTTTAAAAGACAACACTATTAATGACCATTGTCCTTTTCATTTAATTTTAATTTTTTTTACAGGTTTTTTGTTTTACAATTTCAACCCTGATTACAAATTTTCCCAAAATATTAAATAATTAAAACTTAACAATAATTAATTTCATACAACAAAATATATACATATACAATGTATATCATACATTTGGCAAATTATTCAAAATAAAGTGAATGTGAAAATTAAAAGACTAATATCCTATAGTATACCCAACATTTGCATCTATTAAAAAGTTCAAGTAGTCCTGTAAAAAAATGAAGTATTCTTTCCTTATTTCTTTTTTTTCTTCACCTTGCCTCGTTTCAAATTCGACCCCTTCATCAAATCATCTAAATAAAAAAAAAAACAATCTTAGCATCAAATGTGCATCAATGGCATTTTAAAAATTTATATAAACTAATAAACAACAAATAAATAGGATGTAGCTCACCCCAGACTGTATGAACTTCTTGGGCATACCATCAGGACCGAACATGTTCATACGGCGAGGAGAAACAGTTAACATATTGCATGGCACAATGATATGCCCAGAATATGCTCCGACTGTTTCACAATTTTTTTTGGGGACGATAACATTATTTTTGGTTGTGCAACTGAGATGGAGCTTCTGCATGTTAAACATATTCTTGAAACATATGAGTCAGCTTCGGGGCAAATGGTTAACTTCAACAAGCTAGTCAGAGATCGCCTTTAGTGATGAGTTGGAAGAAGACCGTGCTCAACTCTTGTCCAAAAGGTTAAGGGTCCCTTATGTTCAGAGGCATGGCATCTATCTGACAGTCCCATGTATTGTAAGGAGATTGAAAAAAGAGGTTTTCCAGATGTTGGAGGATAGGGTAAGAAAGAAAATGAAGGACTGGAAAAAATGGTTCCTCTCCAATGCCGGAAGGACAATCCTTATTAAATATGTGGTGCAAGCCGTTCCTACGTACCTTATGAGTGTATTCCTTCTTCCGGATCAGGTGTATCAACAAATCAACGTTTTAACGGCAAATTTTCTTTGGGGGCAAATGAAAAATGAGAGAAAAATCCACTGGTGCATGCAGTTGGAGGTCACTGTGAGTTTGGGGTTTAGAAATATTGGCCAGAGCATTGCTCGCTAAGCAATCTTGGCAGCTGTTGAATGGCAAAGATTATTGTTTCGTAGTTCCTTACAAGCTAGATATTATCCTCGAGTTCCTTTTTTTGAACTTTTAATGGCACATAATCCCTCTTTTGTCTAGAGAAGCATTTTAGCGGGAAGGCAAATTCTCAAAGAAGGTATTATCTGACGAGTTGGGAATGGGGGAAATATCAAAATTTGAAAGAATAAATGAATCATGTTCTTTTTTAGGGGTCGGAGGTTACTAATGTGGAGATGATGTTACACAACAAAAAAATATGATCTAGCGAAGGGGTTTTGAGTCGCTGGAAATGTACGACACCGTCGCTACAGTCCCTGGTGACGGGCTAGGAACAGGAGTGGCGATGGTGGCCACCGTGCTAGCGTCGTAGCCTAGCTATGGACTCAGCAACTGATATGGCGATGGGGGCGATCCGTCGCTAGTCCAAAATTTTTAATTATTATTCATTTATATAGTATATTTGTTTCCCCTGCTTCTCTGTCAAAGAACTCAATGTTCTTCTTCAGAACAAATTCAAGATACTTCAGTTGTAAACGAGCCGTCTGCCTTTCCCCAGTCTGAGTCCAACATGCTACTCCTGGAATAATCAATACAGATAGTTTTATCCATCACTGATAAAAAATTTGGAAAATAATAATAGAAATCAGAATTCATATATATCATCTCCAAAATGGCCAGAAACTGATCCCAAAACTTACCTGTCCATGCTGGTATCCAAACAGCTAATCCAAGACACAAAAAGTTTAGTAGCCATAAATATGTAAAATGGTGTGAGTTTTTGTGAAGTGTTAGAAACAGTAATAGAAAAATAAAAACAAATTTTATCACATTGGCACACTTTGAGTTGGAAAAATGCAATGACAACAGGATCAAGACGGCCAAACAAGCCGAAGAAAATCCCATATTTCTTGTTTCTCTATTCTTTTTAATTTATGTTTTAGTTTACGAGTTATAGGTGAAGAATACCTACTTATACTCATTTAGACCAGCCTCCAACAATAAAATGTGTACTTAAATCGTTGTTAAATCATTTTAATATCCCACAGACCCGAGTCATGTAAGAGATCACTTAGGAATTAGGATAGTCATTGGATCACATAAGAAGCATCATTAAATGCCACAAACTGTGTGGCTTTCATAATTAAAGTTCCAATCAGATATATCAGCAGGTTTGTAACTCTTAGAAAACCAACAATTCATTGAAGAGCAGGTCTTTAATTTCCAGTTCAGAAATCAGAGCTACTCACTCTAACTGAGAACATATAATCAGCAATTCATTGAAGAGCAGTTCTTGACTTTTGGAATATATCATTATTTTACAATTAAAAGTTCCAGTAGGTGCCTTTCTATTCTCAGCAGCAGCAGCAAAATCAGCTTCACTTTTTTCCTCATTACTCAACTGTGTAGCTTTCAACTTTTTGCGGGATCCAGGTGAATCTACTGACGTATCCAACGAATTACTCTGAGTATGTCTCTGGGGAAGGAACCTCTCCAATTGCTTTTTGTTGTGAATGCAAAAGGCAACTGAGCAGCAAGTATTGCATCTCTAGATATCTCATATCTTGCATGCTCCACGAGGTCTTTTTACTGACAAAAATTCTTGGCAAAATGGAAAAATAAACTAAAATTAAATACAGAAAATAGTAGGAACTCCAACATGTAAATCTTGTGTACAAGTATAAATTATTTTCTGCAAATTGGAGAGAATGTTGCAGGTTGTCTTTCTCCCTCATTTCCCTTGCTACAACCTGCAAGTCGTCAATGACAATGAATACCATTACACTCTGATTCGAAAAATAATTTTCGAATGTGTACATTTGTGTTAGAACAATTTAGTTCGAATGGGCTGTAACTTCAATTTTTTTGGTGGTGGTGGTGGTGTTCTCTATTTTATTTGTGGTGGTAGTGATGTCCAATCTTTTAGTGGATGTCGTTGCGTCGAGTCGGGATGGACGGTGATTGTCAATGACGGGCAGTAGACATTCGACGAAGAACGGAAGAAGGCGGAGAAAGAGATACATGCGCAAGGGGCGAAGTAGAAGAAAGGCGAGATCCATTTTCTTTTCTTTCTTTTTATTTTTTTAATTTATTTTATAATCATATTTATATTTTATAAAATAAGGATATTTGAGTAATTTTATAATTAATTATTATTAAATTAAGGGTTAATTGCTAAATAAATCATCATGTTTACACTTTTTTGTAAATTAGACACCACGTTTAAATCTAGTCAATTATAGCACCACCTTTTAATTTGTTTGGGATTAAACATCCATAATTTTTTCCGTATTTGGTCTAAAAACCACATTGGCAGTTACATCCACACATGTAACAAAAGATGCCGATTTTATTAGTTTTCTCAATATATTTTATATTTAAAAATGAAACTAAATACTGAAATTGAATTAAAATGATATGATGTATTTCGAGTTTCGACCATTCAAAATTTAAATATATTTAATTTAAAACTTTATATGTGGATCTTGATTCTTTAAAATATATTTAATCAATGGGTGTTTCTAAATAAGCCACTAAATTTTCTTTATACACCATTATTAATTCAAAAATAAACAATTATTAATTTAAATAAAAATCATTTTTAATTTTAAAAATTACTTTAAAAACTAAATAAAATAAAAACAAATAACCCCATTCTTCTCACCCCAATGACCCCGCCCGCTGCATTGCCCCCACAATTGCTCTTTCATTTCTCTCCATTGATGCTAATCTTCATTTCTCTCATCTTCCTCCATTTATTTTCTTTGTAAGAATTGCATATGAAATCAAATATGTGTATTGATATCGTATATTTTTTGGGCTAAAAAATTTATTTTGTTAACTTCTCCAATCATAGGATTTGTCGCATAAATGTTTGGAGAAATACATTTATCTGATTGAGAGGTTGAAATTTGGAACATGGTGTTAATGATATTACTTTAATATCTAGTGACATTGAAGGATTTGTCAAAATATTTTATAAATCTGAAAAATAATTTTGTCAGAGTTGGAACACAATGTTGATAGCAACTACATCCTTCTCTATTTTATTTTGGAAAAAAAAATTACTTAAGAAGAAAAGCGAAGGTAGCAGGTCAGGAAGAAAGGTGACGGTGACGGAGGGCGTCGTGTCTGTAGTATGGTGGGGAGAGAGTGAGGGTGGAGAATATTTTTTTAATTCCTTTCGAATTATTTTTTTTAATTTATTTTCATAGTGAAATGATAGAAATGACTTTTATTGTGGTGTGTAAAGATAAAATGTAAAAATACGAAAAAAGATGTGCGATGTATAAAATAAATATGGTGCATAAAGAAAAAAGGGTATTGTATATAGAAACACCCTTAATCAATTAAAGAGTAGAAAATTTAAATTAATATTTTAAAAATATTTCATTTGAACTATTTAATATATATATATATATATATATAATTCAATTCAAATCTATAAATTTGAAGTATATTTAATATTTAATATTAAAATGATAATATCAAATATCTAAATATTACACTTGATCTCAACTTAGAGATCAACAAATGTGGAACTATCATTGTTGGGACTCACAGTTTATAATTTGTTCATGCATAACAATATTTGTAAGTTTTTTGATGTGTGATGATTTTTGTTTGAAAAACTAAAAATATAAGCTTTAACTATTATATATATATATATATATATACATATATAATTCATGACATAAATATATTTAACAATTAATTGTTAAGTTCAATTAATACATTTAATTTAAAATTCTTGATGTGTATCTTAATTAACACATTTAATTTGAAAATTAAATATATTTATTTGAAATTTTGATGTGCATCTGGAATTATTTTAATAAATTTAATAAACTTAAAAATTTAAAATATTTTAAATTAATATATTAGAACATTCACTCATAATACTTAAAAGAATGGTAATTAATATAAACTTATGGTCCATCGTAAAAAAATATGTGTTTAGAAAATTTACATATAAATAAACAATTTAAAAGCCACATAATTTATTTCATATTATGAACAAAATAATTTTTGATAAAAAATAGTATTTTTGCAAAATAAAAAAAGTAATATATAATATTGAAATTCCAATATTGAATGACTATATAATATAAATATTAATTAATTAATAAATATTATATTTCTATTTATAGAAAGTGCACTACAAGAAAATCACAAAATGACGACGGAACACATTCCGTCAACACGGGCGATGGAATGGCGACGGACGTACCTGTCACCAGGATTGGCGACGGAATTAGCGATGGAACTGCCGTCGCCAGATGGGGTGACGGACAAATTCCGTCACCTTATTTTTTTAATTTTTTTTATTATTTTTAATTTCAGAATAATAAGGCGATGAAATTTTTCCGTCGCCTTATTTGTTTTTATTTTTTTAAAAATAATTTTAATAAGGCGACAAAGATATTTTATCGCCTTATTTTTTTTATTTTTTTAGATAGTTTTAATATCGGATGACGGAATGGTCCGTCGCCATTTTCGTCGCCCGATCTTTTAATAATCGAGTAATCACATTCTTCCCCCATTTATCCCCAATTTGAATTCACCAGTCCCCCATCACCCTAAACCCCAGCAGCCAAGCCCTGCTAAACATGGCTTTTTCATGCATTTGGATGGTTGTTAGGATGATATTTGAAGATTAATGTGTGTTTTAGTTAGTGTTTGATTGTTATTTCGGTTTTTCTCATGCACTTTCATGTTTTGCTGTATTTGTTGAAGTTTGAGCTAAAAAAAAGAGGATACTTACAAGATCAAATTCAGTTGGGAGATAAGCTAGAAAGATAGAGGATCAAGTTGGGGTCATTCTACACTTTAAATCGGGTCAATCGGACAAGAAACGAGCGAGAACGGGGCAAAATGGCGGAGCGTATCAGGAGACATGCAAGCTGGCACGGACCGTGCTACAGACAGCACAGACCGTGCCATGTGACAACATACCGAAAACTCGTGGTATTGATGGCACGGACCGTGCCCCATGCCGAAGGTTCAATGAGGGTAGCACGGACTGTGCTACACACGGCATGGACCGTGCCGCCTGTTCCGGAAATTTTGGACTTCTTTCCTTACTCGAACTCTGTATTCCTCAACTATTTAAGGCTCTGCTTTGCACGATTTTTGGGACGACTTTTAACCCTATATTGAAGTAGAGAAGTGCTGTGAAGAAGAAGAAGAAGAAGGCAAAGAACAAAGATTAATCATTTGGCATAAGTTGTTTATAATTTTTGTTATTCAATTTCTATTACGAGTTTTGTAATGAATACATTATTTTCTTTACATTTCTATTTTACCATGAGCGGCTAAACGCATATTAATTCTAGGGTTTGCGTACACGTGGATGCTATGTTATTAATTTAATTCTGTTATTTTTTCCTTCTGATTATTGTGTTCAATTGTTGGAGTGTTGTTATTTCATGCTTGATTATTGGCCATAATTAATTGCATGCTAGCAAGTTAATTTGAGACCTGACGGAGATAATTAACCGGTGGGATTAATTGAACATTTTGATATCCGTTCTTTGGAATCTGTAGGGGAGTTAATCTGTTGATCTATCGGGAGTTAGTAAATTATCCTAGAGACGAAAGTGATAGGTAATTTATTAATCTACATCTACCTTGAGACCTGACGGAGATAAGTAGTTATATTTTTTATTCCTCACCAATAATCGGATTAATTTGAGAATTATTAGGATTGAATTAATACATAGTCGATACATGTGTACTGCATTCCCTAGAATTAATATTTCATTAATTGATTGAGTCTGTTGAATTATTTTAATTATGTCTATTGAAGTATATTTATTTTCTCTAATTTCATTTAAATTCGTGTCTAGATTTAGTAAACCTAAAAATTGCTAGCCTAGATAACAAAGAACTGTTAGCTTAGTACTTAGTGTGGTCATATTTTCAGTCCCTATGGATATGATACTCGATTCACTGATTATATTGCATTGTCCTGTGTTAGTTGTGTTGGTTTTGTATACTAGAAGACTTGTCTTTGTATACTTTTATGATAATATGATGATGTGAAATGAAAGTTATTGCAATCACTGTTTGCATTTAGATTATGTTCTATAATTGTTCTATGCAATGTTCCATATACTTACATTGTAGATGATATGGTGTGGAGAGTAACACGGTAAGATCATATCATTAGAACCTTGTAATGTATTAAAAGAGCTCACGGCTTAGATGGTCCTGAACACACCATCGGTACACCGTAGAATAATCTGACAAGTTAGTTTATCTTGACTAACTGATTATTCTAGTACACTTATTAGTGTATTGAGGAGGATCACGATAGGATACTATTCTCTGTCTCTGACCCAGTTACTGAGAGAATAAAGATCCACAGAGTTCAGGTTCTGAACTCATGTGATATTGGCGAGCTTATGTGTGCGTTGATTATTACTTTGATTTATCAATGAGTGAGATCTTTTCGTAGGCCAAACTCGATATCTTGGGTAATAAGAATGTATACATGATGTCTCGAGCAGTATGCATGAGCATCGTGTCCTGGTGCGCTAGGTTGATGATGTTCTCTTGAGGAAACACGAGTTCATGTTGAAACCCTGCAGGTGGAATTTATTCCTTACATGATAAAGCTTGTGTGGTACTACTCAAAGTTTTAGATGTTAATTAATTATAGCTGTCAGAGACTGACATAATTAATTAATGAACATTATATCTTAAACACGGGGAATGGCTGAACTAAAGGAGAAAGCATTTCGTAAATATGTATTAAATTGGAAGGTCAGTTTTACTTCTTTAGTGGAATAAAAGTAAAACTTAATTTATTTAATTATATTCTAGGTTTATTGGATATTGAATATTAAATAAATTAGTGGGCCAATTTAATATTCTTCTAGATCCCTGTTGTAGCCCAATTAACTGATAGTGGATTGAATATAGAACTTGAGATAGAGCCCAAACCCAGTAGGGTTGAGAGACTAAATTTCGCCCACCCCCTATATAAATAGGGGAGGGGGATGAAATTTTATGCATATTATTCAACCCATCTTTGTCTCTCAAAGTTATCCACATAATTCACAATTCTATCTAGTAGATTTCAACCCACTCTGAATCTAGATACATTCCGGGAATACAACAGAAGATCTTGGAGTAGAATACTGTGGTGGCCGATTTTGTTGACATAAGTAGCGCCTATCATTGTTCATTCAACAGCAAGATTAGATCTTTAATCTTGTCCACAGACCGTCTGTCAAATTGTAAGTAGATTCATTTTCTATGTTTCCGCTTTATTAGATTCGAATTTGCTTTGCATGATTTTTGATTAGACTGTGATAAACATGCATGTTATATAAAATTATGATTTGTATAAACACGGATTAACGAACAACCAAATAGATCCTGTGTTGGTTTAATTCGAAAAAACTCCAAGAAGTTGCAGATTAGTGCATAAAAATTAGTGTATCAACTTTTTGGCGCTGTTACCAATGGCCGATGGAGAGAAAGATAACACGGCCAGTAGCGGCAGTGTCTGACTCCGGAATGGATGCATTGAGGGCTGAGATCGAGTTTCTGAAGAAGCAAGTTCTTGAGGAGCGGCGCTCGCAGATGGAAGTTAATGTCGTGCAGCAGCAAAGTTCAGAATCCACCACATTCGAAGGTGCCAATTTTGTCAATCAGAGGAATTACAATGGTGGGAACTACAACAAAGGTCCGCAGGGATTCCAGAACAACAGCATAACGTACTATCCCAACAATAGAAATCATCAAAATTCTTCCTATGCCAATCACAATAAAGCCTTGCAACCTCCGGGCTTTATTGTCCCTGTTGCAGGTCCTTCTGAGCCGAAAAATCCTTCACTTGAGAAGATGGTGACCCAACTGATTGCTAATCAAAATAGTTTTATCGGGGCCACTGGTACAAAAATTACACAGATCGAAGGGACAGTGAGAGCTCTGTCTAAGCAACGAATATGTTAGAGGTCCAAGTGAGTCAATTAGTCAATCAAGTCGAAACGCATTCCCAAGCCACACTGAAGTCAACCCTAATGCGCACAGCAATGCCATTCAAGTGGTGCATGGCAAGATCAAGAGTAATCCTGTAGTGGAACTAGCTAAAGCCAAGCCTTCTACAGCTCTAAAATCAGCGCCACCTGTGCCTCTTGCTTCTACAAATTTTGTTGCCTCTTCTACTCCTTCAGGCAAAATGCAAGAGGATGAGAAGACTGATCATTTGTTAGATATCTTCAAAAAGGTACACAACAATATCCCTCTTCTAGATACTTTAAGATGTTTGTCGGGTGGTACTAGAAATTTGAAGAAAGCCGTCTCACGAAAGAAGAAGTTGAACGATGTGGAGATGGTCCACTTGGTGGAAGAATACAGTGATTGGCTGCAAAAGAAGTTACAATTGAAGATGAAAGATACGGACAGCTTCATCATTCCATTAAAGATTGGGAGATCATATTTTGAGAGAGTGATATGCGATTCTGGAGCTAGCATAAATTTGATGCCCTTCACTGTCTACAAGAAACTAAAACTCAAGGATTTGAAGGAGGTGGAGATGAAAATCCAACTTGCAGATAAATCATGCACCAAGCCACGATGAATCATTGAAGATGTGCTCGTCAAATTGGAGAATTTAGTGTTTCCTGTTGACTTTGTGGTGTTGGATATGCCTGAAGATCCTAAGATGTCTTTAATCTTGGGAAGACCGTTTCTTGCTACTTTGTGAGGCTGAGCTAGATATGAAGAGAGGCTTGATGACCTTGGGGATTGATAGAAAAAGGGTTATATTTCAAAATTCCCCACCGAAGGAAGTCCCGCAGTGTGAAGAAGTAAGCTTGGCCAAGAGCTTCATGGATGATATGGAAGATGCGACAGATGAAAAGTCGATGATTGAGGCACCCCAAGTACATGTTCTTCAAGCTAAAAAGGCGCAACCATTTGAGATGTGCATGGTTTTGCAAGATGATGGGGGATTTTCTGCAGCTCCAGCTCCTAAGAAAATGAGAGTAAAATTCCGTGTCTTTCACGAGAAGAATGTGAAGGGGGATATGTTGGTTGAAGTTGGGCATGCGAAACAAGCAGTGGCAGTGGACAACATTTCTAAAAATGGAAGATCATACTGTTAGTTGGAGTATTGCTTTAGATCGCATTGACTGTTGAGGTATCGTCTAGCTATAAACGTTAAATAAAACACTGAATGGGAGGTAACCCATCATTTTTATTGCTTTATTTATTTTTATTTTCTTTTGTTTCGTGTCTTGTTTTAGTGTTCTAACATGTAGAAAGGAGTTTTGGAGCACAAAGACAAGTTGAGAAGCTTCGTTGCCATTTTCAAAACTCTTCCCTTCATTTTAGTGCGCGGTGAGTTCGTTCCAAACACATCTGCTATTTAGTTCCCTCCAAACTTATTCTCTTTGCAATTAAATAAGTTTGGGGGAGGGGGATAGATATGATATGTTTGGCACGTGTTTTTTTATTTCTTAGCGTCTGGTTATTTTTGTGTTTATTTAGTTTTAGAGTCGTGTCGTGGTGAACTCGTGAAATGCTAATGATGAAAATGAGCATTATTGTGAAAATATTACGTGAATTTGATTAATGCCGACTTATTTGAATTGATGTACTCTGAATTGAAGTAAATGGAGCATGAACAGTCATGTGAGCTTTTTAGAGCCTTAACGGTATATCATTGCACAGTTCGATTTCTTTTCATGAGTGTTTGTCATGCATGCATTGGTGTATCTAGAACTTGCCATGGTTTCTATTCGAGTAGCTTGATTAAATGAAGAATTTAGAACTGATTTGAGGTCATCTTTTCATAGCCACATTGATTCCTAAACACTAATCAGAAAAATTGACCCTTGCTAGCCAATTTTGAGCCATAATTGTCTTTTGTTCATGAACGTTGATGATAGGAGGTTTAGAAGGTGAATAAGGGTATCTTATTTTGAGAAATAGTGATTTTTGTGGGAGATAATAGAGATGTTATAAAGAGAGGTGAAAAAGATTCTCATAAGCTCGATATAAAAGAAAAAAATGGCAAAGGAAAAATAGTGTGAAAAATAAACAGAAAAGTCAAATGTTAAAATGTAGCAATTGAGAAGGTTTGTTGTTTGTTGGCTTATTTGTATAATTGTTGTTTGAAGTGAGCATAAGAGAATATAAATTGTTGCACAAAAAAAAAAAGAATTAGAAAGTGCAAGAGAGTTGGAAAGAGTTAAAAGATGGATTATGGATCCATACTCGGGTTTGGAGTAGAAAGAAGGTTGTTAGTGGGTTGAAATTTTTGAGTCACTAACCTTGACCAATGTCCCAACATTACATCCCAAATCAAAGACCTTATTGATCTTTATTCTTTCATGATTAAGTATGAGTGTATTAGACGATTAGCAAGCTTATGGTTTATATTTTTGCAATGCATTTGATTCGATGAGTGTTATTTAATACACTTGTGAGATGAGTGATACACATGTCGTTGAGGTTCATGCCTTTGTTTATGGATATTATTTGTGTAGAAATTTTGGATGAGTTAGTGGATGTTGATTTTGAGCAATTGAAAATTGTTTTGAGCTTGTTGGTGAAGCATTAATGATCAAGTTTACTCTTTTCCTCCATGTTTATATTTTCTTAGTGTTATCCTCATTGTTCGAGGATGAACAATGGTTCAAGTTTGGGGGATTGATAAACATGGCTTTTTCATGCATTTGGGTTGTTGTTAGGATGATATTTGAAGATTAATGTGTGTTTTAGTTAGTGTTTGTTTATTGTTTTGGTTTTTCTCGTACACTTTCATGTTTTGCTGTTTTTATTGAAGTTTGAGCTAAAAAGAGGATACTTACAAGATCCAATTCAGTTGGTAGATAAGCTAGAAAGATAGAGGATCGAGTTGGGATCATTCTGCAACTTGAATCGGGTCAATCGGATAAGAAACGAGCGAGAACGAAGCAAAAGGTGGAGCGTATCGGGAGGCATGCAAGCTGGCACGGACCGTGCTACAGACAGCAAGGACTATGCCATGCGACAATATATCGAAAACTCACGGTACCGATGGCACGGCCCGTTCCTCATACCGAAGGTTCAACGACGTGTTTTGTGGGGTAGCACGGACAGTGCTGCACATGGCACAGACCGTGCCGCCTGTTCCGGAAATTTCAGACTTCTTTCCTTACTCGGACTCTGTATTCCTCAACTATTTAAGGCTCTTCTTTGCACGATTTTTGGGATGACTTTTCACCCTATATTGAAGCAGAGAAGTGCTGTGAAGAAAAAGAACAAAGATTAATCATTCGGCATAAGTTGTTTATTTTGTTATTCAATTTCTATTATGAGTTTTGTAATGAATACAATAATTTCTTTAGATTTCTATTTTGCTATGAGCGGCTAAACGCATATTAATTATAGGGTTTGCGTACACGTGGATGCTATGTTATTAATTTAATTCTGTTATTCTTCCATTCTGATTGTTGTGTTCAATTGTTCAATTGTTGTTATTTCATGCTTGATTACTGACTATAATTAATTGCATGCTAGCTAGTTAATTTGAGACCTAACGGAGATAATTAACTGGTGGAATTAATTGAACATTTTGAATATGTTGATCTATCGGGAGTTAGTAAATTATCCTAGAGATGAAAGTGATAGGTAATTTATTAATCTACATCTACCTTGAGACCTCGTGGAGATAGGTAGGTATATTTTTGATTTCTCAACAATAATCAGATTAATCTGGGAATTATTAGGATTGAATTAATACATAGTTGATATATGTGTACTGCATTCCCTAGGATTAATATTTTATTAATTGATTGAGTCTGTTGAATTATTTTAATTGATTTAATTTTGTCTATTGAAGTATATTTATTTTCTCTATTTTCGTTTAAATTCGTGTCTAGATTTAGTAAACCTAAAAATTGGTAGTCTGGATAATAAAGAACTGTTAGCTTAGTACTCAGTGTGGTCATATTTTCAATCCCTGTGGATACAATACTCGATTCACCGATTATATTGCATTGTCATGTGTTAGTTGCAGATTAGTGCATAAAAATTAGTGCATTAAGCCCCGTCCTAACCCCCTGACGCCGTCGAGCCCCCTTCCCTCTGTCTCCCGGCCCCTGCCCCTGCCTCCTCCACCTCCGCCGCCGCCCGCTGACACCCCTGCCGCCAAGTAAGCTCTCTATTTCCTTTTTTTTTAATATATGCGCGCATTAAAATCTTGTATCATTCATTCATTTGTATAAGAGAAATCAAGGGTTTTAGAATGCTTTAGATATAATTAACTCCTTCTCTTTCATCGAATCCATATAAAATAAATTCATATAATTCAATTTTAGATACCGATGCTTTCCTTAAACCCTCGATTAATTAATTCCATATGTGCAAGTTCTTCCTTTTGAATTTGTTATTACTTATTATAAATATATATGAATTAGAATGATCATCTTGAACGATATAATTTACTTAAATCATGATATAATGAAATATCCGATTAAGAATAATTCTTTAGGTAAAATTCATATAATTCCACCAAATTTTTCTGAAAAAGAAAAGAAAAACCCTTATGTTATGATAAAATTAATAAAAAAAAGACTGCTACCGACTACCGTCAAATGAAACTGTGTGAATCATACTTGTCAAACAAGAGAGTAGAAATATTTTATTGATACAAAAAATGATTTTAACATTTTTTATTGAAAAAAATCTTTTATAATATTTGAAAATATTAGTATTTGGTCAAACTACTTTTTTTTTTTGGTGTGCAAATTTCTTAAGTTTTTGTATTATTTTTTAAATATTTATTTATTTAGATATGAAAGGGTATAATGAAAAATTTATGTTAAAGTTAATGTTGTTAGATTATTATGGCATTTGAGGTGGTCATGATTAATTTACCATAATATAGGGGGTTTTAGACATTTTTTTTTTATTTTTTTTTCCTAATTATTTTTGAAATAAAAGAGGGGAGAAATGGAAATGGAACTGTGACCCTTGGTCTACTTTTTTTTTTTTTTTTTGATAATACCGTTGGTCTATTTGAAAATGTGGAATTTTCAAAAGGTCCATTAAGCTGTGGTCTATTTGTAATAATTGGTCCAAACAATGTTCTAATTGTCATTATTTATATTTTTTGTTATTAATAAAAACATATTAATTTGAATTTTATGAAAACATGTTGGTTGAATTTTTATTGAAGCATATTAATTTGAAGAAATGAAAGCATGTTAGTTACATTTATGAAAACATGTTAGTTCAATTTATTAAAGCATGTTAGTTAAATGGGATAAGGGCCCATGGATCCCTCTATATTAATTGTACGTAGTTAGATTGGGACGAAGGCCCTGGATCCCTCTATTTTAATTGTACGTATTTATATTGAGACGAAGGCCCCTGGTTCTCTCTGGTGTTTGGTTTTTACTAGTTAATCCCAGAACCTAGTTAAGTTACGACGATGACTTGGTCAAAATTTAGGTTTCACGTCGTTATGCTGCCGAATTTTTTTTCTAATTAATTTTATATTTTTATTTAAGATCATGTGTATGTATATCTATATGACTTGTTTTTGTCAGATGACTAGAGGTGGTGGATCTCATGGGCTTAGGTCCCGAGCGATGTCATCTATGGGATTCGCTGGCGATATCGTTGATGATAGCATCGGTCAAGATGGGACTGATATACTACGAGAGAGAGGAGTCCCGTACAGTTGACTCGATACTGTAGATTGGGCTTGAGACTGTAGGCAGGGAGAGGTACATTGAGATATATATATATATATATATATATATTGATATATATTCAATTAATTTACTTTATGTATATTATAATTCAATGTACTTTGCATTTTCAAAGTCATGGTGCCCTTGAACGCCACTTCGAGGGCAATTATAGTTATTTTCAAGAGGTATATGCATGTTACGGGCTTTGCTTGGAAGAAGGTACCCATGGATAGGATGATGTTGTATTAGGCTGAGTTCAAGGTAAAATATTGATTTATATGTATTTGTGTTATCTAATATTATTACTAACAATGTTGTTTATTTATATGTTAATACAGAAGGAGTTTAGGTGGTCTCATCCTGATGAGGAGGTGCTTCTGCTCTTCTAGAAGAAGTGCCAGGACCGGTACAGGGACATGGTGTACCATATAAAGAAAGATGACTATCTTGCGGGAAAAAAGCCCGATTTTGTGCAACAGGACTGATATGCATGGATAGTGTACTAGTAGGCGGAGGAGACTTAGGAGAAGGATCATCTAGCCAAGAGAAACCACTTGACCGAGCCTGATGGCCCAAAATCCTCCGGCCAGATCCACCACGGAGGCACCAGATGTGCTATGGATCATATGCGTGATCTGGTACGAGTTGTAATTCAAGTTTATAACATTATAAATTAACACTTTCTAATGCATTTCATTTGATTTTATTTAATCAGGCTAGAGAGAAGCATCTGCCCAAGTGGGAGGCGCGCTACCAGACCTATTTCAAGCTTCACTACCCAAACGACCATTGGACCATAGCCAAGACGAGGGAGAACAAGGTAAGTTTTTACGTACTAATATTTTAATATATATATACGTATATATAAATAATTTATATATATTGAAAAATTAATTATATTTATCCTGATAAATACAGGATAAGTATGACGCCTTGGCTGCGGAGTGGAGAGCTGAGGGCAGGGAGCTGGATATGGGTGAGATTTTCCGTCAGGTGCTGACGCCTGACACGAAGGGGCACATTACCGGGCTGGGGAACATGGCCCCTGTCATCCGTCGCCCTACTGCAGTTGGAGGATCTTCATCATCATCGAGCCAGGGCTCTGGGACGCTGTACACCCAGGCAAAGCTCGATGCGAGACTAGCTGAGATGCAGGCACAAATAGATGCCCAATAGGTGTCTGTGCAACAGGTGCTGGAGAAGCAGGCCATGATGGAGTCCCTTCTTGAGCGCCTTCTCAGTCAGCAGTCGGGTGGTACTGGTGACGGATCCGGAAGGTCTAGTAACGGTTCTGAAGTGCCTGATGGCGGGTCGGGGCAATAGTTGTATGTTTTTGTATATATATATATATATGTATTATAGATTTGTATTAAATTATGTACAATCTTAATCTTAATATATATAAAAGTAACAAGTTATGTCTTATTTAGTAAAGTACTACTTTCCCGCCAAAACCCCATACTATATTTAGTAATTAATTCATATTAATTTTAATATATTAAAATATTAACTAATTGTGTTTAGTGAATTGATTTACGTGTACGGATATATTAATTTTATATGATTGTCTGGTGAATTCTCCTTAACAACCATAATATATATTTTTCTAGGGAAACTATAATATATATATATATAATGATAATTATTACATGATTGACAATATCAATAATCTATATTGATTTAATTAATATTAATAAATATATAACAAAATACATTTATATATATAAATAAATTCTATAGAAAACCTTTAATTTACAATTTACATTTACAATAATATAATAAGACATATGTAAGGAATATATATGGTATAAACAATCTTACGTTATTTTATAATTATTAGGTTTTATGATAGCATTCAAATTCATTATGTTTTTAAAATTATAAAGGAGATGCCATGTTTCAATAATTAACAAAATTAGTAACCATAACAACATGCACTTAGGTAATCAATCTACACTAATATATATAACGCACACATACACACAAATAGGGTATAGGATATCCTATAATTATACTGATCAATGAATACACATCAATATAATTTGCTATAATTATGTTAATTAATCAATAAATACATATTAATTCCTATAATTTTATATAATTACATTTATCAATTAAGTTATGTAATTGAATAAATATGGAACATATATGAAGAAACATATGCTATATAAATTAAGATGTTGTGGGCTTATATCATATGTAATTTTGATAGATAGATGTATGAAGATGAATGAAAGAAGACAGATGATGCGGTGGCCGAGCCATGTGGTGCTAGAGGTTAAGGAATATGTGGCATGAGAAGTTAGAACGCAGATATGTAGAAAAAAAAATGTCTAGGTAAAACATATATGTTATTGTCTAATGTGTATTATGATTCAAATATAGATTGGAGACCAGCAGAGAAACCAACAAAATATATATTGTGTTCTTGGTATCATATATTCAATTTTATAAGCATATTGATTCCGAATCTCCTCTCTCTCTCTCCAAACACACACACACACATATATCCAACCATGTAGTAGCAATTAAAGCATTATACGTGACGACATTGTGTTAGCATCATCTCAAAACATTTACTAATTCTTATAATTTATTGATGATTGTGTTTTGTTCATTCAAACCTATTTTTGAGAAAAAGGGACTTTAAAGGAGATATTTTTTTCACATTATTTGACATTATATCCTATTCAATTTCAAATTATTTATTGTGTTTTGATTTTTATGAATGATGTTGTGTGCTTTTGTGTGTTGCCAATTTTTTTCATTTTTAAGGCACACTAATTAAATAGAAATGATTATATTTTCCAGTTTAATTGATCATATAAAATTGAATATCAATGAATGAGTATTGAATCTCCATTTAATTCGAGCTTCCGACCTACACCTTCTGTAAGAAAAGGAAACAATTTAAATAAATCTAAAAAAATAATATCCTTTTTTAAAATATATTATAGATATCTACAATATAGTTTAGTGTAAATTCTTTTAGTTAATTTTGAATTTGTTTATTTTATTTTAGAGTAAATTGAAAGGAACACGTTCTTTATTTTATTTATTTTTAGAGTGTACTTAGTTGGTCGTACATAAAACATGATACCAATGTAATGTCAACTAAAATACAATAACTATTTATTTTAAAATTTATAGACACAAAAATATGGGGAGAAAATGAAATTGTTGATTGGTTTTGATTGCATTTGTTCATGATCGTTTCACCAAATGTACGTTTTGCATATTTAATTTATTCTAATGTCTTTTGCAGGTTTATTATAAATAAGATATAAATACACACTCCATGACTCAATTTTTCCGTTTGGTTAAATAAGTTGGTCCCTTATACCACCAGTTGGTTCCTCCATTTCAATACATGAATGAAGTGGAATCAAGATATGCAATTTTCTATCATGAATTTCAACTTCATAAATTTATGTTGTTGATTCAACAAGAATTTTATATTCGAAAATGCACGAGGAACCTAACAAGCCCATCAATTATATTAGGGAAGAAGTTGAAGATATCGCAAGATCGAAATGGTATTTTGTTAGCATACAATCCTTATTTTTTAGTTTGGTCATCAGATATTCCATGACTACATATTTGAAGTTCGATCATGTTGATCAAATCACATTATGAAATTTCATATGTATGCCTCATAAACTGTTATTTTCAAACATGTATATATACAAACACTATAACATAGTTGCATACCTTATTTTCCTTTATATATAACTTTCATATTATTTGTCTTGATATCCAATTTGAATCCATAAAAATTGAAATTGTTAATAAAAATTCAGTCCTACCATTTTATATCCGCATAATTCTGTATTTAATTATGTATTGTGTGTGTGTGTGTGTGTAAATAAATATCTTAGTATATTTTCATTAATACCAAAATATATTTCATTATAAACTCAATAACAAAAAAACACTCCATTAATTACTTACATGATATGTCAAACACGCATAAATATTCTAATTGCAGTCGGCGTTATCAAAATATTCCAGCAAAATCTTTTTTTTTTTTGCCCATGGAATACAATAATTTTATGTGTATATAGTTGTGTAACACCCCAAATGCAATAATAGAGGCCCAATGAATTTTTCTAGAGCCCAAATGTTTAAGTTGAGTCTATTTTATTAAAAGGCCCAAATGATGGGCTTTCTAACTCAATTATTATTTTAATTATTTACGGCCCAATTATTACCCCGATCGAGATGAACGAATATATTAGATGATAGTGCTCGTTGATACAAATCTATAGAAATTGATTTCACTGATATATGAATTAAATTGACCAAGATATGATTTAATTTCTAAATTAAGTCCTAATTTAGGGTTTATTGAGAAGGGGTATTGTAACGCCCCAGTCCCACTAGGACCAAGACGTCACCAAAAGCATACGTACATGCTTACGTGATAAATAATTTTCAAAAATAATAATAATATTTTATAAATAATTTGTAAACGGGCAGCACCTCAACTTAAAAATGTTTAAGCCACACACTCAGGTGCTTTCAAAGTCAACTTTCAACAAGGCTTTTCGAAATCACAAACTTACACAACCAAATGACCTGTTAACAAGAAATATATATAGCCAAACAGGCCACACATTTAAAAGCACCACCGTCAACCCATATATATATTCAAAATATTTGTATATACAGTCAAAATTGACCACGAGGGTCAACAACTTTCTAACTTAAAGGTTTTGCAGAGTATCAACGAAAGCATTTAATATTTAATATACAAACATAAGTTTAAAGATGGTTTTAAGCAAAACCACATAAGGGTCAACCATCAAACCCACCACATCATCTCATCGTCAACCAGCTCGATCTCCAGGACCTGAAAACATTTGAAAAATATTTGGGTTGAGTGCCAGAAAACACTCAGTGGGCATTAATATTCGTCCAAGTCATACTTTCATGCTTTAAAATCAATCATAAACATACTTTATAACATAGTTTACTCTTCTTTATTGGATGAGAGACCCAATGTGATCACATGATACTTTACGGTTACTTATCTAGACATTTAGTCACAAAGTAAACCGTCTTGCTTGTAAGTCGGAATTCCTCTATGCATGAAGTCTCATAACATCCAATCATCGCGTAAACAATGCTATTAAAACATTTAACATGCTTTTCATGGACGAATTTAAAACATAGTTGTGAGTTATAGAAAAACCCACCTTGATGATCTCAATATGCAGTGCAGTTTATGCGTAAATTGCTACTATGCTCTCCGATCGTCTTGACCTACAAAATTGGAATTCTAACTTAGAATCCTCAAATAGGTCATAAAGATAATAACTTAAGTCCTAAATAACTTAATTAGGGTTTTCCTATGCCTTGGGATCATTTGGGATTGAAATGGTGTCAAACGGGCGAATAATGCGCATTTGACATAATGAACTAATTTAGATTGAGAATTTATCGGACTTTGTGGACAGAATTGAATAGGAATAAAGATTAATTGAACTGAATTCAATAACTTAAAAGCTCAATTTAACACATAGAAATGAATTTTAATTTTTAGAATTTATTTGACAAATATACAATATTTTACTTATGATTAAATTATGTTTTCTAAAAATCCTAATTCAATCTCCAAGTACTAAACTAAAATTAGAAAAATATGAATTTTAAAAAAAATAGATTCATTTAATATTTTACAATCAAATTAAAAATTAAATAAATTAAATAACATTAAATTAAAGAAACATCGGAGGGTAAAAACTCACCTTTGTTTTTCTTTATTTTTCCTCCAATTTCCTTTCTTCCGTTTTTCTTTCTTCTTCGTTTATTTTTCTTTCTCTTTTTCCTATTTTTACTTTGGATCACATATTCCTAACTTACATATATATTGCTGACTCCCTTATATTATATATATATATATATATATACACACACAAATGACAAATACATGTAGTACACTAATCCTTTCTAAATGGATTGCAAGTGGCCACATTCAATTGGTTTACAATTTTATTTTATTTCAACCGTTTCTTCTCTTTTTTTTTTTATCCATCAATCAACTTCCTTTATATACTATATAGGTGTATACTTATACATATATAAAATATAGATAGTGACTAACATATATCTACACACACAAATTCGTTACACGTGTACCTAATATATGTCACTAATATCAATTAAGCCATTGCCAAATAGTAATGATAGATTGGATGTGATTAGTAATTATACTATTAAATACTATATTATTATTATTATATTACATAGTTTTCAACCATGTGATCCATCTATAATTTCATGTGTATTAATTCATCTATAATTTCCTGTGTATTAATTAAAGAATGTTGGAAGTGGGCTCAAGCAAATAGGCTAAAATAAGATAGAATTGGGCCAAAAGTAAATTAATTAATTGGGCTTCAATTTATAGAATTGGGCTTGATGGAATAAATTATTTTGATAATGTCTAACGAAATAAATTTCGTTAAGAAGGTCAAATGAAGTCCGAATTAAATGTTTTTTATATCAAAATGATCCCATTAATTTTCTACATTGATATAATAAATTCTAATTTTAACTTAGATGCTCAACTAAGGTCGAAACTTTTCTTGGTCTTATAGTTCTTCTAAGACTATAATTTAGCTAACCCCAAAATAGTTTGGATTCTAACTTCATGAAATTTCTAGCTATAAAATAAATTTTAAATACTATATTTTTCTGGGGTGTTACATCCTCCCCTCCTAAAAAAAAATTTCGTCCCCGAAATTGGATATACCTGCTATGACGAGGGTTGGATACTTTGCCAGGATCTGATTTTCAAGTTCCCATGTAGCTTCCTCTTGTCCGTGTCTGCTCCATTGAACTTTCACAATCATTAGCTCTTTATTCCGTAGCTTTTGGACTTTTCTGTCGAGAATAGCTATAGGAAACTCGTCGTATGTCAGATCTAGATTTACCTCTATTTCTTCCTGGTTTACGACGTGACTTGGGTCGAAAATATATTTTCGAAGCATTGAAACATGGAACACGTCATAAATTCCTCCTAACTTTGGTGGTAACGCCAACTTGTAGGCAACTTCTCCGATTCGTTCGAGAATTTCGTACGGTCCAATATATCTAGGCCGTAACTTTCCTTTCTTTCCGAATCGCACAATGCCTCTTGTAGGAGATATTTTCAGGAATACTTTATCTCCCATCTGAAATTGTAAATCTTTTCTTCTTTTATCTGCATACATTTTCTGTCGATCTTGGGCCTCTTTCATTCTTTGTCTTACTTTTTCAATAACCTCAATAGTTTTCTGTATAATTTCTGGGCCCAAGATTTTTCTTTCACCAACTTCATCCCAGTAAAGTGGTGATCTGCATTTTCGACCATATAGAGCCTCATAAGGCGCCATTCCAATGGTCGCTTGGAAACTGTTATTGTAAGCAAATTCAACTAAAGGCAAATATTCCTCCCAGCTTCCTCCTTGATCCATGATTACAGCCCTGAGCATATCTTCAAGGGTCTGAATTGTTCTTTCAGACTGTCCATCAGTCTGCGGGTGAAAAGCTGTGCTAAAATTCAATTTTGTGCCCATTGCATTTTGTAAGCTTTGCCAAAATTTAGACGTGAACCGCGTATCGCGATCTGATGTCACTGACACAGGTGCACCATGAAGTCTTACAATTTCTTTTACATAAATTTGTGCCAGTTTATCCAATCCTAAAGTCATCTTGACCGGTAGGAAGTGTGCTGATTTGGTTAAACGGTCAACGATAACCCATATGGCATGATTTCCACGTAATGACTTTGGTAGACCAACCACGAAATCCATAGTAACATGCTCCCACTTCCACTCTGGAATTTCCAAGGGTTTGAGTAGTCCAGATGGCCTCTGATGTTCTGCCTTGACTTGTTGACAAGTCATGCATCTCTCAACATACGCTGCAATGTCTCTTTTCATATTTTGCCACCAGAATGCTATTCTCAAATCTTTATACATTTTAGTACTCCCTGGATGAGTAGTGTAAGGCGTGCAATGAGCTTCCTCTAAAATTTCTTTTATCAATTCTTCATTTCGTGGCACACAAATTCTATTCCCATACATCAATGCATTATCGTCTGCAACCACGAATTCACCAGGGGCTCCTTGACCTATTCTTCTTTTTATCTTCTCAAGATAGTCATCTTTTTGTTGAGCTTCAATGATTCGGCCTCGCAAGTTAGGCTTCATTACCATCGTTGCTATATGTGCACTTATGCTATCTGGTGGAGTTACAATTTCAATGCTAAGTTTGGCAAAGTCTCTCGTGATTTGTTCTTGTTGAGTGATCAGATAACTCAATTCTACTCGATTCTTCCTGCTTAGGGCATCAGCAACAACGTTTGCCTTTCCAGGATGGTATTGAATAGAACAGTCATAATCTTTGACCAGTTCTAACCATCTTCTTTGCCTCATGTTGAGCTCTTTCTGCTCAAACAGATATTTTAAACTTTTGTGATCTGAATAAATCACACTTTTCCCACCATATAAATAATGTCTCCAAATTTTCAATACATGCACCACAGCGGCCAATTCCAAATCATGTGTTGGGTAGTTATTCTCATGTGGTTTCAACTGACGTGACGCATACGCAATTACCTTTCCATTTTGCATCAGAACACAACCTAAACCCTGCTTTGATGCGTCCGTAAAAACCACGAACCCTTCAGATTCTTCTGGTATAGCTAGTACTGGTGCGGTAACTAACCTCTTTTTCAATTCTTGGAAGCTTCTCTCACAATCATCAGTCCATTTGAATTTGTTCTCCTTTTTCAATAGCTGGGTCATAGGCCTAGCTATCTTGGAGAATCCTTCAATGAATCTTCTATAGTACCCAGCTAGACCTAAGAAACTACGTATCTCATGTACACTTGTTGGGGTTTTCCATTCACTAACTGAATTTACCTTGACAGGGTCCACTTTAATGCCCTGATCTGAGACAGTATGTCCCAAGAACACCACTTCCTTTAACCAAAATTCACATTTGCTGAATTTGGCATAAAGTCTTTCCCTTCGTAGTGTGTCTAGCACAATTTTCAAATGCTCAACATGTTGATCTTCATTCTTGGAATATATCAATATGTCATCGATGAAGACGATTACAAATTTATCTAGATATGGGTGAAAAACTCGATTCATCAAACCCATAAAAACTGCAGGTGCGTTGCTAAGACCAAAAGGCATCACTATAAACTCATAGTGACCATAGCGTGTACGAAATGCAGTCTTGAGTATATCTTCCTTCCAAATTTTAAGCTGATGATACCCAGACCTTAAATCAATCTTGGAAAATACTCCTGATCCCTTCAATTGGTCGAATAAGTCATCAATTCTGGGAAGTGGATATTTGTTCTTGATAGTTAACTTATTCAATTCTCTGTAGTCTATGCACATTCGGAGTGTTCCATCTTTCTTCTTAACAAACAACACAGGTGCTCCCCATGGTGAGACGCTTGGTTGAATATAACCCTTATCTAAGAGTTCCTGTAGTTGAACCTTTAACTCCTCTAACTCCTTTGGTGCCATGCGGTACGGCGCTCTTGATACTGGAGCAGCTCCTGGTAGCAAGTCTATTATAAACTCAACCTGTCTGTCCGGAGGCAAACCTGGCAAGTCCTCTGGAAACACGTCTTTATAGTCCCGCACCACAGGTACATCATCAATTATCACCTTCTCTGACTTGTTCATTATCAAACTCACTAGGAATGATTCACATCCTTCTCTTCTAAGCATCTTCATTGCTTTCATTAGGGAAATAACTCTTACTCTAGTTCCTAACTTTGATCCATGGAAAGTGAATTCCGGCTCTTTCGGTCTTTGAAAAGTTAGCTCCTTTTCAAGACACTTAATTGTGGCATGGTTAGCCTCTAACCAATCCATTCCGAGGATAATATCAAAGTCTCTCAAGTCTAAGACATGTAGATCTGCACTTAGTGATCTATACCCAAGGTTCAAATCTATATTTTTGCATATTTGATCAGTAATTAAGATCCTCCCCGAAGGTATACTTACTTCTAAGGCCTCACTAAGTTTTTCCTTAGTCAGTTTTAGTTTAGAGCATAATGCGGCAGATATAAATGAATGCGAAGCTCCAGTGTCAAATAATGCAAGTACAGGCATATTTGATATACTAATCATACCTGCCATATTTCCAGGCTCACGTGCAGCATCTTGTCGATTAAGAGCAAAGGCTCGAGCATTTCTTGCCGGAGGTTGACCTGGCCTAGCCATTTTTTTTCCCTTATTCATTGGACAATTATATGCCATATGTCCTGGTTGCCAACACCTATAACAGACATTCTTTCCCTTCATACATTCACCATTATGTTTCTTTCCACAAGTTCGACATAATGGTTTTTCTTGTTGTGCTTTGGAATTTGATCCTCCTCCCATCCTAGTATTTTTCTCGAAACCACGACTCTTATTCTTGTTATCATCCCACTTTCTTTTTCCCCTGAACTCCTCAACCTTCTTTTCAATATTCTTGCAAAGTGAAGACTCTACATCTTGAGCTCGTTCAAGAGTCTCAGCATACGTGGCCATGCCGCGCCCCGCTATGATACTGCTAATCTCAGTTCGTAAGCCTCTTTTAAATCTATGAGCTTTTTTCTCATCAGTGTCCGTCAGGTGTGGAGCATACCTAGACAACTGATTGAACTTTCGTTCATAATCATTCACGGTCATATTTCCCTGAGTTAATTGTAAGAACTCAATTTCTTTCTGATCCCGATAACACATGGGAACAAACTTCCGCATAACAGCTTGCTTGAATTCTTCCCAAGTCATATTTACAAATTGTTCAAGCGTCATCGATCTCCTATGCGTTTCCCACCAATGATCCGCATCACCAGTGAGCTGGAAGATTGTACATGCTATGCGTTGAGAGTCGGTACACACCATGTACGCGAATGTACGTTCCATCATTCGTAGCCATTCTTCAGCCTCAGTCGGTTCACCTTGACCGTTAAAGGTCGGAGGTTGGTATGTTCGAAACTGAGCAATAACACATGCCGTATCTTCTTGTGGAGGATTTTGAGCCTGATTATTTTGACGTCTTGGTGGCATCCTATACACGTATTTCATACATCAAATTCTTTGATCATCAAAACTCTTACAAGATTCTAAGGCAATGATAGAGCGCACTTAGATTCATAGATCATAAATTCCAGTGAGCTAAAGAAATCTATAGAAATTGATTTCACTGATATATGAATTAAATTGACCAAGATATGATTTAATTTCTAAATTAAGTCCTAATTTAGGGTTTATTGAGAAGGGGTATTGTAACGCCCCAGTCCCACTAGGACCAAGACGTCACCAAAAGCATACGTACATGCTTACGTGATAAATAATTTTCAAAAATAATAATAATATTTTATAAATAATTTGTAAACGGGCAGCACCTCAACTTAAAAATGTTTAAGCCACACACTCAGGTGCTTTCAAAGTCAACTTTCAACAAGGCTTTTCGAAATCACAAACTTACACAACCAAATGACCTGTTAACAAGAAATATATATAGCCAAACAGGCCACACATTTAAAAGCACCACCGTCAACCCATATATATATTCAAAATATTTGTATATACAGTCAAAATTGACCACGAGGGTCAACAACTTTCTAACTTAAAGGTTTTGCAGAGTATCAACGAAAGCATTTAATATTTAATATACAAACATAAGTTTAAAGATGGTTTTAAGCAAAACCACATAAGGGTCAACCATCAAACCCACCCCATCATCTCATCGTCAACCAGCTCGATCTCCAGGACCTGAAAACATTTGAAAAATATTTGGGTTGAGTGCCAGAAAACACTCAATGGGCATTAATACTCGTCCAAGTCATACTTTCATGCTTTAAAATCAATCATAAACATACTTTATAACATAGTTTACTCTTCTTTATTGGATGAGAGACCCAATGTGATCACATGATACTTTACGGTTACTTATCTAGACATTTAGTCACAAAGTAAACCGTCTTGCTTGTAAGTCGGAATTCCTCTATGCATGAAGTCTCATAACATCCAATCATCGCGTAAACAATGCTATTAAAACATTTAACATGCTTTTCATGGACGAATTTAAAACATAGTTGTGAGTTATAGAAAAACCCACCTTGATGATCTCAATATGCAGTGCAGTTTATGCGTAAATTGCTACTATGCTCTCCGATCGTCTTGACCTACAAAATTGGAATTCTAACTTAGAATCCTCAAATAGGTCATAAAGATAATAATTTAAGTCCTAAATAACTTAATTAGGGTTTTCCTATGCCTTGGGATCATTTGGGATTGAAATGGTGTCAAACGGGCGAATAATGCGCATTTGACATAATGAACTAATTTAGATTGAGAATTTATCGGACTTTGTGGACAGAATTGAATAGGAATAAAGATTAATTGAACTGAATTCAATAACTTAAAAGCTCAATTTAACACATAGAAATGAATTTTAATTTTTAGAATTTATTTGACAAATATACAATATTTTACTTATGATTAAATTATGTTTTCTAAAAATCCTAATTCAATCTCCAAGTACTAAACTAAAATTAGAAAAATATGAATTTTAAAAAAAATAGATTCATTTAATATTTTACAATCAAATTCAAAATTAAATAAATTAAATAACATTAAATTAAAGAAACATCGGAGGGTAAAAACTCACCTTTGTTTTTCTTTATTTTTCCTCCAATTTCCTTTCTTCCGTTTTTCTTTCTTCTTCGTTTATTTTTCTTTCTCTTTTTCCTATTTTTACTTTGGATCACATATTCCTAACTTACATATATATTGCTGACTCCCTTATATTATATATATATATATACACACACAAATGACAAATACATGTAGTACACTAATCCTTTCTAAATGGATTGCAAGTGGCCACATTCAATTGGTTTACAATTTTATTTTACTTCAACCGTTTCTTCTCTCTTTTTTTTTATCCATCAATCAACTTCCTTTATATACTATATAGGTGTATACTTATACATATATAAAATATAGATAGTGACTAACATATATCTACACACACAAATTCGTTACACGTGTACCTAATATATGTCACTAATATCAATTAAGCCATTGCCAAATAGTAATGATAGATTGGATGTGATTAGTAATTATACTATTAAATACTATATTATTATTATTATATTACATAGTTTTCAACCATGAGATCCATCTATAATTTCATGTGTATTAATTCATCTATAATTTCCTGTGTATTAATTAAAGAATGTTGGAAGTGGGCTCAAGCAAATAGGCTAAAATAAGATAGAATTGGGCCAAAAGTAAATTAATTAATTGGGCTTCAATTTATAGAATTGGGCTTGATGGAATAAATTATTTTGATAATGTCTAACGAAATAAATTTCGTTAAGAAGGTCAAATGAAGTCCGAATTAAATGTTTTTTATATCAAAATGATCCCATTAATTTTCTACATTGATATAATAAATTCTAATTTTAACTTAGATGCTCAACTAAGGTCGAAACTTTTCTTGGTCTTATAGTTCTTCTAAGACTATAATTTAGCTAACCCCAAAATAGTTTGGATTCTAACTTCATGAAATTTCTAGCTATAAAATAAATTTTAAATACTATATTTTTCTGGGGTGTTACAGGTATAAATACCATTCACTACTTCATTAAGCCTCATTTGCACCTCATTTAATTTAGGGTTTATTGAGGAGGGGTATAGATTAATTCTTGAATGATATAAGGTTCAAATCTTGATCAATGCATTTTAAGACTCAATTTATTTTTAAAAGCCTTTTATTAACATTTTATGCAAGACAATTTTGAACTATACATAAATAAAATTTAAGTGTAATTTTCGAAAATGGTCCTTAGCTTAATGATCAAGGTTTATAAATTATTATTCGAGGTCTAAGGTTCAATCCATTTTGATGTATTTTATAATCCTCTTTTTACTCAAGCATTTATGAGTGTACTTAATTAAAGCAGTTTAATTAATATTACATAAATTCTTTTAGCCTAGTGGTTAAGTGCTTACTATTTCAATTATATTCTGGTTAAGTGTTCAAGCCCTCTTGACTACATAATCATATTATATTTTTACCTTATTTTTATTTGGTCTATTTTGCTTAATTTAGATTAAATTCAAAATTAAGTGTATGATATAATAAATCAATATTTCCATATTAATATTCTATGATCCTTTAAATCTTAAATTAAGTTTTATAATTTTCCCCTATGAATTTAAGCCATCTATTTGTATGATCGAGGACTCCGATATATTTTAAGTTAGGATCTCGTTCAACTTTTAGGCGACGTCAGGGTACGCTCTTACTTTAGGGACTCGTTCCCTAGATCCTTATTTACGTTATGGTATATGTTTAGAAGATTAATATGTTATTAAGACATAGTTCTTATGTATAGGTCCTAATCCGAGACTCGTTTAGGACGACGATTAAGGCGATTCATATATTTAAGCATAAGGTCCTAATCCGACAGCTGGCTTCGGATGAGAAGTTATGAATAAAGCTACAGCTAATCTAGCTATAAGGTGGGTTTACTTACTAAAATGATTTCGAAAATATATTTAAACTTTCATCCGCTATGAAAAATGATTTATGCTTATGTTGCTCAATGTGGATTGACACGACTCATATGAAGAATTCCGAATATGGCACTTCGGTGCAATTACTTAGGAATATGTTATAGTTTATATGTGATCACATTAGGGTCGGTCTCCACTATGTCTATTGAGCATATGATTTATGACATGTCAAATATGGATTTATGGATATTCTTATGGCAAATTATTGGACGAATGTATGAGTATTTCCACGGAGTGTTTTCTGGCACTCGGCCCCACTATTTAAAAATATTTTCAGGTAATTGATGACGGCAGGTGGCGGACGTAGACTAATGTGGATATTTTGTATGGTTGATCATATTCTATTTTTGAAATATTTACTCTATTTAGTTTTGGTCAACAAATATGATTATTTATGCTTCCGCTGTATGTTTATGGATTATTTAAATATTTTATAGACGCATGTGATCGTGGTCTTGCTGGCATAATTTGAATGTTGAATATTAGATTTTTTACTAGTCAAGGTTGAACATGTTTTAATTTGTGGTTCGAAATGTGTGATTTTAAAATGATAGGTTGGTTGAAAGGTCTCATCTTATGTGATTGGTTGTTGAATGGTAAACGCCTATGAGCGTGGAATTTATTAATATTTTAAACGAAGTGCTGTCCGAATTTTTATAATTCGAGAAAATGATTTATGTTAGTTTGTGAAAATTTTATTGTGATTTTATTTCATCGCGTGTGTTCCCGTTAGCGCACTGGGCCTCCGAGTTCGGGGCGCTGCAAGTTGGCTCATTTATTTTTAACAATATAATATATAAAAAAATAAAAAAAAATCCTCATTTCCATCACATTATTTGTTGTTTCGAATTTGTAGTATTGTTCGATTCGATTCATTAGTTATTATTTAAATCGATCAATAACAAAATTATTATATAAATCTAACATATATTTATATGTTAGATCTATTTTGGTACCGTTATTTTTTAATAAAATTTTCAAAACTATCGGAATGTGATTTTAATATATATTTTTATTTTTTTGAAAATAATTAAATAACATAGAAATAATTACAAAATAATAATAAAATTATTTAACCTAATTTTCAAATTATTTTTTAAAATTTGATAAAATAATATTATAAGACATGGTGATGTGTAAATATATATCATATATTAATTTTTTTGTTTAATGAGGAACTAAACCCATTTTTATTTTATGAGAATAACTAAATCCATGAAGTTGAGTGGAATGACTACCCTCTTACTTTTGAAAATGTCAATTCTTTTTAGAGTGGTAATTTCTGATTTCAAAGCATAATCATAGATATGAGAATGGATATAAGAATGGTCATTCCATCCATTCCATTCCATCATACCAATCAACTTAATTATAACACTTAATTATAAATTCCCACGTGTTCCTTATAATGTATTTGATTTCGAAATTCATTTTTTTTTTAAAAAAAAATCTAACATTTTCACCTTCATTTACTTCGGATTGTATATAGATGTAGTGGCCATGTGGCTTAGCTCATTTTTCCTTATTTAATTGGTTGTTTACAAAAACAAAAACAATGTAATTTTTTTATTTATTTATAATCATTTGTTCATTATCTTAAATTAAATTAAATATTTTATATCATATACAAAAGTCATCGATTGCATAATACAAAATATTTTAATAAGTATTTTCCTCTTTAGCCGATTATTTTTTTGGATTCATTTATCTTTTCATTAAAATTAGAATATTTTGCTATTATTCATAAAAAAATGAATTTTTTTAATATTATTTTCGTGTTCCCATTTCATTTCTCATTACTTGCTCGAAAAGTTATGTAATACAATAGAAATAATATTTATTTAGAAAATAATAATTATTATTATTATTATAAACTTTTCGACATGAAATAAGATACAAAGTGAGATACCAATTTTCAACCAAATAACATCTCATACATGACCACGTATCGCGTGGGGGTAAAACTAGTTATATATATATATATATATATATTAGTTTTATGATCTTTTATTATATTTGGGTACCGATAAATATTTAAAAAGAAAAATGAATTAAAAAAAAAACAGAAATTGGTGACGGAAATTGAAAAACTCCAATCCGTGCAAATTGTGTTTTATGTGTACTACGCACAAGTGTTCTTAGATATGTTGAGAACAGACGTAAGAACAGTAAATAAAAAGCAGTAAAGAACGCACGAGATTGGTAACCCAATTCGGTTAATCAACCTACTCTGGGAGATTTCGCCTAAACTTGAAGATTCGTTCACTACTCATTCATGAAGTGTATTAAGAAACTTACACATACAGGACTCCCTCCTTATGTCGCCCGTTCTTCTTCACGAACTCTTTCGTTCTTTCGTTGAACGAAAGCTGTGAGATCCCCTCACAACCGTGACACTAGACTCCCTCTAGCTACCAACGACTTCAACTTACAATCTCTCCCGATATTGTGTGCAAAATGAATTAATAAAACCCCTCATGTGTTTTCACTCAAAACACTCAAATGCTAGACTTTCATGTCGAACAGTTTAGGGAGCAACTTCTAGCTATTACATAAATCACAAACCAAATGACTCTTAAATAATATGCTAAGAGAATCTAATTAAGTGGACACCGATTGCTGTAATGAATCGATCTTCTTATAGCTTCACTTCAATGTTACCGTTGATCTTCAATCGTCGGTAATTTGACAAGAGAATAATGGTTTGTGATCTTTCCAAACGTGTGTAGATGCTTTCCTTGTATAAGAGGGTTAATTTCAGCACATCTACTCCACAAGGCAGTCAAACGAACGTATCTATACCTCCCAAATCGGATCGAGACAAGATCTTCAAAACATGGAAACTGCCATATTTAAATTGTTCCTGGGTATGTCTGGAACATCAAAGCGAGCAGTTCACCAACTGTTCTTCATTTGCTTGCACAACGGAACTTTTATCTTTAGGAACATATCCAAGCACACATTGTCGAACATATTTCGCCAAAACAAACATAGTGCATAATGATGGCACTAACAAAAATGTTCTGTCGCCCAATTTTATTATTTTTAAAATTAAAATATATTTTTTTGGCGACGAAACTATTTCGTCGCCTTTTCCGCCATCACAGAAGGTCCGTCGCCTTAATGGTTGTCTTGAATTGGCGATCATTTTACACGACGTTTTATGGCGACATAATTTTTCGTCGCTAAGTCCGTCGCTAAATATGGCGACTGAAAATTATGTCGCCTTCTTTTTTTAGCGACCAAAACTAGGAGACAGAAATTTTCTGTTGTCATTCCGTCGCCCGTTCAATTGGCAACGGAATTCGGGGATAGGGCGATGCAAAATTCTGTCGCCATTTTGACATTTTTTTGTAGTGGTGCATTTAGGCCGGAAAATTTATTATTACTATTTATAGTAATTATCTTACTTTTAGATATAATATAGATATAGATGAGGAACTTTTTTTCCCTTATTGGGATTTAATTAATTTAGTAAGTAATCTTCAAATATAATTATTTTATATATGTTTCCATTTGGGTAAGTAATCTTCAATTATAATTATTTTATATATGTTTCTATTTGGGTTTCATAGTAAGAAATTATATGAATATATTGGGCAAATTAGATAAAGTCTCATAAGCAATACTTAGGAAATATTCAAATTACATTCATTAACAATTCAATAAATATGAGAATAGATGATCTCATTCGTATATTGACACCTAAGTAGTCTAGGGTGGTTTTCAACTTTTAACATATGTAATTTAGTTAACTTATATTAAATACCATTTTTAATTTTATAAATTGATAACTTACACTTTGATACTTACATTTTGAGCTCCTTTTTAAAATTAACAAAATAGTACTCACTTTTTCAAAAACTTTACAATTCTAACATTTGATCAATTTTATGGATCAAAAACTGCACGTAATTTATTGTACTTTAATATTTCTATTTTCCTAGTAAAAAAATTATCCAATTAAAAAATCTTAAAATATACTCTATATTTCCGGTTCATAAAATTGATCAACGGTTAGATTTGTAAATTTTTTGAAAAAATAATATTATTTTGCTAATTTTTAAAAACTTAACTATTTAAAATCAAATCGATTTACCCAAAATGAATAAATGATAAATCTTCTCCTAGCATTTCTATAATTTCACCCAAAAAAATAAAAATTGGGTAAAGTTATAATTTACCCTCTTTATGAAATACAATTTACCTATTATTTGATTTCCGGCCAGCGCCTCCTCAACCGCGGCGGCGCTCGTAGGCGTCAGGATCACCGGTGCTACTATCGGTAAGTGCTGCCCCAATCTCGGTCACTTTCAATCAAATTCTCGTATGAATATCAGAGTTTGTGTAGATTTTATTATTTATGTTTACAAATATAATATTTTATCGAAAAATTAAAGTCTTAAATAAAGAATTACCGATTTTCTCATCTCGAATTGTATATTGATGATTATTATCCATTGTGCTGGATTTTCTGCTCCGATTTGTATTCTGGCACATTGTTTATTTTCCCCCCATTTTGATGAAATAGGTATACATATTCAAATAAGTAATTTTAGATTAAAAAAAAACTTGAGCTATTTGGATTTTAGTTCGAAAACAAGTTGGTATGAGATGCAATAATTTAACGAACGGCCCAAGCTTGAGCTTAATTATTGAAACTCGAGTCGAGGTCGAGTTTATATTTGTTCGGCTCGACTTGATTCACTTACAATCCTGTGGAATGAGTAGTTGAGGAACTTAACTTAATCACATACAATCTTTAGCACATGTTTCTAAAAAAAACAAGAAATGGAAAATGGATTGAATAAGCAAAGCTAGTTCATTCAGATAGTGTTTGATCATCCCCTGCTTCTGATTCAATCCCAGAACTGTAGAATTTTTCACTTTTGGAACAATGCTCATGACAAAAGCTCTCTTGATGTTTTTGAAACTCTTTCGTCTTTCTCAGTCGGTCTAGTTCTGCTGCCACTTCCTTCATGCTTGGCCTTTTTCCGAGCATTTATTTTCAGGCATCTCTTGGCAAGTTTAGCAACTGCAAGAGTTTCGTGTTTCTGGCCTTCCTCAGTCACTACTTTGTCCAATATTTCATACAGACGGTCATGCTTCAATGCTGACCGGAAACAAATTGCCAGTCCTATATCATCCTGAGCAGAAGAGACTGCCTTTTGTCCTGTTAGGATTTCTGCTAGGACAACTCCATATGCGTAGACATCACTTTGTCGTTTAGTTGTCCCGATTGGAAGTACTCGGGATCCAAGTATCTGAATGTCCCTCCTACCAAGGTTGTTAAGTGAGTCCTTTCAATGGATACTGATCTCGACAGTCCAAAATCAGCTATGACAGCCCTGTAGTTTTCATCTAGCAATATGTTGCTTGACATTATACCGCGGTGAAAGATGGCTGTTGAGGCATAGGAATGTAGGTAAGCTAGTGCCCCTGCTACTTCTGCAGCAATACGTAGACGATTCTCCCAAGAAAGTGTGGAGATGCTTTGCTCGTTGTGGATGTGATGTGAGAGAGTGCCGTTAGATATGTGTTCATAGTGGAACCTCAGCCTCTAAAAACAGCCGAACAATTTGATTATGTGCCTATGGCTTATCTGAGATAGTATGCAAACCTCATTGACAAACTGTCCAATTTCACTGTCATTAGGTATGTTGGTCTTCTTCACCGCAACTATTCTACCATCTGATAGCATTCCTTTGTAGATGGTACCAGCCCCACCTTTGCCAAGTATACAGCTTCCGCTGAATATCCGTGGCCTTCTCTAGTTCCTCAATCTTGAAAAGTGTCAGTTCATGAGAAACACTTGCTTTACTCGAGGTTACATGTTGCTGCAGCAGTAGCCCCCCGTTTCTCTTGAAGAATCTTTGCTTCATTTCTCTGTTTTCGATCATTTTAACCTTGGGCCAAATCCAGATACCAGAAGCAACTAGAAGTAGAAGACTGAGAGCTAGGCCTATTCCTGTTTGTTGGAAGGATTAATCTAAGCACGAGAGTGGTAAACATTAAAAAAAAAAACTACTAGAGCAAGTTTGGAGATACTTACCTAGTGGAATGGCCACTTCGAACATATGTCTACGATTAGGTAAGCAATAGTATCTGCCCTCTGTATTAACACAACGGTTGTTGTTTGAGCAAGGGTTATATGTCCTTCGTAGTGCACACAAGGTATTCCGACAATTTTGAATGATAGGCATGATATGAGTTCGAATAATACTAATACCTTATTTGAAATACTACATGTATTAATTAAAAAAAACTCGCTCACTATTACAGTTGTAGCTCCCATAGTTCAAGAGTAGGAGTATAATCGAGACGAGTTGAGTGAACTAGCAGCATGTTCGAACTCGAGCTTGATAAGAAAACTCGAAGCTCGATCGAGTCTTAATTTTTCGAGCTCGACTCGGCTCGATTGCTAATTAATATTAAAAAAATATAATTATATTACTTATTTTTATTATTAAAAAAAATCAAATTATTAATAATATTTGTGTAAATAACTAAACTATTAAGGGTAAAAATATAAATACATTGAAGCTAAATTAGGCTCGCAAGCTATCGAGCCTTGAATTGTTAAGCTGGAGCTCGACTTGATCAATCTCGAGTCGATTTTGAGTTTGCTCGAGTTGATCCCAAATAGCTCACAAGTTGGCTCAACTCATTTACTATTCAAGAGTTTCATCTTGTTTTCATATCTGAATCGAATCTCACATATGGTAGCATATTTGTAATTTTGTTGTGTTTGGTTATATTCAGATCCTAACTTCTATGAAACTAGTATTTCTCTTGTGCGATGCACAAATAATTATTATTTTTTTAGATTTATTATTATGATTATTTTTTATTTTTATATGGTGTGTTTAATTTTTTAAAATTAATAAAATGATATGCACATGCGTTAATTAATTACACAAGAAAATCAATTTTATATAGTTATAACAAATAAAAAGAAAATTAAATTTTAGAAACTAAATGAAAATCCATGATAGAAAGGTCGAATTGAAATATTTCCAACGTAACGATTTTATAAACAACAATGTATAATTGTCCATGATTATAGAACATTTGGTTTCTTTGAATATATGACATGTATAAAAAATTTACTTATTTAATTATTTTAAATGATGAAATTGAAATAGAAAAAATAACAAATTATTATTATTATTATTATTATTATTATTATTATTATTATTATTATTATTATAGTGCAGTGTAAATGAAAGCTATTTTTTAGACGATAAATGTAGAGTATTATAAATCATCCATCTATGCATAAAAAAATAAAATTTTAAATTCTATAAATCTTAAATTTCCAAATAAAAATAATAATAAATAAAATTATAAAAATTTGTTAAAATACAACGGTTGTAATCTAAACTGTCGTGGAAAATGAAATAATAATAATAATAATAATAATAATAATAATAATAATAATAATAATAATAATAATAAAAAGAAAATTTACAACAATAAATGTTAATACTGTTGTCTATTAATGAGAGAAACTGTTGTCTAAGGCAAAATGTGCAATAGACAACGATTTACACCATAACTATTGTCTATTATTCAAAAACTGTTGTTTAAAACAAAATGTGTAATAGACAACGCTTTACACCAGAACTGTTGTCTATCACACGATTTTGCCTTAATATATATATAGATATAGATAGATTAATTAATTATGACAATAAAGTAGACCATGAAATATGTGATTGTAAATATGATTATATCGTCTTTGATTAATCTAGTTTGTGTAAAATCAGGAATTTAGAAATTTGAACTTGAGTCACTTACAAATTTTGGCATGGTTGTAGATTGGATTACAATTAACACCATCTTAGAAGATGGGCTAATCTGAAGAAATAGTTCTCATCTAACTGGATATTGCTCGACTTTATGTCTCTGTGAAATATTGATGTAGATGCGTAGGAGTGCAGGTAGGCAAGTTCCCCTGCAACTTCTGCTGCTACACACAGGCGAAATAGTGGGGGTGGTGGTGTTAGGCTCGTCGTGAATATGACAAGACAGAGTGCCATTAGGTATGTATTCGTATATGAGCAGAGGAACCTCGGTCTCCAAACAACAACCTAATAGTTTAACTATGTGCCTATGGCTTATTTGGGATAGAATGAAAACCTCATTTATGAATTGGCTGATTTGATTTTCATCAGTTATGTTTGCTTTCTTCACTACAACTATTCTACCATCTGATAGCATTCCTTTGTATACAGTGCCGAGCCCCCCTTTGCGAAGAACGCGATTTTCGTTGAATTTATTCGTGGCTTTGACGAGTTCGTCAATCTTGAAAACTGTTAACTCAGGTAAAACACTGGGGCTTCTTGAAGATTCGAAGATATCTGCTGTTGTAGTAGACAGTAGTAAGCCTCCATTTCTCTTGAAGAATCTCTCCTTTTTTTCGGTAATTTATCGTTTTAAACTTTCTCCATATCCAAAGACCAGTAGCAACTATGCTTAGACAATCGTTTACAAGGCCAATTCCTATTTAGTTCATCAACTGTGTTAACATTAATCTCGATTATAGAAAATATGAATGCTAGAATATATAGAACTTGCCTAATGTAAGTAGCATGGCTAATATACGTTTATGACTAGGCAAGCAGAAGTAACTGCCTTCCATATTTATGCACACACTCTTCATACCACAATTGTTGTCTTTCTGGTCTGCACACTCGTCAAAATCTACGAGAAATTAATCATTTCATGAATGATACATGTATTGTTTGCTTTTACGGACTTTCTGAGAAAGAATCAAGAATTATTGTTATGTTACCTCGACATCCTTCTCTGACATAGGGGTTGCCTGTGAAGCCATTGCAGCATTTGTATCACTATCAATGCAGACAGTGTTGTCGCCACAGACATAGTCATCTTCTCCCGTTGCTTCCCCACACCTTGTATTCCCGACCATCCACCGGAATACAACAGGCACACTGTATAAGACATCATCACATGCGGAGAAGTTAATCTTGTCGAGGGGGAAACCCTTGTCGACAAAAGTGAAGAACCCACACCCCCAAGATTTTGTCAAGGTATTTATAGTATCCACATTCAGTGTTAGGTTTCTCCTGATTTGTTGAATGGCAAAGGTAGAACTTGCCCTTTTTTATATTGCAGGGTGTGGCTTGAAATGGAGATTGCACCAAACTCCCTGTGTAACGAAGGGATGGAGGCGGAGCCAGTTGTGTCGTTGCATATGACCTCAAATGCTTCGTCAAGGTAGCATCCCTTATCTATTCCGAAAGGATATGGAATCTCCACGTCTCCGCATTTCCTCTGGCAATGGCTTAATGAAGCCGTCGCCATGGATGCCTCTGCACTTTGCAGATGGAAGAGAGATCAGTTTGATGAGAATAGCAAACAGAAGATTGTGAGGTGCCATTTGCTAATTCTTGGACTTTTTGTGTTATTGCATTTTGGTGGGAATGCTATGTCTATTTATAGAATCTCATGTGTCATGACATTATTTTTTAGATTTTTTTTTTAATTTGAATTTACCATTTGAAGTATCTTTGTGTTTTTTACCATCCAAATTTACAAGTGGTGACAACTAGCCAAAATAAAAAAATAAAAAAAGATTTGAGTGGGAAAGTACAAAACAACATGTTGTTGGGAAATTCAAATGGCAACAAGACATTTTTTTTTCTTCTTTTTTTCCTTAAATTTTCGCTTATCACACACATCTTTTTTATGCAATTTTGTTTGATTAATGATTTTCTATCCACAATTAGCTATATGGAAACTAAATTTTCTGGTTGAGGAATTAGATATGTTTGTCGTACCTAGCTTTGGTAAAAGATCTTCGCCAACAAATTATTTGCATGTGATGGTGCATTCCACATGCACGTCTCTCTCTATATATATACACAACACAGCCCGATAATTAACCAGAGATATATCTATGATCATTAATTCATTATCCTCATCCAATGTTTGAATATTTAATAATCAAATACGAAATTCAAATCAAAATTCCGAATATATTTACTATGAATTTCACCAACTAGTTTTAAGTTACATTATCATCATCGATCAAATTTACATAAAAATTATTCAATCGAAAATTCACCTACGAACCCTAGGATACACACATCCAATCGCATCCTTACGAACTAACGACGCTATCGCCGGCGTCGCACACCCCCAACACCCACTCTCCGCCTCCGGATTCGCCAACGCGTCCGCCACCGCATTTCCTTCCCGATAAATATGAGAGACTTCGAACTTGATTCCCTCGACAAACTCCAGCGCCCCCAACCACCGGCTCTTCAATCTCAACGGAACGAGACTACTCGAACTCGAACGAGCACAAAGCATGCTGACAACCTCACTACAATCCGACTCGAGCCATATTTTCTTCCATCCTTTCGCGTGCGCAATCTCCAACGCCGTGATCGCACCGTCGAGCTCCGCCTCGAGCGCACACCCGCCCCCCAATTTCTTCGAGAAGCAGCCCAAAACCCAACTCCTCGAGTCCCGAAACACGCCTCCGCATGCCGACTTCACCGGCCGTCCACGAGCCGAGCCATCCGTGTTGATCTTGATCCACGACGGGGAAGGAGGGCTCCAACGGACGAAGGTGACCCGGGACTGGAACGGGTCGAACCCCGGCGTCCATTCCTCGATGCTCATCAGACCTAGTTGCACGAACCAGTTAGGTCTCGACGCGATTCTAAGTCGGTCCTCCGAGCAGGAGAGCTGCACCGTGTAGTAGCTCCGGCCCATGGGGATGAGCTGCCACGGCCGTGTGGGGTTCCAAATGGACTCTAGAATCTGGCGTAGCTCTATCGGATTCAAGAGTTTGGTTCCTTCGCGGAGCATTAGGTGGCCAATCAGGTTGAAATGGACATCGTAGTTTTCGAAAGATTCGACGCCGGCGTCATCGGAAATGTTGGTGGAGCCATGGTAGAGTAGTTTGGTTTGAAGAATTTCTCGTGGATGAAGAAAATAGCATGCAGCCATTGTTGATGTAGTAATTAATTATCTGTGAATGATGAAAATAGTAATGATGTGTTAATTTATTGGTTTAAAATGTCGGTGACTTGCGTATTTAGTTTCCTTTTGAAAGACCTAATTGTAGGTATAATGCATGCATGGTAACTTGCCTTTTTAATGCACTTATTATATTATAATAAAATCTATCAAATCATAATGATGTGTTAATTTATTCGTTTAAATTATCGGTGACTTGCCTATTTATTTTCCTTTTTGTAAGACATCCCTATTCATGGTAACTAATTACCTTTTTAAGCATTTATTATATTATTATAAAATCTATCTGATCTTAATGGATTGTGAATATATATTAATTAAATATGTAACTTATGTATACTAGTAAAGTATCTAGCTATTATAAATTTATTTTTAGTTATTACAATTTATTATCTAATTTATCTGGATCTCTCCCTTTTTATTTGAGTTTTGTAACAATGAGGCTGCAGAAGATTCTTTTATTTGCCGTACTGCAAATTAAACACGCTGCTTGGACAGAGGGGGGTTAAATAGGGCTTGCTCCATTCGATCTTCCAATGGTTCTGTCACCTGCAACAAAGTTACACGGTACTCCAGTTCACAGCTTCCTGCCACAAGAAAACCGAAAAAATGGAAAAGGGTGAGACTTGCCACCGGTCGAGGGGGGAGCAAAACATGAAACATGGACATCAATCAAATATCTTATGCCTTGAACTGCAAAGTTACTTGGAGATAATAATGATAGAGTTTCCCAAAATGAACTCATTGAGAGGCGACTCCACTGTGAAATATGCAGACTGGCCAACACCTATCTTTTCCACAGCCGCATTGAGATGAGACAAGATAGCTTGGTTGCCTACCTCAAACGCAAACTCTTCACAGCTTTCAAGGTATTCTTTAGAGCAGTCTCCTTCTTTAAACGACGAGACCTTGTAGCTTATGCATGCGAAAGAGCAATTAGATGGAGTTACTCCCGTGTTCTGACCCTCAATATCAGTAAAAGGTGTATCTGCAGCTTGCATTATGGTGGTCCCAGAGCTGTGCACAAGCTGACATAACTCGAATCCCTTAAAGAAGCCTCCAGTGAACTGAATGTCGAACTTTTTTGCTAATAAGCCCAACTCCTCCAAGGACAAATCTGGTTTTTCAAAAAATATGTCCAGCCAGCATAAGACTTTCAAAGAAACACTCGGCATCTGTCTGCTTTCTGTAAGATTCTTGTGGCGAGCATTCTAAGAGCAGTTCTTGATTTTTGGAATATACAATTAAAAGTTGCAGTTGGTGCCTTTCTATTCTCAGTAGCAGCAGCAAGATTGGCTTCACTTATTTCCTCAACTTTTTGCGGGATCCGGGTGAATCTACTGATGTATCCAACGAACTACTCTGAGTAGAGAAGACGGGTTCAGATAAATGGTGAGAACGGCAGAATGCACAAAGTATGTCTCTGGGGAAGGAACCTCTCCAATTGCTTTTTGTTGTGAATGCAAAAGGCAACTGAGCAGCAAGTATTGCATCTCTAGATATCTTGTATGCTCCACTAGGTCTTTTACTGACAAAAATTCTTGGCAAAAGGGAAAAATAAAGAAAAATTAAATACAGAAAATAGTAGGAATCCTCCAACATGTAAATCTTGTACACAAGTATAAATTATTTTCAAAAATTAATGAACAAGAGTGACACACCTGTTATTATTTTTACCTATAATATGAGCTCAATGAAATATCTTCATGGAAAAGAACCGTGGACTTCCATGTGAAACCTACAGAAGCCAGAATTGCATCACCGTATACCTCTTGACCTGCAAAGTAGCTAGCCCTGATGTTTAGAGACCCTTCAATGCGGCTAGCTTGTTTCGCTTGAAGCTCTGACGAGTTTTCAAAGATATTCTTTGGAGCAGAGGAATATATTCTCATTTCGGATGAAGCTTTGCCAATCGTTCTGCATAATGATACCAGTAGATTAAATATGCTGAGGACAAAGCAAGAATTTCTCGATTTGTAAATCATGAATTAAGCACCTTAATATGTCTGGGCATATTCCATAATAGAGAATAAATTCTACTTCCAGTCCGAATTCCTTCTATATACGCCATGTACATTTTCATTCTTGATATACTGTCTATACATAGACTCAAATTTGTGATAATGATATGTTCCTATGTCTTTTAGTATAGAGAAATAGACAGTAGACATTTAGGAAATTGCTAAGGTATAAATGATGCACTCCATATGCATGCTTATCTTATCTGGATATTATAATATTTGAAGCCCCCGTTAGACCTAGTGCACATGCGATATCATCAAGGTAATAACCAGTTGCAGAAATGCTAAGTTTCAAAGGTTCAACAGCTTTCTCACATGAAACTGGAATACATATCACATCAAGTGTGATGCTTTCCAACAAGCTTACTTCATGGTTTATTGAAGATATAATCTCTGGTGAATATGAATTTCTTCTCTGTAGTGAAAGTTGATCTTCAGATATCTTTACTAAATCAGTCAGTTTAGATGTTGCCCTCGAAAATAGTGACATCACCAGGAGTGAATTCACCTCAGCAGCAGGATCTATGAATTTGCATATGCTATTATCCAAGTACATAAAGCAGAGGAAGCAAGTAACTATACACAAGATCAAGCCATAAATAACAGAATGAAAAGGAAAGGAAGTTTCAGTCTATCAAGGAGTGTTCCTACAGAAAAGCTCTATATTATGCACAATTATATGTACCAGAGAATGACTTCAGTCGATGAGCAATGTTGCACAATGCCCAACCTAACAGAAGGGCAATAACTCTGCACAATCATGTTCCTGAAAACATACTGTAAATTCCAGTCTACTAAACTGAAAGTACTGAATATATTTATAAGTAGAAGCTAGAAGACATTCAAAAAATGATCATTTTAGACGGATGATGAGGTAAAAAGAACTGTGTATAATCATACCTCATTATTTATGTACTCCACAAACTCATACCTCATTTGCAAAAAGAAAAGCAACGCGACCTGCCAAATCATCCCAAGCTTCCTGCATTGTGGGATTATATTCCTTCTGACGAAGGCCTAACTGCAGGACAAAATTGAGATGGACACAGGTAATGACAGAAAATTTTGTTTTTGGTCCCACGAGGCATGTCTGAGCTCGATTTTTGTCCTAACATTATTACTTTTGGTCTTTTTCAAAAAAATAGCTCAAATTTGATCCCATAAGATTGACGGTATCATTTTTGGTCCTGCAATTTTAACGGTTGTTTAAAAATTGACGGAGAGAAGCTCACACCGACTCACGGTCTTCATTTTAGCCTCAAATAAATCAAAATCCCTAATTAAGAACAAAAACCCTCCCCTAATTTAGAAGACTCAAAAAATACCCATGCCTCTGCTTCTGAAGATTTCAAACAAAAATGAGTCCAGTACATCTCCTGTTCTATCTCAAAATCAACAAACTACCCCATTTTCCCAGCCAACACTCCCCATGAAGGCTGGGTTTATGGAGGAGGATTTGGTGGCGGATTTTGAGGCCGGGCTCGAATATGCGGTGGCGGAGGGAGTTCTTAACTGGTGGGGGCTCCAATATAGAGGAGCTACTTGGGAGCTCAAGAGAATGTTGATCCTGATTTGATCAAAGTGTTTGATGAGCACACAACAACGAGGTTTTATTGGAGTATGATTACAAGGTGTTTGATGAATTTCCTTTTTAGATCACAAAATTTCTCATGATTGGAGTATGATAAATGGCTCTGTTTTATGCTTAACTATCGTATATAATTTTAAAGTTTGTTGTGTATGATCTACGATGATATTGTTGTGTTTGGTGATGCTTGAGTGTCAAAACTTAGAGCTTCTCCAACAAGCCTGGTACATCGACAGTTTGGCGTGAAAACTTTGTTTTCTCTCCTCCAACAACGTGCTTCAACGGACAGTAGTTTGATGTAGGCTAAATAACCACGGTACTAGTACTGTTCATCATGACACTCTTTTTTTTTTTTTTTTTTTTTATGAATGCAAAAATAATTTATTTGGTCTATTTTTTTATTTTCTAATAGATTTCTTTCAAGAGAGATTCTATTTGCACCACTAAAATTACTTTATGTACTTCACTTACTCCATGCACCACTATTTTTAGTCTTTACACCACGCACATGTACGATAATATCTTTTTAACTAAAATTATTTATTTTACTAAAAAAATCCAATAAAGATTAAATACACAAATCCAACCGCCGCCGATCTTGTGATATTCCATTTGGCTCTGAACAGATGGCAATGGCCAAATGAAATCTATTGACTTCACTGCATTCTAGCACCATTGCTTTCTGGCATACTCTTTCTTGTCTTGTTGAATGTTCTAGAGCATAGATAAGATCATCACACAAATATGCACATAAATGTATTTACAATTCCAATAAATATTATAATAAAATTAGAGACTTGTATCCACTATCCATTAGAAAGTTCATTGGCATGCTTAAACTCTGAAAGAACTCCCCAAAATCATTAACTTTCAAAGCGAAGCAAGGCAAGAAGAAAGCAACACCTTCTTCTTCGTCGTCTTCATTTTTTCTTTGACCAATATGGGATTTAACTTCTTCAAAGAGCAGTGGCTCAAATGTATCAAGATAGCCATCAACATCTTTATACGTGTACCACAAACCCAACCGCTGCCCATCTTCACTGCCGCCGACCGTTCTTTCTTCCACAAACCCAATCGCTGCTCATCTTCATCATCAATTACAGCTCAACCGATCAACCACCACCAATTACATAAAACAAAAAATACCGAAAAAAGAATGAAGAAAACAACACATGAGCACTTCTCCGCCATCTTCAACCTTCTCCAACCAACTATAATCTATCAAACAGAATTTATCGAATTTAGACTTTTAGTTCGAATTGTTATTTTCGAACACTACGAATATATTCGAAAAACAAAAATCGAACTTGGGTTTCTCCTTTCGAAAATCATTGTTCGAACAAAATGGATTTGAAGTTCGAAAATAGAATCTCGACAACCTTGATCATGTTCGAAATTTATTTTTCAAAAATCGGAGACATCTTCGAAGATGAGTTTTCGAACATAGTCCATTGATTCAAAAAATCAAGTTCGCCACTTGTGTTTTCAAATTTTAAGTATGAATCGTTCGTCGCCGACTTTGGGAGAACTGCGGTGGGGAAGTTAGGCGCCGAGAAAATGGTAGAGGGAGAGGATGGCGGCAGCATAAACTCAGCAGCTGAGGGAAAAAAAGAGAATAAGTCGTGAAGAAGATGAGCACCGATCAGCTTTTTCTTTTTTCTTTTTTGCTTTTCATTTATTTGTTGATTTTACTTTTTTATTTTATTATTAATGTAGTAAGGGTATTTATGTAAATTTATACTTAATTAAAAGAAAACAAAATTAATTTGTGGTGCAAAAAGTAATTTTAGTGGTGCAAATAGAATCTCCCTTCTTTCAATTGTTTTAAAATTATTTTATACATTGATTAAATAAATAATATTACATTAATTTAAACATCTAATTAAACACAAAATACATAATTAATAAAAATAGAATTACATAAACATTTCAATAACAATACAAAACAACAAATATATTATAATAAACAATACAAAGCCACAAATATATTACAATAAACAATACAAATACATAATGAATAAAAATACAAATATAATACAATAAGAGTAAAATATTAAAAATACAACACAATTATTTTAGCTAATAATCCCCTAAACCACTTCCGGATTCAGATCTTGCACCGGGAATATCTGTAATTTATGTTTTTATTAAATGATCTATTATGAAATGTTGAATATTTTGAATAAGCTGATTGTTTTTACATGAACCTTTTAATTTTTATAAAATAAAAATAAAATTTAATTATATATTAATTAAAAATAAAAAATAATGAGCAAGAATATCAATATATATATATATATAATCATATTCAATTACATAATTCGATAAAAAAAATTAAACCAATGGTAAAGAGTATAAAAAAGGGATATTCCATTGTAGAGTGAAATGTAGAGTGATACTGTTGGAGATGAAAATTAAAAATATGTAACTTTAATTGTACAGTAGTGTAGAGTTAATTATATTCTGGTGAAAACTGTTGGAGATGACCTTAATTAATTAGCGGAGTTGTTGATGATTTTTTTAAGAAGGGAACGGATTAGTAGGTTAATGTGTTAGGCTCTTTTAGTATAATTTATTGATTGAAATCGGTATACGTTTATTTACAAGATTATATATAAAATTGTTGATAGTTAGTTGAGTTTCAATTTTGCTTTTAATCACTGTTGAAGATTTTCTGGAAAAAAAAAAAAGGGACTAAAATCGATTCTAAAATGGGACCAAAATTAATAGTATTTTTAACGGAAATCATAACAGTGGGACTAAAATTATACTTCATGTCCTGTTGGACCAAAAATGATAGTATTGGGACTAAAATCGGGCTCAAACATGTCCTGTGGAACCAAAAGTGAAATTTTCTCCGGTTAACAAAGGTTGTTTCTGAGTAGCAATGCAATTTGGCAAGGATCTACCACACTAATTTCGAAGAAAGCAGGATGTGAGCAATTAATTTGGTGGAACCATGACATCATAAATTATTAATTTATGGAATAAGGTGCAATTTGGACCCTAAACTATTTTTCGATCACAGTTAGCCCTGAACCATTGAACTCAGCTCAGTTAGTCTCTTCAACTATTGAATTTGACCCCGTTATCACTACAAGAAATCAAATTTTTGCCCACACAGGTAAATGTGGCTAAAAATATGTGTATGTGTGCCTATAACATTTTACCCATACACAATGTAAATGTCAACAAGTGTGGCTATATTTCAGCAGGTAAAAGTCTTTAACCACATAAATTTATGTGTAGACAAATCCATACGTCACTAAATATGTAAATTATACGTGTCTAATTATATTCAAGCATTACAATAATGATGACATGTCATCTGATGTGGCACGTTATATGTAATTGACACGTGACAAATTTATGTGTGGGTATAAGTAAATTCACGTGTGGGCATTCATTTTTTTAATTTAATAATATTTAAAATAATTATTATTTATAGTTAATAAAATATGCATTATATCTGGGCATTAATGTTTTCTATCTTTAACTCACAATATAATATTCTAAATAAAAATATATTAATATGTAGACAATAAAATTCATATCACAGTACTTTATTGGCACTACATATTGCATAATGTTGACTAATACAAAGACCCAAAACTTGGAAAAAAAATACATACAATACATTAAAATATATAATATTGATCTAGTTTCTTAATTTTTTATCTTAATAAAATCTTCAGAGATTACAAATTAAACGCTCTAACATAAAGTTGAAAATGAGGGCCGCCAACTTCTAGTATCACTGTGAATCATGAATTAGCTTTGTTATCTCAGATACCAACCGCAGAAATTCTTCAAATTTGCACCGTCGATGAATTTGCTCTGCCAAAAAGAAACAGTACAAATTGTAAGAATTTTCACAAAATCCAATGAAGTTCCATAAGAAACCCATTAAGAACACTACAAGCACAATGAACTTTTGCTTTCAATTATGCACGATCAAAACTTGTAATTGCACAGAAGTTGTGGTGAAATTATTTCCAAGTTCTGGGCCAACTTCCAAGAATTGCAAATATCATCAAAAATCTAGCATAAAATATAAAACATGAAGACAAAACTACAAGGAACAACAAGAATGAAATTTTCAAATCTCAAGCACCGCATATGGACTTCATCTCAATTAACTACAAGAGTTTCAGCTAAGATTGTGCTAGTATTTGGATTGGGCAGCAAAGCATAATTCAGAGCAATGCATGACTTTTTATCATTATTCGAAGCATATAAAAGTTCTGCAGCTAAAGTTTTCAATTTAAATTACCAGTTCCAGCAATTTCTTAGGAGGAGATAGTGAGGCTAAAATTTATGCGGACATAATGCTAACACGCATCACTGCCATTCGGGATACACATGCATGTTATTATTGTCCTTCCGCCTGATGACAATCAAATGAGATTGACACATAATTTAAAGTGAAATTTCTAGTTTTTCATAGTCGCTTCGGTGAGTGAGTGTGCAAGAATTAAGATAGTCACAGAAGTGACATAACTAACAAAATAAAATGTTGGATGAAATAGATACTTACAAACTTACCAGACTAAGCAACTCAGTGCACTGAATTATTTCTTTTATCATATCCATCATATCCATAAATGCTCGTCTCTTGACTGCAAGTCCAATGGTGAAGATCGTAAATTACATATTTGTTAGATTGGATCAATTCTGAACAAATATTTCATGAGGAACGATTGAAGCAAAGGAAAATATCTGTATTATTTCATCATCACTCAAAAGAGGAGAATTACAGTTTATTTATATACAATGCTTCTCTCAAGCTATGTAGTGTGAGAAGCAAGCCATCTAAAATATCTATGCCACGTGGCAGACTAGATCTAAGAGCATGGATCAAGTGTGGAGGGATCCATGCACCTATACTACTCATGCATGCTTGCATGCAGAGAAAAAAAAACAATCATCTTTACCTCCCGCAAGCGAAACGCGGTGAAGATCACCAAGGTGAAGCTTGGAGGTCAACTCAAGAAAGCGAGACCGTGGCAGAGATTTGGTAAACACATCCGCGAGCTGTGCGGAGGTAGAAAGGTGAAGAGGCTGAATGAAGCCATTCTGGTAATGCAAACGGGCAAAGTGGCAGTCCAAATCAATATGTTTAGTGCGTTCGTGGAACACTTGATTCTTGGTGATTTGGATGGCCGCATTATTATCATGAAAAAAATCATAGGAGCTCACGCTCAGTGACGCTAAGACTCCTATATTCAGCTTCGGCAAAGGAGAGGGATACGGTGGACTGCTTCTTGCAGCGCCAAGAGACAAGATTGTCTCCTAAAAATACACAACACCCAGTCAATGACTTCCGAGTATATGTGCAAGAACCCCAATCGGCATCACAATACACGCGAGAGGAAGTGGAAGAACAGGTCGTGTAGTGTAAACCCAGGGAAGGGCAGCCTTTAAGATACCTCAAAACATGCTCAACAACTTTCCAATGAAGAGTGGTAGGAGAATTAAGGAACTGGTTGAGCTATTGAACGACATAGGATATATCGGGACGGGTGAGGTTGAGATAGAGGAGCTTTCCATTCAGCACTACGAAGAAGAGGGTCACCATCTCGACGCAGTGTGAGCCCAGGTGGGAAAGGCATGGCTGCAGCTTTGCTTCCTATGAAGCCAGTGGTGGCTAATAGATCCAAGATGTACTTGCGTTGGCAAGATAGGTACCAGATGAAGAGCGAGCAATCTCCATACCCAAGAAATATTTAGCTTCACCAAGATCTTTGATAGTGAAAGCTTGATCCAAAGCCTGCTTAATTGCTTAAATAGCACAGAGAAAAGGGCCAAGTAAAAGAACATCATCTACGTAGACAAGTAATGCAACAAAATCATCTCCTTGGCCTGTAGTGAACATGCAATGGTCGGCCTCTGACTGGTGAAAACCCAAAGAGAAGAGCAGCTTGCAAAATTCCAAATTCCATTCTCGGGAGGCTTGTTTTAAGCCATATAAACTCTTTTCTAGTTCGCACACATCTCCCTGGTTACCCTTGCTATATCCTTGTGGTAATTCCATATAGATTTCATCAGTTAAATACCCATGAAGGAAGACATTGTTAACATCAATTTGATGTAGAAACCACTGTTGTTGAGTGGCAATTGCTAGGAAGATTCTGGCTATAACCATCTTAGCTACAGGAGCAAAGACTTCATGGTAGTCAATACCATATTCTTGATGATAGCCTTTAGCTACTAACCGAGCTTTCAATCTTTTAACATAGCCATCTGAGTTGAGTTTAACTTTATATACCCATTTGCTCCCAATTGCTTGCTTACCTGGTGGCAAAGGAACAGTCTTCCAGGTTTGATTTGATTCCAAGGCCTGTAATTCTTTGGTCATGGCTTCTACCCAAGCTGGATGCTTGCTAACCTCTGTGTAGGAGGTAGGTTCCTGTGCAGAGTCAATATCCAGCAAAAAAGCAGTATAGTGAGGAGTGAGAGCAGGTGAAGCAAGATAAGGAAAGGTAGGAGGTGTAGTGAGGCTGGAATTCAAATTATTATTGAGAGGTTGGGTAGTAAGGCATACATAATCATCCAAGTATTTAGGTGCTCTAGTAACTCTCTAGCTTTTTCTAGGTGTAGGAAGTGGTGTAATAGGAGAGCTGACTAGAGGAAATGAATGATTTGTACAAGGAGAATCATAAGAGCTAGGGTCTGATTTAGAGGTTGATACAGGTGAAGGAACATGAACAGTACCATTCTGAGGGGCAAGATCGGGAGAAGAAACAAGAACATATAACTGTGGAGTGTTAAAAGATTGAAATGGCAAGTCAATAATAGGAGTGGTTGACTGTAAAGGAAAGTTATGAGGATAGAATTACACATCTCTACCCAAAAAAACTCTCTGTGAGGAAATATCATAAAGCAAATGACCCTTGTGATGGGATGCAAGTCCTAAGTATATGCACTGAATACTCCTAGGAGTAAATTTACTTTTAGAGGGAAGAATGTTTACTTGATAAGCCAGACAGCCAAAAGGATTGAGCGTTGATAAAGAAGCAGCCTGTCCATGGAGTAATTCATAGGGAGTTTTCCACTTGAGCATTGCAGAAGGCATTCTATTGATCAGAAATGTGCTATATAAAATGGAATAAGGCCAAAAAAGAGTAGGGAGTTTTACTTTGAAACATGATGGATCTTGCTACTTGAAGCAACTGCCTATGCTTCCTTTCAACTATCCCATTTTTTTGAGGGGAATAAACACAGGATCTCTGGTGAAATATTCCAAATTCTCACATTAGGTCTGTTGTTTGCCTGTTGGTAAACTCACTCCAATTATCAGATCTCATGACCTTAATGGAGGTCTGGAATTGAGTATGGATCATCTTGATGAACTGCCTGAGAAGACACCATACTTGCATCTTGTTTTTGAACAAATATGTCCATGTTGCCCTGGAATAATCATCAACTATGGTAAGGAAGTAAGGTGTCTGAGTAATTCCAAAATCCTTGTAAGGGCCCCAAACATCAACATGAATCATGTGAAACATCCTTTCACATGATAATACCAGCTGAAGAAGTGTACCAGTCTAAGATCCGAGTTGAAAGAAATGCCAGCTCAGGAAGTTCCAGCTAAAGAGAAGACCAAGGTACAAGCTGAAGGAAAATACCAGCTCGAAAGATACTAGCTGAAGAATGAAGTTCCAGCTGATGAAATACCAGTTCGAAGGATACCAGCTGAAGATGCATCAGTTTTGAAGTTCAACTGATAAAGCGCCAGCAATTGAACTGAAGACCAGTCCAAGGAAGTTCAAGCTGAAGGGACATAAGTCCAGAATGCCAACTAAAGAACACTGGTTCAACCTGCCAGCTGAAGCAAATCAAACTGGAGCTCAGAAGGTATCAAACCCTAGTCCAAAACTGCCAGCTAAAGCCAATCAAACTGGAGCTCAGAAGGCATCAAGCCCAAGCCCATAACTGCTAGCTGAAGATGATCTCAACTGAAGCTTTCCAAACTGCCAAGACACTTAGACAATGCTCGTCCTCGAGCATATGTAAACAAAGAACATACTCTAAAATAAAAACAGAAAATGACACATCAAGTACCGGCTGCCTTAAACTGAACACACTCAAAGTTAGGATTACAACACAACCATCCACAATCTACTAGCCCTTCTCTTATTTCATGAAACTGTACACATGCTCTTCATTCAAGTAAAAAAAATATGCAAACTCAATCCTGTCTCACCAAGGTTCGCTCAATTTCTCTCAAAAGAAAGTAAGGACAGAATTTAATTCACACAAGTCACGACTTGATACCTTCAAACATAGATTTGCCCATATGTCAAAACCACTACCAAGCAAGTAAGAACTATGCAAAAATCAAAAGGTCTTTGAAATGGGTTGTAATGGGGCTAGGGTGCACATAGGTAGGATAATTTGGGTAAAGTGGCTCAAATATGTGAAAACATGTAAGCACATCAAAATACAATCTTCAAAATCGGCTATAACTTATCAAATAGCTCAATGAATTCCAAGTTGAGTGCTGGTCTTCAAAAACAATATAGGGCAACAAAAATTAACATCAATCGGGTGCAACCCTATTTCCTCCACGTCCAGTTTGGGCATACGGACCATGTTTCTTTCTTTTTCTTTACTTTTTATTTCTCTTCTTTTTTATAGAATAGGACAGGAGTTTACACATATTTTTTTTGTTTCTTTTCTTCAATCTTCCAGCACTAACTGTCTTCAAGTAAATTTCGAACTTAGCTCAACAAAAATACCATATCACTTACATGTTTCCAGGGAAAAAGCAGGCCAAAACAGGCTAAGGCTGAATTATTTAGTGGTTATCAAGAAAAAAAAAGATTCAGGTACAAATGAGCTCACTAAGGGATAGTGTCGGGTATGGATAATTTATTCAGGCCAAAGCAATGGTCTAATCCTACATGCCTTTATCGTTTTCATGCAAAAGGAAACTCACAAGCAGTATGACCATGGCAACAAGGCAAATCAGAAATTCAGCATTCAAATCCGACACACTCATCAAAAGAATGAAATTGAGCTTTCAATATATATAACATGCTCAAAAGGCTCAAATCTCACGTTTACGAAGCTCATCAAAATTTGATCAAGTTGCATATTTCGTCTTTCAAGAAAACATACGAGCATTAGCACAATTCAATCACAAGAGAATCAATCAAACAAACCAAGACAATCCATGCTATAACTCGTCCTCCTTGTATAATTCAATCTCAGGCAGCCAATACTCAACAAAAACAAGCAAAACAATTTTTTTTTTCGAAAAGAACCAGACACAAAATAGCAACTGCCTCCCCCCCACACTTAGACAACACAGTGTCCTCACTGTGCAGGGAAGAGAGTCAACAAAATGAACACAACATGAATGAAAGAAAATAAAAACAAAGGGAAAGAGAAGGAGAGCAAACTGGCAATCAATGGGGGAGACGGTCAGTAAGGGCATACAGACGACGCTCAAGTGTAGTAGCTCAGCTTGGTGTGTAATGGTCAAATAACTCCATGAGCTCGGCAAGGTTAGGGGCAGCGCTAGAAGAGGTACCTGCACGAAAAAGCTTGGACTAGATTTTTTTTTTATAGACAAATAAGCAACTAAATGAAATAAGAAAAACGAAATAAAGCAAGAAAAGCTCGGGATGCCTCCCGAGAAGCACCATTATTTAATGTCTGAGGCTCGACACAAGTATAACTCGATCACAAGGCAATTTCACGGGTAGCTGATCTACCCCTATCAAAAGGAATCGTTTCCATCCCCACTCTTTTTAGTTTTTTCAAAAGCTCGACCAACCTTGCTTCTTGCCCCTTCAGCTCCAGTACGGGGGCCTTCATATGAGATGGTAAAAACAGCTTCGAGTTGGTCAGTAAGGGCATACGGCCTGCCAGGTTCTGAGTTGGAAATTCATTTGTGGTATACAGCTGCATGATGACATCTCGAATCTCTTCGTCTTCATCTGTTATTGCAACGGTTTCAGCCAGCCCACCAAAAGGTACCTTCTTGAATAGCTCGAGGATCTTCTTCTCATCATCCTCTTTCTTGTTTCGAATCAACCTGGATGGAAAAGGTGCAGCAACCAGAGAGTTAGAAATTTTGGATTCAGATTTCACCTCAGTAAGGGCAGACTCGGCAGCTGGTTGTTCTTCTTCTACACTGGATTTGTTTTCAGTCTGTTCAGTTTGCCCATACTGCGGGTTCTTGTCCTTCTTAGCCTCCAACTCAACTAACTCCTCTGCACTTCTCAAAGTGATAGCGCAAACATGCGCTCTTGGATTCATTTCAGTTTGGAAGGGGAGTTTGCCTTGATTCGCCTGCATCTTGTTCAATTGAGTGGCAAGCTGAGTGATCTGTGTGCCCATACTGCCTAGGGCGGCTTGTGTTTCTTGCTGGAAAGCCTTCTGACTTTGTGTCAAATTGTTCACCAGGGCACTGCTTTTCTCCAGACACTTCATGATATCTGTCATGCTCGGTGCAGATCGGTCAGTTTGGGCATACTGACTGCCCTGCGGCTGCCTCCAGCCGATGTTCGAATGGTCCCTCTCACTTGGATCATATGTGTTATGTGTCTGCACCATAGCTAGACCTCGGACAAGAGAAGTCAGAGCATCAATCTTCTCATTAACTCCGGAATTTTCTGCTCTCTCAACTCCCTTCACAGACCAGTATCTGTCATCATCATCATCCTCATATTGCTGGCCACCGGAGACCATGTCGATGATGAGCTGTTTCGCCTCTGCTAGAGTCTTGTTGGTGAGAGACCCTCAGCTAGCAGCATCCACGATCTTCCTATCAAAAGCTGACATACCACGGTAAAAATAATTAGTGAATAACTGATAATCAGAGAACCCGTGGTCTGGGCATCTTCGGCACAACTGCTGAAATCGTGCCCAATAATTAGCTAGACTTTCATTAGATTTTTGCTTTATGCTGCTGATGGCCATTCTAAGATTCGCAGCTCGTGACTCTGGGAAAAATTTGCATAGGAACTGCTCCTCCATCTCATCCCATGTAGTAATCGAAGCTGGTGGGAGATCAAAAAGCCATTCCCTTGCTTGGCCTTGCAATGTGTGTGAGAAAGTTAACAAGCACAGGTTGTCGTCCGTAAAGCGTTGAGGACGCAGGGTAGAGCAAATCCAGTCGAACTCTGCTAAATGAGTGTGCGCACTCTCTCCAGGTGCGTCACTGAATTTGGGTAGCACTTGTATGAACCCCGGCCGAATCTCTGCATTGTGGGCGATGGTAGGTAGAACGATGCAAATAGGCCTATTGTTTCGATGACGGCCCAACTCTCGGATTAAAGGAGCAGGTTCAGCCATGTTTCCTGCGAATAAAGAAAAACCAAGAAAAGAAAAAATATGCAAACTGAAAATATTAGAATAATAACTGCTTAAAACCGATCCCCGGCAACGGCGCCAAAATTTGGTGTGTCGTTTTGCACCAAAAATAAATGTTCCGACAGCAGTCGGTTTGCCCACACTGTACAGTACAGCGATGAGCGAGATTGTCTCCCAAAGGACCGGCGAGAAATATTCTATACTTCCAATCTGCAGAAACCAACTTTAAAAGGGGGGAAATTTATGGATATAAACTGTAGTGCACGAAAATAATTAAATAACAAGGAATTAAAATACACACACGAGCAACGAGTTTAAACAATTAATTAGAAATATTCCGGATATCAACTACTCCACTCTGGCACAATTATACTGATCCTCAATTCAAGAATACAATTAATTATCACATGTAAATCAGTTGGGGATGCTGAATACACTTACTGACACATCCCTATTTCTCCGTATTTTCTCGAATGGCAGGAAGACACTTCACCATACATTTTCTCTAATCAACTAACAACCCAAAAGAGACACTCTTATAGATTTAATTAGCCGATTGCTTAATGCTCGAGAGAAACCCGATTCTAATCTAGCGAACTCTGACACAGGATCACCAAACCAGATTATTATCCCCACGGTATTAGCTACTGATTTTACCACTAATTAATCCTAAACCACGATTACGTATGGCCTAATTAATTGGCTAGTGATTAATTCCTATACTTCGAATATTCGCGACTACTCGGTTTAATCGAAATAATCACGACTCGACTTACGGAGGATAATAAATACACATGCATGAATTAATCGAGAAAAAAACGTTTAGATCTCACAGATTTAATTGGCCAGAGCTTCGTGAGTTGATCCCGGAATGGAGAAAGTCTAGCTCGAATTCATAATTAAATTCGAACACCAAAATATCGTGTAGCAGAATACCATAGAAAAGTGAAGAAGATGAATAAAATCTGCAGCAGCGTCTCTCACTGCTGTTGCTGCGTTTCTGGGATGGAATATATCTATTCTAGTCAAAATAAATCCTAATATATCAAAAGCTATCCCTAAAATTAAGCATCCAACAAGGAAATAAATCTTCTATATCTAGACTAGGAAGTTTCCAAGAATAGGACTCCTTTTAGGCTATGAAGATCATAAATCCGCGTCTAGAACTTGGGCTGGATCAGATTTTCACACAAAACGGGCCCAAGTCACGCACAGCTTCAGTTCTGGAATTTTCTCGGCCCATGCCTCTGGCGGTATGCCCAAACCGACTGTATTGCGAGCTGCTTGCTTGCATTCTTCAAAAGATGGAGCATTTCTTCACTTCATTCCTTCCACCTGCACATCTCCTAAAAACACATCAAATCTTTCCAAAACATGCAGTGAACGAGTGGTTAAAGCATGAAATAGCATAAATGAGAACAAGTAGAATAAGCCCGATCAGATGTGCAGAACTGACAGACAAGGAACTAAAGATTCCAACTGCCAGACAAAGGTCAGAACTGAAGATCAAAATGGAAGCCTTAACTTAAATTCAAATTTCAGATAAGCCAAAGAAGATCTTGAAGTTAATGTAACCGAGATCTTGGAACAAAAGCTCATCAGAAGAGCAAAGGCAACTCAACAGCTCTCTTTAAATGAAAGCCTCTCAATGGCTTTATCATTTATGATCACACAGTGATTATCAACGGTCATCACTCACTCATCTATAAAAGGTGAGCTACACAGAAGGTGACTGTTGACTTTTGACAATTTTGGAGAGAACTTTAGTTAAGACTTTCCACGAAACGTTCGACAAAGCATTAAAGTCTCACGCTCAAAACTCAAAAGAATCAAAAGTCCAACTGAAGAGAAGAAGCCAGATCGCTCATCAAGCTTGCTATTGAAGATTTCCAGCAAGATCAACTCTCTCAGTTCAAGTGCTTCAGAGATCAACTACCCAACTTAGACACAGACGCGCAAAGGAGCATATCAGTTGATACCAGTTTCAAGACTATATTCTTGAAGATTGAACGAGATCTAAAATCATGTAAAGACGGGCAATAGCACCTTATCTCTCTAGCGACCAGTTGGAGATCGCAAGTGTAAGCTGTCGACCTACCGGCTGAGGAGGTTGCGTTCGTTGGATCGCCGTTTTCGGGACAGCACCAGCTGAAAAGGAGGTTGTGACTTGTAAAGTTTCCATTCGCCAGGTTCAGCAGTTGTCTTCACTCTGTAACTGTAATAAAGGAACTTTACACTTACATAGTGAATTGCCCTTCTGCGGAAGGAAGAGAGGACGTAGAAGTTGAGCTTCGAACCTCTATAAATTGCTTGTGTGCTCTGCTTTACTTTTTAGTTCAGTTGCATATTTTAAACTGCACACCCCAAGTATACACAGCACTCAGAGCTAGCAGATCATCTCAATTGATCTCCACAAAGCACAGATAACACTGCGAGTCAAAACGGCCCTGAATATTCCGTATTTGTAGTTCAGTTTTGAAATCAGTTTATTCACCCTCCCCCTCTAAACTGATTCTGACTCGCTCCAGGACCAACATGATCACAATGCAACCATGCCTACTCTTTTTAGGAAGTGCAAATATGATAGCTTCCCATGTCTCTGACTTCCAAACGTCATCAAGGACAATTATGTACTTGCTTTCTTTGAGGAAATCATAGATTAAATTTGTCATATAATCAATGCTCATGTCTTGGAGTCCTTGAGGTGGTGATTCTTTGATTTCCTCCACGAGTTTCTTTATTAGGTTCAACAAGACATGTTTGACATTGTCTTTGTAGTCTGAAACAGTCACCCATACATATGACGATTAAAATAACTCTTAACTGATGCATCATCAAACACCTTCTTAACCAGAGTAGTTTTACCAAACCAACTCGTTCCCACCACTGAAATGACTTATAAACCACTATCCTTGGACCCAATCCACTCAAGAAGTTGTTTCTTTGGTTTTTCAATCCCTACAACTTTATCTTCCTTCAAGAACAATGCATCATGTCAACCATCATACTCTACAGTCCATAATAGCATACATGTCTCTGTATTTCTGCTAACTTTTGACGACATTTTTTAGTCTGAGATTTAAGGTTTTAATTTCAGAAGCAATCTGATGCTGAGCTTTAAAATTCTTAACTGAATCACCAACTTTCTTTAGGCAGCCTCTGAATCCCTTAGTGGCACGATGTCGTCCAAAGTGGAGCATGTAGTCATCAAGAACATCTTCAACATTGAAGGAGATTTCTCAGAGCTGACCAACCCATTCTTTGATGTTGGAGTTACTTTCTTCTTTCCCTTCAGCAACTCTGAGGAATTGTCTGAGGTTCACCACTTCATTATTAATAGATTGGACTTCATGCTTCAGTCCTCCTAATACTTTTCCTTCATCGCGTAGCAACATAGAAAGCTACTCCAGAAGAAATGAAACAGTGCTTTCTGCCATTCTCAAATGATCCCACTAAACAAATTGATAAACAGATATAAAAATCGAGCAAACCTATCATATCAGCATTGTTTAAAGATATAAAGTGTCCATTTCATCTTGCCAATGCCAAGAGTAGTATCTGTAGTCTTAGCCCGAACTAGGCAGTGTGTCTCTAGAAACACTACTCTTCCATTCAGATGCTTTGTAAGTTGTCCCACTGATAAGAGATTATGGATGAATTTTGGAGTATATAATACATTTGTAAGTTTGATAGTGGGTGTGATCTAAGCACCTCCTGCCAGAAAAGCCCATAGATTGAATCCATCTGGCAGAAATATCTTAAGTGAATTTCTTAGCTTTCTGAGGTTGGTGAGAAGACCAATTTGACAACACATATGGTTGCTAGCACCGGAGTCAACAATCCACTCATCTTTGTTTATTTCTGTAGACACACCAAAGGCAGCATGGCCTGAGTAATCCAAAGAATTTGCACCCAAATCAACCTCTGCTAGATTTGCAGCTTCTGAGGTCTCATTATGTTGTCTACTATCTAGTGAGCTCTTGTTCTGATTCAAGTAGGAAGCAAAGTGATTGGCAATTTCAGATTGAATTACCTTCCCAATGTCTGGAATCAATGTTTCTGCAGACATATTCTGCATTGATGAACACTACTACAAAAAGGCATTAAGACAACATAAGATTCACAACGGTTTCTACAAAAACTCGTAGAAATTTAAATAATTACAACGGTTTTGACCAAAAGCGTTGATTATGTGAGCGTTTTATTTTAAATTTACAATGATTTATAATATTACGTTGTCTGATGACAACAATTTTAGTAAAACCGTTGTATCGTGATAACGATTTTATAAAAAAAACGTTGTCTATAAGTGCATTTTTTGAACAATGGTTGAAATATAACTGTTGTTATGGAACTGTTGTGAATTCAAAAATATTAATTTTAATAAAATAGTTAAAACCTAGTTTCCAATTCGCAAAAATAGGCATCGTCTTCTTCTTCTCAGGTCTCTGAACTCTATCTTCGCATTTGGAAACACTTTCTTCTTCAAATCTCACCTCTCTATAATTTATCAAGCCATTCTTCAAAAATTTCTTTATTGTTTCAATTCTTCTTATTAGCATCGAGTTATAGATGGTTTAAACCCTTTGTAGATTCACTTCTCAAACCAATTGAAGAATGGTAGTCATAGCTTCTTATTGCCTGTGGATCCATGTGCGCCAACCGTTAATTCAGAGAACATAGCATCGCCGCTCTTTGCTTTCTCTCTCTTTTCCTAGTTGGATTTCTTGTATTTCATCGCCAAATCCAAGTCTACCCCAAAACTCACTCTTTTTGGATTCTAGTTCGTGCCTGCTTTCATGGCCATTTTCTTTCTCTTCCCATTGGGGATTTCAGCGCAACGAGTAAGTTTTTTACTTGCTATTGATGGGATTTTGATGACTATGAAACATTGATTAATTTCGTATTCATGCCTATTTGAATAGCGTATAGAGAATTTCCCCTGCAAATTATAATTTTGGTATAGTTATTATAGATTGTCTTTAAATATCATATAGATATCCTGCTTATTACAATTTTTTATAGATATTATAGATTGTGTTTCTAATACTACTCAATATTCAGAAATTTTAGGTTAATGATATATGTTGCAGGCATTATCTAATAAATTTTGTCACAAACATCATGCATAATGAGAGCTTAAGTTGCTAATCGTGTCTGAATGTTTGTTAACTGAAGTAGCAGACTATGTTATTTCATGTTAAAATATGAATCTGCGAAGGTGCCCTATCATGAGTAACTTTGACTCAGAAAGATTTACCTTATTCTTAATGAGGCACTAGTGGTATAAATTCTGAAATGAATCTATTGTATTTTAGTTTGACGATGGAGGTTTAGCAGGTATATATGTTTGAATTGGGAAGTTTTGGGTAGAAATGGAATCAACATTCAATAAGGTTTGGCAATCCTAGTCTCTTTTTGCCTTGTGATCTTCAATTCAACTATTTATATAAAAAGAATAGATACTACAACAGTTCTTGGGCAACATACCAAATATAATTCTTTTGTAATTTTGTGGACAAGAATGAATTCATATAAAACCGTTGTGATTTTTTTTTTACAACAAAAATTTACAGCAGTTTTTTAAAACTGTTGTAAATTTACAACGGTTTTACACAAAGTTGTTGTAATTTTACAACGGTTTTAGTTAAAACCGTTGTAAAATTACAACATTTTTAAAAGACCCGTTGTCCCACTACAACGGTTTTAATTAAAACCGTTGTAAAATAACAACGGTTTATTTTATACTGTTGTAAATTTACAACAGTTTTAGACTAACTGTTGTTATATTACAATGGTTATTTTTGAAAATCATTGTCTTTTTATTCATCAAACAACACAAGGTGAACATATTTACAATGGTTCTTCTAATCGTTGTTAATTTACAACAGTTTATAACCGTTATATATGTGGTTGTAAAATTTACAACAGTGGCTAAGACAATGGTTTTCTAACTGCCTACACAACGGTTAAAAATAATTATCTTAGTGGTTTTTTGTATTAGTGGAGTCTACTCCAGATTGTCCAATTTTCTCCTTGTGTTCTGCATAATTTGCTCTACTCTTTCCTTTATCTTCTTTAAAACATTTGTACCAATCAAGCAGACAATTAATCTAAAAAAATCATGTTTCAAATGTCTTGTCCTCCCACAATGGTCACACTTCAACTTCATTTTTCTCTTTCTTTATTAATTTCTTTCTAAAACCTTCCTTCTTAAAATTTGATTTCTGTTCTGAATATATAGCACTCTGCTTTGCACCCTCAGAGAAGTGTGAAGACATCTGTATTTGTTTCTCTACTTGTAATACCATCGAGCAAGCTTGGCTTACAGTAGGAAGAGGATTCAAGGTCAGTATTTGTTGCCTTATTTTTTCATACATGTCATTAAGCCCCATCAAAAATTACATCATGTGTTTCTCTTCTAACTCTGCCTTAACATCATCTGCTGCACTACGTACAAACTCTGGATGTCTTAAGTAAGGCTAATTAATCCCAGAGTGCACTCAAGTTGTTAAAATAGACAAGGACAGATTGTGTATTTTGAGAATATGATGCTATTTCCCTGTGCAATTTGTACAGACGAGGCCCATTCCTCTTACCAAACCTTTTGTGGAGCTCATCTCACAGTTGTTTTGAGGATTTAAGATGTTGTAAACCTCAAGACAAATCCTTCACAATTGAGTTGCACAACCAGTTAAACACAAGATAATCTGCCTTAATCCATTGCATATGATCAGCGGAATCAGCCGTAGGTTCTGGTATGCTACCATCGATGAATCCTAGTTTATTTGTAGCAAATAAGGCACGTTTAACAGATCTATACCAAGTATGGAAGTTCATTCCATCAAACACATCAGTTGTCAAAATCATCCCAGATGTTTGTGTGGTGCAAGATATAATTCATCATTAGCTAGAATTTGATTGTGTGTGATCTCAGTTCGAGCAGGGTTATGGATTTCCATACCTCAAAGTCCAGGATTACGCATATTAGATTGAACATGTGGAGACTCCAAATCCAGCGATGGATCGCTACTTCTACCATGCTCGAAATTAAAACCAATTTCTCCCTCTCGAGCATTTCTCCAAGAGAACTTACGATTTGCTTTTGTCATCTTCTTCTCCAAATGTAGAATCAATCGGTGATTTTACCCAAAATCAATCGTAGATCATCAATATATGGCTCTTGATACCATGATAAAACTGTAAAAATGCATATGAGATAGATCGAAAAAATCTGATATTTTCTTATTTTTCATCAATCAATTTCATACAAGAACTAGGGTATTTATATTGTTCAACTAACACAGATGAGACTCTAGAATCTTCAATACATCAACAACTAGACATACATCTTATAGAGTACAATCTATGGCTGGGATGATCAATATGTGACGCTGCATGTCTTGCATGCAGCGTATACCACGTCAGTTGGTCCCCTAAGGAAGGACTCTTATTCATGTGCTGCTACTGCATGGCTGCTAATATCAACTTGTGACTGCATGGTTCAACACAAGTTGGTACGAGAATTAAAACATTGAATAACATATTTGGATGAAAAATACAAAATGTTTATTTTTCATGCATATACAAGCTCTAGGTGAAATTAAATTCTACAAAAATAATTATAAACCCTAATTGTGATTTAAAAAACCATAATTGCAATTAATAACCCTTTTAATTGAGATATAATAAACTATAGTTCAGATTACTAAATTTTAATTGAGATGAAATAAATCTTAATTAAGATTAATAAATACTAATTAGGATGAAATAAAATCATATAATCCAAGTATCATCTGATGGACATTTTCCAATGTTTGGAGTTATTTTTTAATAATGAGTGATACATTTTCCTGTTAATTATTTTCGCAGGTCAGGTCGGACGGTCCCTGGTGAAACCTATCCATCAAACATGAAATTAATAAATAAAATAATTCACCTCCAATTTTCTCCTATTTTTCATTTGGAAGCCTTAGTCCGAATGAGTTGAAATGATATATGCATTGTCTTATTACTTCCAGGTCTATTTATGGATACTAAAAATATGTATAGGGTGTTTGTGTGTGTGTGTGTGTGTTTTCTTGTTGTTTGGGAAAGGTGGAACTAGAGAGGCTAGTGGCGGATCCAGATAAAAATGTTTGGGAGTCTTACTACACTATATATGTGTGTGAAATTCTATATCACACTCATATGTATTGGATCCTCTATCACAATAGATCTAATGTTACACTCACATCTATCACAATATATCTATTATGGTAGATGGGAGCAATACATTAAGTCAATTGTGATATAGGACACACTACATGCAACACTGATATAGAATTTTTCTATGTATATAATCCATTTTTCTGTTGTCAGTTATGGGCCAAAAATGTGGGACACCCCCCCTCCATTGTACACCCCCCTCAGGATCGTGACACGTGTAAAGTAGGTATTTTAAGAAAAAGAAAAAAGAAAATGGCAAAAGTTAACCATGTTTATGTATTTTGCATTTAATATCCCTAGGTAGATATTGTAGATTTTTATGCATATATCGGCCGAAATTAATGCTTAATACTTTTCGTAATTATAATACAAAATTTTTTTATTGGATATATATTTATATGATTACAAGCATAGTATAAAATCCTGTAATACAATCTGTCATTCCAGATTTGTGGTGTTTTAAATTATGTAATTTATTTGAAGCATATATTTAAATCTAATGATATTTACTATCATGTCACATCAGTATTTATGACTTAAATATTTTGTTTCAACCTATGCAGTGCAGATCAGAAAACTATCATAGTTTGATATTTCAAAAAAAAGTTCTAATATTTTAGTTGAACGGATTAAATATACATTTAATTGAAATTCAAAAAAAAAAAGGTAAACTCGATTCTTCATCTCCTTCCCCTCTCACTCTCTCTCTCTCAAAATCTAGACATTCTCTCATCGGAAAAGATGAAAATCCCGAGATCTACAGTGAGCTTCGTGTTCATCATGCAGTAAGAGTTTGTTCAAGGTTTCGATTGGACTGCCGCTGCTCCGGGTTTCGATTAAAATATTACATTAAACATGTAAACGGGAGAGAGCAGATACATATGGTTAATAATATAAAAAAGGTAATAGGTGGTTCTCCTTAAAAAATTATTAATATTTATGTACTTCTCTTATTAAATTCAACAATATATTTAATTAATAAATTTGATTATTATCTAATTCAAAATACTAAAATAAAATAATAGTATTAGTAAAGAAAAATGTATTAAACGATATATTACATCAATATATTTGATCGTTATTTGGTTCTAACTTTTAAAACAATTAAATATATTATATAAAAAAAGAAATTCAATGATATATTTTAATGATAAGGTTGATTATTATGTGGTTTAAAATTTTAAAATAAAATAAAATATAAGAGATAATAATGAATTCAACAATATATTTTATTTTTATAAACCTGGTTATTTTAAAATATAAGAATACAAATATAAAAAACCTAAGAAAATTTATAATTACAAAATACTAAGTCAACTCCTTCCTAAAATTAGTCTAATGGGCTATATTTTCTCATACATTGTATTGGGTCTTTCAGATTTACATCTTCATTTTTCAATTACCTAGCCCAATAAGTTGATCCTAAAAGACAACCACTAAGTCCGATAGCCCATTAATGCATTCGGGCAGCCCACAATAATTTAATAATGAGAATATTTTTATTTCTTAAAAAATAAATCATGATTATATTAAACTTGTGTATTACATTAATAAATGTAAGCTATATTTTATTCATACATACATTGGAGTAATAATAGGGAAATTAAATAAAAAGGGCAACACTTTATTAGATTCTAAAATATAAACATATCAATCAATCGAATTCGTGAAAGAACTTCTCAGTGGAATGAACCCGTAATCTATCCCCAGTGGATTTGGCCTAGTTCAATCAAACATGTAACGTTGCCTTAATTTTCCAAACCCTCAAAGTATTAGATTACTCTAACCCCTGAAACCCTCCCCACACACACCATACCCTTCTGAACCCTCAACCGTAAAACCTACATCGTAAGGGCAAATGACACGTCTTAAATTATATCGTAATCTTTTCTCCAATGGATTTAGCCTTATTCAATCAAACTTGCAATGTGGCCCCGATTTTCCAAGCCCTCGACATATTAGACCACTCAAACTCCTGAAACCCCCGACACATCATACCCTTCTGAACTCTTAAACCCTATACACTACACCGTAAGGGCAAATCACAGATCTTAAACTATATCGTAATCTTTTATCCAATGGATTCGGCCTTGTTCAATCAAACTTGCAATGTGGCCCCGATTTTCCAAGCCCTTGACATATTAGACCACTCAAACCTCTGAAATCCCCGACACATCATACCCTTCGAAATCTTAAATCCTACATACTACACTGTAAGGGCAAATCATAGATCTTAAACTATACCGTAATCTTTTCTCCAATGGATTCGGTCTTATTCAATCAAACTTGCAATGCGGCCCTGATTTTCCAAGCTCTCGACATATTAGACCACTCAAACCCCTGAAACCCCTGACACATCATACCCTTCTGAACCCTTAAACCCTATACACTATACCGTAAGGGCAAATCGCAGATCTTAAACTATACCGTAATCTTTTCTCGAATGGATTCGGCCTTGTTTAATCAAACTTGCAATGTGGCCCCAATTTTCCAAGCCTCGACATATTAGACCACTCAAACCCCTCAAACCATCGACACATCATACCGTTCAAAACCTTAAACCTTATACCCTACACCGTAACGCAAATCACAGATCTTAAACTATACCATAATCTTTCCCCAATGGATTTGCCCTTGTTCAATCAAACATGCATTGTAGCCCCGATTTTCCAAGCCCTCGACATATTAGACCACTCTAACCCCTGAAATCCCCCACACATCATATCATTCTAAACCCTATACTATATACCCTAAGGGCAAGTAACATTCATCCGTGATAGTCATTGTAAAAATCCGAATTATACTAGTTTTTACCAATAAAATCGTGAAATCGAGTATCTTCAATTTATTTGATGTAAAATTAATTTCATATACGATTGATCATTAGTAATAATTTTAAGAAATACAGAAACTAAAATATAATATTAAAAATGAATCGGAAACAGTAATTACTCTAATTAATCTATAGGATGCCAAAATAAAGAATAAAAAATACAAGCGCAGAGTCATATTTGTACATGACATCAACTTACAATGTTATATTTAATTTGGGAAAATTGTACTAAAAGCAGTATTTGGTGCCGTAATTTATAATAATACAATTTGGAGTAAATTAAATATCTCAATAATTGTTATTCTTCTAATCAATTTTTTTTTTCTAAAAACCTATTTTTTGTGTCGTAATTTATAATAAGGTAATTACTATAAATTTATAATCAATTCAGATTTAGTTATAAAATTTGGGAAAGCTATTTTATTTAATATAATATGAGGGGAATGAAGGTTGAATATTTTCGCGTTTTCCGTCTCCTACGATTCTAAATTCCCGCTTTTCTCAAATTTTTTTACCGCTCAGTTTTCACTAGAAGTTTCCAAAAATTCGGAGGGCCTTCTTCAAATTATTCAAATTATGCTAGTCTATATCAACAGGTCTTCCTCACAACACATCATTTTCTCTCAAATTTGATTTTGACTGGATTGACTCTGACAACGGCGAGGAGTTGATGTTGGCGCAACCCCGCATCTTAATCGTCCTTGGCAGTCGGCATCGACGCTGCACGATGGTATCCCGTGACGCGTTCTACAGTACCACCAGGTGCTAAAATCTCTTCCTTTCGCTATCTCTCCACACCATGTCCAGAGATCTTGAGGCTTTCGACTTTTACCCTGCTCCTTGTATTTATGCTCAGGTGACCTTAGTCGAAATTCTATAGCTTTTTGTGCATTTATTTTGAAGTTTAGAATTTGGATAGGTTTGTTATATGTTTGGATTTTAATTATCTTGTTCGATGAAATAAGATTTGGGGCTCTGGATGTCCCTTATTGAGATTTTAATTAACTTGTTCAATGAATTAAGGTTTGGGGCTCTAGCTTAGTCTAGGGCACAATGAGTTGATAATTTTGTTTTTTTGCTTCTTTGAATTGAGGTTTTGTATTTTATGAATGCTTTTATGGTCAAGAAATTAAACAGTTGCAGCACAAAATTGAGGTTAATTTATTGGATATCTTAATGCAGGAAGAAGCAGAGAATCAATAGGCTGCACTAAGAATGATCGCGTTGTATCCATCAAAGAAAATGCTCGTTAATTAGTTTTTCTTTGTGGTATGAATCTATAGACGTATTCTTTTCCATTAAAATCTGCCATGAGTTAGTTCGATGCTTTTATATAATCTGTCTCTCTACAGCCTCAAGTCATGGAGATTTAAGTTTCGTCTCAACTCCTACTAGGATTGAGGTCAGTATTGATTGATATATGTTTTGCTTTTTAGAGAAAAAAATGATCAGTCTGACAGTCTTATTGAAGCATTTTTGTTTTGTGATGATCAAATTGCAAGGGAAGTTTAAGGCAACGGTGGTTTGTTGGTTTCTTTGCCTCAGATCTCGTCTCATGGAAGAGTGTATTAATAATCGGAGATCATTACTATAACATTTTTCTGTAAGTATAATTCATGTTATTGAACGTGTATATGCAATGAAGAACATGAACATAATGCTTATGTTTAGCTCTAATTCGTGTCTTATGCAGAGTTAACATCCTGCCAGAGTTCTTACTCTGATTTATCAACCATTCACCCTCGGATCAATCTATATTCTTGCCTATAAGGAGGCAAAGATTGATGCAAGAAAATGAAACATATTTGGTTACACCCTTTGTTGCTTAAGTATATTCGGACTTCTAGTAAAATTATGCTCGTCTATCTTTGCTTCTGATTTCTCCTATCTCATTACGCCTCAATGATTTATGATTGATTGATTTCTTATTTTTGTCTGTATAGATAGATCTAGCCACATTAGGGAAAGGAGTTATGATTGTTTTTGGAGTTCTGGATGCTCATGTTCAAGGTGGAATGGTTGGAGACCTATTTTTCATGTGCCTTGAGTCATGCAGGTCTCATATTTCTTAAATTTTATTTCATTTTTGTTGTTTGATAAACTGTATTAGAATGTTATGTTTATGTTTCTTTGATAAATTGCAGTCAGTCTTTGCATACTTGTCTGCTTCTGGGGGCCTTACTTTAGCTTGGGGCTTGTAACAAAAGCAACTTTTGATAAAACTGATAATAGCTGTTGAGAGGGAGTTAGTAAGTCACCTTTCTGTCTCTACAACATAATCTCAAAATGTTGATGTTGCTATCTCACCAGTCATGTTATCTGTAGTGCGCAGTGTTGTTTCTTGCAATCTCAATATATTGAGTTGTAGGCACCTTCACAACTTTGGAAGAATCGTGTTTGTTCATCACTTCCAGCAGCTTTATACTTGTATCTTCTTTGTAGTTAGCCATTTTTTGAAATAGCTTGTTGGGATAGTGCTAATCCAAAAATTGATAAGGTGTTATATATTGCTTTCATTTTTCTTATCTATAGACCATTGTTTATTACTATGAATTTTTTACTTCAGAATTCATTCCATTTGAAATAATAGAATAGCCTCTTGCTGATTATATTTTAATGTGTTGTATGGTTATATTTATTTTTAATTTTATTTTTCTTTACTAGTTAAAATTATTTAATATATGACTTTAATAAAGAATGACAAAGATTTTTATTGTCCATATATATATATATATATATATCTTATGATATTACGATTTAAAGATAACAAATATTACCTAGGCTGCTAGACATAATATATATTTTTCCACGGTTATTACTAATAATATTAATTATTATTCTAATATTAAATTATTAAAAATGATTAGTCACACATAATTATACCACATATAAATTTTTCACGTGTTAATCATATATTACGTGCCACATCAAATGACATGTCAACATTATTGTAATGGTAGAATATATTTAGGCACACATAATTTAATGAGTAGAAAAATTAATGAAATTCAACGAACAAGTCGCACCATTGGGAATGAAAATTACCCACACAAGGATTAAAAAAATAAAATTAATGTCTTTACCTTTTACTATGATTAAAAAACATAAAAAAATAAGTCTTTACTTTTCACCATTACGCTAAGGATATTAGTTAATAACTTTCATTTACTGACATTAATATAATACCATTTATCCAATATAGGAGTATAATAAATATATAGAGGAACAAATTTAATTGACTTTCAACATTGGACAAATGGTCCTTGAAGCAAATAATAAAAACACGACTATAAAGTTTTATTCCCGAATTTTTTGGAGTAAAGAACAAGACAACAATTATTTCTATTATTTAATGACATTCCCAATGCTTTTTTAACTTTGTTATTGTTTCGGGAAAAATGGAGAAATGACATTTTTTGTAATAATATGGATTTTGGGAAATATAAATTTTATATGATCTGAGAATAAATATTTTTTTTCCATGCAAGTAGGAGCTCCTAATATATATATATATATATAGGAGTGGGTTCCAGAAGGAACCATACCCCACATGAGAACCGAGAACCAATCTCAGCCATAGATTGATCCGATTTGGACGGTCAAGATCAGATCAAAATTAAAAAAAACGGTGGCATTATTGTAATAAATCACAACTTCGGTGCCCCTGAAACTCGTCGAGGTTAAAATCATAAATTTGAATGTATTCAAATTCTAAAGTGATTTTTCAGAGAATTTTTCAGAAAAAATTCTATAGCACGAACTCGCGCAAAAACCAAAACACTAAAGATTTGAAAGATAAGCTGAAAATACTTACAAATCAACCGTAAAAAACTCCGAAACAATCAACAAAATCGTCAGAAAAACATGAACACTCAAGGTAATATGTATTTCATTCTTATTTTAAGAAATTTCATTTTTCTTAGCGATTATACTGTGTTGATTTATCAGTTTACTTTTGCTATAAATATCCATTTAGCGTTATATTATGATAATGTAACAATGTATTTTCTATTTTTCTAAGCACAACACGTACAAAAACATAATCTTGCACAAACTGTATTTATTTTTATTGCATGTAAATTTTTCTATTTCATTTTGTACTGTTAAATGACGGATAACTTGTATAAACATGTTAAACCTAACAATGTTTGCAATATATATGTGATTTACATGTATATTTTTTATTTTAGGGTTTTAGCATTGTCATTCTCCTATTTTAGCAGTATCATGACTTATTTTAGCACTCTCGTGATTTATTTTAGCGTTCATTTTTTAGCAGTCTAGTGATTTATTTTAGCATGGCACTTGTTTCAAACATTAGCATGAAACACTGTTATATGTTTGTTTAATTTTAGCATTCAGTTTCTGTTTCTTTAGCACTCTAGTTTATAGTTTAAATGTGATATTTTAGCATTTAGATTCTGTTCTTTAGCATTATAATTGATTTAGGGGTTTCATATTTTGTTTCTTTTTTATAAAACTAACACCTTTTGTCCATTTTGTAATTCAACTTCGCATTTCCTTCATTTTAGCACTCTAGTTTACAGTTTTAGCACTGTGATGTCATATTTTAGCATTCAGTTTCTGTTTCTTTAGCATTGCATATTTTGTTTCTTTTTCTGTAAACATAACACTTTTGTCCATCTTCAATTCAACTGATTCTATTTTCTTTAGCATTGTAATTGATTTTAGGAGTTTCATATTCTGTTTCTTTTTTTGTAAACATAACACCTTTTGTCTATCTGTGATTCAACTGCATATTTTCTTGATTTTAGTACTCTAGTTTACAATTTTAGCACTGTGATTTCATATTTTAGCATTCATATTCTGTTCTTTAGCATTGTTATTTCTGTCTAGTTAACATAATTATACATAAAAATTACAGGTGCTAAAAGAACTGGAGAAGGTGAAACTAGCACACCCCAAATAGTACAAACAGCCCCAAACATTGATAGATATCCACTATTACAAGCAACAACATTGCCATCAATTCTATCATAGGCAGTTACGGAAATGAATAAAGCACAAGAGGAGGCAGTGAGACAACTGGGGTTCGGCAGCATTCTTCATTTGGATATAACCAAATTGCCACAAAAGATAACATACTGCTCGAAAACTTCGACCCAGTATCAAGAGAACTTCAACTGCAACATGGAAGAAGGTTGAGGATTGAGGTCTCTGATGTGTCTGTGATTTTCGATTTTCCCAGAGGACCACACAAGATACAAAAGAGTGTTAGAGGCCAGATATGCCAGGTCATGCAGAAGGATGAGTTACTCACTAGCATACTCTCAGATACAACAGCAGGAGAATGGTTCAAGATGAACTTCATGATTCTGGTAATTACTTCCATGATCGAGAACTATGAGGATGGACATATTTACAAAAACTTGATGGACTGCCTGCAAGATATTGACAACGTTAGTCAATATGACTAGTGTGACTATGTCTTGAGATCATTGGTGAACCACATTATCAAGTGGAAGAGCAACAAAACCATGCCCTTCACAGGTCCCATTCTGTTTTTGTTGGTAAGTCATATTAATTATTTATTTTTTATTATAGTTCTTGTATAATAAACAGGAAGTGTTTATAGTTTCTTGTATAAACACTGCAACCATTTATCTATATACATTACTAAAAAAAACTGTCAACTTCAAACAGATGATGTACTTGGATAGAGTTGAAGTGTACTTCCGGGAGGTGCCGAGGTACATCCCAACATTCCATGAATGGAATGATACTTTGCTTGCTGATAGGGAGTTAACAGAGCTTGCTACTGGAAATTTCAGAGGTAGCTACCCTTGGCCGGCATACACAATGGCTGAGTTCATACAAGAAAACAGAGAGAGAGCTTGTCAGGTAGAAGAAGTTCGACAGAGAGAAGTCGAACAAGAACAGATTCCAACTGTGAATGAGCAAGACATCGCGTCAGCTCATAAGGTCATATACCATCACTAATATATTTTTATGTTACTAATTTCTTTGTTTAGAATCATCACCGAATTCTATTTTTATAAATAACTATTTACTTATCTGATTTGAACAAAAAACATATCAGAATCAAAGAGAAGGTTTGGCAGAGGAGAGACAACAGCAAGAGAAAGGGAAGGGATTAGCTGTTGAGATCCCTGAGACAGAGAGATGCAGTTCAAACACTCCAGTAAGCATTTCAATAATTATATAATTTAGCATTCTTCATTCATTGTTTAGCATTGTCATCAAGTTTAGTAATAATGTTCAGAAGAAAATTTACAATATTATGAAATGATTGCTAAAATAGGCAATCAAAAGGCACAGAGAAGAGGCATACAGTGAGATGCCTACAAAGACGGCTGAAACAACCAGAGTCAGCAAAAAAAAGGTGTTTACCACATAATATTACATATATAATAACTTATATTGTTAACAGGTTTTTAATTCCAATTAACATCTAAAAATATACAGAAGGCAGTGATCCAAACAAGCACAGTCTCCACAAGGTCAAGGGCCATAATGAAGCAACTTGACCATTTTAGAAACCTTGTGGACACAAGAGAGACACTGACACCTTCTGACTGTGAGCTGCACTATTGGGCGATGGAAAACAAGAGTGATGATGAAAGGTACATTTATAATACATTACTATTAATATAAATAAAAATTATAAGTGCCATTTTATTCTACCAGACTGCACTTTACACTAAAAAGAGAAATTTATCCAAAATTAGGGAGGTTGTCTTGTATGCTGATGAGCGGACAGAGTTGAGGAGAGCTGAGATGCTGACTTTGAACAAAAAAACATACATAAGTTCTGCTGTCATTGACGTATGGAGTAGCATATTGAACTATGCTCAAGCAAAGATTCCTGAACAACAGACTCCTAGGAGATTTTTCCTAACGACTAACGTTTCCATAAGTGAATAATTTTATAGTTACTATTTATAATTAACTCACTTTATTCTGTTTTAAAAAACACTACACATTCATGATCAAAAAATCTTCATTTTGTCTTTATAGAACTACACAGTTGTTGCGCCTCCAGAGGGATGGAATGAGCAGAAGATTTCAAAGCTGTTTGTTGACAACATACTCCATGAATTAAGAAAATATCCAAATGTGGAAGTAGATAAGATGGACATGGTATGTATTTATTATAAAAATTGTAAAAAGTTATCATGAAAATAACTAAATGTACACTATTTTGTTTGCAGTTTTTCTTTCGAATAATCCAATCAGAACACTTCTACATTATTTTCATTGATACAAGAAGAATGGTGGCTGAGATCATTGACAATTCAAATGCCATGGGAGGAGAGCATGACGACCCCCTATTGAAATATGAGCATATCCCTGCAAAACTGGTAAGAAAACATATCTATTTATTGATTTTTTCACTAGTGAAACAAATTAAAAAAAACACATTCAATTCAATAATAAAAATGAACTAACTTTAATCATAAATTTCAGATCAAGCTCTTCGTTCACTTCTTGAAGATGACTAGGCTTGAAAAACTAGCAAAAGAAGTGTCTGAAAATATCAAGAGCATGAACCGTCTTCAAATGTCATGGAGAACTTCAACAAACAAGACTGATTGTGGGGTCTTTGTAATGCGTCATATGGAGACGTATATGGGGGATGCTGTGAGGAATTGGAGGAGTGGATTAAGAGCCAAAAATGAAATGCAGCTGAAATACTTAAGGATCAAGTATTGTCCTGCCATTCTTACTGCAGAATGCAACATCCACAGGCAAAGGAACATCAGAGATTCAAGACTCTACTTCCGAGCATCTTCTAAAGACAACCCAATTAGTTTTGAAAAGCTTTACCTAGAAGATGATAATCAGTGAACAAATATTATATATGTAACAAATTCTCTAATGCTTTAGACAACTTTCATATTTCATATTTTTGGATTATGGAATGCTTATGTTGAAATCTTCATTTTGTGAACTATGGATAGTTTTGTGAAAATATTTGTACTAATTTGCTTCCTTGGAATTTGCTGGGCACATCATAATTTCCACATCTGAGGTCTAATTATAGGGCACTTTGAGAAGCTACTGCAATGCATGTATCATGTATGAAAGCTATTGTTGCTCCTTACTTTAGTCAAGCATAGGATATTAGAAAATTTATGAAAAAATTTCGCATGCTAAAATTGTGAGTAACAGTGCTAAAAATAAAACTAGCAGAGCTAAAATATATTGCCACATTAAACACAAAATTCAATTTAGTAAATCTCATACAAATCAAAGTCGCATATGCTAAAACTTCAACAAACTTTACTAAAGTAGAACCCACTAGTGCTAAAAATCAAAATACGAATCCTAATAATATAAACAATCATTCTAATGCTAAGACAAATAATACTGAAGAAACAAAGTGAAAACCATATATGCTAAAGTAGAAACTAAAAGTGCTAAAATACAAAATACTAGTGCTAAAATACAAAATACTAGTGCTAAAATACAAAACACTTGTGCTAAAATATGAAACATCAATGCTAAAGTATAAAACTATTGTTCTAATGCTAATACTAAATTTTATTCAATTAAAATACATTTCACCAAAAAAATATTGCCATGTGGCAAAGATATGTTATTTAATTCAAATTTACGAGGCTAATACAACCATAAAGGCTCCTTTTTCTCTAGTAAAAAAAATTCAAACGTGCAACTCTTCAACTTCTCTCCATTATCTCCCAAAAAAAAAATGAATTGGTCACGAGATACTAAGGAATTTTTTATTGATCTTTTACATACTCGAGTTGGGATGGTGGATGTATCTGACAACTACAAGGTTGTAGATTCTCTGGATGATATTTCAATGACGATGACGATGGTTCTTAATCAAAGAGTTAGATTGATACAACTCGTGCTGAAATTGAACGAATTAAAGGAGAAGATATGGAGTTTCCATCTTTTCATACGACACTCGGGAATCTATTACAACGAATACCAAAATATAGTCATAGCGAGAGACGAGTATTTTGAGCGACTGGGACAGAATGTAAGTATGATTTATTTTTCATATTTTAATTTTACTACCCTAACACAATTTCTTTTTTGTCGAATCTTATGACACTAGGAGAGTCCCAGGTGGAGGGACTTTAGGCTGCATGGAATGCCATACTTTGAAGAACTTCGTGAGATCATGGACGGCGCCGGTGGTTTCGGCGGTGTGGATTTCGACTGGTTGGCTTCGTTTGTGGCTTGATACCAGAAGCCACATTAAGCAAATACTTGTTCATTTTGCATTTCAGAAGGATTTTAGGGTTTTGTAATTATTGTAAAAAATTACACTTGTTGCATAATTTTTTTGATAATTTAATCGTGTATTAATTATTATTAATTTCAGTGTTTTTTCATTTTGTTTGAAACTACAAGTGCTAAAATACAATGTACCGGTGCTAAATAAGATACTTCCAGTGCTAAAATAATTAAGACTTAAGAATGGTAACTATGCAGGGTTATGATTTATTATAGTTTTTAAAATTCATGTACTTTTGATAATGTAGTCTTTAGCATTGATATTTCATACCTTGAGGGAACGATAGTTATAATTTTGATTAGATCGAATGGTTCGCTTGCAGCTTTTGTAAGATTTCCCCCCAAAGATTGAGCAAACTACACTGTATATCTTGTGTTATTTGTATTATATTTATATTATGTAATTTCATGAAATACTGGGTACATATCACGTATAAAGTATAATACATAAATCATTTTATAAGAAAACTCTTAAAAAAATTTACAGATATGCCCTCAAGGTATGAAATATTAATGCTAAAGTAGAACCCACCAGTGCTAAAATACAATGTACCAGTGCTAAATAAGAAACTTCCAGTGCTAAAATAATTAAGACTTAAGAATGGTAACGATTAGGGTTTTATCAACATTTTAATTCAAAAACTTCAACCAACAAAATCATCAATATGGAAAAAACACAAAGCACAGAGCTCGTAAACCGGAAGAACCGAAGCGACTCTTCGAAAAAGAAGAGAAAACCTGAAGACATGCCGATTGAAAAAGGTACGTAACACATTTTTCTTTTCGTTCATCATAAAAATAAAGTATGTGTGTTTCATTTTGGTTCTAACAAAAAAAATATGCAGAAAGGAACAGTGTTAAAACCCTGACAAAACCTCATATATGACGAAATAAACACTTACAAAATCTAAATATGTAAAAATGTTATCGTTTACTGATAATAATCACATGTATACGAAATCAAAATATTTAGAAATGTATATGCATTTTGCACACTGTGTTGCATGTCATGATTTCCTTTTCAATGATCTCAAACAGTAACATCGTGAATGATTTATGTCTTAATGTGTAGCATCACTATATTAGAAAATGAATTAGCATCAAGGAGATCAAACTCTAAGCATAAGACTTCTTATCTTTATAAACATATTTAATATATATGACAAAATTTTTCCATGCTCTGTTTTAGTTATAATGATAGTATAATATTATATAATCAAACCAATGCTAAAATAAGAGGTTACAGTGCTAAAAACCTACAATATTATCAAACAATGCTAAAATAAGACATTACATTGCTAAAAAGCTACAATATTAATTCTGAAAATGCCTAACCAGTCAACTATATAACATACATGGTATATTTATAATGGTACTATAGTGTCATATCATGGATTAATTATGTGTTGAAATATAGCAAAACTTTATTACTATGAAATTACTACTAATTTTTTTATCAAATATGCTAATGTTTCATTTTAGCACTAGTTTTCTACAGAATTAGCATCAACAAATATACAATATATACTCAAAAATAATAGTATTAACAAAAACTATACATATATAGGTACAAGCAAAAAGACAAGGTCCACAGATGATATTAATATATCAATAACTAATGAGATCAGATTAAAGAGTAAACATGATGTCAATGCTCTCAAATCTCGGTCAAGAACATTAGCACTGACATTACTTGAAAGGATAAGATCTACACCAGACTCAGATGTTGAAGACACAAGTGCTTCTGAAACCAAGAGTCCAGCAGCAAAATCCAAGCAGGGAGATCTTCAAATGCTTAAAAGCAGAACAACACCACGCATATTATATGATGCAATCAAAAATTTCACAGATGAGCAGAAGAGTGCTGTTGAATCCCTTGGATTTGGGAGCATTCTGCATTTGAATATAAAGGAATTACCCCATGTACTTAGCTACTGGTTGGTAGATAAATTTGATCCCGAGAGTTGTGAGTTGATCCTGAAGAGAGATCGACGATTGCACGTAGATGAAACTGATGTATCATTGATCATGGGGTTTCCAAGTGGTCCTCTGCGTATAGAAAAGAAACCTAGAAGACAAAGCTGCAGTCAAACGAAGAAATGGCAAGAGAAGTTTGATAAACATGAACACAGAATCTCTCCGGCACATGTTTCAGAAAAAATACAGGAAGATAAAGCTGGAGGAAAATGGTTCAAGATACATTTTATGGTTCTGCTTACAAATAGCCTCATTGAATCAACGGGGAATGGATATGTACATCCATAGCTGGTACACATCTTCGATGATGTTGACAGAATATGTGAGTACAACTGGTGTGAGTACACTATAAGGTGTCTGGTGCAGAAGACAATACTTTGGAGAAAGAAGAATGATAAATACTACAATGGACCAATCCTGTTCTTAATGGTTAGTTTAGCAATTAGCATAAATTATTAAAATCAACTCTGAATTTCCATGCTCATGCTAATGTGAATAACATTTACCCCCCCCCCCCCCACAGATGTTTTATATGGACAGAGTAGTGTCCTATAACAGAAGAGTTCAACGATCAATTCCAGCATTCAAAGGCTGGACACACAAGCTTATGTGCAAGAGACAGCAGTCAGAATTGAAAGGGGGTGGTTTTGGAGGAGGCCATATCTATGGCCCGTATGAAGAAGAAGAAGAGTCTGAAAGAAAGGCTGAGAACACCATTCCTCATTTGGAGGCTGGTCCTCAGGAACATGAAGCTCCACTTGCTCTGGAGGCTGGTGTTGAGAGAAATCATGATGAACAACCAAAAAGTCCTGTCCCAACATCGACATTAGATCCTGTGCAAGAATATGCTCAGAAGCTGATTGATGACTGCAAGAGAATGGCAGATGCAATGACTACATTGATGAAAACAGTACAGGATGTGCCACAACACATGATGGAGAACGTCTTCTTCAAGAAGTCATATGAAACATCCCAGCAGCTTTTGGTAAAGAAACAGCCAAGTCCAATTTCGCAGGCATCACACACTCAGACCCAGCCACAAGCAACGCCAGACGATGATGAGTTCTGGAGTGATCCAGCAAGAATATCAGCAATTGAGGAGATTGAAAGAGCTCTGACAAAGCGTGCAGAGCTTGAGAAGATATATGCTGATGAAGGCCCAACATTCAGTCTTGGGATAAGTGATGATGCATGGGCTGGGATAATGAAGGTTACATAGGAAATTTCAGAACAGAATATGGTGGTTGAGGAACCAAATCAAACTGACACATTTGATACTGAAATCCTGGAGAATGCAATGAGGCAGGTATGGAAAAAATATTTTTAATACTTTAGGACTCTCATGATTTATTTTAGCACTCCCCTGATTTAGTTTAGCATCCCATGATTCATTTTAGCACTCTTATGGCTTTTTTTTAGCACTATAATGACTTATTTTAGCACTATCATTACTTACTTTAGCACTATCATGGATTATTTTAGCATTCTCGTGCATTGTTTTAACACTGTCATAAACTTATTTTAGAAATACCTAATATACATAAAAACTGATTGCAGGCAGAGGCTGAGCATCTAAACTCAAAGAAATCAAAGCTACATGAGATTGATGCACCATCAAAGTCAAAAAATGTTATGGATAATGATGAGGTGTGATATAACTATGGAAAAAGTATTTTTAATACTTTACTACTCTCATGATTTATTTTAGCACTGCCACGATTTAGTTTAGTACCCCATGATTCATTTTAGCACTGCAATGACTTATTTTAGCACTATCATTACTTACTTTAGCACTATCATGGATTATTTTAGAATTCTCATGCATTGTTTTAATACTGTCATAACTTATTTTAGAAATACATAATATACATAAAAACTGATTGCGGGTAGAGACTGAACATCTAAACTCAAATACATCAAAGCCAGATGAGACTGATGCAGCATCAAAGTCAACAAATGTTCTGGATAATGCTGAGGTGTGATATAGCTATTGAAGTAACATTCAACATCTTTATTACACTTTTACAAAAGGTCTAATAAATCTTTATTTCAAAACACATGATACAAGCTCAAGCTACCCGAATGGAGACAAGAACTAAACAGCAGAAAAAGCCATCTGAGAAGCTGATGTCACCATACAGGGTCAGAACTGTTGATATCAAGGAACAACTTGACAAGCAGCAACAGGAGATATTCTACTGGGTGGTGCAGAATGATACAGAAAGCATGTTATGCAAAAATCCTTAATAAAAGATCATATTGTATACTGGTATATGACAGCCTTTCTATTTATATTGAATTACCAGTGAACAAATCTTGTATGATGACACGCGAGTCTCCATTACACGGGAAGATATGACTACCATGGCTCCATTTGAATACATCAGTGTTTCTGTTCTGGATGTTTGGAGCACCATCCTCAATGAAAATGAGAAAATGCGAGACCTGAACTCTAAACTAAGATTCTTCTTCAGTACACAGCCTTGCGTAAGTGTCTACTTAAGAAGAAATCCATATAAAGTGCTTAAACTGCAGTCAATATAATTAAAAAAATATTCTTCTTGCAGAGCTTCACTGTGGTTGATGCACCATCTTCATGGGATTCTTCCAAAAGATGCGCATCTTTTGTTGACAAAATAGCATATGAGCTCAAATGCTGCCCATCGGTATCTTTGAGCGATGTTGAACTGGTATTACTGCTATGGTGTTTGTTTAGCATTGTGAAATTTTATATTAGCAATACATATCTATATCAATTAAATAAAAAATTTTTAACAATCCATATCAACTCTATGTGCAGTTTTTCTTCCCTATCTGCCATTCATATCACTTCTTCTTTATCTCCATTGATTTGATTAACTTCAATGTTGAGATTATTAATAACTCAAGTGCAGCGGATAGTGAAAAGGATGGAATCAAAATCAAGTATAGCAACATTCCAGAAACCCTGGTAATATATGAATTTGTCACCAATTATTTTTTATCTCTATCTGTAGCAATTAAAAAAATTAATTTTTAAAAACACATGCAGGTGAACTTTTTTGCTGATTTCCTCACAACTTCTGGACTTGAAATAAAATCAAATGGATTGAGGGAAAAACATCAGATTACCAGGATGAAGATGCCATGGAGGGATACAAAGAACAAGTATGATTGTGGCATTTATGTCATGAGCCACATGGAGACATACAGAGGTGGTGGTTTGAAAAACTGGAGGAGTGGTCTGAAGAAATCCAATGACAGGCAGTTAAAATTTTTAAGAGCAAAATATTGTGCTGCAATCATAAATGCAGACAGTAACACACTGAAGGATCAACATCTGAAAGCTGCAAATCTATTCTACAGAAAATCATGTACCCAGGGGGAAATTGTGGTAGACCCCACAAAAATGAGAAAATTGAAATAACTTCTTGGATAATGATTTGAAAATATGTATTTACATATGATACAATTTTTGTCTTTTGATAGTATATAGTATTGGTGGATGAATATTTTGTACTAACTGACACAATTTCTTATTCTTGTGAATACTTTAGTATTCACAAAGTATAAAGTGTTAATATAAATGAATAGTTTAGAAGTTTAGCACTTGCATATGATTTTTTAGCACTTGTCATTCCTTTTGTAGCACTAGAATTTGTATTCTAGATTTGGAATTCTACTTTAGCACTAAAAGTTTTTATTTTAGCACCGATGTTTTATACTTTAGCACTAGTAAAGCATTTTTGAGTTTTCAGCAGTCTATGTATTTTATCATTAAAATTAGACATATAACCTCATAATATCTGGTATTTTCTGTTTTAGCAATTACAGTTCTTTTTTTAGCATTGCTATATAAAGACAGACTACCATCTTAAAAAATATAACTGAAAGTTTGATCAATTTGAATAATACATAGTAATCATAATTTTTCATTTTAGACTCGTTTTTCTTCCATCTCTCTCTCTCTCTCTATATATATATATATAGCAGTTTTGGACATTCTAGCAGTGTTTTAGCAATTACAGTTCTTTTTTTAGCATTGTTATATAAAGACAGACTACCATCTCTAATAAATGTAATAGTTCAGTAGTTTTAGCACTTACATATGATTTTTTAGCACTTGCCATTTATTTTTTAGCACTAGTATTTGAATCCTAGATTTCAAATTCTACTTTAGCACTGAACGTTTGAATTTTAGCACTGATGGTTTGTTCTTTAGCACTTAAGTTTCCTTGTTTAGCACTAATGTTACACACCTGCTAGAAATATTAAAACCTTTATTAGCAATTCAAAAAATGAAACAACATCTATACCTATTTTGCATTACAAGAAAGAATATTGCTATCATTAATAAAAAAATCAGTATAAATAAAAAGTACAAAAAATAAAATAAAATGAATCTACTTCTTCCCACAATTCCTAGAATCATGATTGGCTTTCTTCCCACACTTCTTGCAGGTCCTTAAAGGTTTCTTTGCGCGTTCAACTCTCGCCTCTTCTTTCGATTTTATACGACTTGCACTGCCTTTTGTCTTCATAAGCTCAGGTGGATGCACCTCAACTTCACTAGGTGCACACAATCCATAAAAATCAGAAAAAAAATCTATTCTTCTTTGACATAGTATCGTCTTCAATATCACAAGATGAAAACCGCTCCCTTAACTCGTGTAAACTTTGCAACAACAGAGACATCTTTGCAGTATCACCTTCAGCAACAGAAAGACATGTATAAAACTCAGAAATTAATTGGTCCGTAACAATTTTGTTCTCCTCCAACAAAAAACACCGATTACCCAACAATGCACCTGCTTCATTAATGAGTGAAGACTTCATCCAACGAGACACAACGTATTTAGGAGGTATAGACTCCAATTTCAAATCTTTGAATAGAGTGGCAGCAGAGGATCCCATCCCTCACAAATTTCAAACAGCTGCATGTAGTGGAATCCTCAACCTTGTTGTGAACAACCTTATTTGTAGCACCAAAACCATCCTTCACTTCTAGCATCACAACAGAATCATTTTCTGAAATATTACAAACACGACAGACATAACATGCATCTTCAATCTCCTTCTAAACCTCGTAGAACTTATTCCTAGTATAAACAGTGGCAGCATGTTTCTCAAATGTGAATGGGGTCTTCAACTGAGGAATTGACGACTCATCAACGCTGTCCAAGTAGGCATGTGCATGTCTCTGAGTATCAAGTGCGCTATCAAAGTTCATCAAAAACTCAACAAGGTTTGATTTTGATCTAAGAAACCTAGAATAAAAACTGTTCACACTCTCTGAAATTGAGGTAGTCCTGCACAGCCCACTCATCGGTAAATCCCTAAAATATGCAGGCACCCAATCTTCATGAATATCATACAATGACTTGAACCAACTATCGTCTGCCAATCCAAATTCAACCATAATTTCCTTCCATATCAACTCAAAATTTGTGATGTTTATACAATTAGACCACACAATACTATTTAACCTCTTTCTGAATGTCTCGTTCTTTCTGATATGCGCAGGCAACTTATCTGGAACTTTAAACATAATATGCCACATACACAATCGATGTCTGGTATTGGAAAGTACCTGTCTTACAGCAACCTTCAATCCAAGATCCTGATCAGTGATTATTAGGCTAGGAGAAGCACCCATACAGTCCTTGAATTTCTGAAGAACCCATGAATAAGATTCAGCATCCTCACCCGACATTAAAGCAGCACCAAAGGTTACAAGCTTCCCGTGATTGTCCTTCCCGGTGAAGGGTGCAAAAATCATTGAATACCTGCAACAATATAAAAATTCACAAACCTATGTTATTATCATGTCTCTATCATTGTATATAAAAGATTCAAACATTAGGTAACAGTGCTAAAAAAGGGAATGCAAGTGCTAAAATATACACTACAAGTGCTAAAAAAGGAAGTGCAAGTGCTAAATAGGAAATACCAGTGCTAAACCACCAGAATGCTAAAACTAATAGAACAGCAAGTCTAAACAATATAGCACACTAACCTGTTAGTCCTATATGTTGCATCAAACGACACAACATCCCCAAATAGAGAAAAGTTCCTTCTTGATATAGGATCAGCCCAAAACACACACCTCAACTGATCATCCTTGTTAACTTCATAATCAAATGTGAAAGCAGAACATAGTTCATGCCTTTTAGACATTTTATCCAACATCATTTGCGCATCTACACCCACAGTATACGCCTTGAGATCTCGACTGAAGTTTTTGAAATCAACTGTTGTACAGCCTATATTGGAATATCCACCCACAACTTCTTTTACTAATCTAAACGTTGTCACAGGTCCGATGTTCACCCTTGCACATTTTAAAATAAACATTTGATGTGAAGGATCTATATTCCTATTCAGATTCATAAACTCTCTGTGTGTATCTGTAACAAGAGAATGTGTATGTCTTTCTTCAAATAATCCAACACTGTACCCATCACAACCAATATACTTAAAACCAATCCTAGCCATACAGGAATTCCTCTTCGACACACGACGTCTCTTTTTCTTTGAAGATTCACCAAAATCAACAGATGTGTTCTTAAGTCCCTCACAGCTACACAGAACATACTTCCAAATTATAGTACCATCTTTAGATCTCTTTGTAGTAGACAGACGAGTATCAAATCCACACGATGATGCATACACCTTGTAAAATGTTATACCATCATCTAAAGTAGGGAAAGTCTTGCCCAAGGCAGGCTTCAAAGATGGTTCACATTCAGGTGTGTAAAATTCAGAAAACACGGGTGAAATCTCCAAATTGGAAGAAGCACAATCTGCACATTTATAACATTTTCTAAGACATGATGTAAAAATTCACAGTGCTGCTAAAGTATCTTACAGTAGTGCTAAAATAGTTCACAGTAGTGCTAAAATAGATAACAACAGTGCTAAAATATTTTACAGTAGTGCTAAAGTATATGTTAAGTCAAGGATATAATTTAAACTGATTATTTTGATAATAATTCATATTGTCATGCTAATAAATCTACATATATACAGAAAATCAAAACACAAAATATACAGCCTTAAAAACACAATAGTGCTAAACTAGGTTACAAAAGTGCTAAAATAGTTCACATCAGTGCTAAAGTACAAGACAGAAATAAAAAAATGAACACATGACAATTATATTTACATATTGTTATCATAACATCATACAAATAATAAGATGTTAATAAGCAGTATGACTTAACTTCGTATAGCAAATGTCTGACCAAAGTTTACTTTTTGCATGGCTAATAGCTCATATTGTGATGCTAATAAATATACAGATATACATAAAACGAAAACACACAATATGCAACATTAAGAACACATGCTCATCGTCAAGATTTCAAAATAACAGCTTAGTAAGCTTCATCAACCTAAAAGCAGTGCTAATATAGTTCACATTAGTGCTAAAATATGTTACAACAATGCTAAAGTAGTTCACAGTAGTGCTAGACTACATGTTAAGAAAATATTATTTATAATACTCATTTATTATTCCAAATTCTGCATTCATCGTACAAATATTCAATTAACAAGATACTCTTATGATATTCAATCGTATATATAATGAAAAAAACTAAATACACAATGCTAATAATTCGTATTGTGATGCTAATAACTCTACAAATATATAGATTGAATACACAGCCCTAAAAACACATGTCGATCGTCAAAAATTCAAAATAAGATTCGTAAAACTTGTCAAACAAACGTATAAAAAAATCGCAGCAAAATTACAGAATTTTTTTTTTTACCCGTCATCTTCGTCAAATAAAAGTGAATAACACAAACTCCAACAAAAAATCACGTGAACACCGATTCAGGTGAATAAAATTCGAAAAGAATCGACTGAAATTTCGATTATATAAGCACAAAAGAATTTGATATATACAAGGAAAGAGATTTCGAATCGAAAAGGAACTACATACCGAAATACATTCTTTCCAAACATAACAGAATTAATAAATTACAAAAATGCCTTTGGTTCATTAAAAAATCGCTGCTATTACAATAATGCCACCGCGATTTTTTTAATTTTGATCTGATCTTGACCGTCCAAATCAGAGCAATCTGTGGCTGAGATCGGTTCTCAGTTCTCACATGAATGTCTAGTTCTCACATGATCCCATCTCTCTCTCTCTCTCTCTCTCTCTCTCTATATATATATATATATATATATATTTTATACTAAAATTTTAGAGAATAAAACTAGATTTCATAAACTTATGCCAAACGAGAGTTGACTATAAATTTAATTTTCCTAATATTAGGAAAATAAAAAATAATCAAATTAAGATCAAAATTGATGATTAACAATTGCTGAAAAGTGAGCCCATTTCAGTTGCTACAATTTATTCAATGAATGCTTCTAAAAAATCATCATTTTTGAGGGGGTGGTTAGTTTAAACCAACCATGGTCATGGAATTTACTTTCAACAAAATTCAAAAATCCATTTTTTAAATGTCCCTACTTTACATGTGTTAACATTTTGAGGGGGGTGTCTAATGGGTGGGTATCCATAGTGTAATTTCCCCAAAAATGTATAAAAAAAAAAGGTTGAACAGTGGGTCTGAGTACCGATATATATCTTATTTTTCACATAGGAAGTGCTCCCGGATGGAAAAAATTGTCCAATGTTGTTTTAATTTTAAAAGTGGAGCCGATGATACAGGAAATTCATCGGGGGTGAATGCTACTATTTTCAATTTTATTCAAACAAACAAGGCATATTGTCCTTAGTATTTTATTAACTTTGCCACGCTATCAATTTTTCATTTTCGTGCACGAAACCATCATATATATATATATATGTATGTATGTATATATATATACCCAGTAATAAAATATAACATGTACTTCTAGGGTAGCTTAATAGGTGAAGTGAGTAAATTAATGGAGATCACAATTTTAAACTAATAATTTCATTTTTGGTCTCGAATAGAGTCAAAACACTTTTACTCCTTCATCTGACTTTTTTGATCTCAATATTTATTTACTCTATATTTTTGGTCCCATATTTTACTTTTTTGGTCTCAAACTTAACAACTTACTTTACAGTTGTTCGGAAATATTAATTTTGGAATAAAAAATGTCAAAAATCAAATACAAAAATAAAATAGAACACACATAATATAATGTTTTTGATTTTTATAGTCCCAAGTTTTATTTTTTGACTTTTTTATTCCAAAATTAACATCCCCAAACATTTGTGAAATAAGTTGTTAGTTTTGGGACCAAAAAAGTCAAAAAATAAAATAAAATATGGGACCAAAAATGTTGAATAATAAACTTTGAAACCAAAAAAGTCAGATACGAGACTAAAAATATTTTGACCATATTCTAATACGACCAAAAGTGAAATTATCCAATTTTAAATTTAACATTATATATATATATATATATATATATATATATATATTCAAAAAAATGGGTTGACTTGGATACCTCACATTATCAAAACAAGATCATTTTGGCGAAGTGAAATATTCTACGTTGCCTTCTTTGTTTTAATAAAAGTTCTTATGCATAGATCAATCATTTTTTCAGTTTCGGAAAATGCATCAGATATTAGTTTTGATTAATTTTTAAATAGCTTAGATCTTTAATTGACAAAAATGTTAGTTGGGATGGATTTGAAAAATCTGAAATAGTTGGGGATATAAATAATACTTTACTCTTATTATTATTATTATTATTATTATTATTATTATTATTATTATTAAGGTAAAAAAAAAAGCAGTTGCTGGTAGGATAGCCTATACGAGGAACATTGTTTCAATTTCCTATTGATTCGTTATTGTCAACTAATTTGTAATTTATCTCGGAAAATTAGATCTATGTCGGAAAAATAGTCTTTCAATTGTTTTGATTGACACGAAAAAAAAAAATTATATCGATGTCCATAAATTCTTGTTAGAAGTAGCTTATCTATCTATTTATGTTGTTGGTGGTTGAGGTCAACGATGACATTGCTATTTTCCATCCATTGTGTTTATCTTTATGATTATGTTTTCGATTTATTTAATGTAACTCTAATATTAATGTATGAGTATCAGTATCGATATATTTTGTACTATTTATGATAAGTTCATAAAATACTCTCAACTAAATTTTAATTTCGTCCACTTCCTAAATGGAAGAGTACTATAATCTTCGAGTTCACATATATAATATATTTGTGCGATCTTGAATACGTGGGTTCTTAATTTAATATTAATTAACTGCTCAAACACCCTTGATCAGTTCTTTAGTTGCAGGATTGAGTCACACATGAGATTGATATTATGTAGTCAATTTTGTATATCTTACTTTTGTATTTCATTAAAAAATAAAAATTATTATATAATTCGTCTTCCGTTTCACAAAGAGTATCATTATGCGGTTATTTTATTTCACAAAGAGTATTATTCTACATAATTAAAATAGAAAATTCATATTCTTCTTATTTGTCCTCATGTAGTATAGTCAAACACCATCCTTATCCCACTCATGGTTGAGCTAAAATAAATTAAATAGTCCCCTTGGGGATGGCCTAGTGATGAATTGGTGTTTCTTGAGGCCAAAAGTCTCAAGTTCGATCCATCACCAACACCACTAGATGTGAGCCTGTCACACCTGTCTGCCAAGTGTGGTTTACCTCTCCTGTGTAGGTTTCCAGGCTATTACACAGGGGCAGGGTTTACCCAGTGCGCACCACGGTAGCGGCTGCGGGTCACTCTCGACATAAAAAAAATTTAAATAGGGGTTTATTAGGTAATTTGATTACTTTATTAATATATGCGTTTACCCAAAATGACATTCTTTGTGAAACAGAGGGAGTATAATCAATCTTAATTAATATTTATTGTAGAGAATTGATTTTTTAAAAAAATATATATTCCCTAATTATGAAAAATCAACCATAATTATCAATCATTAACTAAAATAAAAATTAAATATTAAAAATAATTATAATTCTAATTGAATGCAATAAACACTAATTAACCATTCTAAAAAGTAAACCACACCACAAGAAATTGAAATTCAAGAAATAGCTAATAAAATTTATAATGGGACACATAATTAATTGGACTAGATGATCTCCTTCGACGAAGTCGGTAGATCTTATTTTGCCTTACTACTATATTTGCTGGTAGACCTTTTACGTGGCTAACGCATTGATCTAACTGATACAATTTAAATTGGGAAATTTTTTACTTATAAACTATATTTTAATAAGATCCAATAAGTCCACGTCCCATTTAGTGTGTATATTATTAGCGATGGCCGTTGTCATCTCAAATAATTAACTTTATCTCTGAAAGCAAATTTGTTAATTTTGTCGTAGTGATCAACCAAGATGTTTTAAAATATGTCATACTAATACATCATAGATTCATAGTAACATTAAATAAATCGAAACACATAATCACAAAAAAAATATCAATGGAAATAGCAACATCGCATCTTTGACATCAACTACTAACATCATGATCATGAGTAGATAAGCTACTCCTAACAAGAATTCATGGACATTAACATTTTTTTTTTCATATCAAAACAATGAAAGAATATTTTCCTAAGACGACATAGATCTATATTTCCGAAATAAATTATAAATTAGGTGACAATAACGAATCAATGTGAAATTGAAATTTCTCCTCGTATTAGCTACCCTCCTACCAGAAACTACTCCCTATATTTTTCATTTTTATTTTTTTATCTTTTCTATTTAATATAAAGAGGGAATTTATAGCCGCTTGGTAAATTTTGCTCCACATTAGTTTGCGAACATCATGTGAGAAATAAATCACAAACTAAATAAATCATGTGCCATATCATATGTCTAACTTAGACTCTTAGAAGGCGAATTTGAATTTGTAATATTTGATTACGAATTCACTAATTAACTCCGCCAATATAATTAAGCTATCTAAATAGGACAACCAACTTTTTTTTTTTATGACCGGGGAATCCTTAGCAACTATATGAGTGTAACTCCCTATGTAAATTTAACTCTTACACAATAATTTGCAAACTGCACGGTGAAGACAAAATGTATTACAAAAATTCACGAGCTAGACCTATAATGCAATAATGAGATTTTGAGACTTTTATGCCACAAGCCACCCATTCTACTAGTAGGCCTCCCCGATGAGATGACTCTCTCTCTCTCTCTCTCTCTCTCTCTCTCTCTTGATTGGGATAACTCGCATATGTTATTTATGGTGCACATATATTGGGTAAACATGGCTCCTATACAGTAATATGCAAACCACACAAAAAGGGTGGTGAACTACACAGTTGAAAAATCAAGTGCAACAAATTCACATTTTGCGGTGTTGGTGAATTTGAACTCGACACTTTCAGACCCAAATTATATCACTCTACCACTAGATCATCCTGAAGACGGAAGGTAAAAGACAACAAAAGCCAATAGCCAAAAAAAAAAAAAAAGGCTCTTAGTTTTATTCGTAGCTGTCGTGGAGAGTAGGCGTTGTGGTTGACCAAAATTCAAACAACATTGTACATATGGATAGTAATAACACCATTAAAATTGTTTATGTATCTTAGTTACCCAATCAAATCAACAATTATTAAAGGATGATTTCGTGCAAGGGAAACAGAATTTTGGGCGCATGGCTTGGTTTGTGCGACGGAGGACCCATTCCCACAATTAGATGTCGGAATATTATCTGCAAATTAATCAAACTAGTTACAATATTAGTACCTATACTATTTTCTTTTACATCTTTTATTCAAATATAATAAAAATATATTCAATCACATTGTCACTAAATATAATATTGAAAATTTAAAAAATTATATCAATGGATTGTAATTAAGGGACTGCATTGGATATTCGGATCCCAGTTTGAAGAACTAGACCACATGCAGAAATATTGTATTTGGAAAAAAAAATCCATACATCTAAAATTCATTATAAAGAGATATAATTAATACATAATTATGGGTAAAATGAAATCACAACTTATTTTATCGAAAATTTGCACCAAACTCTTATATTTCAGAAATTAGACCAAATCGCCCTGGTGTTTTTTAAAAAGTAAAGTGTCAAAATCAAATAAATAAGGGCATTTTGATCTAAAATTTAGAAAATGAGAAGTTGTTCATACTTTTAATAACGTGAGGGGGGTTTTGTGCAATTAGAAGAAAAAAACAGGAGAGTTTCATAAAGTATTTCCATAACAAAAGGGAATCTGACTAAATTTACTCAGTAATTATTATCTAGTGCTCCGTGACTCCGGCGTTTCTTTGTTGAAATTATTGTAATTTTAAAAAAGGAAAATATGTAAATAGCTCCTCCGACTATTCTATCATGAATCTATAGCCCTCTCCTTAACTATATATTTGAACCAAATAACACATTAACGTTAAAATTTAGATCATCTAGCCCTTAAATTTAACGGTGTTAAGAATTCCGTCTTAACTCCATTTCAGACGCTAATTTCTCAAAAATTAAGAATTCCAAAAGCACTTAATTTTTTAGAGTTATTTGAAAATTCTTCTTCTAAATTTCTTTGTGAAAATGATATGACAAAATACAAATATTTTCGTAATTACGATTATAACATCATTTGAGGGGAAAGATAATATACATATTCTCCCAAATTTGGGAATAATTAAATTGAGTGAACCCCTAGTTTAAAACGTGAGATACTAATGGTTGTTCAAATGGTGTTAATAACACTGTTAAATTTAGGTCCGAATTTTAATGTATAGAGATTATTAATTTGGTTCATCTGGACCTAACAGAATACTCAAAGAGTCTATTTGCAGTTTTTCTCTTTTAAAAAATTATCCACGCAAACAAGAAACACAATCTTTCACATTCTGAATTTCTAAAAGTGAAAGACCCTGCTTCCACTGATTTCATTCATTGAATTAGAGCACTATAATTTTACGTGGAATTAAAGGTATTTTTGAAAAAAAAAAAAAGTATTCTCTCATTTTCATTCATATAGGCTGATTATACTTTTCTAATGAGATTAAGAAGATAATTTAGAAAAAATAATTTAACAAGTAACTTCGTAATATATATTCATAATTATTTAGTTTGACAATGATTTAATGCTTGATATTTCATCAATGTTTTCCATAAGCCCGTCAACAGAAATAAGAATTGGTTTAAATTGTCGTGAATTGAAAATAATAAAATAATTATTGTCAATATGCACTGAATAGGAGGTATTAGTAAATTAAATGAGTTAAATAAATATAGAAATCAACCTATATATTGGAATGTTAAAAAAAGAAAAATAAACTCATGTATATGGAACGGAGGGAGTAGAAATACAGAAGTTGTGAATATTTTTTAAAAACATGAAATTTGGTGCATTTTCAAATTGGGGGGGGGGGGGGGGTCGGTGCATTTCATCTCAAAATAAATTAAAATATGTTTCTATTTATTAAGGAAAGATGTATTTATTTTATTAAGAAATCGGACATATATATAATTTAGCAAACTCAAAATCTCCCTTCATCTTAATAGTCAAATATGGAAAATAGTTCAACCACCTATTTATATATCATAATAAAATAACATATATCTAGTGGCAACCAAAAAGTGAGAAATAAGTCAAATAACCAAAAATACACGTCAAAAATTGCGATTGAGACAATTAAATTAAATTATGTAGAAATAAGTGTGGAATCGCACATTATATATACATGTATTGCTCAAATTCAATGGAGGGAGGCGATCGATAACGCAACAACCTCTCTCACACCAACTGTACTTTTTTGAGTTTTTGTACAGAGAATTAAAAAAATCAAGAAAATGGTGAACCTCGTAGCAGCTCAGAAGCCTCTGCTACACGGTCTCATGAAGATGGCCGGTGTTATCCCTCACAACGTCGAAATCGACGCCGGCACCGTCATGAACATTTGGGTCCCTCGAGAGACCATCAAATTCGACAAAACCACCAACACTTCCACCGCCGCCAGACCTACTAAACCAGTCGTAGTGCTCGTCCACGGCTTCGCCGGCGAGGGCATCGTCACCTGGCAATTCCAGGTGTCTACACTCTCTCTCTCTCTCTCTCCACATTCACTCCAATGCAAGCTCTTTAATTAATTCTTCTGGTTGGCAGGTGGGGTCTCTGACGAAGAACTACTCCGTCTACGTGCCCGACCTCCTCTTCTTTGGCGGTTCCATCACCGACAGTCCGGACCGGTCGCCAACATTCCAGGCGGAGTGCCTGGTGAAGGGGCTGAGGAAGCTGGGAATTGAGAGGTGCACGGTGGTGGGGTTCAGCTACGGCGGCATGGTGGCGTTCAAGATGGCGGAGCTGTACCCGGAGCTGGTGGAGGCGATGGTTATTTCAGGGTCGATCCTCGCCATGACCGATTCCATAAGCAAAAGTACGCTCGAGGAGCTCGGCTTCTCGTCGTCGTCGGAGCTCCTGCTGCCAACGTCCGTCAAGGGATGTAAGGCACTTCTCAAAGTCGCCGCTCACAAGAAGCTCTGGTTCCCCGATCGCCTCCATAGAGACTTTCTCGAGGTATTGTTTCTTCTTATTTTTCAATTATTAGGTTTTTCAAAGATTTGACGGGATTAAGATTAGGGTTGTAAATGAGCGCATATCTCCATTCTCTATAAACGATCGTAGATAAACGATCGTTCAATCTTAATTACTGAAGTTCGTTGAGTAAACCAGTACTAATGCTTGAGCTTGACAGTACAGTACTCGGCTAGTTGGCTCATTAAATGAATTAGTTTGAGAGTATAAAATTGTTTATACCTTGGTATAACTTATATTTTTGTATACTCTAACAAGTAGTATGTCATGTCGCAAATTAACTTATATGTTATTTAAAAAAAAACTAATGAATTTTAGTACATTTACATTTTTGTGAATAATTAAAATAATTTGTTTTTAGAACAAAATAATCAGAATGTTTAAATTTAACTATAAATTTAAAAAGTTCGTTTAGACTCGATTAAGCCGGGAATAAGGATGTGAGCCTTAAAGTGTTCGATAAATAAAGCTAAAAACTCAACTCAATAATAAACAAGTCAAGTTTGAGCTTAATAATATTCAGATTGGACTCGATTACATATATAGTCAAGATTAGTCCCATAATACTCATATTCGAACCCAAGTCCATATTCGAATATAGGAAGTGAGTGAGAGACTCAAATACATATAGAGGATGCTATTGATTTAGCCCATTTCACCATAGGCCATGAAAGTGACTAACATAAAACAACTAGAACACCATATATAGTGAACAAAAATTAATACATATAGTAATCGTTGGCATGCATGATTGATATATTAATTAATTGATTTAGTGGTGATGAACAGGTGATGTTTAACAACAGAAAGGAAAGGGGTGAGCTACTCGAGGGCCTCGTGGTTAGCACTAAAGACACGAGTATCCCCAAATTTTCCCAGGTATATATATAGTCTGAATTAGCATTAAGTATATATGAAATTAAGAAATGTGATGATGAAATTGATTAATTTTGATACAGAGAATACATCTGCTTTGGGGAGAGGAGGATCAGATATTTAAGGTGGAACTAGCTAAAAATATGAAAGAGTAAGATCCGTTAGGCCATAGCTAGTGAGATTCATATATATATATATATATGAGAATTTGAAGTGTGTGTGTATATATATATATATATTATGTTGGTGCAGGCAACTAGGAGACAAGGCAACAGTTGAAGGCATAAAGAAAGCAGGTCACTTGGTTCACCTCGAAAGGCCCTGCGTCTACAATACTTGTCTCAAGCAATTCCTTGCTTCCTTGCAACAATCATGAACCTACAAAATGATCATAAACCCAGCAGACAATTCTATTTCTTTGTCTATACTAATTAACGACTTCGATTTTCCACATGTTACGTACGATTCTGCCAAATAATTAATTAATTTAATTTGTCATGCATTTACCCTTTTTATATTGATATTATTTTATTGTGCTTGGGTGCCAAAGGAAGTCTAGCCACTGCATGTGATTCACCATTTATATAAAAAAAATATTTAAACCATCTCTTCAAGGTATAAAGGAATCATCCAAAATTTGTAAATGTTATCAGTCAAATTATTTCATTCCTTAGTGTAATTTTTTCTTTATATTTTACTTATGATACGTTAGAGATTTAGAGTACGTCTAATTTCATATAATTACAATTTCTTATTCTTGATATGAAACGCGCCTGTCCCACCGGGCTCAGCCACTGCTAAAAGCCTAAAATGTATATCATGGAGTAAAATACATTTTTAGTCCCATAAGATCTGGTCCAAACAGCACTTTTAGTTCCAAAATGTATAAATTTGGTCCCAAGTTAATTTTTTCGACAATTTTGATCTCACAATTTATATTTTAACACTTTTGGTTTCACATTACCTATTTTATTGATATTGGTTGTACCGCATAATTAAGGGTGAAAAATAGAGGGAATGCAGTGAAAATTTTAATCCAAAATACATATCTAAGAGATGTTAATTAAGTATAGTCTGTTATTTTGGGGGTCAAAAGTATTGAAATATAAACTGTGGGACAAAAATTGTCAAATTTTTTTTTTTAACTTGACACCAAAATTGTACATTTTGGGACTAAAAGTATTTGAGCACTATTCTTATAGAACCAAAAGTGTAATTTACTCATTTCTCACGTTGTGTGATTTACCGAGAACGAACAAATAAATAATTAAATAATTAATGATTAAGTTATATCTGGGTTAACATTGAGCAATTTTTTTTTATATATTTGCTATTTGGTTATAGCGAGCTTATGGGGAATAAGAGCCTATTATAGTAAATTTAGGTCGATTTCCTGATATAAAAGATATTCTCTAAAAATTCTAATAATCATGAATGATAGAGAGAAGAAAGAAACATCAAGTTAGTGAATCACTCATTTTTGTTCTTCTCAATAAATTCAATGGTGCAATTACAGATTTAGTTAGTAAAAATTGTACATAATATTCTATCAATTATAGGTTTATATGAGAATCATTAATTTCAAGATCCTGTAGTTTTCTAATAATGTATTATATAAAATTAGAATGAGTTTAATTACATGTGGTATCAAAGTGTGTGTTTTGAAATAAGGAAAAATTTCATGCACTAGGTGTAAATAAGATTTATTTCAGATAGGCGGGTCAAATTCTTTGGGTTTAACCCGCCAAAAAAAACCAGTCAAAATCATTATCAACCATAACACTAAAAAATATCTCTCAAAATTTCAAAAGTAACTGTTAGTGCCATTTCGTAGGACTAAGTTTGTTTTGACGATTTATGTTCGACGAAGTGTTTGAGTGCATGTTTCTGATGTGATGTGTTGATTCCGTTGTGTTTATGTTCAATTACCGTTTATATTTATTTCGAAAATATTAAATTAATTGTTGAGCTTATTGCATGAGCCCACGCGTTAGCGTCGAACGAGTGCTTTGCATGAGTCGCCGGATTTCAAAAATAAAAATTAATTCACTTTAATTTTAAGGTTCACAAATTCCATTTTTATGATAATATACATTTATTTTAAAATTAGATTTTTTTTTAATTAGCGTTTATATTTATTTCAAAAAATTTACATAAATTGTCGAACGCAATGCACGAACCCATGCATTAGCGTCAGGCGAATGCATTGCGCGAGTCATCGGATTTCAAAAAAATAATAATTTGCTTTAACTTTATGGATATCCATTTTTTTGGGAAAAACTTTAAAAGAAAAAATCAGAAAAGAAAAAATCATCCAGAAAAAAAATAACAAAATAGGTGCATGGAGCTAACGCGGGCCAGCTTGACAAAATTTGAAATAAGTGGGTGGGGGTGTTATGCACAAAGACCTCCTTGAAATGATGTGATTCTTCATGAATAATGATGTTTTCTCAATTGTATGAACTAGAAATTGTATATTTCTTCCGTTTCTGAATAAGTGTTGTAATAACTCAATCCGTGCAAAGTGTGTTATGTACGTACTGCACACAAGTTTCTTAGATGTGTTGGCAACAGATGTAAGAACAGTAAATAAAAAGCAGTAAATAACGCACGAGATTGGTAACCCAGTTCGCACTTCAAAATTTTGAACTTTTAACCACACATATAGATGTGGTAAAAAATATACTCATGTGTGATTGAAACTGTTTCTCATACATAATATAAATGTTAGCATGTGCCACTATATTTCTGTAGAAAAATATTTTTACCCACACACATAAATATGTGTGGATAATTCATAGAGCATTACCAACACATATTTATGTGACTAAAAGTATAAATTATGTGTCTAAACATGTTTGCTACACATGCAATGATGATGCGGCGCCATGTCATCCGACGTGACACGTGGCATGTGATAATTTTTATGTGTCGGTATAAATTGTAATTTATGTGTAAGCATTTTTCAATAATTATGCGTGGTTAATTATTTATTTAAATAATTTTATGAAAAAAAAATAAAATTCTACATAGAAATAAAATATTTAAGAGGAATCATAAATCATGTTGCCAAAAATTTACGTGGACTTTTAGCGCTTATTTATATTAATTAGTGATAATGTGTAGTCAAAAATTTTATTAAATTTGTATATAAAAAATATTTATATTAAGATGCCACATAGGAATACAAAATTTAAATGAAACTGTGAACTATGTGGCTACAAATTTATTTTTACCCACATTTTTATATAAGTAATGATTATGTGATTAATATTTTTTTAAAAAAAATTACCAAAAAAATATTTATTTTAAAATGCCAGATATACTTTACAAAAATATAAATTTAAAATTTTCATTTACCCACACATTTACATAACTAATGATTATGTATGATTAATTATTTTTTTAAAATATGATTTATTTTAAAATTTGGCCATAAAAAACTGAAAAGAATTTGGAATTCAATTATAAAAAAAAAATATTTAATTTAAACTGTCACATATACATTAAAAAAATTTGAAATTTAAATTTGTCTTATACCCAATAATTTGAAATTGAATTATTATAAAAATATTTATTTTAAAATGCCACATATACATTAAGAAAAATAGAAATTTAAATTCGCCTTTTACCCCCACATCATTTACATAACTAGTGATTATATGGGGTTAATTATTTTTTTTTAAAAGTTATATAAAAGAATTAGTTATTTTATTATTTTCCCAGTCTCAAATTGCGCATCCTAGTAAAGCAAATAGCATGAGTTACATTTTTAGGTTCGAATCCAATACCTGCCCCCTTTCCACATAGTCATTTTTTATTTGTCAAAATGATTTAACTCAAATTGATAGAACAGTCTTTATATCGACTTATAAACCATTGTAAATTTCCCTTTCAGAAGCCATTTAATTATTATGACCTCTATATTGGAAACCGCTCATTGCTTACAGAAGGAATAAAAAATACAAGCAAAGTAAAAAAATTAAAAGTAGATATATATTAAATGGACCAGCTGCAGGACATTTTTCGTATGGCAGATCAGATGAGCAATATAATAGTTAACGCAGTTGACTACGACACAAAAGTTACTAGGAAAGTGAGATCAAGTTCTACAACGAATACTGGAAGCGAAATCTAGTGTTTATCTTGTCTTCCTAAACTACAGTTCTGAGGTTGCATTCAATAAAACATACAAACTACAAACACAAAAATAAAAGCATACGATTACAATAAACACATACTCAAGTAAAAATAATTATGTCATTTGCTCCCATCCCTCCTGCGAATGGTCGAGGGGCATTGATCATGAACTCCAACCTCCGATCATAAAAAATCCTAACTTCGCTAATGTAGTATCCAAGCAAGATCCCGTTATCATCCCAAATGCTCTAACCAACTAGGAGTACCTCAACACCTAACGCACCACGCAGATGTTGTGAAACTTGTGCAGCTGTAAGAGGATGGTACGGTATTCTCTGATTATTGTTCGCAATCAAACGTCCAATGCCAAAATCTAGGAAAAAAATATCAATATATGTTTAGACTAAGAAAACATTATATTTATTCACTAGTTATTATACCTTGACCGTGAGCATTGAATAGATCGTGGGCGGCAAGTGATGTGTAGGAGAAATAAGTTTCCGCCTCCTTGTAAAAATTTACAAGGAGGCGAAAACCTATTTCTCCTGCTTCAATAAAACGCTATTGTGACTTTTGGACATCAGAGTGGGAAAGGCATGGTGTAAATTTTTACAAGGAGGCGAAAACCTATTTCTCCTACACATCACTTGCTGCCCACGATCTATTCAATGCTCACGGTCAAGGTATAATAACTAGTGAATAAATATAATGTTTTTTTAGTCTAAACATATATATTGATATTTTTTTCCTAGATTTTGGCATTGGACGTTCGATTGCGAACAATAATCAGAGAATACCGTACCATCCACTTACAGTTGCACAAGTTTCACAACATCTGCGTGGTGTGTTAGGAGTTGAGGTACTCCTAGTTGGTGAGAGCATTTGGGATGATAACGGGATCTTGCTTGTATACTACATTAGCGAAGTTAGGATTTTTTATGATCGGAGGTTGGAGATCATGATCAATGCCCCTCGACCATTCGCGGGAGGGATGAGAGCAAATGACATAGTTATTTTTACTTGAGTATGTGTTTATTGTAATCGTATGCTTTTATTTTTGTGTTTGTAGTTTGTATGTTTTATTGAATGCAACCTCAGAACTGTAGTTTAGGAAGGCAAGATAAACACTAGATTTCGCTTCCTGTATTCGTTGTAGAACTTGATCTCACTTTCCTAGTAACTTGTGTCGCAGTCAACTGCGTTAACTATTATATTGCTCATGTGATCTGCCATACGAAGAATGTCCTGCAACTGGTCCATTTAATATATATCTGTCCTGCTACTTTTAATTTTTTACTTTGCTTGTATTTTTTATTCTTTCTGTAAGCAATGAGCGATTTCCAATATAGAGGTCATAATAATCAAATGGCTTTTGAAAGGGAAATTTACAATGGTTTATAAGTTGATATAAAGACTGTTCTATCAATTTGAGTTAAATCATTTTGACAAATAAAAAATGACTATGTGGAAAGGGGGCAGGTATTGGATTCGAATCTAAAACTGTAACTCATGTTATTTGATTTACTAGAATGCGCATTGTGAGATTGGGAAAATATTAAAATAACTAATTCTTTTTTATAATTTTTTAAAAAAAAATAATTAACCACATATAATCACTAGTTATGTAAATGATGTGTGGGTGAAAGGCGAATTTAAATTTCTATTTTTCTTAATGTATATGTGGCATTTTAAAATAAATATTTTTATAATAATTCAATTTCAAATTATTGGGTATAAGACAAATTTAAATTTCAAATTTTTTTAATGTATATGTGACAGTTTAAATTAAATATTTTTTTATAATTGAATTCCAAATTCTTTTCAGTTTTTTATGGCCAAATTTTAAAAGAAATCATATTTTAAAAAAATAATTAATCATACATAATCATTAGTTATGTAAATGTGTGGGTAAATGAAAATTTTAAATTTATATTTTTGTAAAGTATATCTGGCATTTTAAAATAAATATTTTTTTGGTTATTTTTTAAAAAAAGTATTAATCACATAATCATTACTTATATAAAAATGTGGGTAAAAATAAATTTTTAGCCACATAGTTCACAATTTCATTTAAATTTTGTATTCCTATGTGGCATCTTAATATAAATATTTTTTATATACAAATTTAATAAAAATTTTGACCACACATTATCACTAATTAATATAAATAAAATTATCACGTATTTTGTCCACTCATAAAATTATCGTTCATTTCATTTCCTCTTTAGGGTGACTAATCACAAAATTAGAGAATTTAACCAACACTCGTTTTCAAACCTACCTACAAAGTTAGACGTAAATGCATTACATATGTTCCAAGAAAAGATATAAAATTTAGAAATTATAATTGAAAACTAGATAATTAAACTTAATTCGAATTTTCCGTAATTCACATACAACTAACACACTTCCATTGTTGCTGCTGGAGGAAGCAAAATTTCAATTGTATGTATAAATTTCAATTTCACAGTAAATTTAATAGCTTGAATCACGTATTCTTGCTACTGGAGTATTTTTCTATTACACATGCATGCTCACAACAAAATGTTTCATTGTAGTAGAAATGAAGAAATGGAATATGAAATATTAGCTAAATTATGTTTTATAAAAAAAAAAATATCTAAAATGAAATAAATAATTCATACATAACTGAAATGAGCAAAAGGTCGTTTGTTGCGAGTGAGCGAATTTACATGAACCAAATAACACAAATACAAATATTACTCTATGCTTGTATTAAAATGAATAATCACAAAATTAAACACAGGAAACATAAAGAATTATTAACGTCGTCTACCCAGTGCTCTGCAAACCGGTTCACATGCTTAGACCGGGTCAAACTTCAATCTGATATACTGTATCAAAATGCTTTCCAGATGGCACAATCCCAAGCCCACAGTCCATTAGATGGGGGTGTAGGTCGAGCTTCCGAAAATCTGGGGAAGGTACTGGCAAAAAAACACTGACATATTTGACCACATTTACGGTGGAGGGATGGAAGCTGTTGATGGTCCAAAATACTTTACGGTCCAATAACTGCAACTTCTTCACTTCACAATTTAAAAGAAAATATCAAAAAACTTCGAAAATATTCATCTACCTTTTATAAAATACAAACACGATTTAATGTATAAAAATAAAAAAGGGGGTGGGGTGGGTAGAGTGATAGACTAAAAGCAGAAAAAGCCAAGAGAGTGACTGCCAAACCTAAGAAGATGACGTTTATTGCACAGTCCCATTTTTATGCAACTTCTTTTCTTATGGTCTGCTGTTGCGTCACTTGCGTGTGGTGAGAGAAAGTTCTGTGGCCAAGAAGATGACCATGCTTTGAACTTGCCAGAGAAGATGATTTTTTTTGTCATAACATGCTTAATATACATTTCGTCACTTTGTCACAAAACAACTCCAAATTACAACTAACCAATTAGAAATATACTAGCATTAGTCCCATCTCTTTTTCCCCGGCAAAAAAAAATATCCCATCTGTTAATTAATTTCTTATTTTTCGAGGACATTAAGATTATAATTATAATTATAATTATTTTATATTTAAAGGTCCAACGACTCATCCCATATGATCAATTATATAAATTTCAAATATAAAAAGAACAATGATTATTATGTTCGATATCAAAGGAATAAACAACCATTAACTTTAGAATATATTTCATTTTTCAATTTATGCATAATTAGTTTGTCTTTCTCTAATCATGTATTATATTTTTTGCGATCTTAATTAATTGGCCACGATGTACAGTAAGCTTGATTCTTAATTTCTGAATATTCATGGTCTATACACTTTTATTATTGGGGTCCAAATAGCCAATAGGGAATGGATGAAAAGGGCATATAGACAATGAAAAAAAAGAGAGGGGCTAAAATGTAAAAAAGCAATGATCAAAGGCTGTGAAATTATACGGAGTCCAAAAAGTACCCCAAGTGTTTAATTCCAATGTTGAACCTCATTCATTTTTTTTTCTTTTTTGCCAAAAAAAAAAATGAATGTTGAACTTCATTCAGCCACGTGTTCATTATTGTAAGATTAACTAAATCTTTTTCGAATAAATCATACATTACCGATAAATAATAATTTGAACATCCTTAATTTTTTTTATACCGGTAAAATTACAATATGATTTAACTTCTCAAATTGATTAATTCAGAATCATCGACAAATATTTTTAAAAATCGGTTATACTTTTAAAAATATTATTTTGTATAAGATGGAAAGTATGGATAATTTAATGCAAGTCACATCATGTTAAATACATTCACACATTGTACAAAAGTGAGAATTAAAATCCAAAAAATAATGTTTATTTATAATTTTATTTTTTGAAAATTAATTATCAAAAAATACACAAATCATATATAAAATTAAAATTAAAGCACTTGTGTCTACGAGAAACTAAATGCACTCGTTGCATTGTAAATGGGTGTGAAATTCATAAAAATGGGTCCTAAACCCTAAACCATAATGTATCCGTTTGGAGGAACCAGGTGGATTTGGACTCATTTTATTGAATGTGGGTGTAATTTGGACCCGTTTGGAGGAACCAAGTGCATTTGGACTCGTTTTCTTGGACTCAGGTGTAATTTGCACCAGTTTCACAGAAAACGTGTGCATATTATGCACACGTTAATGTTAATTGTCTCATTTAATTTGAATATAATTACGTGTATTTAATTCAAAATAAAATATTTGATAATAGCATGAAAATAATACAAAACAACATACGTTTAAAAATATGAAACATATTTGAAAATATATAATATATAATAATAGGTTGCTGGTATTACATTTTGTTCTTAGACATATTAGTTTAAATAATGTTACATGTTATTATCTTAAATTATGTTTCATGTGGGAAATGTATGTTCATGTTATTATATTAAATACATAAATAATAACCTATTAGAATGAACATAATAACATGAACTAAATGCACCTGTATCAACGAAACTAAATGACCGATTGCATTAAAATCTAAAAAATAATTTTTATTTATCAGTTTATTTTTGAAAAATAATTATCTTATTTTTAAATGAAAGAAAACAGTATATCGGACCTAATTAAAATTAAAATAATAAAAAAATGCATGAATCACAAAAATAAAAATAAAAATTAAAGTGCCTGTGTCAACGAAACTAAATGCAAATGCTTCATTAATTTAAAAATTAATATTTATTTATAAGTTTATTTTTTGAAATATAATTATCCAATTTTTTATATGAAGGAAAGTAGTATATTTGGTCTAATTAAAATTAATGTCACAAAAAATACACGAATCACAAAAAAAAAAAAAAAAAAAATTAAAGCACCCATGTCAACAAAACTAAATGCATCCGTTGCTTTAAAATTTTAAAAATAATTTTTATTTATAAGTTTTTTTTAAAAACTATTTATCCAATTTTTTATATGAAGGGAAAGAATATCTCTTGTATAATTAAAAATAAAATAAAATAATTAAAACTAAAACACCTATGTCAACGAAACTAGATCGCATTGAAAATGGGTGCTAAATGCATAAAAATGGATCCTAAACCCTAAATCATAATGTACCCATTTGAAGAAAATCGGGTGCATTTGGAATCATTTTCTTGGACCCTAATGCAATTTGAATCCCTTTTTTGAAAACGTGGTCATATTATACCTACGTTAATGTTAAATTGCCCTGTTTAAATTGAATATAAATTTAAGTATTTAATTCAAAATAAAATATTTGATAATAACATGAAGCATAATACAAAATAACATACTTAATAAAAATATGAAATATATTTGAAAATATATAATTTATACAGGTTAGAAGGATCTTGTTAAAAAATATGCCATGTTATTGTGTTTGATGTTATTAAATTACATTTTTTTCTTAGTCATATTATTTTGAATAATGTTACATGTTATTATCTTGAATTATGTTTCATGTGGGAAATGTTATTTTAAATTATGTTCATGTTATTATATTAAATGTTATTTTGAATAATGTTTACATACTGTTATCTTGTCTGTATTATGAATTTTCATAATTGATGAAAATGAAATTCAATTTGCATTAACTTTTTACATAATTAACTTCTTCCAATATATTGAAGTTTTTGCCATATTTAAATTAATTTTGTGTACCTCTAACATTATTTTTAAAGTTTAATTTTTTTTCCATAATTTTTTATTCAAGAAAAAACGTAATTGGATTTAGAGAAATATCTGTACACTAATAATAATACTATTTATTCATTATATTACAATTTTTATAATATTGTAACATATAATTTATTGAAAATATGCAAAAACACCCTATGTTTGCCCTAAGAGATGAACCCCCTAATTTTTTTTTAGCAAATTAATAACACCTTAATATTTACTAGCAGTACAAATTCCCTCCCCCTCTCCAAATTAATGTGTGCAAAATGCACCCGGTTCCAAGAAAATGGATTGACAATGCACCCGGTTATAAAAATACAGGTGCGTTTTGCACCCTAATAAGAAATTAGTTCCATTTTTTTTAAACCAAGAAACTAGTTCCAATAGGATTAAGGATTCAGGACTAAGAATGTTCATTTGCACTCATTTCCTAATATTTTATTACATTTAACACATTCATATATGAAAGTATAATTTAAATATGATATATTTAAACATTTTTAAAATTTCAATGAAACACCTAGAAAATACTATAATTTTAGTTGGCCGTCATGACCAAATATTCAAAAATTCAAAATTTCAAATGATCGCGCCAAACGCAAATAAATTATCGAAATCACCTCAAAAAATTAATCATAGAGATAATGTAACACCCTAAATTCTATAATTTAAAATGTTACTCTTACTGTACTTTAAAGCGGAAAAAATAATTAACAATAATAACAATTCAAGTATTTTTCTCTTATCTAAAATGATCACGCCAGAAATTCCAAGTAGAAAAATAGAGCGTAATATATATATTTTTCAGATATATATATGTAGCGACCCGAACCCGAAGGCCCAGATGCTACTGAAAACACATAACCAAATGAAATGATGATAAAATTTTCACAATTCAAAATAAATAATTTTCTTGGGTCATGAAAATTTGGACAACATTTCATTTAAAATATTCAAATATCCACGCTCACAGGCGTTTACCATTCAAAAATGTATGACTAAGACTAGTCAAAATTCAACATTCAGCATTTAAAATACGTTGTAAAGACCCCCAACATTCACAAATGTCCATAAAATAGTTAAATGTTTCATGATCATAAAGCGGAAGCATAAAATTCATACTTATTGACCACAAACTACACATAATCAATAATTAAAAATCATAAAAGTAGTCAATGAAATAAGAAGTCCCCACTAGTCCACGCCAACCGCCAGCCGTCATCAAATACCTGAAAATATTATGAAAATAGATGGGCTGAGTGCCAGAAAAACACTCAGTGGGATTTTAAATTTCTGAAATATACCTGATCATTCAATAAATAGTTTGCATATTAAACATATTTACTATAATGCCCATAAAAAGTATGTACTCATTAACATACGAAAGGTTAACTCAATATGGTTCCCTATCATATAAATTTCACCGAAGTGACATATTTGTACCGCAGTACCATAATTGCACCATTGTGCCATACTGCACCAAAGTGCTCATACCGCACCGGAGTGCTCATACCGCACCGTAGTGCTCATACCATACTGCACCGAAGTGCTACATACTGCACCAGGTGCTCATACCGGGAACCATAGAGTTTAGCAGCTTCCGATGAGTCATAAAAAGAATATTTTGAACTTTGAAGCATGCTTTTATATAAACATATTTTTGTTTACAACGCGATTTTGAAACATAAAACCACGTGTTATTTAGAAATCATTGAGCCATAAGAGTAATCTGAAGCATGCTTAAACTTAAACATATGTTATCATAAATAGATCACGCTTTTGAAACATAAGTCACTGTTGACTAGAAATCATATAGCCATAAAAGTACTTTGAAGCGTGCTCTATCATAAATATAGATTATCATAAATAGATTACGCTTTTGAAACATAAGTCACTGTTGACTAGAAATCATATAGCCATAAAAGTATTTCGAAGCCTATCTTATCATAAACATATTTCATCATAAGCATAACACGATTTTGAAATATAAGTCGCGTGTTGGATAAATATCACCCACCTTATAGCTATAATAGTCGAAATTCTGATCATATTATGCTCGTTCTAAACCTACCATCTCGGGTAAGAATTTATTTATAAGGATCATATCTTAGTGACACATTAAGATCCTAATCATATGATATAGAATAAGGAAGGGTCAAGCACCCAGGTTCCTAAATTAATAACAGAAATAATAATACTAGATGTTCGAGCAATAATCTTAACTTATTATCTACAACATAGATCACAACCTAGAATGTTTCATCTAGGTCTCTTTCTTTCATCAATTAATAAGATAGCCTCATAACTTATAAGAGGTACTACGTCTATCTTATAAGGTATCATACATCTAAGCAATGCCTTCATATCATAATATCAATTCCAATAATAATTTATAAGCATAATTATCTAAATCTCATAATAGTTCATGTAATGTTAGCATCAAATATTGTACTCAAAGCAAATCATTATCTCATATATTCATATTCAATAGTTCAATACTCCATAAATCAATGCTCCATAGATCAACATACCATTTGTATATAGACGAGTATAGAATTACCCACCTCATTTACAATTTTGGGGTAGAGCAGCGACTTAGGGTTCGTTCCTCTGATTCCTCAAGCTCAACTCGTCCTACATAAAGTCAATTAATGACTCATTAACCCTATCGAAACCCTAGAGCCCAAAATATAATTAAAGGATTTATCCCTTCTCTTGACTACAACCTCGACATAGAGTGCACGACTTTAGAGACTTCTATTCGATTCGATACATAAAGGAAAAATTGAAATAAAAATGATTTTATTCAAATTGACTACAGCTCATTCTCATCCGCTAAAATAGTAAAGTTTGCCACCTCTTTTTCTCCACTACAGCCCCATCATCTAGCACTTTGATAAAACATCCAACACCCAGAAACCAACATAAGAACTTCAAGATTTAAGCTCTAATTGAACCAACACATTTCAAAGCTCACAAATAGCCCATCACCACATTCATACTTATTTAAACTCAAGCTCTAAAAAGAAACTTATTTAATATAAAGGAACATTAAACTTCAAAACAAATTATGCAAAACAGCCATGAAAATCTACTTTTCAATATTTTAGAAAAAAAAATGGACTTCTAAACTAATATGTATATTTAAGGGTTCAAACATTAATCATAATTAAAACTGAAATAAATAAAATTAAAGCTCATAGAGGGAGATTACTAACTTTATTATTTTTATATATATTCTTTTTTTAAAATAAACAAGATATGATCCTACACATGAGTAAATTAAGGTATATAAGTTTTGGGATTTTTCAACTACACATGCTTTCAAATAACAATTAAATGTTTTAGGTAGAATTCTAAATATCGGAATATTCGACAACAAAATCCAACGACACTTTATTTCCATCCAAAAATTATGAAATAAATCAAGGATAACCTTTATCATAACATAAATCAACCCTATAAATTTAGAATTTTTCTGACAAATTTTGATTTCAAAATAAAATCCGAACAATTTTAACGCTTTAGGTAAAATTTCAAATGACGGAATAATCGAAAATAAAATTTACCAACATGCTATCCTAACATAAAACAAGATTCCGGACAACTTTCCAGTTGAAACATTTTTGATTCGGGACCCCGAAATGCCCCGAAATGGCAGATCATCAAATCTGCCCGGAAACGGCTTCTACGCCCAATTTCCGGTGATTTTGCCATTTTCCGGCCACCGATCGACAACGACGTCAAAAGAGTAAATGAAGTACACATATAATCGTACAACATATTAAAATTTAAGAGGAAAAGGACGAAAAGAAAGACCGATACGACGATGACGAAGGGTGAGAAACGGAGGCGGCTTCGGGTGGACGGCAGCAGCGACCTCCCTCTCCGGCGACGGCGGCAGTTCAGGCGGCAGCAACGGGGCGGCGCCGGCGCCGGCGGACAGCAGCAGGAGCTGCCTCCCTTCCCTCTCTCTTCTCCATTTCTCCTCTCTCAATCTCCCTCTCTCTTCTCCATTTCTCCTATCTTTTCTTCTCTACTTCCTCTCTCTCTCAATTCTGCTCTCTCTCTCCCTCTCGTTTCTGCCTTCCTTCCCCCTTTCTTCTTTCCCCCTTTTCTTTCTTTTTCTTGTTTTCTCTCGATCCCCCTTCTCTCTCCTCTTTCTCGTCTTTTTCTCCATTTTTTTTCTTTCTTTTCTCTCATATATAATAAGTTAGGGAAATAATATATATATATATATAAATATAGACACACACATACACACACATATATATACAAACATACATATAAATTATATCTTTAGGGCTTTGAGAAATGGACTCCAATTGGGCCTCAATATAAAATAAATTGGGCTAAAAAAAAGGACTTTAATTAAAATAAAATGGACTCAACATAAATCTTAAAATGGCCCGATTAATTGGGCCCATAATTAGGTTTCGACGAGAACTATCGTCTAATGTGTTTGATTAATCTCGATTCGATAATAATTGGTCCGTAAATAAAAATATTTATAGATGGGTTCAAAGTGAGCTCAAAAGCCCAATATCTACCTTTTTTTAAAAAAAAAAATAAAAGGATGAGTTATATAACAAATGGGCCCTAAAATTAAAGATTGGGCTCCAATTTAGTTTTTGGGGCGTTACAATATATATATATAAATATATACAGTTCATAAATTTTAATATACTCCGGTTTATTTATTTTCTACAACTTTATATATTGAATAGCACTTTGCCTTACCAAATATGAGTGGAAAAAAAAAATCCAAGCTGGTTTTCTTGGTAGTATTAACTGTTTCCTTTTTTGTTCCTGGCATCTTATTTAATTATCAGTGGGATGGAATACTACTTTGTTTAAACCAAATATAAGTGAAAAACATACGAATTTTTCATAATAATTATTATTATTTCACTTTGTCAAGCTCGAGATTCAGTCGGAATTGGGAACTTATCTAAAAATAACAAATATACTCGAGCTTCTTGTTTATTGATTTCTTTTTAGATTTGATCAAATTTATTAATATTGAGGCAACTTATTAATTAAATAAAATTTAAACTTGAACCAACTTGAGTGGAGTAATTGAATTTTTTAAAACTACTCACGACACCTACTCATAGATGTCTTGAATGATAGTTCCATCTCGGAAAATTCCATGTTACCCTCACTAGTAGAGGTTTGCAAAAAATTGAAAAAATTGAAAACCAAACCGAACCGGACAAATTCGGTCCATTTGGACCGTTTTTTTTCAAATTTTCGGTCCGATTCGGTTCTTTTTTTAAAAAAAAATTCGGTCCTCGGTTCGGTCCGATCTTGCAGACAACGGACCAAACAGACCGAATAAACCGAGCCTTTTTATTTATTATTAAATTATTATTTTTTAATTATTATTTTTTGGATATTTCGGATGTTTGTATTGTTATTTGTTGGTTTAGTTTTTTATATTAGTTATAAATGTTTATTTATCATGTTAGTTATAGATTTGTGATATTTGTTTATTATTTAGGCTATTATTTCCACAGTTAGTCAAGATATTCAAAATTAAAAAAGAAAATAAAAAAAGAAAAAGAAAAATTAGACCGAACCGAATTAATTCAGTTCGGTCCAGATCGATCCTCCCCTTAATTCGGTTCGGTCCTAAATATTTTCCAATTCGGTCTATTCGGTTTTATGATATTTGGACCGAAATAGACTGAATAGAATGCTCACCCCTACTCAGTAGGCAGTGTCTGCTGTCAGGGCCGTGTGGTCCATTATACAAATGAGGCGATAGCCTCAGGCCCCCGAAAAAATAAAGGCCCCGAATTTATCTATATCTTACACTTTTATTTATAAATGTATGCTATTTATGTTAGTATTTATTGTAGTTGTCAATAGCTCAATGGTAGAAATCTTTCATTTTTGTTTTGTGAACAAGGGATCGAAACTTGCTGAAAACAAAACCACCAATTTCCTTTCTTTTTTTAACTCTTTGCTCTACACACCTCTATATTTTTCACTTAATTTATTTTAAAGAATAGGCCTACAATCTATTCCTAAGTAATATGTTCTAATTATGTTTAACCTTCTATGTAACATGACTTACTTTTTTTAATTTTGTTTTCCAACTTTTTAAAAAGTAATGGGTGGTCCGATTTTTTTTCACTTAATCACATTTAACTTTATTGTCTAATATATATATATATATATATTAATTATCTATTATATATATCAAATATTTTCTTTTACTAAAAGAATATTTTTTGAAGTTAAAATTAATAAAGTCTTACATAAGATCAATTATTTCACACGTGTGTGTGTGTGTGTAATCGCCTCAGGCCCCATATTATGTTTATACGGCCCTGTCTGCTGTGTAGCATGGAATTTTCCCTCGAGCTAAGGCATTTGCATGATTTTAGTAATTTAAGTATTTTTTTTATGCATGATTTGACAAATTTAAATAGTTTACTTTGCTTAAAGTTAAACCATAATCCTGATTTTAATTGCTAAATTTTAGAATTGATTTGAAGAGTTATCGTTTGATCCTGTACATTGAAACACGACTGCACAAGGTAAATTCTATGCTACCCAATGTGTCACAATAGATCTAATGTGTGGATAATACCCAAAGTGTCACAATAGATCTAATGTGAAACATGAAAGTATCACATTAGATCTATTGTGACACATTGTGATGAAGCCATGCCTAGCAATGAAGAACCAAATCTGAAGCTGCAATTATGTGGTCTAGTTACACGACTTCGAGCCAAGCAATTGCAAGGATATTTCCAAACAATTGTACGCAAGAAATTGGATGAAGAAGAAGACGTTAAAGGCAGCCCCAAGACAGTTAATTTATTAACTATTGAAGATGAAGATCAAGGCATGGTGAATGATACATGGATATCAAGAGTTGAAGATTAATACATGAAGAGAAGATGAAGAGAGAACGAACGTGCATGACCAATCGCACGTCACGTTCATGTTGCATGCATGGAGTTTTCATCCTTATTTAATTAATTAGACTATAGTATTAAGTTAGACTATAGTATTTAATTAATTAAATCAGATTTTATCTATTTTCTTTATTTAATTTTCGGTCAGGTTTTTAGATATAGACTAGAGTTTTATTTAAGGTAAATTCATTCCTTAATAGAATTCTAGTTTAGGTAGTTTTTAGCCTAGTATTTAGTTCATCTTATGCTATATAAATAAGGGATCCATGTGACATTATTTCTTTAGACATTGTTTGATAATTAAAGCATTTTGCAAATCACTTTGTCTCTCACTGGTTCGAATTTAACAAACTCTTAAAGGTTAGCAACTTTAAGTTTTATCAAGGGCTTCGTTCTAGTTCTTCAGTTCTAGGGTGGACTCGCTATTGAGACGTAGCTTTGAGGTACGCGTTTCATAGTATTGAAACTACAGGGTTCGTCTCAAGTTGCAGCTCAAATTCGACTATCATCATCCACCGATCATTAACACCAACCTCTATCGATTCATCAACATCGTTCTTGTGCAATACATCTTAATCCAGCCGTGTTCTACATTATCAAAAGACCAGCCAACTGATTGAGTTCAACAAGTGCCCAACTCACTAAGTTCTTCACATATACCGTAAGTTCGTTCTAGCCCAAACATATCCTACCTTCTCCAGCCATTCTTCACCCATTCCTTACATCCCACACGTCCTAAACAACACCCCTAAGCCATTCGTTCCATACAGCCCTTCCATTGATTTGGTTTGTGCCTTATTTTGTGTGTCATAGTTTATATAGCTTAGTTAGGTCTAGTTTAGCATCTATAGTTAACTCGACTCTTTTGTTTATTCAATTCCATATATTTGTTTATTTCGAGTCTAGTACGGCATATATTGAACCCTTACAAGTTCGTCGTGCATTCGATCTTGGTTATCCGCAAATCAAGATAGTGTTGTGTTTCTCCGGGCCACATCACATTGGGTATTACCCGTTGGGTAGTGATTGGGTCCAAATTTACACTTATATTTCCGGTTTACGCTCTCTAGGCGACTACTTAGGACCACCCCCGTAATTGGACGGGGTCAATTGTAGAAGCAATAAGCTTAACCCGAGTCGATCTCTCAAGCAATAAGCCCTACCCCCTAATAGAGAGATTAGCCACTAAACATGCTCAAAACAACACAAATGTCATAGAAAAAAGTCATCTCATAATTCAAATGCAAATAACAACAACTTCTACAATATTACGTGTCTTTCAAGAGTTTGGAACAATCTCCACAAAGCATCTAAGCAATACAAAGGGAAACCTCCTTCGAGCGTAGCTTCCGCGGATGGCTCGATGTCGGTTCCTTCTTGTCTTCTCTTCTTCTTGCTTGGCTTGGTTCCCTTCTTCTTCCTTTTCTCCTCTTCTCTTTTGTGAAGGTGATGATGTTGAAAATGGTGAGAAAGTGGTGTAGAGATTTCGTGTGTGTAGTGTGTGTGTAGAGGAAGAATAGAGAGAATGGAGAAAATGAAGTGGTGTGTAGAGAGAGATGAATGAATGATCGATGATTCAAAATCCCCAAAAATCTAATATGAGAGCACATAGGAGAGAGAGAGAGAGAGAGAGAGAGAGAGAGAGAGAGAGAGAGAGAGAGAGAATGTGATGGGAGCTAATGGTAAGGGATCATCCATTAATGCAAAGATTTGTGGAGATTTTTGGGAGCAAAAGTCCAACTCTAGGGATTTAGGGAATAATAACTTATAGATCTTAGCAATTAAAAATTGCCAAATCATCCAAGATTTAAATCATAATAGAGGATGAATGAAATGCAAACGAGTGAGTCGCACACAGAAAACGGGAAGAAAAACTGGACCTGAGAGGGAGAGGGAGGCACCCCGCGCGGGCGCGGGGTGCGGCGCCGCGGGGCGCCAGGCGCGCGGCGGAGGAGAGCGCCGCGGGGGCGTGGGGCACCACGGGGGCAGGGGCGCGGCGGGGCTGCGTGGGTCTCGGCCTTGTGCCTGCCCGCCCGCGCGGGTGCTATTTCTCATTTTTTCTTCACAAGCTTAAGACTCCAATTTAACCAATTTTCCACTTGCCACCAATTTCCATAAAATACCTGATTTTATAATTAAAAGTTCAAGTTTTGCAACACTTGGCACAATCCACCATTAGAGCAATAAGCACAAATAAACACATAAAATCAACACATATCAAAATAAAATTTAACAAAATAAATACTAAACACAATAAAATAAATAAATTAAAATGACACAATTAGACACTAAACAGGTTGCATAGAATTTACTACCGCACAACCACTGGCCACTCCACCACGTCTATAATTCTAAATTTCTAACACAAATATTATTTTTAGGTAATAGTTTGATGAAGTGTTTTATTTATAACTTTATCCTTCACGATCAAATCCCAAATTATGAATTATGTCTTCTCATCGCTCTTGTACTTCTTCTTCTCTTGCCCCTTATGATGAAGATCCCAACTCTCCTCTCTATCTTGAGCTAAAAGAGGTAAGTGTAGCGTGGCTTAACCTAATTTTCAAAAAAATTAGTTTTCCACATATACTAAGGGAAAATTATGGCATTAAAGACATTACAAAAATGTATGGAAAATGGGTGATATCCGAAAAGTTGAGGCGCGGGTGGGTGTCACTCTCGCTAGAACACATGTTGAACTGCGATCACGGCTCGATCGCAACCTAAGGTCACATCGTGGGGCCTAAGGTGGTCGCACCTGCAAGTCACGCCCGACCTTGGTGCACCAATGGCTTGAATGCCTGGCTCTTCTCGTACCGAATGGGAATCACACCCCGGAGTCTTGCCTTAGGGCCTTTACTACTTTCTTGCCATTTTGTCTTTTTCTCATCCCGCTTGTAATACTCCATAAGTCTCATAATAATTTTAGAAGTCTAATAGAAGAAGTTGAAGCTTAATTAAAGTTTAAACAAATATAAGTAACGACTTTTAGGTGTCTTTTTACGCAAATAAATTTCCTTCGCATATCAAATAATTTCGAGGGTCAGATTTTATGAGCTTTTATAAGCTGGTTTAATAAAAAAAAGTTTCAAGGAATCCGTTGGAGTTTGAATTTTTCAATTCCGAAGTCAAATGAATCATCGACGCGTGATTTAGCGATAAATTTCTTTTAAAACAATTTTAATCATTTATTCTGAAAAGTAATCGCGTACAAAAATAATTTATTGGGTATTTATGTTTGAAAAAATTATACTCACCCAAAATTTCAAAATTCTATATAGGGGCCTTAAAAGTTTCATTTTCAAGTGCACCGTCAAAAAAATCAAAAACTTAAGTTGGTGAGCACGAGCCCGAGCCAAGATGAGGGGGAAGGAGGCAGCCGGCCATCACCGCCGCCTCTACCCGATCAACGTTTCCTGTTTTCTTCCATGTTTGAATATGATGTGTAGCAATTATAATGTGTGCATCATCTTTAGTATAAGGCTCGTCAAGAAATGATAGACGGAATCAGCTGGAAAACCGTTGCCAATGTCTCCGCCAATCATTTGCCAGGGGATGAGATCCTCTATTCCAGATTTGGTGTTCCAACTCGTATTCTACGATCGAATTCACACATTTAATAATAGATATTACAAAAATAAAAATTAATTTTAATATAATCGACCTAGTCAAATATATCAACGAAATATTGAATTTTAAGAATTATAAATCACATTTTTAAAATAATCAACCATAATAATCATTTCTTTGAAAATTAAATACTATAAAATAGTTGTAAATCCTAATTGGGTGGTATAAACATGAAAAACAATCATAACATTAAACCAAACATAAATAAATTAAAATTGACGAAAAAATAAAAGAAATTTTCATAAATTTAATCGTGAAATACCGATTAAAATACCAAATATGAAAATTTTACCAAATATGAAATAGAGAATGCCATGCGTTTCTCGGACCGCCAAATAAAAAAGTTCATATTTTAAGTTACTCAATGACTTGACCCAATATGTCAATGTAAAGTCAATTATACAGTACCATTATTATTTTTCAATGACATCACAAAGATACCATCATTAAATATTAGTAATTTTAGAAATTTAGCTGAATGATTCATTTTCTAAAATATTTTTTTAATAACTCATTTTTTTAAGCAAGTTAACTAAATATTCGGAACGGTTCATTAATAATTATTTGATTATTCCTTCTGAGAATAATGTAGGTCGTTGGATCAATGCTGTCTCATGAGTTAAGCAAGTACTTTAATTTATACAGAACCAAAATGCACTATTTCTGAACAGATGGAACAAGTTATTTACAGAGAAAATCTGCCCACATAATGCAACTATTTTCCACCACTCTCTCTCTCTCTCTCCTATAAACACCAAAATTCATAAACATTCTCCCACAATAAACAAAAATGTTCACTGTCTCAAAATATTATTTTCTCTCTCACTTTTCGTATTTTCAGTAAAGTCAACAAAAAAAAAAATAATAATAAAAAAAGACAAAGCCACTCTGCACTCAAAATGCACATCCTAATGGTTGTTGCTCTATATGGTGATGAGACGAAGATGACGCTGTTACCAGCTATATAAGCCGCCTCTTGAAGGTTCGCGCAGTGGTCTGGTAGGTACGAACCAGCAACCCGACTCCAATCCCGACCCCGAGGCAGATTCCAAGGCCGATCCCTACACCCACTCTGACCCCAGCATTGAACCACGAAAGCTCTCCATCTTCACCTTCAATATATTCCATCTGTCTCCAGTACAAGTTGTCGTATTCTTGATCGCTCTCTGGTTTATATCGGTTGTATTCTGCCAGCTGAAAAGGGAGAAAAAGGAACTATCTTCAGAGTTTTACTCATACGATAACACAATCAAAATGCACAGTAGCAAACATCAACATAGCGAATAGAATAGATGCATATTTGCGCACCTGGAAATCATGTTCGGAAATCAAACTTACCATGAGATCCAGTAATCTCCATTATTTACCAATGTGAGGTCGCCAACATATTTTTATTTCGGATTCAAAATCCCAATTATGGATAATCAGATAAATAGGTTCTCTTCAAAGGCGAAAAATGGAGCATTAAAGGTACGATATGATTGTAGTGCTGCATTTCACCTATTAATGATTCTTATATGGGTTCAAACAACGCAAATGAGCTTGCAAAACAAACTAAAGCATCATTAGTGAAAAACTAAAGAGCCAGTATAGTCGTGAACATCAGATATACAGCATCTCGATTTATGACACACAACTTTTCAACATGAAACCGCCTTGCACCATGCCAAGCCACCAAATCAAGAAAGGCAGCACAAAATACCATGAGTTTTATTTAGAAAGCGTGAATAATGGCCGCAAGCTATCCTCTCGTGCAAAGAAAGATTAGCCTTCAGAAGTCTTAAAATGCAAAAGGGACATGGTGGGGCCAGAGTTGAGGTCGACCTACCTAGTCAATTTGATGAAGGGCCATGCATGTTTGTTTTGAGCAACAAATGGATAATATACGAGACAGCAAAAAGAAGATATCCACCCTATCTCTTTAATATATGTGCCTGCCCATACCCAAGACATGCTGAAGATAAGATTCTATTGTAGCTCAGATTTAGTCCCAACCGAAATGGGCCTTTTGTTGCAAAGAAACATGTTTCTCGAGAGGAAGCAGGCAAACAGCCATAGTGGAGCATAAGATTAACCTGACCCATGTGTATCCCATGCCAAATAATTTGTTCTAGGGAGTTCGAAACTTATCTACAGAAACTAAGTACAAAATGATGAAAGAGTGATTAATCACTGGAAGTCCGGAACACGTAATTAGCAGTTACATGAAAAAACACCTTGATCACTAGGCTCTAAAGAAATAATAGGCTATGAGAAAACTTCTTCATTACTTCATTGTTCTTTGTTTTCCATCATATCTACAATAAGCAGATTGAGGTTGACATGAAAGCCATACTTGTTCAGAGGTAATCAAAATCTTTCAATAGTTCTTAATGATCCAAGATGATGCTTAATATCAAACTAAAGACCAAGAGAAAATGCCTCCAGAATAACCTCCTCCTAATCCTATAAGACAAACATTCTGTTGTCCAATTTCAGCTTTGAGAATCAGTCTAGATATTAAGCATTAACATGCAATAGACATTGTTTCAGGGTTATTCTAGATTCAAATACATCTGATACTAACCAGCCACATATGAACCAATACAGAAAGTGCAGGGGAAATGAGTTTAAGGCTGCTGATTCAACATATCAAAGGATGAAAATAATGCATGTTGCATATGTGGCAACAAGATAAGAAATCTAAGTTTATTACCTGCAGATCATGCCCAGATGCAAAGTCTTCATGTGATTCAGAAGCATCATACTCTGGAATTGAATCTAGCCTGCCTTTTCTGTGTTTCTTTCGGTAATTAAGTTGCACGCTCTTGGTTAATATGACTGGAATTCCTGAGAAGGTACCTGCCACGTAAACTTCAACTGTAGGTGATGAAGATTCAGAACCCATTATCTGTTTCCCTTTCAGAAATCCGGTGCCAGCACTAATTACAGATTCACAATTCATACACCACTTCCGAGCTGCATTATGTGATTCACCCCCAACACATCCATTGCTAGAGGACATTTCTAAAACCCCAGAGATCACAAGGTCATCTTTATCAAAAACCTCAAATTTCACACTTCCTGTAAATCTTATGCTATGTGTACTGATAAATGTAGCCTCTTCTGATCTCTTATCAACTCTGTCACGTCTAAGAATGCAAGAGATCCCTTGTGATTCCATTGAACATCTCACTCCATTCACTTCAAGGACTGTGTCTGGGCTCACGGGGATGTGGTTGAGGGTGAGGCATTCTGGGGTCGTATCATCAACCACGAAATTGCTGATTCTAACATAGAACACTCTGGCCTCAAACCAATGCAACGAAAATCGGCCAGATGCCTGATACGTGGGATGCCTAATAATCTGTAAGCCTGGATCAGTCACATTACCATTGCTATGAAATTCATAAGAACTCCCCATCTTCAGTAACTCAATTTTCACCAGATTCCTCTACAGACATTGATGAACCTAGATCAATGAGCTGAGGAAAATCCAGATAATCAATGTTTTAGGACACGAGAAAAGTAAATTGATCTGGAAAAGCTAGTAATAAGGTAACCATAAACATGCTGCACAAGCTAGTGACTAATTACCTAAATCCAAAGGAATTATATGAAACCACAAAATAAACAGTGACTAATTACCTAAATCCATACCTATGGCTATGGCTATGACAACTTCCTCTATGTGAGAAATTCTTGCAATAAGTTACATCTGTAAGGGGAAAAACCACCTGATGTAACCATATTGTAAGAAAATATTTGATTTATTACAAAAACAGAGAGAGAGAAAGAGAGAGAGAGAGAGAGAGAGAGAGAGAGAGGGCTTAACGAGAAATTCCATTTAATATGAATCATGTCAATAGAAATTCAGGCTACGAGATTCAAGCCCTTAAAAATAGAACTGAATTAATTCAAACATGATATTGTGGTGAGCAACAAATATTTCAATTTTGAGATCCTAGATATTCATCTAATGGAAAGAGAAAACATAAAGTGAAAAAGTGGAAGTTTCTACTAAGATCCATAACAACCATGAAACAACATACTCCCAAAAATCCTAGCTTTATCACTTCATCTATCTTTGCCAGAGCAGAAACACATACTATGTGAAATATGCACAAACACAGTCACGGATACTCATCAGAGAGAGAGAGAGAGAGAGACCAGGCAGTGACCAAAAATACACATGTCACAGAATCCAGCCATCCAACTCAGAGAAAACTCAGAGAAGAAAAGGACGAAATCAATTGAAAAGGAAAATGAACGGCCAGAAATTATGAAACTAAATACATCAGCTTACCATTAAATATTGTACCCACAGCCCCCTTAGTTCTTCAATTTTCCAAAAAATAATAAAAATGATTTGCTGGGATGACCGAAAATCACAATCTTTCTCTCTTCAAATACAAAATAAATTCAAGAAACGGAATCTAAGCAGCTTATGATCTCTCAAATCGCTCTCTTTCTCGCGGCAAGATGGGAGCTTTTACACTTCTTCTCCACGCCGAGTTTTCTTGTGGCCCAAATCAACTAATATGAGTCTGTGACACCCTTATTTGGAATTATATAAACAACATAAATAAATGGCCTTCAATTTTTCTTTTAATCAATATCATACGTTCTAACTTTGTAACTTTTCTTCAAAAGGGTATTTGCAGTGCAACTTTGAAGAAAAAACCAGAATTGGACTGACTTCAGGAGTTTTATATTAGCAGCCCACTAAAAAATCTACAATTTTTTTATTGTGTTTAATTTTCGCAAGTCACAAAGTTAGAACGTATGATATTGATTAATTTTGTTATCCGCCATTTTTGTGGGCACCCACATATGAAAATGAAAATGAGATAAAATCCACTAGTTCATTTTGCATGTACCATTATTCTATCACATTATGAAATTTAACATTTTAAAAATATTTATTATAAAAATAAATTTTATTATAGTATTATAAAGTATAATCAACATTTATTGCTAAAAATTATATACCCTACTTTTGAAATAATCAACCATATTAATCAATTATATTAACTAAAAAATTAAGATATAAATTTTAAGAAATAAATATAAACCTTAATTAGGTGGAATGAACCCTAAATAATAATTATAAAATTAAAATAAACTATAACAAATTGAAATTGAAGAAAAAAATGATGAAAATCGAATAAAAATAAAAATGGGACACCAAATGGGATAGGGAAAAGTGGGATAGAGGATTTCATTTGTATGAAAGTCACCTAAATAATTTTTTTATTATTTTTCTTAGTTTAAGTTATTTTTATAATTATTAATTAATTAAGATTTATCCCACCCATTTAAAATTTATAATTAATTTTCATATTTTTAATTAATAATTAATTTTTAAAGTTAATTATTTCATAATTAGGGTATATAATTCTTAATAATAAATGTTAATGATGATGAATTATATTATAATCATTTATATTTATATATACACATGTATATACGCCGCCGCGAAAATTATTTAGATTACCTATATATAGACACGTACATGCATTAATAGGAAAATAGCAAATAATGAGTATGTAGATATATGCAAATAAAAGAAATTAGATTTTTTTCTTGAGTAGAAGAAATCATAGAAATATTATTGATTTGATGGGTAAATGGTAATGAATGTAATCGAACTTATCCAGAAGATTTGCAATTTACAAGGTCGGTCGGTGTCTTACATCATACTGAAAGTGATGTTTAAGAATCGCAAACCACTTATTCTTTTTGCGGCCCAAAATATTTATCGAAGTTTGTGTTCCTACTTAGGAAGTCCAGCGTTTCAGATGAGTTTTGCTTTTATGGGATTGTTTAAATTATTAATTTTGGTTACATTTTTTTTTTTAATTTTGAACCTAATTTTAATCTTTTGATTTTCGGACTAGTTAATAACATAAGTAAATTCACGAAAAAAATGTTTAATATGTATAAACTTATCAATATCAGATGTCCACTAAAGTAATTTTAACAAATAAACACTAATATAATATAATATTATATTATATACCACTAATTAACTGAATAGCGTATTTAAATTTCAATAATTATATTTGAGTGCTTAAATTAAATTATTACACTAGGTATATCAAACACAAAGTTGATGCTGATTATATCATATTCGGATTTGGGCTCCGGGATCTACAAAACAAAGACAATAAAAATGTGAATCCGAAGGACCGTCAGGGGATTGACGATTGAACGGACTCCGAGCTCAAGTCAAAATCGAATAAATGAATTATTTTGAAAATAAAATGAACGATAAAGCGAGATGAAATGGGTAACAACGTGATTTATACAATGATTGTTAATTCTGATGTTCTTTTTCCCAGTTCTATGTGTCCTTTCTCCTAATCTTCTTCTATTTATATTCGTCGTATAACCACCTCTCCACATGTTCTGAAATTCCCCCTATCCCTAATAGGGTTTTGACCTAGTCTACCCTTATTTCTAACAGGGTTTTGACTAGGTCAGCTTGAAAGACTTACTGTCTTCATTTGTGCTTTGATTGACCCTTAGAGGCCGAGAGCCTTGACCCTCCTTTGCTTCTTTGGGTTGATTTTCTACCATGGGCTTTATTTCAGAAAATAGTCTCTACAATTAGCTCCTCATTGTTCAGGTTTCATTATACGAGGGTCGGACTACGAATCTGACTTCGATATCGTGACCATTTTTACAATTCTATGTTTTGAATGCAACCCTAGATTTAAAAGCATGTTCAAATGGGCTCTAGACTCTAAGAGCGAGCCTCAAGGAGCTCCAGACTCGAAGGCGAGTTTGGGGGAGCTCCAGACTCAAAGGTGAGTCCGGGAGAGCTCAAGTCTAAGCCTAACTTATAAAACTTCTCCGATTGAATTGCGCGGCCTGATTTGCCTAAGCCTTATCTCAAATCTCTGTTGGATACATTTCAGGCATCTCTTTCCGCCTATTAATCTCTGAAGTTACACAAACTGTGCGGAGATAGACATGTTCACAATCATGTACGTGTACATCGATGTTAACATGCAGAGACATATTGTTTAAACTTAAAGAAGAATGAACATAAGGATGGTAACCTTATTCGATCAATCGATCAACGTCAGGGGGACTTCTCAAACCAGTGAGAAATAATCCACTACTTTGTTGTAAGGTTACAAAAGTTATTACACGAAGACCCACCATCACTCGACCTCTTTCATACCCTCTACAACTTATTTCTATAGATTGAAGTATAAGATCCTCTTATACGCTAGAATCCCTCTAGTTTCCACAGTAAATCTCTCATGAGACTCTTTTAAATGTGTATAAAAAAATTCAAACACTGACTACACACACAATGATGAAAAGATCAAACCTAGTATAACCGTATTCTAATGCTTCAAACTTGAAGTCCTTTTAGACTCTCTAAAAAATACTTGTGCATATGACAACCACCCTATTTCTAACTATTCTAATTCCCAAACTATTTATAAGAACAAAGTATAGCCTAAACAAGGTAATCAAATTGTCCTAATTTGAATCAAACTCTAACAAGGAAACTTGCCTAGTTTTATTCGGACTATCTTAGCTAGAATACTTCCTTGAATAGAGATCGTATTCTTCCTTTTTTATCTTCTTCTGAATAAGGCATCTTCTATTTTGAGACGTTTATCTTCAACATGAATACTCATCCTTCTTGAAATCAGCTTGGTACATCTCTTTAGAAACTTTCTGGACAACCATGTACATGATCATGTGCATCACACTTGATCAGTACATTTTTCGATCTTCAATCAGATTGAGAATGGAATGTTCTCGTATCATGTCCAGAATATGGTTTTTAATATATGAAAAATCAAAACCTTTATGTTCTTTATTTTTCCATAAGGAATATGACAATCTAACAGACTTACTGCTGAAGTGATGACACTGACAATCTCCTTATGTAATGCCCCGGTCTCGAGGATTAGGATGGGGATATTACGGAAATAATAGAAGAAAAAAGTTTAACATAATCCAAAATACAGGGGGTCCTCAGTAATATCCCAGTCCCGAAGGGAAAATAAATAAGGATCGGGGTGTTACTCAAAAAGGAAGTACTATTTAGAATAATCAAATAAAATGTCTTTAGAACAAGAATAGGCTATATTCCTCAGAAATCTGGACATCATAACCTCTGTAACTGGAAGAAATCCACGTCTCTCAACGTATCAGCGAAGTCAAATGATTCAATCAAGTTAAAAGAATGCTTATTCATAGGCCAATCAAAATCAAACAGAATCCAACAATTAATAAATAGGATTCTGATTCTTCAAATAAACAGGACCTCTTCATAGGTCACAACAACTAGGACCCATCAATAGGTCAGAGGCAAATAAACTATTTTATATCCCATTCATAGGACATTAGTCAACTTTAAGACCCATTCATAGGTCAGCTGGTAAATAAACAGAATCCAAGACTTAACTAAATATGACCAACTCATAGGTCGAAAACTATAAAGAGACATGCTTGGATCTATGGAAAAGAGATGAGACTTTATTTATCATGATTCAAATAAGGTATATAATTCAGATAAGCCCAATAATAAAACATAACATGCAATCATACTATTGGGTAACTGTATCAGAGTTTAAGCGGAAAACAATGGAGTGATATTGTATCACATAACAACATACTCATGAGTAATAATTTAGTCTGAACGAGACAACAAGGCCAAATCAACCCACAACAGTACATCGAGCCATCAGCACCAGCATCTCAACCTGTGAAACACATTTTGAAAAGATTTTGGGCATGAGTACTAAAGCGCTCAGTGGGTTAAAATTTTACCTCAATCTTTAATAAAAATTGTAACAGAATATCCAAAATATAAATACAGATATGGAAAGAAAAACGCGAAAGCCCTTCCCATTTCTACAAACATTTACTTCTCTTTGGTACCTTGTAGCTCATTTTGTCGTCTACTGCACTCTATGACATGTCGCTGATAGGAAAAGGGAGGGATTACCTCGCTAATCCGAGAAGAGTGTACCCTGATCACCTAGCATTGACCCTGACTATACCAGGGGTTACCTAGCATTGACCCCTATAATGATGCCCAGATCACGTGTATGTGCAGGGGTTGTCTCACAGTGACACCTTTAGTGATTAACATCACAACTGCAAGAATCACAGTTCCTGTCTATCCTTTGCTCTATGTTCTATTATAAAGCGCATAATATGACATAAGCACAAAAACTATGCCATCCTCTTAATATAGCAACTATGCTAATCTTTAATTCCTCTAGCAAATTTAGCAGAGACTTGAGCAGATAATTCCTCAAATATTTTATTTAGATATTCTAACTATGACTATCACATTTATGAGTTAATAACTCAAATATAGATAGGTTTTGTAAATAAACCTACCTCGATTTGATCAACTTAGGTGATCAAACTTCTCGATATTCATCCGTCAGCTTCTCTGACTGGCTCAACAGATCCTACAAGGTCAAACCTTATTTTAGGACTGCTGCTCTAATTTTCAGAACTCGACTTTAATTTAATTGAAGCTTTTATTTACTTTAATTATATTTCAATTAAGAATGTGCAACTCAAAAAACCTTGTACAACTTCCAAACAGAAGGAAATAAATTCCAAAATATAATTTCCAATTTAATGGGACCAAAAGATTTGACAGAGGTCACTTTTCGCAACTTGTCATTTTACTATATTTTTCACAGCTAACCTCGATTACACTTTTTATTTTCCCAAAAATTATGAAAATAATCAGGCATGACCCCACATATATCTTTATTAAAGTATACAGTTTTTGGAATTTTCTGAAATCACATGCTCTAGTGTAACACCCCGTATTTTTGAATTTCAGATAAAGAAATTTTCTAATTATATTTAGAAGACTAAAGAATTATATTGGAGCTAAATAAAGTAAAACCAATGTAAAACGCAACTCTAGGTGTCGTTTTCTTGAAAATTTGATCAAATAAAATTCGGGTTATGGTCGATATTAGACTCTGTTGGAAGGGGTCGACCCGAGGAATCCGCCGGTACTCCCGGAATTTTAATCCGAGGTAAATCGAGTTTCCGGCGGTTGTTCGGTATTTATTTTCACCTAAACTGCAAGTGTACAACGAGGCTTATAGAATAGCGGTGAACAAGGTCGTATCCACAGAGATTTAATATTTAACTAACTAAGTACTAGAACTTAACTCCTAAATGCTATCTAGACAACCGATTAAAGTGCTTGAACTAATTAAAGTACTTAAACATAAAATATAAATGAAAACACAGAGAAGAAAGAGTAAAGAAGAAACAACGGAGAAAGATGAATTCTAGAGTTGGAGAATCCTTATCTAATCCATTTATTTACTTGTTTCATCACACACCTATGTAGGGACTTAAATCTAGCTAGAACAACCACAATTATACCTTAAACCTTCTCTCAAAGTGCCTAAAGCGTGGATCACACAACTAGTATTAACGTCTCCGTTCAATGTCTAGCATGCAACTCCTAATGGCTCACGGGGTCTATTGTTCTCTCAATTAACCTCAAACCTCTCGAGTGCTATTGATTAATGAGTTAATTACTCCAGATCACGTGTTAAAACTCCTCTCTCGATTTATGAATTAACACATCAAATTGTATCATTTAGTGATCAGTTAAACAATACAGATAAAAACAAGAGTAATCAAAGATCAAGATAAAGTCATAGGAAATATGATAAAACCAATAAAATAAACTTCATAAATAATTCATCATCCAACCCTAGAAAACTAGGGTTTAGCTATCCATATAAATATAGAAAACTAAAATCCAACAAGAAACCATGTCCAAGATAAATAAAGATAAATAAAACCCGGAAGTAATTATTCTGTCTCTATTCTTGCTTGGCTTGAATCTCTTGGTCTTGCTCTCCGTGTTCTTCTCTGCAACTCTCTATCTTTGTGTTTAAGAGAGGAATATGGTGTGTGTTCTTGTGGTTTTTGGAGTTATGGTAGGGTTTGTGATATTCTAATTTTCGTGTTTGAAGAGATATATATAGTGTTGGAAGTATCCCAATCGAAAAAGGAAAGAAAACGGCCCAAAATAGGCCAAAAATCGGACTCCCAGGGCTTCGCTCGCGACCTCGCTCGTGACCGGGTCAGTCGCGGGTGAGGTCGCGAGTCCACGTGGCATTTCCCTGTATACTCGCGACTGAGAGGGGGGTCCGAAGAGCAAAATTCGCGACCCCGGTCGCGACTAGTCTCCCTGGTCGCGAGTCCACGTGGCAGTCCGGCAGCCTTTCACTGTTTTACTTCGTTCTCACTCGTTTCTCGTCCGATTGACCCGATTCTTTTTGCAACGCGTTCCTAACTTGATTTCCCATCTTTCTAGGGTGTTCCCACACTCATTTGAGGTCCACACAAAAAATGGCATTAATTCCTTTCACAATGAACAAACACGTGACATTGCACAAAACATAGAAAACTATGCAAAACTTATCACTTCATGCATGCAATGCCTATCAAATACCACTCAAATGTACCTCAAAATACATGTAAAATATGATGTTATCAACTCCCCCAAACTTAAAACATTGTTTGTCCCCAAACAAAGAACAAAACCAAACTTAGAATTCAAACAATACACAACTCCACAATTTATAATCTAGCATCTACAACCTCGAAAATCTAATCGGAAAAAGACATGAACAAGCACAACACCCAAATCATGAACACATGCAATAGATTTTAACGAACAAGTATCAGGCCAATGATCCTCACCGGTGTGTGTTTCGCTCAAAACACTCAAAGTGTGATAAAATAAGGGTAAGCACTCATCGAAACATTGAACTATACACTTGATCTACCATAAGCTTGCATGAAATCTCAACTCTCCACTGACAAACAAATGTCCTCAAAATTAAGATCAAATAGGGCTTTATTAAGGTTGTAATGTAGGCTCGGGTTAAGGTTAGGAATATTTGGCTAAAATGACCCATCAATTGCAACACAACCCACCATTTTTACTTTCTACTCCTAACTACTTTTCACATTCAAACTCCAATTGGAATTTTCCAATTTTCTCCTACACATCCTTACATCATTCACATATTTTTCAACTCATGAACCTTTGGTCTCTTTTCCTTATTTCTTTTCATTGGCACTTTTCACACATTTTTTTTCTTTTCTGCTATCTTCATTCATTTTTTTTCCTTTTCAACACTCACATAGCACTTTTTTCAACACTCACACCTGCCAAGTTTCGTAATTTTTCAACGAGTTTTGATGAATCTCGATTTTTAAAATTAGATAGTAATTTTTATTCCGGAAGCATGTTTTATCGAAAAATTCTAAAACTTCCAAACTATAGTCTCGACATGTGTAGGATCATCTCAGAATATTTTCGTAATTTTTGAACGGTTAAAAAAATATCGTGCTGGAAATTCGATGTTAATCGAGTAAAATGGTAAATTTTGAAAAGAGACCTCTGTCAAATATTTTTATTCCAATAAATCAAGAATATTATTTTGGAATTTTTATCCTTGTGTGTCGAGTTTTATACGAGGTTGTTAGAGTTTTGCAATCTATTTTTGAATAGAATAATAATAAATATATATAGATAAATGCTCCAAATATAGTAGATAAATTGCGAAAATTATAGTAGTTGTTCTAAGGCATGCACCAACATTGTAGGTCCCGTGGAGCCCGTTGGAAGGAAGGAAGCAAACCCGAAAGTTATCGTACCGCCGCCTGCTCGTCAGCAAGGTGGGTTTATTTTAAAGAATAAATACAATTTAAGAGTAATAACTCTTTAGAAGCATGATAGATAACTTAGAAATATCCAAATAAATATTTTATGCTCTATCTATTTAACGTCACTGTTATAGGAGGAATTATAGAATATTTTTACGCTATGAAATAGGATATTATTGAGATATTGTTGAAATATTGTTAGAATATTATTGGAATATTGTTGGGATACTGTGACTAAGATATGAGAATACATGTGGAATAGTTGTATAAGCATGATTAAGTTATGATTTAATTGCTAAGTTTTATGAGGTATTATTAGATGATGTCGAACTTAGCTGAGATAGGCTTGTGCTAGAATCTTGGATTTTGTAGTGCAAGTAATTATTAAACATAGGCAGGACTGTACACCCTTGCAGCTGTGATGATTATCACTAAAGGTGTCACTGTGAGGTAACTCCACACATACACTGTGACCGGATGTCACTATAAGGAGTCACAGCTGGGTGACCCCTAGCATACTCAGGGTCAATGCTAGGTAACCCTTGGTATACTCTCCTCGGATTAGTGAGGTAACCCCTCTCTTTTCCTACCAGCAGAATGCAATATAGTGCAGTAGACGACAGACTGAGCAAGATGGATCCCAAAGGAGAAGAAAAGGTTTGCAGATATGAGAAGGGCTTTTGCGATTTGCTTCCTATATGCTGTGTATTATTTTTGGATATTTCATATTGTAAATTAAGTTCGAAACTTACCCACTGAGTGCATTAGTACTCATACCCAACTCTTTTCAAAATAGTTTCAGGTTGAGATGCTGAGGCTGGTGATGTGAGCTGATGGCGGGGTTGACTGAGATGCCGCTTATCTGAATAAATTATTTCCGCTATGATTCCTGCTGAATACTCTGATAATCGTATTTAGTATTTGAAATTCGAACTTGATTATAGCATGTCCAAAAATTACTAGTACCATGATTTCTATTCTAAATAAATACTTGCTTAAGGGATGAAGCCTTTTTATTGAAATATCAATTGTTCCTTTATTCGCTTTGACCTATGAAGAGGTCCCATTGAATCGCATGTTGGTATTTGTTTACTTTTTTGTCGACCTATGAATGGGTCTTACATGCTTTTGACTCCGTCCTATGAATAGGACATTCTTAGTCAACTTTGATAAATAGATCATTACTTGTTGGTATCTGTTTATTATTTTATTCTGTCCATGTACGGACTATTGAATGTCCTGTCATCTTAAAATGCACTCTTATAAGCCGTTATTAAACGGGGATTTGCTCTAGTTACAGAGGTTATACTGCCCAAATTTCTGAAGAATATAACCTATTCTTATTTCCAACAATTATTTTATTTAACTAATAATTATTCCAAACCCTATTCTTTCTAAGTGACACCCCCGTCCTCCATTTATTATTCTTTTCGGGACCGGGGCGTTACAGAATGGTATCAGAGCTAGGTTACAACTCTATAGACCTGTCTCTTTATTGAATACTTGTCTATATGCATGTTTTCATTGATTAGTTCTAAAGGATCTCACTCAACAACCCACAGCCATAATCACCTCGCATCCTCAGCAAAAATCTAAGGTATGATATAATAGAAAATTTTTGGTTGTGGCTATAACTTTTGAAATACAGGAAGAGGTGGAAAATTTTTTAGGCAAGCAAGAGGAGTTGGTATGAGGAATACCGTGAAATTCAAAGTGAAATTTACTCGGGTAAGCATAAGTCTAGTGGTCAAAACATGAGATCGACAGGACCAGTCAAAAGACAAAGTTAAAATAACTCCTAAATTATTTCCCAAGTTCTTTTAAATATAGTATTGAAAATTTCACTTCCAAAGCATGAATAAAATGTTTGTATTGATTTGAAACCTGAACACAAGTTCAGAGAAAACTTCTCTATTTGGAAGAATAAGTCTACTGCAAGCATGATGTTATTTAATGTAGTAGAACATAGCCTATAGCATGCTAAAACTCAGGATGACTTTTAAGTCTCCCATAAGTCGCTCAGACTTAGACTGATTAAGTTATCCCTTTTCAGGTGGCCGGAAGGCATACCATCCTCCGTAAGAGTACGAATGTTCATCAGCAACTCCGCGACAGAGTTGATAGGTTTCAAGAGCTGACAAGGCAAGAGGGAGAGCAACTGCCAGCCTACATAGGGAGGTTCCTAGTAGCAAGGGCACAAGTGGCTGGAGGCCAAGACGTAGCTGAGCTGGAAGCATGCCACCGCCTCATCGAAAATCTGCCAGAGAAATGGGAACCTCTCGTTAGGAGGATTTTACCGGATATGATCATACGCGACCCCTTGACCTTTGTCGAGTCCGGAAGCTTGTCCATGTTTACAACTGCACTCTTTTCTCACTGGATTGATCGCAAGGGATTCATGCCGCCCTTGGCCAACCAAATAGCTACTGCCCGTGCTGAGCATACCTTTGTGATGGAGGTTGAGATGGCGGGATCCACTTCTACATGCCCCCACCACTTTCAGGAGATTAGGGGGTTGGACCCTCCAACGCTGGCATAGTGGACCTGACTGAGTCTTTGTACTCCAACCACCCAGGATCTCCAGTGTACACCCCCTTTGCTTTTGCACTACCTGACCCAGGACCATGCCTGTATCGCACCAGCTTGGATAGTAGTCTTTTGAGGGTGCTCGAGATCCCAAATCTCGATGATCTTGAGGAGCATGATCCGAACATTGGTGGCACCGTCCGGAGTAGTCGTCTAATGATCTAGTAGTATAGGTCAATGATGTCAGATGTTAGGACATATTGACTAATATATGTACGTTTGATGTATTCCAGTACAATATAACCACTCTAGATCAGTAATGGTATTTTCCAATTGGCCATCCTGACTAACTATTTTGAGAAACTATTCATTGAGTTCCCAAATCGGATGTATAAGTTGCTACTATATTAAATGCTTAATATTATCAAAGTCCTCCAAAGTGGGGCAATTTTCCCTTATTCGGATATAAGTTTTTTCACATCTCTTTATTAATTCCTATCTCAGAATCCAAATCTCATTCCAAATCATTTCCTTTGAGAATCACAACAGACTTCTTTCAAAATAAGTAAGCTTGTCATTTCACTTGAATTACTTCAAATTCAAATTTTTCCTATAAATATTAACCTTGAGGATAGTAAATAAATTAATTCTTTGTCTACCTAAAGTGAATGCTTGAAAGACCTCACCTATAGGCATTTATCTTCTTCAAATAAATGCAACATTGATTGTTAAAGCTGGAATATAAAAACTTATAAAGAGACTTGATGTTTTACAGTATGCCTCCAAGAAGAGCTCAGGCTGTGAATGAGGAACAACAAGGAGAAGTTGCACCTGCTCCTATCCTTCAAGCAGAAAGCATGTTTCTAAAGCATAATCCCCCATCCTTTAATGGATTAGGGGATCCGATGGATGCAGAAAAATGGGTTCGTTCGCTTGAACAAATCTTTGATTTCATAGGTTGTGAAGATAAGGAAAAACTCAGTTGTGCTTTGTTCATGCTGATTGAAGATGCCGACTACTGGTGGGAGTCGGTAAGATGGACTATCTCTCCAGAGCAATGGGAAGACTATGGATGGGAATACTTCAAGTATGATTTGTATCAGAAGTACATTCCAGAATGCTACAGAGAAGAGAAAGAGATGCAATTCTGGAACCTTAGGCAAGGGAAGAAAAATGTGACTGAATATGACAAGGAATTCAATCAACTGTCAAGGCATGCTCCACATCTGATGGACACTGACCGAAAGAAAGCCCACAAGTTCAGAAAGGGGCTAAGGTCTGACATTGGAGTGGCCCTTACAGGCCAGGAGGAAATGACGTATGCTCGAACCTTGGGACGAGCAATGAATATTGAGGCTATTCTCCCGAGGGAAAGGATTCAACCCTCATTGACTGTTGCGGACCCTAAGGGAAAAAGAAAATGGAATGAAGGTGGTCGACGTGATGATAAAGGAAAAAGGCCTCAATGGTAAGGATGTGCTCCTTCAGTTCCCCAGAATCGACCTAACCAACCCCTGGGAACAAAGCTCTGCCCTAAGTGCAACAGATGGTACTTTGGAGCTTGTCGAGCTGGAGGAACAAGCTGTTACAGTTGTGGAGAGGAGGGACACTTTGCTAGAGACTGCCCGAGATGGACTAAAAGGAGACCACAACAGCAGCAGCAGCAACCACAACAACGTCAGCGACAACGCTAGTACCAAGGGGCCCAACAGCGGCCATTCCAGGGAAGGCCACAAGGGCCAAACCATGGGAATAACCCGAGGCCTAACCAAGGTGGGAACCAAGGACCTAACATGGGGGAGAGACCTCCTCAGCAGGCAAGGACATATGCCCTCAACCAGCAGCAAGCTGCCAAAGCACCGGGTAACTTGGCAGGTATGATTGCAATATCAGATACCCCTGTGTTAGCCCTATTTGATACTGGAGCATCACATTTCTTCATATCTTAATCTGCTTGTAAGAAGTTAAAGTTGAATCAGGATAGAGCTCTCGATCGACTTAAGATTAGCATTCCCTCAGGAAAGAAAATGTTATGTAGAACCATTTGCTCGAACCTAGAACTGAACATAGAAGATGAATCATTTAAATTCGATCTTTATGTGATAAAGATTCAAGATTTCGATGTAATCCTAAGAATGGATTGGTTAGCCTCAGCGCATGCAACGATAGATTATTTGGGAAGAGAGATTGTGTTCCAACCATCAGGAAAATTGGAGACAATGATTTATGGATCAAGGCTTGGAGCTAGGGTTCCTGTTATATCAGCCATGAAGGCAGCAAAGCTGCTAAAAGAAGGGAAATGCCAACCGTTTTTGGTAAACTTGACACAAGGTAAAAAGGAAGAGATGACTTTAGAAGAAGTACCAATAGTACGAGAATATCTAGATGTGTTTCCAAAGGATTTACCAGGCTTGCCACCAGACAGGCAAGTAGAGTTTACAATCGATTTGGAGCCTGGAGCTACTCCAATTTCAAAAGCACCCTATAGAATGGCACCAAAGGAGCTGCAAGAGCTCAAGGTACAACTCCAAGAGTTGTTAGATCTGGATTTTATACAACCCAGTGTGTCACCATGGGGAGCTCCAATCCTGTTTGTGAAGAAGAAGGATGGCATATTGAGGATGTTCATTGATTATAGGGAGCTAAACAAGTTAACCATTAGGAATCGGTACCCTCTCCCAAGAATAGATGATCTTTTCGATCAACTAAAGGGATCGAGAGTGTTCTCAAAGATAGACCTGAGGTCGGGGTACCATTAGTTGAAAATTAGGAAGCAGGACGTTCCAAAGACAGCATTTTGAACTTGCTATGGACATTACGAGTTCACAGTAATGCCGTTTGGATTGACAAATGCTCCAGCAGTATTCATGGATTTGATGAACAGAGTATTCTATCCCTACTTAGATAAGTTTGTACTAGTATTTATTGATGATATACTAGTATATTCAAGGAGCGATGAAGAACACCAAGATCACTTAAGGACAGTACTGGAGACCTTGAGAAAGGAGAGGTTGTATGCCAAATTCAGCAAGTGTGAATTTTGGCTGAAAGAAGTAATGTTTTTGGGACACATAGTATCGGCTGAAAGAATTAAGGTGGATCTAGTCAAGATAGAGGCTGTAAGTAATTGGAAGCCCCCAAGGAACGTGAATGAGATAAGAAGTTTCCTTGGACTAACTGGATATTATCGAAGATTTATAGAAGGATTCTCAAGGATGTCCAAACCCATGACGCACCTACTCAAGAAAGGAACTAAATTTATTTGGTTGAAAGAGTGTGAAGAAAGTTTCCAAGCACTCAAGGAAAAATTAACCGCAGCCCCCGTGCTGGCAATTCACAAAGGGAATGAGGACTTTGTGGTTTACAATGATGCGTTGAGAATGGGATTGGGATGCGTACTGATGTAAAGAGGGAAAGTGATCGCCTATGCATTACACCAGTTAAAAGTTCATGAGCAAAACTACCCCACCCATGACTTGGAGCTCGCTGCAGTCGTGCATGAATTAAAAATTTGGAAACATTACCTGTATGGAGCAAAGTGTGAGATATATTCAAATCACAAGAGTCTCAAATATTTCTTTAAGTAAAAAGATTTGAATATGAGGCAAAGAAGATGGTTGAAACTAGTCAAAGACTATGATTGCTCCATTCACTACCACCCTAGCAAGGCTAATGTAGTAGCTGATGCTCTAAGCCGTAAGAATAGAGCTGAGTTGGGTTATATTCTAACCTAAAAGGAGGAACTCCTTAGGGAATTCAAGAAATTAAGGATTGAAGTGTTAGAACCACCCAACACTATTGAAGGACAAATCACGGCTCTGGTAGCCAAACCAGACTTAAGAGAAAAGATCATTAAGGCGCAAAGGGGAGATGCACATCTCGAAAAGATGAGAGTAACAGCTCGATCTGAAGATCCAAAGGATTTTACTGAGGCACCGGATAATGCTTTACTCTTCAAAGGGAGAGTGTGTGTGCCCAATAATGAGGAATTGAAAGAAGAAATTATGAGTGAAGCTCATGATACTCCGTGCACAGCCCATCTAGAACGTACTAAGATGTATAAGGATCTAAAAGGAAATTTCTTGTGGAGTAACATGAAAAGAGAGATAGCGGGTTTTTTGGAACGATGTTTGAGTTGCCAGCAAGTCAAGGCACTATACCAGAAACCTTCAAGGTTGTTACAACCGTTGGAAATCTCAGAATGGAAATGGGATCACATCAACATGGATTTTGTGATTGGATTGCCAAGGTCAACTTGTGGGAACACAACGATATGGGTAATCGTGGATTGATTATCCAAGATAGCACACTTCATAGCAGTAAAGATGACTTCTGGACTAAACCAGCTTCCCAGATCTATGTAAAGGAGATAGTACGATTGCATGGAGTGCCTGTCTCGATCACTTCTGATCGAGATACCTTGTTTACCTCCCGATTCTGGAAAAGCTTACAAGAAGCCATGGGTACTAAGTCGAATTTTAGTACGGGTATTCATCCTCAGACAGATGGACAGTCCGACAGGACCATTCAAATTCTAGAAGATATGCTTAGGGGAGTAGTTGCCGATCATGGAGGGAGTTGGGAAGAACTACTACCTTTGGTAGAATTCGCCTACAACAACAGTTACCAATCATCAATTGGAATGGCCCCGTATGAAGCATTGTACGGAAAGAAGTGTAGATCACCCCTGTATTGGGATGAGATAGGGGAAAGAAATATGCTTAGGCCAAAGATCGTGCAGCAAATGGTCGAGAAGATTGAGTAAACCAGAGGATGGATAAAAGAAGCTCAAGATAGACAAAAGTCCTATGCAGACAACAGAAGAAGTGAATTGAGCTTTGAAATAGACGAAAAAGTCTTCTTGAAGGTATCCCCAACCAAGGGAGTCGTTCATTTTGGCAAACAAAACAAGCTAAGGCCCAGGTTCATTAGACCATTTGAAATCCTCGAAAGAATAAATGAAGTGGCATATAGGTTGGCCTTACGACCCAATCTGAATGACGTGCATGATGTGTTTCATGTCTCAATACTGAGAAAGTACGTGTTTGATCCCAAACACGTGATCAGAAAGGAGGACATTGTGCTGAACAAAGATCTTGTATACAAAGAAAAACCCCAAGCCATCCTTGATCGAAAGATTCAAAAGCTTAGAAATAAAGAAATTAGCATAGTAGAGGTTTTGTGGAACCATCATGGATCAGAAGAAGCCACGTGGGAGCTAGAATCTGAGCTACTTAAGAAATACCCTGATACCCCTTATTAAGGTAAGTAAATTTCGAGATGAAATTTTTTTTAAGGGTGGTAGGATGTAACACCCCATATTTTTGAATTTCAGATAAAGAAGTTTTCTAATTATATTTAGAAGACTAAAGAATTATATTGGAGCTAAATAAAGTAAAACCGATGTAAGACGCAACTCTAGGTGTCGTTTTCTTGAAAATTCTATCAAATAAAAATTGGGTTATGGTCGATATTAGACTCCGTTGAAAGGGGTCAACCCGAGAAATCCGTCGGTACTCCCGAATTTTAATCCGAGGTAAATCGAGTTCCCGACGGTTAAAAAGGTAAAAAGTAAAAAGGATGAATAGTGGTTTTTGACTCGTTTTTAATTTCGATCTTTTATGAAATTCCGATCGTTATCCCGAGAAATTGTTCGGAAAGGTTCTTTAATAGGAAACAAGCTAATGAATCCGACAGTGTTCCCGGATTTTTAATCTGAGGTCAAACGCGCAAACGGTAGTGTCCGGAGCGTCGTGAATAGTGATTTTCAAGTAGCCGGAAAAGGGAATCTTTCTTCGTTCGTGTATCGAACGACCATATCGGCCGACCATTTCTGGTCGACTTGATAGGAAATGAATCAAGAAATCTCCCGGTGTCCTTACTTTTTGTGTACGAGGTCAAATGAACTTTCCTTGCAATAAAGCAACTTATGAATATTGTTTTTGAAAAAGTAATCGCGTTCAAACTAACTTTATCAGTATTTTATATCCAAAAAAGTAATACCCGACCCCCAAGCTTTTCCTATAAAAGGGGCAGCCCCCTTTCATTATTATTAATCCCAAAATCTAGTTAGCAACTCTAAATAGAAAGTGAGTCGAGCGTTCTTCGAGTTCTTCGTGTTCTTCGAGTGTTCTTGAGCGGAGTCGAGGTTCGAATGGAGTATTGAGGTATGAATCGAGTCGAGAAGGAGCCGCAGAGGAGGGACTGCCGGCAGGGGGCAACCACCAGTTGCCGGCCGCCGGCGCCACTGCCGGAAATCACCGCCAGTGGGGTTGCCATCCGCCGCCAGCTTCCACCTTCCAGGTGCTCTACGTTTCGTCTTTTCATGTCGTCTCCATTCGATGGTCGAAAACCGGCGAAATCACCGGTAAACGTGAACTGGGTCATGAAAACCGGTCAGATTCTGTTTTTCACCATTTTCGCCCATTTCCGCTCGTCAAATCGAAAAAGTTTGAGCATGAAAGTTGCTCGAAAAATTATTTTCTATAAATCTGCCAAATTTCGTAATTTTTCAACGAGTTTTAATGAATCTCGATTTTTAAAAGTAGACAGTTATTTTTATTCCGGAAGCATGTGTTATCGAAAAATTCTAAAACTTCCAAATTATAGTCTTGGCATGTGTAGGATCATCTCGAAATATTTTCGTAAGTTTTGAACGGTTAAAAAGTATCGTGGTGGAAATTCGATGTTAATCGAGTAGAATGGCAAATTTTGGAAGAGGTCTCTGTCAATTATTTTTATTCCAATAAATCAAGAATATTATTTTAGAATTTTTATCCTTGTGTGTCGAGTTTATACAAGGTCGCTAGAGTTGTGCAATCAATTTTTGAATAGAATAATAATAAATATATATAGATAAATGCTCAAAATATAGTAGATAAATTCTGAAAATTATAGTAGTTGTTCTAAGTCATACACCAACATTGTAGGACCCGTAGAGCCCGTTGGAAGAAAGGAAGCAAACTCAGAAGTTGTCGTACCGCCGCTTGCTCGTCAGCAAGGTAGGTTTATTTTAAAGAATAAATACAATTTAAGAGTAATAACTCTTTAGAAACATGATAGATAACTTAGAAATATTCAAATAAATATTTTATGCTCTATCTGTTTAACGTCACTGTTATAGGAGCAATTATAGAATATTTTTACGCTATGGAATAGGATATTATTGAAATATTGTTGAAATATTATTAGAATATTATTGGAATATTATTGGGATACTGTGACTAGGATATGAGAATACTTGTGGAATAGTTGTATAAGCATGATTAAGCTATGATTTAATTTCTAAGTTTTATGAGGTATTATTAGATGATGTCGAACTTAGCTGAGATAGGCTTGTGCTAGAATCTTGGATTTTGTAGTGCAAGTAATTATTAAACATAGGCAGGACTGTACACCCTTGCAGCTGTGATGATTATCACTAAAGGTGTCACTGTGAGGTAACTCCACACATACACTGTGACCGGATGTCACTATAAGGAGTCACTGCTAGGTGACCCCTAGCACACTCAGGGTCAATGCTAGGTAACTCCTGGTATACTCTCCTCGGATTAGCGAGGCAACCCCTCCCTTTTCCTACCAGCAGCATGCTATATAGTGCAGTAGACGACAGACTGAGCAAGATGGATCCCAAAGGAGAAGAAAAGGTTTGCAGATATGAGAAGGGCTTTTGCGATTTGCTTCTTATATGCTATGCATTATTTTTGGATATTTCATATTGTAAATTGAGTTCGAAACTTACCCACTGAGTGCATTAGTACTCATACCCAACTCTTTTCAAAATAGTTTCAGGTTGAGATGCTGAGGCTGGTGATGTGAGCTGATGGCGGGGTTGACTGAGATGCCGCTTATCTAGTTATCTGAATAAATTATTTCCGCTGTGATTCCTGCTAAATACTCTGATAATCGTATTTAGTATTTGAAATTCGTACTTGATTATAGCATGTCCAAAAACTACTAGTACCATGATGCCTATTCTAAATAAATACTTGCTTAAGGGATGAAGCCCTTTTTATTGAAATACCAACTGTTTCTTTATTCGCTTTGACCTATGAAGAGATCCCATTGAATCGCATGTTGGTATCTGTTTACTTTTCTGTCAACCAATGACTGGGTCTTACATGCTTTTGACTCCGTCCTATGAATAGGACATTCTTAGTCAACTCTGATAAATAGATCATTACTTGTTGGTATCTGCTTATTGCTTTATTCTGTCCATCTACGAACTATTGAATGTCCTGTCATCTCAAAATGCACTCTTATAAGCCGTTATTAAACGGGGATTTACTCTAGTTACAGAGGTTATACTGCCCAAATTTATGGGGAATATAACCTATTCTTGTTTCCAACAATTATTTTATTCAACTAATAATTATTCCAAATCTTATTCTTTCTAAGTGACACCCCCGTCCTCCATTTATTATTCTTTTTAGGACCGGGGCATTTACATGTAGTTATAAAAATAACCGCCTGATTAAAATAATCGACTTTAATCAAAACTTATCGGAAAATTATGAAACTTGGCAGTCCTATAGAAAATAATATTTCAAGCAACTTTTCAGATTTGAGGACCCAAAATAGGCAAAAATGGGCCAAAACCGAAACTGATTGACACCATTTATTTTTCACGTTTTCCGCATTTTTGCCGATTTTCAGCTACCGGATGATGACGCACTCAACATACTAAATGAATAACTATTTAAAACACACAACATATTAAAATTTCAACTATAAAGGATAAGAAATGGACCGAAATGAGACGTCTGAAGCGGCGGCACGACGACGGTGATTTCCGGCCATCCACGGTGGCGGTGGCTCTTCGGCAGCCTTCCGGCACTCAGCAGCTGCTCCCGCAGTAGCACTCCCAAACAAAACTTAACCTGGGCCCGCATACGCGATTTATTCGGCGCAGGCCCGGGTTTCTCGTTCGTCAACACGAACGAGAGAGAAAGAGAGAGAAGAGAGAGAATGAGCAATGAGAATGAGCTCCCCCCTCCCCCATTTATAGGAAAAGCTAATGCGGGGCGGGTATAACTTTTTCGGATATAAAATACTGACAAACTTTTTCGAATTCAATTAAAGTTGCTTTATTCAATGGCGAGGTTCAAATGACCTCCAACACAAAATCTGAAAATATCGGGAGACTCGTTGGCTCGAGTACTCTTGAACCAAACCATCATCACAAAATGAGGAGGTCGTCTAAGGAAAATGGAAGAAAGATTCCCTTTTTAAAAATAGATTTACTATTCCGTACTTTTACTGAAAACGCTCTCGAGCATTCGATTGATCTCTGATTGAAAATCCAAAAACACGAATGGATTCTTTGGGTGATTTTCTATGGAAACAAACCATCAAAAAAAGACTCGAATCAATACACGAGATTTTATAATGATTCGAAAATCACATCTTTGCGAAAAATCACTATTCATAGGTTTTCTCTTTACGATTTTCAATTACGAGACTCCTGTAGAGGTCAGAATAAAATTATAAAGGCACCAAAACTTTCTTTAGGTCGTTACATTCCAGAAAAGACCAATATTAACTACCTTCCGGAAGCAAACACAAAATCTCATCATCGATTTTCACATAAAATAGTCAAAAAGTCGGTACTTACATCTATTTAACTTTATTTTAGTTTCAATTATTTTCTTTAGTCTTCTAAATAAATTTAGAAAACTCATCAAGATATTCTGAAATTTCTAGGATGTTACACCTTATCTCCAGAGTAATCTCTCCTTCTCTATCTCCAATTTAGTTTTAAACTTTTAAATTTTCTGCATTTACTTACTCCGAAATGAGTGAAAGTGAGCATTTCTTCGCCGTTGAGGAGGGTAGGAGTTGAGATGATGGCGCGAAAGAATTGCAGAATAATGATTCTCAACAAATTGAGGATTCAAACCCTGACTCAAGCGTTGTTGAAGTTACATAAACTGTGCAGATAGAATCATGTTTACAAACATGTACACGTACATTGTTGTTAATATGTAAGGTCGGGATGATAAACTTAAAGCAATAAATGGCACGAGGTTGGAAACCCTATTCAATCAACTGATCTACATCAGAGGGACTTCAAAAGTCCGTGAGAAACAATCAACTACTCCATTGCAAGGTTACAAAGGCTATTACACGATGACTTTTCGCCACTCGACCCCTATTCTACTCATTGCAACCTCTTTTGATGGACTGAATTGTGAGATCCCCTCACAACCTAGACTCCCTCTAGTTCCCACATAAAATCTCTCCTGAGATTCTTTTAAGTGTGTATGAAAGAATTTCAAACACAGACTAGACACACAATGGTCATAAGGATCAAACCTAGTTTAACCGTATACTGAATGTTTCAAACTTGAAGTCTTTTTAAACTCTCTAAATCTTGTGTATACATAAAAACCTCGACGTCTAACTAGTCTGATTCCCAGACTATTTATAAACATAAAGCAGAGCCTAAATAAGGTAATCGGAAAAGTCCTAAATTGAATCAAACTCTAAAAAGAAATAATCCTAGTTTGATTCTGACTATCCTAGTTTAGAAGTCTTCCTTGAATAAAACTCAACTTCTACTATCCTGATCTTCATCTTGAACAAGACATCTTATATTCTGAAATGTCCATTTTCAAAAGAAAACTTTCAACTCCTTGAATACAGCTTGGCACGTCTCTTGAAAACTCTCTAGAAAATCATGTACATGATCATGTTCACAAACATGATCAAGTACATTCTTTGATCTTCAATCAGATTGGCAGCGGAATGTTCATGTCATAAGGTCTAGACCATGGTCTTAAAAACTTGAAAAACCAAAACCGTTGTGTTCTTTGAATTACCATAAAGATCATGACAATCTAAAAACACTTAGTGCTAAACAATGGCACTAACAATCTCTCCCTTTGTCTTTATCTAATGGCAACTCAGCTCCATGTTTTTGAAGAACATAAACTTCATCTGAAGAATCATGTACTCCAAAACATTCTTGAATGTTTCTATGAACATCATATGATCCTACTGTTTTTCACTTTCTTATTAGCATGATTTCTACTCTGATGTATTTGTTTTTTTATCATATTCTTTTATCAGCATTTTAATTTTTTTTTACAGATATAAGGATTATAAAAAATGCAGATAAAAAAATCTGTTCAGGAGATATAATATCAATGGACAAATATTATAGAGAAAAAGTAAAAGAATCTTGCAAAAACATGGTGCAAGATATAAAATTTAAAAAGATAAGATAAATTTTTTAATAAGAAACATTACTCTTCCTATTTTCCACCGAGAAAGGCAAATGAGTAATAGAGAATCTACTCGGATTTGTCTGATACTTGCTTTTCTTCTTCTTCTTCTTCTTCTTCTTCTTCTTCTTCCTCAGCAGCCTCTTTTTCTACATCATCATCATTTTGCTCATCTTCTTCTTCTGCAGCTCTTCTTCTTCTGCAGCTTACTCATCATCATCAGCTAGTTTATCTTCAGCAGGTTCCTTCTCTTTGTTGCCCTTTGGATCACTCTGTGGAAAATCCTCTTAAGTTGCAGCAGTACAGGCAAGTTTGTGTAAGTTATAAACATGATTAAGAACATTAGCTGCGGGAGAGGAAAAATTGTCTACATATGAAGGTTCAACTATCAATGCTTAAATTTTCATCTTCTCAGAGTATGCTCAGAAACCATTGAGCATGAAAATCTAGTGTGTTCTCCAAAAATTTGAGCACTAACTGCTTCTGTGAAGACTGTGTAGAAGTTTCAGCAACACCCTTCTTGATGTGATAAACTTCTTAAACTGTAAGAGCAGATGATGATCATCAATTTCATGAGCAACTTTGATGACCAGAGGATTTTTTGGAGACATAACTCTATTATTTTTGGTAGAGACATTCTTCTTTTAATGCTTGATAATGTCGGAGATGAGTGAAAGATAGCATAATGGTCCCTTAATAATGGTGGACTCGGCACTGCTTACAAGCTTCCCAAACACAAACTCCCTGATAATTCCATTTATTTCGTGTTTTTATGGGCATTTTGTTCATTATAAATGTCTTTTTTCGTGTGTTTTGGGTCAAAAAGAACCAGGATGAGGTCATAGGGCATTGCGGAGGTCGAGTCTGGCGAAAGGGGCATTTTATGCCCAGTTATTCAAGTAAAATCCAAGCTAAATAGTCAGACAGAGGCACATGGGACTTCTTTCAGCATTCATCCTATATTCGGGTGGCGGAATGGGCATATCAGATATGGATGAGGCTGACTGCATGATGTCGTGCCCACTTTGCTCGGGCAGACTCGACAATGGGCTGGAATTGGGCAATCGTGAAAAACCCAGAGTATAGTTGGAGGAGAGAGACGAGAAAGATAGCTGCATTATCCGAAGAAGAGTTGGTGATGAACTGGACTCCTAGAGGTGCTGTAACGAAGAGATAAGCCCAATCCCTAAAAAATAGGGATTTGTTCAACTTATGCTTATCCAGTCAGATCAGAGAGGGCACGCCAGTTCCGGAAATCCAGTGAAGACCCCAGCTTGTTGGGGGATCTCTAATTCGGAAATGTAACTATTTAAGCTATTTTAATTTCTGGAAACAGGAGCTTTTGAAGTCAGAAATATTGCTACAATTTTACTTTCCTGCATTTTCATTTTCGTACGCTACTTTGCAGCAAGAAACAATCTATCGGCCTTAAGCCTTTGGGACTTAGGATTATACTTCCAAACTCAACGTTTATGTGGAGTATTTTTGCTTATTAAATTCAGTAAGTTATTTTATAATTATGTCTTTTATTTCTGCAATTTTAGTTATGTCTAGCATGCTTGGCTAGACACTTTATTCTGGTGTTTGAACAATGAAAATGGTTTGAATATAAATCTGGACTGGTGAGGCCAAAATGGGCATAGTAATGCATGATAGGTTTCTGTTGATTCTTATGCCTTGTTCCACGTGAGTGTGTGTCTGAAATGCCCAATGTGGCTGATCACTCGTTAGGTAAAGAGGGCACACCACTATTAATTGAATTGGCGAATCGTGACTGTGTGTTGATTCATATAGTAATAAGGATTCCCTTATTACTATAGGTTGTTGTGGGCACATGAGAAATCAGTAAACACAACAGATCTGTGTTCGTCTAGGGCACATTGCTGTCTGTTCACTTACATCTCTTTGGGGAACCGGGTGGTGGGTAATTGATTAGGGATTTAATTGACGAGGAATCGCTTTTAAGTCTATAATGAAAGGATGAACGAGGAGATGCAGAGAGAAATCCGGTCTCCATAACTAGGTGATTTATCATGTATGAAAATCGGTGTGCCCATGATCGAGTTGATATATATTTAAACCAAATTCAAGTTCAAATGCCAGAACCTTTGTTATTTGATATTTTCTTTACTTGCTTTTGCAGATTTAATTTATAGTAGTGACAACAAACCAAACCCCCATTTTTATGATTGGTTACTTGAAGGTGGAATCACAACAGCTCTCTGTGGGATCGACCCATACTCATTAGCTGGCTACGCTCACTGTGGGCACAAGAGTTACAAATAAGTTTTGAGCGCGAAACGACCGCGTCACTCCCCATGATTGAACTTCTTCCCAGTTCCAATGTGATATAGGAACCTTTCTTAAGCTTGTGTTACCGTAGCTCTGTGCTTGGTCGACATCCAGTTGTGAATCATGATGTGAAATAATGCACCATATTGTTGTGACAGTTTAGATGTAGGAATCGTTTGAGGATTGGAGGGCTATTTGGTATAGACAACCTGGGTTAGTTCTTCAGCAATCACCCCTAGTTGTCTATCTCTTCCAACTGCCCCTCAACCGAGCAATCCAGAAACTCATTAATGAGTTCTGCTGAGAAATCCAGCATTTCTCCTCTGACAAAGACTTTGTGAAAGTCTTCTGAGTCTGGATCATCTATCTCCTTAGTCAAGTTGCAATAGAACTCAGACACAACCAAATGAACAAATTCATGCACCATACCCTCTGCACAGTTCCTAGTAAGCCAATATTCTCCAATAACAAATAGATATCAATAACCAACAACGTATCGAAACATTATGGGAAATAACAATGATCTGGTTAATATTAATATTAAAGGTACCATATAATTTATAAATATGGGAGAAACTTATTTATAAATATCATGGTTGTCGACAACATATTTGCCTCCATAATTGCTTTTATAATGATAATTTGGATCCAAAATTTAAGATAAAAGCAGATTGCTAGAAGCACTCTGATTATGAAAAATGAAAAGTAGCAATTGAGACAAAGCTCAACCCATTAAATAATTATTGTCCCAGTAGGACACAAATTAACAATTCTATGAAAGAGAAATGACATAATAAGTGATGAGACATAAAGTGAGGTTGTAGCTAATGGGTTTACGCAGAGACCCAAATTCAATAAATTATATTCTCCTATCAATAATGACATTATGTTCCGCTACATAAAATAAATGACAGTAATTTTAGCATTGGATATGCAATTAGTGGTCGTTGTGACTGCATATTTGTATGGGTAGTTGAATGATAATTTTTATATTAAAATTCTTGATGAAGTTAAAATTTCCAGTATAACATCACAACATCTATTATGAGAAAAGTTAACTCATGCCTAAAGATAAGTATTTGAAATAAAAGATTGGGATAACACCTAGTATTGTCTCGACCTGCAGATTGAGAATCACCTGATGTGATTTTATACACCAATCAACCTACTTGAGAACTATTTTTGATATTTTATTTATGAATAATTTTATTTAGCACACCAATGTTTTTGTCAGATCACTTGAAGTGAATGAGTATTTATTTAAATTCAATGTTGATAAGAGGATATTTGGGAACCAGAAGTTTCTTACAATATTTTATCTTATAAGATTACCTGGCCAGGTACCGTATTTATAAATAACTTGCTAGCAAGATTTAGTGTTTTTCTATAATGGACACTAGCATGTCGATTACTATATCCCCCATTATTTTCAAATTATAAATATTATTTATTAAAAAAAACAATAGCATAATATTGGTAGACTATTCAAATGTTGGCTATACATGTATGATCCTCATATTGCCATATTTGAGACTGGTTTTGTTTTTAACTATCCATTTTAGACCATTGAAAGATTATCGCGTTATATAAATACCTCAAAAGAATATTTACTATTAAAGATACTACATACTTTATATTCATGATTTGTGTGATATTGCGACGAATGATATTATCTCCTATTATCTATTTTTAAAAGACAATGTATTTGTGTTGCACAAATAAATAGTAGGTCATATGAACTCCAGAAGAGTTGTGAAATTTAAAATTTGCTCTAATGATTGTTGTTTTAAAGGGGAGCGATAATTTCAAAATAATCTAGAAGATTATGCCCTGAAGGCTAAGCCCTATAGTCTATATTATGCCCTGAAGACTAAATTATTGTACTCTTTTTTCCTCACCGAGTTTTTCCCATAGGATTTTCTTGGTGAAGATTTTTAATGAGGCAACTATTGCAACACATAAATCTATGTATGTCATGTACTCTTTTCATCGACTAATTTTTTTCCCACGAGGTTTTTCAGCGATGTTTTTAACGAGGCATGAACATCATAGCGTAATGTACAAGAGGGAGTGTTATAAATATATTTAATATATGAACATTACTTGTTCCCTACTTTAGGATTTTGGTTTCTACCCTATATATATATATATATATATATATATATATATTGTATTGTTCTATAGATCAACACACGGAATATACACCGATCAATAAAATCATATTTCCCTATATTTTGTGTTCTTCTACTTTCATGTATTTAGATCTTGAGTATGATTCTGAAATTCGATTTACAATAATATAATTACAATCGACAAATCCTATAATTTTCTATATTTCCGTTAATTGTGTATCTCATATGGTCTACCATTCGTTATTCTTTAGTTAATAAAATCTTCAGTACTGATATTTATTTATATGAAAAACATTGTAATATCATTGTAATGCGTTGATTATTAGAACTTATTGTTCTTAATTATTTAAGATTTTTTTTAAACGAAGTAAATTAGGTTATATGTAACTGAGGATGATATTTCTCGTTTTGTGTTTTAGAACAAGAAATAATCAACCACACATTCAATGTGATTTTTAACATAAATCTATTTTTTTATTGTTATGTTTATTTAATTTTTATACAAACATATGTTAATTCTGATAGCCAATGACAGCCTTTTGTAATAATTAGTAATTAATGTTGATCTTTTATTCATAAAAAAAACTGATCGACTTTACATAAATACAGGGACATTAGATTTTTTGTTGCACTCTTTATGTTATATTTTGTATTGCACTTGCAAATTACAAGGTTTTTTTCTTCAATTCTTTTTTGTGATTTGAGTTGAATTTTACGATTGTTTTTTTAGGGTTTACTCCACTCAATTAGAGTTTATAATTATTTTTTACTATTTAATTTTAATTTTTAATTAATAATTCATTATTATAGTTGATTATTTCAAAATTAAACTTTATAATTTTTCTAACTCATTTTTTACTATGAATATTAATGCTATAATTAATATTTATATTATAATAAATATTATTAAAATTATAAATTTGATATTGAAACATTATATTGGGTGAAAAATGAAGAAGGGCAACATAAAATTTGAACAGATAAACAATGATATTTATTTGATTTCTATTAGTTGTAGTTAATATTTTTCATAAACAAATGTTAATAATAAAGATTTTGATTTTTCATAAAATTATATAATAAAGAATGACAGATCATTGAGCAATATTTTTAAACAAGATTGTAAATCATAAGAACGTATTGAACTTAATTAACGTAAAGTTAACTTCAATATTCAAATTATTTAAAAGAAATTTTGTATTAGGCATTTGGGGGTTAAAAACAACAATTTTAATAAAATAAGGATTGATATACAATAAATAAAGTTTTAGTCAAATATGGAAGAGTTGACTTTTCTATCCATGTAGCATCACCACATCAACGGTGATCACATTAACTTATCTCTTTCTTTTGGTGCATCGCGCATGCATGTCACTAGAAATTTTATATGTTCGATTTGTGCCAACGTAAGTAGTTCTGTCTATCCACCGTACGGTGGAGATTGATGACACATAACCAGACATACCATCAACGACAAAACTGGTGATGGCGAGGAAGCCATTTGAGTTTCCGGCTTCCAAGCAAGCATGTAGTGCATTTTGGGTCTTAAGCACGATGTTTATTTAGAAAAAACAACGAGGGGCTTAACATAGTTATCAAACCCTAATGCGGTCATGGCTAAGACGACATCATTAGGGGTGATCTTGTAATGAAGTTGATGCACTGTGTGTGTGTGTGTGTGTATTGTATCGTCAACAACCTTCACATGGTTGGGGAGAGACATGCATATATACATGTATTGATTGGGATATCACTCTTGAAACCTTTTTGTACACTATGGGAATCAGCTTCATTGACAACAAATGTAAGTCTATTTCAATGCATATATGTATTGATTAATTAATTTTTAACTATTAAAAAATTACGTACCACAATGTCTAGATACTCTCTTGTTGAACATCTAGTGAAACAACTATGTATGTGATTCGGAGTCGAAAGAGAAGAATGAGGGTGTTAGGACCATCGATGCACAATTTGCTAAAGAATTTTAACCTTTTTAAATGACTGTTAGGAAATGACCTTAATAATTTCCCTTCATATAATCACAACTGAAAATATTTACATAAGTATGTAACAAATCATATAAGTGAATATACAAATAATCAACACCTTAATGCTGACCTAAAGTATATAAGTGCATGTACACATAATCAACACCTTAATGATTAATGCACTGTTTTGGTACAATTTTTGCACAAAAATATTACAAGTTCTGCACAAAAAAGCACAATTTCTGCACAAAAATAGTACATTTTCTGCACTTGAATAGTAAAATCAATTTATGCACTTAAAGCATTCTTAACTCCAAAGATTTGCACTGTTTTGGTTCGGTTTGTACACAAAAACTTATATAGCTCCAATAGTTTGAAGTCAATGACACACTAAAAAGAGTGTATCCTCTAAATTATTTTATTGTTCCTTAATTATAACTTGAACCATTGAAGCTACATTATTCTATTATCTTGCAACCATTAAGCTCTTAATTGTGCGTCATCTAAACAATAAATAAATTGCATCTTATAAATCACATGAGATTTCATGTTGCATTCTTTGTGTTACATATTTCCGCGTACTTTCAAATTATGAGTTTTTCTTATCTATTTTCCTTCAATTTTATATTTTTGTGATTTAGTTTAATTTTATGATTTTTTTTTTTTGGATTCAACCCACCCAATTAGGGTTTATAATTATTTTTTCGTATTTAATTTTCAAATTTCAGTTATTAATTTATTTTTATGGTTGATTATTTCAAAATGAAAAATTATTTATAATTTTTAATTCATTGTTTGTTGATAAATGTTGACTATATGAATATTAATGTTATAATTAATTTTTATTTTATAATAAATATTATTAAAATCATAAATTTAATAGTAAAATATGGAGTGAAACACGAAAAAGTGCAATAGGAAATTTGAACCACACTTTGAAATATGTGAATAGCTGTAAATAAAATACACTAGTTTAGCAGTAATTATTATGGTCGTGCTAACCTTAACAACTTTTAGGATCTCGAATAATAAAGCAGAATTATTAGAAAACTCTCCCAATTACAAAAAATGACTTTGAGTTTATGTGAGATTCGAAACGCTCTATGTCTATGTGATGTAAAGGAATATTGTTAATAACAAAACAATTAGAAAGCAATTTTGTCTGATAAAGTAGCTAGCACAAGAACACCTCTTTGAACACATAATTAAAGAAGTTAGGTTAAATAGTATATGTTTGGGAAAATTAATTAGGTTTTGAATGATGTCAAGAGGGCTTAATTTTCTAATCGTAGAAGAAATTGATCGAGTCATGTAATTGTCATGTATAGAGTACTAAATTTGTATGCTGGAAAGCTTGTTTTTGTATACATTCAATGATATTTATGATGATATATAGAATGAGATTATTTTACAGTAACCATGTGCACTTATTTATTATACAACTGCATGATTGATATGTTTTGCATTGTACATGATATGACTGACACACAGGAAGATCATATCATCATTGCATTGCACAGTAATAAAGATTTGCGGCTTAGATGGTCTTAGAAACACCATTGATACATCGTAGAATAATCTGTTGATTAGTTTATCTTCACTAACAGATTATTCTAGTATACCAGCGTGTGTATTGAATTACATCACGATGACATACTTTCTTTATTTCTGACCTTAAGTGAAAGAACAAAGATCTCGAGAACTCGAGTTCCTAATCTGTATATGAATGATAGACATATATATATATTGCATTTAATACTTCTATTCATCAATGAGTGATGTTCTTATGATAGAATCAGTAGTCTCGACATCTTGGGTAGTAACTTTTTTATATATGAAGGGTCGTGCATTATGGTTTTGCTTCGGTAGCATTGTGAATACACTATGTTAGCATATGACAATACTCTGTCAACATACATTATAAATCATAATTGGATGGAATAAATCCTAATAATCAATTAGGAACTAAAAAGGAAAAATTTAATTCAAAAAAAAGTAATCATAATTAGATTGAATAAACCATAATTGAGATTGAATAAATCCTCAGTGAATACATTGTGTTAGCATATGACAAATATTTCATTAGCATACGTTATCATAAGCTATAAATAGGACTACAACAAGGATCTAGAAGAAAATTGGGGTTGGCCTCCAACAGGCCTTAAGTTCTCATGTCTATCCCAGTCCCCAGATATAACTTAAGTCCATTAATATTATAATTCATTCCACTAAAGAATTAATATTGCACTACCATCCTAATTCCATATTTATGGATATGGCTTTATCAACTCAATTAATTCCACATGTTTAAGATATCGAATGTCCATTAATTAAATTAAGATACTAACAACTCAATTTAATTAATTACTTATCTATGAGTCGTACCACTCAACCTTTTATCATGTTGGATTAAAAAATAATCCACTTGCAAGATTTAACATGATAATCTTTTTTTATCTCCTCAGGAGACATCATCAACTCAGTGCACCGAGACACGTTTTCCTTCTATAATTAGTAATCCATCATATATAGAAATGTCACTACACAATCTATCAGACTTATTGATTCTTTAATTAGAATCTCACCCATTGATAGGTCAAAGTAATGTACATTAAAATATGCATGTCTACTATTATATAAGGATTAAGAATTATGAGTATATGAGATTTATATTCTTACGTGTTGTCAGTCCATAATAATTATCTCGCTGCGATCCAGTTCAATACACTACAAAAGTGCACTGGTATGATTTCATAGTGAAGATAGACTAATTCCAAATCGCACTACAACTATACTGATAGTTCGTCTAACTTCATCTAGGTTGTGAACTATTCTCATACTTTATAAGGAACTGATAATATGATCTTCTGTGTGCATTCCACACACCATATTATCCACAATATAAGTATAAGATGATTTGTATTATTTATTATATAAAATAAATGCAAAATATGTGAACGTTATTCTCATTCATAATTAAGGGAAACAATTATATACATAAAAGATATACTTTTAGTATACAATCCTAACAATCTCTCACTTATACTCAAAGCATTGCTTTTAAGTATACCAGTGTCTATCAATTATCCCACTTATACTTAAAGCCTTGCGTTGCTTTCCAAGTATTCAACTCTCATTTCTTCATTTATTCTTCTATGAGGAAATTGACTGGACACTCATACTTGAAGCCTTACCTTGTCTTACCATGCATTCAGCTCTCACTACCTCAATAATCCAAATGATATGGATATACAACTCTAACTCCCAATAAAAACATATAACTAGAGGTCAATGTGTTCTTGTCCCTTTCTATTTTGGAAATTTAGCAGGATTCTAACTGTTTATCCGCTAAGCCCACATATAATTTTTAGCCCTTTTCAGGTACTATAAAATATGTTTTACCACAGACAAGTATCCCAAACAGAGTCGTTAGAATAAAATATGTTTCCTTTGCCAAATGACAAATTAAATGACTGCAGTAGAAGCATGAGTTCTTGAGTAATTGCACCATAATACATTTAATAACTTAGGAAAATACTATAAAGTCTAGCATTGTAACACCCTAGATTTTCGAATAAGGTTTAGAGAATTCTTAAGAGTAATTAAATAGTTAAGGAAGAGATTTAAATAAGGTTTAAGTGAAGTCAGATGTCGGTCACGACTTTAGGGGTCTCAGTATTGAGTCCTCGTATATATAAGAGTATCCTGTATTATTTTCGTAATTTTCGGGCAAGTAAAAAGTGCATTCGAGGTCCGCTGAATAAAATGGCAAGTTATGGAAAGAGGCCTATGTCAAATCAGTTGGTGCCATTAAATCAAGAATAGTATTTTGGAATTCATTTTCTTCTGTGTCGAATTTATTCGAGGTCTCTAGAATCGCGCAATCTATTTTTGAAAGGAATAAAATTAAATAATAGCTTCATTTATAGTAGATTAAATCCCGAAAATTTAGTGGTTCGTTTCGAATGTTTTCAAAGGGTTTTTCCAAGATTTAATCTTCGTGTTTTACTAAGTCGTGCAATCTGTGGTTAAATCTTAGTCAAGAGTGGATGAGTTATATATTGTTTAAATTCGTGTTAGATGTTAGAAATCTCAAAGTGGACCGCTAAGTCGATGATCGACTTTTGTAGAAGGAAATGAACCCCGTGGAGACCCGGGAAAGAATCATCAGCTCGTTGCTACGTCCTCCGTTTAGTAATCGAGGTGGGTAAAATTATACTCATATAAAGTTTGAGCTAATAAGCTCTAGAAGCATGTTAGGGCAAATGAGATATCCAGTAAAATATTTTGCTCTGCCTGATTGATCTCTGTACGAAGGAAGAAGGAAAGAAAGGAAGATATTATATGTTAATTAAGCTCTCAAGTATGTTTAGATATGCTAAAAATGTTTAAGTGTTGTTTACGCTTAGCATGAGATATTTAGAATTGCCTTTAGTTGCAATATGTGTTTATATACGTTCATTTCTTTGTAATTGAATGTTGATATTTTGCTAAGGCTTGTATAGCTAAGGATTGCCTTCTAGGGTAGTGATAAATTCCTTATAGGCCGAGATCATGCTTAATTAAAGGATTAGTCCTAGACGTTGCTCTAGGTTTGATTTTGCTAGCAAGGTTAAGGGAGAAAGGAATATAGCATTTTGCTTAAGCAGGATTTGAGCTCAGAGGACTTGTGATCTTTGATCGTTTAAGTGAGTCACTGCTGGGTTTATCCCTCGCAAACTCGTAAGGATATTTAAGGTAACCCCTCTTGTGTCCTAAGGCATGCTTAAGGGTGCAGTTGACATCAGGTTTGAGCCAGGATGGGCCCAAAAGTAAAGATAAACGGATATGGAAAGGGTTTTTGCGTTTTGCTCTCCATATACCGTCAATTAATTATTGGATACTGAAGTTTATTAAAGTGTTTTGTTAAAACCCACTAAGTACATTAGTGTTCACGCCCTCTTCTTTCAAAATGTTTTCAGGTTGAGATATTGAGGATGTTGGTAACTATGGATATATGTGGGTTGGCTGCCAAGATATTTTTGTTATAGTATAAGCTTTTGAATCCCACTATAATTCTGCTACTCTGATCCACTCTATTTACAACTTCTAAGAATTGCTACTCTATTCAAGTTCTATGAACAATGCCTTAACATGATCTTATATATATAATGATGCATAGTAAGTTCTATTCCTGCTTCTTGCGTATTTTCCTTTCCGCCTATGAAGAGGCTTAAGCGTATTGGTTCTATTTGATTGCTTGATCTATGATCGAGTCTATACTTATTGGTATCTTATTAATTTGTTCATTCGTCACATTTTGTAAAGTGTGATTCCTTCAATATCAAGTAAATTCGAGAATCATCGCCTATCGTATCTTTATTTGTAAACTTTTCTTTGTAATCTTCCGTTAATTGTATTAATCCCTTAATTAACACCCCATCCCCATTCGTTAATTCCCCTCTCAGGACCGGGCTGTTACAAGCATCGATCGTGTAGAAACTTTGCATTCAAATATATTTCAAATGGAATATAAGAAGTCAAAATTCAATCAAGCTGAATCAACTATATATCACCTGATATATATTTAATATGAATCCATGGAAAAAAAAAATCTTGAAAACATTAACTTGTCATACAGTTTCAATTAAAAGGATCAAACTCCACATGTGGAGCAGTGAGGTAGTCCCTGATTTGTGATATATCCAGCATCGGCGGAGGAGATGGCACATAACTGCCTACTGTCGACGATCCTTGTCCTCCACCACTAAAGCAGTCCCCCATTTGTGAATAGTTGACGACGGTTGGTGTTGGGGTTGGTGTTGGTGGTGGCAAGATAGGCATTTGATTTTCCTGAGGAACAATAACAGGTGCAGTTAGGTGGTGGTGATGTTTGTTCATAAAAAGGAGGAGGGGTAGAAGATAGTTATGGAAGCCTAGTGCTGCCATGGCTGAGAGGACATCAGTGGGGGTGAGCTTATTGCGAGAATCTCGATGGCATATCTGATTTGCTTCCCTTGTAATGAAGGTGATGAGCTCTTGAATCGCCTCTTTCGCATCCTCACCAACCTTCACCTCATCGGGGAGTATACGCTTCATGATCCGCATCAGATTACCCACCGGCATGTAAGAATTCCCATCATCTGTCACCTAACAACTAATAATTATTTGCACTATTTTTGTTCACTCCAACTGCACTATTATTCTCTATATAATTAATAAATTAATAAATTTAATTTTGTAGCACCAAGTATTGCACAAAGTGTAACAGGATATTTTCATCCCCATTATATTAGTTACAAAGTGTAGGCATTTATTCTTTCTGAATTTTAGGCATAGTCCCCTCAAATTAAGATTAAAAAGAAAAACAAATTAATATGAAAAATGGTTGATTTTATTAAAATTAGAAAATGTATTGGGACAGAGTTGGAAAATTGTGATATAAATCTGGAAGATAAGAAAGAAAACTAATTGAATACAAACATTCTGGAAAATCACTAATTCGAGTAACATCGAATGGACTAAATTCATGCATATGTCGCGTATCCTATCACCATTTGCAAATAACATTAATGCAAAAGATAATAACAAAAATACAATCAAGAGAATATATAGCATAAATCATCAATAGCCAAGTAAAATGAGAAAATAAAATCAAAATGAATTTACATATTAAAGCCGGCAAAAATCACTTCAATTATTTTTATATGCATCAATGGCACAAAGCATATGAAAATAAATAGACACAAGTTGGGCAAATAAAGGATATATAAATTCATTATTGGGAAAGAAACATCACAAGCACATTTTGTCAAAATTTTACATTAGAAATAGCAAAGTTTTTCACATTTAATTACCAGATCTCGGCACCGTTGTGTCATCGGGCTGTGAATTAGAGTTTCCTCCTCTTTCCATCTTCAACGTTCGTTTCCTTATTCTTGTTGCTCTATGTTTGTGTTTACTTTCTTCCTTCTCCTTTCGAACGAACAAATGAGACGCACTATTTTTTTATGCCGAAGGTAATCCGTAATCTAAGATGTACATTTTGTAGACGCACTATTTTTTACTCGTATGCAATATAGAGACAATGTTAATTATATAGAAAAATTAAGCTTTAGTATTGAGACCAGAAGGGAAAACGCGGTTTGGTGGTGGTGTTATTTGTGGTCATAGAAAGGGATAAAGTCGGTAATTTAAGTATTAATTTAATTTGACAGTAGGAGATGCGTATATTTGACAAGATTTTTCTTATTATAAAACGTGACCTATTTTAATTAGTTTTATTTGTGAATAGAAATATGTCGAAAAGTTTTAATGATTCATTTGCAATTTACACACAAGACATATGTTTATATCCATTAGATTTACTACATGAATAGTTATGAGTTATTGCATTTTTATAGTTATTTTATGTAGTAATTGTTATGAGAAATTTATCAGACTTTTATATTTCAAAATGTTTAATTTTTGATTTCGTAAAAAAAAATCACATCTAAGATGCTTGTGATTTAATTTGGAGAGAAGAATGATATAATATATTATTATGCTATTTTTACATTTCACAATGTTTAATTTATTATTTCTTAATATTTTTCACATTGAAGATGCTCTTAGAAAATAAAAATGGTGATTTAATATATTTGTCCTTAAATGCATTTACAATGAAAATAATACTCCCTCTGTTTTGTTTAAATGTCATTTTAGATGAATGCACACAAATTAATAAAGTAATTAAAAAATTATCTAATACACCCTTGTGTAAATACATTAAATGAGTTAAATATATGTGTTTGAATGCATTAAATGAGGGTAAATGTGAGAATCATTCTCTACAAAATTAAAATACTAAAATGACAATCATTCAGAAAGAGAGGAATTAGTATTTTTCTTAATTCTCTACAAACTAATAATGATTATTGATCTTAACAAATTAATGGATATATATGATTCAATCACAATATAATGTTCACATTCTAAGGCCCCTATCCACACACACGTAATTTTTCTCTAAAATGTTGAGACCAAGTTTTTTTACGGGAAAATGTGTGAAAAGTCACAAATCTATTAGTATTCCTTTTTATTTATAACCTTAATTTAACAATGAAGAGATTATAGATCTCATTCTTGGCTTGGATGATTATAGTATATCTAATTTATTGAAATGCATATATTACTACGATCATGAACCATAAATTATTTAATTGTTTCTCAAATCACAAAATAAAGCTAAATTTTGTAAATTAGGTAACGACTACTGTAGAAGTGAATTATTGAGTTAGAATATATTTCAACATTGAGGAATTTGAAATATTTGAATTAATTTACTAACTATTAACATTATATTTTTTAAAATTATATTTCTGACTTGAGCGTCGGAGGCCAAACGATCGTCACCCCTCCGACGGTCTTTCGGCTTCACATTGTATTTTGTTTTGTAGATCGTCGGAGCTCGAATTCCATATTCTCTCTAATTGCGGAGCACGAGCTCTACAAACACTAAAAAGTATCATTCTGATACTTGGCATGTATGAGTTTGTTACATCACAATTAAAATTTATTGCATCCCAATGAGTGTTTATCATGGTTTATTAATCTCAGTTATAATTTATTACATCTCAATTAAGTTTATTACATTCAGTTAGGATTTATCATATCCAAATTAGTGTTCATAATTTTTTTAGATATTTTAATTTCAGTTTAGAGCTTGTATATTGTGTGTGTGTATATATATATATGCCGTATGTGTGAATGATTTTTGGCAAAGTTTTCAGTGCATGTGGTGCACATAAGCCTTATTTCAGACGGGCGGGTCAAATTCGCGGGTTAACCCATAAAAAAAAATCAGGCAAAATCAATATCAACAGTAACATTAAAATGTATCACTCAAAATTCGAAAAGTATCACCTGTATCATTATAAAGTAAGGTCTCCATTACTTATTTTGGGGGTGATTTTAGGGGTTTGTTTTGTGTGTTCTAGAGTTTTTTTTGGGTGCTTTTAGGGGTTTATTTTGTGTTCTTAGAGGGGTGTTTTTTGGGTTTTTTATTGTGTTTTTTAGGGTTTTTTGGGGGGTGTTTTTATGGTTTAATTTTGTTTTTTTAGGATAAATTAATTACCTTTTAGGGTATAAATTTATATTTATTTCAAACAAATTATATCAATTCGCTTCAATTTTAAAATCCACTAATTTTATTTTATTGTATAAATTTTGTTGGGAAAAAAAAAAATCGAAAAAAAATTTAAAAAAATTGCTAGAAAAAAAAAACTGACAGGCGCGTGGAGCTGAAGGCTGCCGCATGGGAAGGCTCATGCACCGAAAACCAGCTCGTTTTAAAATTATTTATTTACATTGCATTTGATCTGTAATGTTACCTGATTGGTCCTATTCGTAAAAGAGCCTTTGCTTGTTCATAAAAAAGATGCCTCCATGCCCATAATGATTTGAGTTTCAAATTGGACAGATCTCCATCTTCATCTAAATTATTCTTTTTTTGACCAGAACTTTGAGAATTTTGCCATTTTCTGCTCCAAGCTTTGTGTTTTGTGAAAATTCATCATGCCCATAACCATTTGTTGTTAGAGAATTTCATCACCTCATTTCTCTCCTTAGGCTTATCTCCAATGAACAACTTTTAACATAGCTCTATATTAGAAGAAGGCATTCGATTACACGCATATCTAACAATTTATTATTATTATTATTATTATTATTATTATTATTATTATTATTATTATCTATACATATATTAAGGCAAAATCGTGAAGGGTAAAATTGTAAAAAAAAATCAGTTAATTTATGATTTAAAAGCTAATTTTATGCTAAAAAGTATTTCAAATAATATAATGTCTGTGGTACAGTGGTTGGCCAGCCTTGCACTTTAGCCGGAGCTTCTCCCCCGTGCAGGTTTGAAACCCTTCCTCCCCTCATAATTCATCTCATTTTTATTCGTTTCTTTTAAATCGTCATAACTTGTTTTGCTTTGTTTTTATTTTTTAGAAAGTCTTAATTAGTTCTAAGCGACCCACAAAATTCAACTTTTGTTATTATATTGTTTTAGTGCTTCATTTTTTTTTAACGTTTCATTTCTTTATTTTATTTTTTTGTATATTTGATTATTTTTTACTCATATGCGATTAGTTTATTAATGCATAATTAATGTGATATCTGTTTTTCTCGATAAACTCTTCATTATTTTGGAAAATCGATTCAACTAGCCATTTCAAGAAAAAATGATTAAACTGATCACGTCTTGATTTTTTTTAATTTTATTTATTTGGAAACCAATTAAGCTCTTCAACATATAGCCGTTTTTTCTTTATGGGAAAATCAATTTAGCTCTTTCGTATAAATATAAATCAACTTATTGGTTTCAACTTTCAACTTAGTATAAAAAATGGAGCAAATTTCATACCCTATAATGATTTTTTTTTTCAAAGGAAAAAAATGCAAAACGTCCCTCCTATCGATTAACACACGTGTTTTTTCTTCCAAAAAAACCAAAAGCGATCCCAATAAAATCTCTTCTTGAGAAAAACTGAGAAATGAAATTTGTGGTAGTAAAACTGAAACCATCAACCAAAAAAGTGTAGAAGATATGTTGGAGTGTTGGACGATGACTCTGATACTGATATGCAACAAAATAGAAGAAAAACGAAGAGTGCGGGCCAATTGAGAAATTTTAACGGCAAAAGAAGGGGGATGTGAAGTTCTCCAGAATGGCGGATGTTGGCCATGCACATAAATCACTCAAGAAACCTTACCAGCAATTGCTAATATTCATATTTTTTTCTCTTTTATTAATTGTGCCGGTCCTTCAAATAAACATGCATACTCAGTAAAATCATCCTTATGAGTGGTATTTAATTGATATTCTTTTTTCAAATTTTTTAATTTGTTTTTGCGTATTTGCAATTTAAAGAGAAATGGTTAAGAACACTGATTATTTGTTGTCTAATGAAAAATGTGTGCAGGCATTACAATTGTGCTGATATTCAAGTCTATTTTATATAATTGTGCTGAGCTTTTAAATAATCAGGCCGAAATTTAAATTTATATTGTTCATGCTATTTACATTTTATTTGATTTTGATGACAGTACCATTATTTGTGATTCGTGTTTTTACGTTCATGCAAATTCTTTCATTTACTTCCGAACTGTAATAATATACAATATAAAAAATTATTATCTATTTTTCTATAATTAGATATTTGGCATACCCAATAAAATAATATATAAACAAATATTCATAATTTTAAGGCTATTATATGTGAGTATAAATTTTAATATACCAATTAATAAGTAGCATGCTTGGAATATAATTATTTAAAATAAAAAAATGCACCAAAAATTTTCAATATTATCATTTAATTAACATGTACAAAAGAAAGTAAAAAACTATATATATATATATATATATATATATATATTGTGAAGTTGCACACATGTGTAAACAATAAATCAAATCTTAATAAAAACTTAAAACACAAATATAAGCTAAGAAATATTTTATATACATGTGACTATGTACGATTAAAATTTAACTGCTAAACTACAATGTTACAACATCTAAAAATTATTATCTATTTTTCTATAAAAATATGAAATATTATATTTTTAGATATTTGAAGACCAAATAATACAATATATATAAAAGACATATTTTTAATGTAATTATGCTAGCTCACTTTGTAAGCTTGAATAAGCAAAAATACGTAGTCTTCTAAAAACACAAAAATAAAATAAAATGATATATCATATATATATATATAAGTTGTATATACATGATTTTTATATACTTATAACCATTATTCAGAACATAAAATTAATAAGTGGAAATTTTGTGGTGGTTACTACTTATGTCACAATTCTCAAAATACAGTATTTATGAATATCACACATTAATACTTGGGCTAGAATGATATGATAATACATAATAAAAATCTAATTAAGTATAAAATTTTAAAAAATATTGTAAATGTTGCTATAAATATAGTTTGAAAAATTACAAATATAATTGTATATATAAAGTATCATTTGATAAAATTATAATTAATTATTATTGTATTCTATATACTCCCTCAGTTTCAAGTAATTGATGTTTCTACCTTTCAATTTTGTTTTACATTATTTGATGATTTAGACATTTTCACACTCTTTCTCCTAGTTAATTTTACCCCTATCAAAATACTATAAAATCTCCTACATATTAACTTAAACTTTGATGGATGAAATGTCTTCCATAAAATTTGATAGGGATATAGAGAGAAGAGGATATATTTATCTCTTTTTTATTTCTTAATTTTTGTTGTAAAACTTAAAACATCAATTATTATGAAATTGATGGAGTATATATATTATTAATATTACATCAAATATATGAATTATGACCTTAAAATTTTAACTTAAAGGGTATAAAATATTAATTCCCGTATATCGTACGGGAGATATACTAGTTATTATTATTTTACCTACTTCAACTTAAAAAAAAAACTCATTTTACACATTAAATTTTAAAACTACTTATTTCACTCACTTTAGACCAAAATGCTATTAGCTACAAAAAACAATTACAAAAAATAAATACAAATTCTTCAATTTATCTCCCCCTCTCCCTCTGCAAAAATATTGGGCTATTGGCACCGGAGCTTTTAGCACCAACGAGATGCCCTCATTCCCTCATCTTCCCTTTTCTTCTTTCCCGAATTGGAGTGAATTAAAATAATATTTGATATGTTGAATTTCATCTTTTATATGTTTGAACTCTATTTATAATATAACTAGCATATGCGCGGAGTATTATATTTTTAAATTTTGTAATATTATGTAATTCAATAGGAGAATAATGTATAATAAAATAAATATATATCATAAAAATATACATGATTAAGCTTGAATAAACCATTATGACGAAAGAAATAAAAAAATGAAGGTATGAAAATTGGAAGACTTCTTTATATCTGACATTCTTCATTTATTTACAATTGATATAATTGTGTTCCTTCGGAGACACCTAAACAATGAGACCTCTGTATAAAATAGAGACATATCGGATTTGAGATTCACACCACTCACTCAACCACTAAATAACATCATTGTCAATTTTTTAAAAATATATACAAACATTTTCAATCATCTATATTAATAATTCAAAAGTAAAACGAACAAAATGATAAGTTGGGATCATGTATATCAAGCTTCATATATGTAGACTCCGTTCAGTTCATTTGTAGGGTATGTATGGCAGATCAAATTTAGTACTTATTGACATTTTCATTTTAATAATTTTTGTTAACGTAAATTATGCAATTCACTTGTAGAACTTGTATTACGACTCCCAAAATATGACTTACTTAAAATTTGATTTTTTTTTCTGTAAAATTAAAATATGTGAAAATAAAGAAGTAGAAGTGTACCTGTGCTACTAAATAGTAGTCTTTTAAATTTAAATTAACTTGCTTAAATGAATGATCAAGTAACATTGGGTAAGGATGAAATTATCGGATACACTTAATTTATGCAATACTATATACTACACAGTTAAAATAAAAGTCTTCCCTCAAAAAAAAAAAAAAGTTGGTGAATATATTTTGATAGAAGTGAATGAAATAAATAGTTTTAAAATTTTAAGGATGAAAAAAGTTTTTAAAAATTTTATTTGAGTATTTAAAAAAAAAAAACCCGGTTCTTGGCATGCTCAAAACCCCAAATGTTCATAAACCCCAGCTTCAACTTTCAAGCATCAAGCCATCAACTGCAAATGCCGCTTTCGATTTTCGTCTAATTTCCCAATACTTTCAACACTAATTTCCGTAACATGTCGCCGTCGCTCCCTCCCGCCCGCCTCACCATCCTCACTCTCCTCTCCGCCACCGCCACCCTCTTCTTCCTGTACAAATCCCGCAATCGCCACCGCCGCCTCCTGACGCGCCTCCGCCACGCCGTCACCGGAACTGACCAGGATAGCCTAAACCATGGGCCTCCCAAAAGGGGCAAACTTTTGTTCTTATCGCAGACCAACACCTCCAAAACCCTAGCGCAGCGCCTTCACGCGCTCTTGACCCTCAGCAACATTCCCTTTGATCTTGTTGATGCCAAAGACTACGAGCCTGAGGATTTATGCAAAGAAACCCTCGTTTTGGTCGTCGCGTCGACGTGGGAGAATGGCGGCCCCCCTCAAAGTGGGTCCTTTTTGGTTAATTGGTTGGCCGAGAGTGCTGATGATTTTCGTGTTGGGGCGCTCGTGCTGAAGGAATGTAAATTTGCTGTTTTTGGGATCGGCAGTTTGAGTTACGGGGAGACGTTTAATGCTGTGGCGAGGGATATCACGGCGAAGCTGCGGAAGCTTGGGGCGAGAGAGCTGGTGGAGTTGGAGGAGGGGGATGTGGATGAAGGGGATTTGGATAAGGTGTTTGATCGGTGGAGTGAGAAAATTGTTGGAGTTTTGAATGGTAATTCTGGGGATAATGAGCAGGGTTTGGAAAATCATGTAGTTGTGAGTGAGAGTGAAGGTGAATTTAGTGATGAAGATGACGATGATGATGTGGAAGAATCTGACGTTGTTGATCTGGAGGATCTTGCGGGAAAAGGGCCATCAAGAAAATCAACGGTGGCAGCTAAGACTAATGGGAAAGTGAATGGGCACGTTCTGAATGGGGAGAAAGAAATGGTGACCCCAGTCATTAGGGCAAATTTAGAGAAGCAGGTAAAACTCATAGGATTTGACTAATAATTCAGATGAGTTGGGGATTCATGTTTTTTCTTTTTTCAGTTCGTATGTTTCTATATGGGGACGATCTTCTATTTTATGGCATGCCATGTGCTTTCTCATTTTCATTTTGCTCAAATTAGGGAAATGCTAGGGATCTCTGCTTTCTCACTTTTTCCTGACTATAATTGGCTTTTGTCTAGTTGTTTACTGTGATTCATTAAATATTGTCTTAGGCCAGTGTACTCCATGAATTCCAATATTTCTGGCTGTTTATAAACACCTCCTCGAAATGTGCTGAATTCGTAAGGACCTTATCTATAATTTGTTGTCTATAAACTTTCAGGAGTAAAATAGTTTTATCATTCATACTTAAGAAAATACCACCATTTGTATGCAATCCTATGTATTCAGGTTGTAGTTGAAGGAAAAATAGAAACCTATCACAATTGAGAAGCAAACAGCTCTTCTTCATCATATATAGGCTGACAACTTGCTTCAGACTTATCTGTCCGTCTTCAAGCCCCTTAAAAATGTAACTAAACTACTACCCATAATTTTATCAGTGTGATGATTTCAAAATCAGTCGACTTAGTTCTGTATTACATGTGCTTTAAATACTGTGGTGGTCTCTTTCTATTACATAGACTATTTTGTCTTAACTGGCCGATATTCATGGCAGGGGTATAAAATTATTGGCTCTCACAGTGGGGTTAAAATTTGTAGATGGACTAAGGCTCAGCTTAGAGGGCGTGGAGGATGTTACAAGCACTCTTTTTATGGCATTGAGAGTCACAGGTACAGTTAATCTTGTTTGTGTTGTGGGCTACTAATACCATTATTTAACATGTAAATCTTGGATTGTGTTTATGTGTTGTATGTAAAATATTAAGTTAAAATGCCTATTTATCACCAACAAGGCTACAACTATCGGATCTACATATGCATTTTCAGTTATTCAATTTCTTGAGTCCCTAAAGCTACTCAGCTTAATTCAGCGAAAATAAATTTAGCTATTATGTAATTTATGCTTGCCTTTCCTTTTAAGTTCCAAAGAGTAGCAGTATGAATATGACTGCAGCATTATTTGAGGCTGCTATAATCCACATTAGATCGCTGGCTTTTATTATGTTCTTATAGAGGGTCATTCTTCTCTAGTTACAACTTATATAATTTACATATCTAGGTGCATGGAGGCGACCCCTAGCTTAGCATGTGCAAACAAATGCGTGTTTTGTTGGAGACATCACACAAATCCGGTAGGGAAAAGCTGGCAGTGGAAGATGGATGATCCATTGGTGATTGTTGACACTGCCATCGAACTACATACAAAAATGATAAAGCAGATGAAAGGTGTTCCAGGTAAGTTTAATAAGTTCGTTCAAAATTACTGCATGATACCAGCTTGGTGATTTGACCAAAATCTTCCAATTCCCATTTTTTACATTGTCCAAAGGAATAGCTAAAACAAGGTCATTTGATTTGTTCCACACTCTAATAAGATATTACCGCAGATACTTGAAAAGAATTACCAGTGTGGGATGCCTGCTTTATGTGCACTGAACATAGTGTACTAATAAAATGAAGAGAAGCAATACAGACTGTTGAAAGGAGTCTGGTCTAATAAAATTTTTATGCATGCGACAACAACTTTTGAAGTCCTGACACCTGACGTGAGTTTAAAGAATAAGAACACCTTGTTAAATTCTGAGAACTGTGTGAAGAACGATCAGGTTAGACATAGATATTAACAAATGCTTGCGTATAGAGTATTGGACACATTTGCTTTTACAGTTCAAAATTTTATTGAAGGGTCTATTAGTTGTAAATTGTATCATGATTTATAGAAAACTGGCGGCTATAGTGTTTTGTCAATCCAACACTTATCTATTCATTCTTACTTTGTGGTGTGGTTCTTTGTTTTCAGCCATTGTTTTGGTTTAAGGAGATAATATGTGCCATTATTTTGCTTTGTCGATTTTCTTTTCTCTTCTTATGATCTGCTTTGTGAGGCTTTGATCTGGCTAGTGATATTGCTGATAATTGACTAGACTGTTCACATATGCACAGGGGTAAAGGCAGAGCGTCTAGCTGAGGGTCTTTCTCCTAGACATTGTGCCTTATCGCTTGTCGGTGAACCTATCATGTATCCGGAGATCAACACTCTTGTTGATGAGCTACACAGGAGGCGAATCTCAACTTTTCTTGTGACAAATGCACAATTCCCTGACAAAATTAAGTTGCTCCATCCTATCACACAGGTGTGCATTTTCTATCTGCTGTTTTCTATTAGTTAGAATGTGGAGCATGTTTTGAGAAGATTATAAAGTCAGGACGACAGTTTTCATCCCATAGATGACAGATGAGGTCTAACACCTTTCTATTTGGATCACGCAGCTTTATGTGAGTGTAGATGCTGCAACAAAGGATAGCTTGAAGGCTATTGATAGACCTCTCTTTGGGGACTTCTGGGAGAGATTTCATGTGAGTAACTTTCTACAATTAGGTGGCATTTTTAAATTTAGAGTTACATTCTTGTTATGAATATCTAACTTTTAAACCTGTCAGATACTATTTGGGAAGAGACATTGCAAAAAAGGAATATTAGAGCTCCAATATTAAAATTTATAATCCATCTTTTGTCCCCAAAATAAAAGATATAAAGAAAACTGTAAAATAACAATAAATGAGCACCCTTTTACATGCTAGATGAAAAAAGATTCTTGCAAGCGACTAGTTTAGATGAAGTTTTGTTCTACAGCAATACTCACCTCTTTTCAGGGAATTCTTGTAATGTCCAATGAAACAACTGGTTCACATGCCCTTTTTCCTTTGGCTTTTCTACCCCCTTCCTCCCAAAGGGTATTGGCTTCTCAAAATGTTCGCTTTATGCAAGGTTTTGTTTCATCCATTCAGTGGTGTTTTGCTGTTTCTATGACCCTTATAACCCTAAATGATCAAGAATTACCTTTCCAATCAATTTTATCACATGACAGATCGTTATTTATTGTAAATTTGATATTTTATTAATATGTAGCAAAAGACAGATTAGTATTTATGGTTATTTGGATATTTTATTACCTCCTAATCTCTTAAAGCTCGAAATACTTTAGAGTTACCTTTCCAATCAATTATATCATATTGATTGATTCTACATCTTCTAGAATTCCTTGACATGTAATCACCAAGCAGTCATGAAATCGTGTATTCCTTCACGTACTCCATTTCCAATCTCCACACAAGGAAACATCATCCGACAGTAACTATCGCTATTTCTTTAGTCAAAAAAGAAGTCATTGTTGATATTATAGCCATATTTCATACACTGGATTTTGAATTTTTGCTTACCTATCATATTTATCTTAGTTCTTTTACTGTATTCTGTCAAACTTGTAATCCAAGAACTGTTTTTGTTTTTGGTACATGTCTAAAATTGAGGTGTTCTGAAATGAATGTCAGGACTCATTGAAAGCACTGAGAGATAAGCAACAACGAACTGTCTATCGCTTGACATTGGTAAAAGGATGGAATACAGAAGATATAGATGCTTATTCAAGTCTATTTGATGTTGGAAATCCTGATTTTATTGAAATCAAAGGGGTGACATACTGTGGATCGTAAGATTCTCTCCCATACTATTGTTCCTTCTGACTTTTTGTTCATTGATTTCACAACAAGGAGAACTCTGTTACAGGTCAGCCACTTCAAAGCTAACAATGGAAAATGTTCCCTGGCATCATGATGTAAAAGAGTTTTCAGAAGCCTTGGCTCGAAAGAGCAATGGGGCATATGAGGTTGCTTGTGAGCATGCCCACTCGTGTTGTGTGCTTTTGGCTAAAGTTGACAAGTTTAAAGTCAATGGCCAGTGGCATACATGGATAGACTATGAAAAGTTCCACAACCTGGTTTGTAATTCAACTTCTATTTCTACATGCCATGCCATTGTAGATTTTGTTTTTTGCCTTTAATTGGTGAATTTTGTCCTTTGGAAACTGAAGGTATCATCTGGAGAACATTTTACCAGTAAGGATTATATGGCTCCTACACCATCCTGGGCTGTCTATGGAGCCGAGGAAGGTGGTTTTGATCCACAGCAATCTCGCTATAGAAAAGAACGGCATCACAAATCAGCACGCTGAAGAGGTGTGTTTTGAATTTATTATGGTTATTGGTTGATGACTCTTATTTCTACAAAGGGATTGACTAACTCATGTTGGAAGAATTAGTTACATGTCTGTGTATGCTCAACTCTATCTTCTCGTCTTTCAAAGGTTTTTCGTAACAACTGCTGCATAAACTATCGCAATCATTGGTTTGGTTTCCTTGTCTTAACAGAAGACCTCGTTCTGTAAATGAGGCCCGTGCAAGACTGCTTCTACGGGGTGATGATTTTGCTCAGAATTTGACCTTAAAGGGCTGTTTTCTGAGTGTCAGGCAAACACAGAAGAATTCTGAACCCAGTGCTGAGCAAGACTAAATTGGCATGTATTAAGCTGTCTATTAATCTTTTACATCAAAAGCCCAAGGACTCTACATATTGGTAAGAATTTCACGAGATGTGTTATCTTTTCGTGCCATTATATAATTCATTGGGAATATTAGTGCCGTTTTTGCTGTTAACCAGTTTATTTCTCTTCCAAAATCATGGGTCTAATTCATTTTTAGATAGGTTCAATGAGAAATTGAAAAAATTGCTCATTATATGATTGATCATATAGTTGTAATTATGCAATTTGTTTTGTACCTATACCCTTCACCGGAGTTTTTTCTTTTTTATTTATTTAAAAATGGAGTAACGGATAGAATTTCGATATAGGAGAATGTATCAAATATGTATGTATAGTGGCTGCTTCTATTTATGTTGGATACTCTCTCTCTCTCTCTCTCTCTCTCTCTCAAGTCATTTATTCCTCATACATAGTAAAATAAAATTGAGAACCATAATCAAAATGATCGAGAAAATGTATAAATAATACACCATATCTTTAGGTGAGATTTATCACCTATTTAACTACTCAAAACTAATATGATCAAGGGCTTTGGATCATTCATTAATTTGAAACCAAGAAAAATAAAAATTGGATTCAATTGGATAATTTTTAGTAGAACATATGTATTAGGGTAATTCTGTACATAGTTTCTGTTCTACCTTTTATCGCTTACATATTTATTTTAATAAAATAAATTATTTAAAATCTTTATTTTAATACTCATATATTGTATATACGTCCGTCTCTCTCTCTCTCACATGCGCTTTGAGCAGTTCAAATTTCTTATCGTATTTTTTCGTATTTCACTATTAAATTTATAATTTTAATAATATTTATTATCGCATAAAAATAATCATAACATAAATAATTATAGTTAATATTTATCAATAAAAAATTAATTATAAAATTATAAAATATAATTATGAAATAATCAATCATAATAGGGAGTTTCTATTTGTACTATTAAAATTACTCTTTGCACTTCACTTATTTCATGCACTGCTATTTTTTACTCTTTACACCACGCACATTTACATTAATGCCATTCAATCTAAAAAAACATATTCGGAAACACAATTTGAACACGTCCAATTTGTTCGAAAATATTAATTCTAACGACACTTGCTTTGAAAATTATAGAGTGGATTCAAAAATTGAAGTTCGAACTGTGTTCGAACTTCGATTTTGGAACACACCTCTAAAAAAATAAAAAAAAAACATGTTAGAAAAAATAATTTCGATCAAGTTCAAGTTGTTCGACAATATTAATTCGAACGAACTCCTATACTTAGAAAAATATGAAGATAGTTCGAAAATTGAAGTTCATTGTGTTCTAACTTCGACATTCGAACACAGTAGATGTGTTCAGACTTAATTTTATTAAAGGGTATTTAAGTAATTTCAAATTATTTTATTTTTTATTTTTTGCTTTTATGGTGCAAAGAGTAAAATTAATGGTGCAAATAGAATCTTCTATCATAATAATGAATTATTAGTTGAAAATTTAAAATTAAATACTAAAAAATAATTATGAACCCTACAGGTGGGAGTTTCTAAATTATTTTCAAGATGGAAATGTCAATGGAACATTGATTATCGATTGATCTATTGGAGAGGGAGAGATGATAACGTCTAGAGTTTAAGAGGAAAAGAGATCGATGCTTAATTTTAGAGGAAATTATGCGGTATGTAAATTTATAATGACATCGTTGGCGATAGGTGTTTGGTAGCTAGAGAGACCGGAGGAGGGAGAAGGTGTGTGTGCGTGTGTGTGAGAGAGAGAGAGAGAGAGAAGGCTATGCTATAATGCTATATCATATATGTTGATTTGTGGGGAAGATGGAGGCTCGCAGTTATGAATTGTAAAGGTGAATGAGATATTCTGAATAATTTATTATTTATTTAGTGTAATTATTATGAGGTGTACTTGGGTGCGCCATGTACCAATTACTTCTATCAACGGACCGGATTGGCCCCAAATCTAGCTTAATCCGAAAAAAATGTCTACGCTGATGTCATCAAATTTGTCAAAAATACTAAATTAAATGTCTTTTCATGATCTTTCACTCAAGCTATTCCATGGGCATGTTTGGATGAAGAAATATGGACATAAAATACAAAAAATCATGGCAGTTTTCAGTGCATGTGGTGCACATAAGCCTTATTTCAGACGGGTGGGTCAAATTCGCCGGGTCAATCCGTAAAAAAAATCCGGCAAAATCAGTATCAACAGTAACATTAAAACGTATCACTCAAAATTCGAAAAGTATCACTTGTATCATTAAAAAGTAAGGTCTCTGCTACTTATTTTTGGAATATTTTTAAGTGTTTTTTTTGTGTGTTTTAGAGTTTTTTTGGGGTGCTTTTAGGGGTTTATTTTGTATTTTTAGAGGGGTGTTTTTAGGGTTTTATTTTGTGTTTTTTAGGGTTTTTTTAGGAGTGTTTTTAGGATTTTATTTTGGTTTTTTAGGATAAATTAATTTCATTTTAGGGTATAAATTTATATTTATTTCAAACAAATTATATCAATTCGATCAATTTTAGAGTTCACTAATTTTTTTTTATTGTATAAATTTTGTTAGGAAAAAAATTACAGAAAATCGAAAAAAATAAAATAAAAAAATCACCAAAAAAAAACTGACAGACGCGTAGGGTCCACGCGCCTGTCTGATGGGTGCCGCATGAGGCGCCTCATGCACCGAAAACCACCTCATATACATATACATATATATAAAAAAACTAATTTAACTTTGTATTAAAAAAAAAATCCTCCCCTCTACCTCAAAAAAAGTTTTACTTCGAACTACAATGGCACGTTCACAAACCATTTTTCGAACAAACTGGATTTGCAGTTCGAAAAATGAAATTTTCAATATCCTTAAGTTTGAAAATGATTTTTCGAAAATCCGAGACATCTTTGAAAATGATTTTTCGTAAATGAGTTCATTGTTCGAAAAATTCAATTCACGCATATGTTTGTATATGTATTTTTGTGTTTATTTTTTTAATTTGTCGTGTTTATTTGTTTGTATATGATTTTTATGGTGTAGGAAAGCAACTTAAAAGGTAACCCCGTAAGTCAAAATTATTATTTTTATTTGTGGTGCAAATAGTAAATTTCATAGTGCAAATATTAGCTCCCTAAAATCTTATATTGCACTATTAGTGTGACATCTCCATGTTACACAATTACATTTATAATTTAAAAATAAAAATTATTTAATTTTATAATTGTCAATTAGGGTATATAATTATTTTGTATGTTTAGTTGTCATTGTTTGAAATAATAATGCATTACTATAGCTGATTTTTCATAATTAGAATAATATTATTTTTGTTAATAAATGTTGATTATGATTTAATATGTTATAATTTATTTTCATTTTCACAAAAACTATCATTCAATAGTGTAACACGAAAATATCACACCACTAATGCAATAGACGATTTCATCCTCTTTTTTGTGCTTTGAGTTTGGATCCACGTATGTAGATCCATCTCATAGGACGATCTCAGGTAGAACCACCAACACTTTGGATACATTGTTAATAATCAGGTAAAAGAGAAGACTTAACCAAAAGCTGTATGAACTCATGAATGAAGAAGATGCACAAATTATTGCTATACAAATTTCCTTTCACCTGCTAGTAATGCCATCGTCACTCTAGAACTTGGTATACAATCTCAGAAGAGATATGTTTCGTCTATTTTGAATCCAAAGAAGGAATACAATGAGAGGGAAGACTCACAATCGCGTTTGATTCAAAATTGTCGGGGGCAGTCAGGAGATGCACTTGTCATCGTGTAACCGGGCAAATGACTGACTGTCAATAAGATCTTCAAGAAGAAGTAGTGCACAAGGACTCTTATGATGTACAATGCGCGTGCAACAAGTGGTATCAGGGCCGCCACGTTGTCTTTTGGGCGGAGAGGATGCCCTCCCGGTCTTGTGCAAAACTCATCCGGATCTCCCAGTGCAGGCTTCTTAGAATTTGTTCGAGAGGGTTAAGAATCTCTACTTTGTCGCGGATAATTGCCCAACCACCAGGCCGTAGAAGCCGGTCCATCTCAACAACAATTACTATGGCCTGCTTACATCTGCAGACAAATAAAGTAAGAAATAGCAGGATAAGAGGAAAAGAGATTTCAAATTTTGCTGAACCATGGAAAAGAATGGGACAGCAAAGAAAGTGCAAATATCCATTTGCATAATGAAAAGATGACTAAATGAAATTGGAAACGATCAAATTAATCATCCTATAATAAGTAAGACAAATGTAGCTTGAATATTTGATGTTAGTATATAGATAATAGTTCAAATTATGCAGAAGTAATTCACTAACTATCCTTGCAGTTCGGCTTATTTGATGAAATCACCCCCATGTGAAATTACTAATAAACCCTTTTCCGTGCTACAACTGTCCATTGAAGGTTTGTAAGTACTAAATATTGCACCTATCATCTATCACGTTTACAGAACTGACGGTATGCTACCAAAAGAAGTTGGGAAACCTTTCTTGATGATGATATGTAGCACATGCAATTTTCGAGATAAAATTAAATGTGAATGTGAGGGATGAATTTTGTAGAAGGTTAAACTTCAAGGTAGTTCTGTAATTAACACTTAAATATATAAATTTTCTTGCCAAAAATATTGGCAACAGCGTACATAACTAGATAAGAAGCCAGTAAAACGCTTCATTCAAGGACAAGGACATACTTTTTTTTTTCCATAGTAGCACAACATCAACAAAAATGCCAAGTAGGTAGCAAATAGGAAGACCAATGAGGAGAAAGATTTGTCCCAAACCTGTTTTTAAGCCTTGAGAAGAGATGATCAGCATGCAGGAGGTCATAAGATCTAGGATAAGAACCAAAAGATTCACACCAATCGTGGTAAACACCAAAAAGCCCGCGTTCAAAAATTATGGGAAGTGTGTCTGGTGCATGTACAGGAACCACATTCATAACCCAAACATTCTGGTCTGAAAGTGCAGCTGCAAATCTGTAAAGAATAAAACCAGTAGTGGTTAAATCGGGATAATTACTTATTATCATCATCTCAAGTATGTGAGGATGATGGGACAGACACAAGGAGTGTACACCAATTCATTGTATAGCTTTCCTCTCTTTGATTTATTCAGAACCCAACTGATATTCATTCCTTTTGTTCTTGTTCTAAATTTTCCTTTACACTGGTATTCAGTGTGTTTTGGTGGTGAGGAAAGGGGGAGTTGGGTTCAGGAGAGTGCTGATCTCAAAGGCAGATAGAGTTATAGGATTATATAATCATTCTAGTAGCTTACCCTCCACTTATGGCTTTCATGTCCATGACGTTTCTGATGGTTGACCAATCAATATCCATACCTACTAGATAAGACTTGTTCACAATAGATTTCCAGTGCTCGCTATCAGCAATTAACTTCTCTCTATTGTTCATCCATTCAGGAAATGTGTGAAGCCTCTTTGGCCATTCCGCTGGCCACTCAGTCCCACGTTGTTCAATGGCTTCAGGAACGGTGTGCAGGCAAGTTTTTAATGGAGCATACCTGTAACCAGTAACATTCTCACAATCACAAAAGTAGAAGCAGACAGATCAACTTCCTCTGCACCAATGTCTAATGACGGAACGCGGGGATTTTTTCAACTTAATGCAACAGTTCAAATACAAGTAAAGGTGTATAGCACCAACTATGGTTTCATCCACCAGTATGGCATTTTCAGTGACTAAAATCCGACATAGTAGATAAATGTGGTTTCTTCTCTTAGCAATAGAGAGACAAGCTTAGTTTAGTGAAACTCTAGGTTACTGAATGGACTCAGACTCATAACTTGAAAAATCAGACATGTTATCACACTGCCTGAGACGTGAGATCACTGGACATATTTCATTCTCTGCGACTATCAAATTAGATTCCTTAGTGTCAATGTGTAGATAGAGTTACTAACTTCCTAGTACAGTCAGTATATATTCATCTCTTTCCTGATTGCTTTACAATAGTAACAACCAAACTCTAAGACTAGCACTTCTCCAAAGGCAGATTGAATGCTAGTCAAACACTTTTTTACACACAGCTTCATCAACTCTGAAGCTTTGAAACCAGAAACATAAACAGCAATCAACTGAGCTACAGCGGTGTATTAGGGGAAGTTTCATATCATGGAGATTAGAACATAAGTTCAATTACTGCTCATACTTCTGACAAACTAGAGAATAAGAAGGGTAAAGGTAAACTATCATTTATATCCCAAACTAACACTTTTGTTAATTAAATACCCAAACTATTTAAAAATTAATCAAATCTAACATCTGATACATTTTCTAGCACCTAAAAAATGTTTGGGCTAGGTCTTTGTTGATATGGACTTTTATTAAAACTAGCTGATTTAGAATATTTCACATCGTCAACAAGTCAACTCATTTTTTTCATTTTGACGATGCGGAATATATGAGACCACTTATTTTCGTTAAAACTAAAAATCAACATCATCAAAGACCTAATTATTTTTCAGGTGCCAAAAATATATATGATGTTTTGATTAGTTTTTAAATAGTTCAGACAATTTAATTGACAAAAGTTCACTCAAAAAAAAATTGACAAAAGTGAGTTTACCCTAATAAGAATAAACTACACAAGACCAAAAGCATGGTGCCTCTTGGTTGAACTAGTGTCATCCACTCCATCAATTGACGTGACCAGAATGTACATTCCTTTTAAATTGCACATGCATAGTTTACAATTATAGAGAAATTTAAGAACTTTTTCTTCTGCGTCTGCACATGAAGAAGGAAAAATAAAATACATCGGAGTTGACTGATTTCCTTGTTTTCTTGCTTTTTTTGCATAATTTGAGGTGTGTTTAGGATGTTAGTACTTAGTAGAGATTGATATGTCATGATTAAGTCTTGGTGTTAGACAATATTGGTTCCATGGACTATATAAATATATGCAGTGGCTTAAAAAGGAAAGCAGGCAATATCTATCAAAGTGATTCAGAAAAGGAAAAACTTAGACAAATTGAACAAGCTCAATTGCATAGATGAATTGCTTATAACTTTACAAAAAGGAAAAAGTATCAAGCAAACTGGTTGTTTTAATCTATCACTCTATTCCTGATGACATAAATCTTTCAGCCAAAAGAGAACTTCTGAACTTTAACAACAACAATCTGATGGCATGTATTGCTCATGCCATAGAGTATTTCCTCATCCAAAATACAAGAGAAAAGAAGAAAGTCATGGATGAGATAAAGATAGTTCACAATTTGCACGAAAGGACCGAAATGATGAAACAATGGAAGGTACACTTAGAATCGGTGCTTCACAACCCCATATATAGCCATACTTTGGACCTTTAGAGATCTTTGGTTTTGTGAGAGTGAAGCTGCCTGATTTTTCTCATGGTCCTTCCATGTTTCAGGTTTTCCAATTAAAATTAGTACACATCTGAAATCATCAACTATATATCGAGCTACACCTGAGAAAACTGGCCACATTTGCATTTAAATGGAACAAAAGACCTCCTGATGACATTAATAGGACCAAAAATTCTAATTTAAGTTTCTTGCTTACAGCCTTGAGGGGAAGACTGTTTCAGATGGGAATTTTTGATAGAGGAATATAAGAACTTTCCTTTTGTCTCTAAATGTGGAGGAAAGAACTATCTGCATTTGACTGTTCCCCTGTTTTGTTGCTAATGCTATTGCATAATTTTAGGCATGATCAGGATATTAATAGAGACTGAAATGCCATGATTGAGTCTTGATGTTGGGCAATATTGATGCCCTAGATTATATAAATACACACAGTGGCTTAGAGGATATGCAGGCAAGATTTATCCTAGTGATTTGGCTTTACCAGGGCAGATCGATTAGAAAATCGTGATGATGGAATTATATCCCAGTTCTGTCTTTTATTTTTGTTCTGTGTTAATCCTTAAGTAAAATACTTCCCATTAATCTTTCTTTTTTTTTTTTAAATCACAAAAGTTGCTCTTATCTCTATCATACAGAAAGTGACATAATAATTTTTCAAATCAACCACCAGAGAATGTTGATTTCTGCTGAAATGTGAACGATGTGCGAACTAAGGAAGATCATATGTCTCACCAGGCAAGATCTGGGTTCTCATTTTCCTTGCAAAGAGGTGGAACTTTTTTCCGTCTCAATCCATATATGTCATTTGTCTCTGGCTTTTGATATACCTTCATGCCTATGTCACTGACCTCGTCAGTTTTATCAGCCAGGATGTTCCAACAAATCGATGCTGTCAATGTGGACAAAGCTGGAAAAAGAAAAGAAAACATAATATGTCACATCCTTATGCGGTCAGAGAGCAGCATGGACAAACTGATAGATATTGATAAGCTGACAGTTACATTGGAATGTGGAACTAAAAGGTTCCATAAACAAGATTTCCTAATAGGAGGGAGAGGGATATTTCCTAGTTATAAACTTATAATTACAAGGGTAAATAAATTCCTGCAGATAAATACACAGAAGTCAAGAAGGTAATATAATAGGCACAAAGAAAGTTAACATGCATAGCTAGCTAATGCAATCAAAATATAACGAAAAACATTTCACAAATTTCAAACCCTAGGTTCTGGAGCTTGTGGAAATTAAGAGAACAAACCTTCTTCAGCTTCAACACTGTTATGCTTAGTTGACAAAATGAAATAACCTCCAGGCCTTAATATCCTATTCATCTCCAAGATAAGCTTAGCACCTGAGATTAAATTAGATGAATGTCTTCCTGATTCTACACAAAATGGTGAAAAGGAAAAAACTTAGATGAATAAGAAGCTGAGAATGGCAGCACAGACCATTTAATTGCCAAGAGATGCTGCATTCACCACAATGAATTGCGTCAAAGACTCCACTAGGAAACGGAAGTCTCCGAGTTGCAAAAGGGCTAACTACAGCAGGAAAACCACGCTCAAGAGCAACTTGTGCTAGGTCCACTAGGTCATCTTTCAAGCCAAGTGTAAGAGTCAAGACATCCTTCTCAAGTAGAGAAGCCGTAAAGCTGGAATCTTTACATCCCATATCTAGAACAATGCGAATGTTTTTCCCCCATTCAATGTCTGGCACCATCTAAATCCACCAAATTCCGCAAATATAACAAATTGAAGGGTCCATGTTTAAAGGATGAAAGTATATCTGGTGTCTTACTGTCATACCAATTATACAAACAAGTATGCAAACAATGGACTTAACTGACAAATCTGAAGACTATCTCTACACAAGTAGGAGAGCTTAGATAAGTTAAAATTCTTTTGTATCAATTTATGCCACTCAGTGGAATAACTAAGCTGAAAAGTATATTTTTTAGCCTGGAGACAAAAACTATACACACAGTACCGTGTTTTACATATTTTTGAGTTGAAAAGTTATCATACTACGTGAAATAGTAAGTACAACTCACCTCTTCTACGGATTCTAGATAATGCTGAATTCCACCCCTGAATACAGACTGATTCTGGGGGAAAGTGAGATATTCTCCGGATTCTACCAACCAATCTTGTGTCTTAATATATGCAGCTAATTTTGGATGTTCCACATTTTTATACAATATCTGCAAGAAACTTATAGTTAGCAACATTTGATGTCTACAAAAATCAATATCTAAGTTACAAACTATGCAAGTATACCTTCACTTTGCTTTCAGGCCATTGAACCGGAGTCTCATAACCATCATGAGGAAGGGGCACAAGACACATAACAGCTGATCTAGGGCAACTCCTCTCTTGATGCCTATAACTCTTCAACCTTCCCGTGGCACTTTCAATGTCGATACAAGGAATGTAGTTGTGCTTGCTTCTTGTGTTGCATAACTTCCAAGTATACCGTTTCTTAGGATCAAATACTGAACCCAGTGCCTTCTTATTCGCCTTCCGTGAACCTCCATTGTCTTCCTCAGAACCTTCCTGATCCACCTCCTCTGCATTGATAAAATTAGCATCTTCCTCCACAGAATCATCTGAATTGCCATCACCATCTGCATTGTTACCTTCTTTATCATTTCCTTCAGCTTCATCATCATTCTTTTCTCTAATCACCTCCTCCTCTTCCACCTCAGATCCTTCATCTTCTTGCTTCTTGTTTTCACCATCCCTTTTGGACAGCTTCGAATTCCCATCACCGACATCTCCTCCACCTTTAGCCTCTACCTTTTCCGGCTTCTTTTCAGATTTCAATGGCACAGAACCATTAATGATTTTCTTGTCTTTATCACCCAATCCAGACTTAAATCTCTGCTTATCGCTTTCTTTTTCTTTTTTGGGTACAATCTTTTCAGGATGAATTCCGAAATCACTCATCTTCCCATTTGATGCAGCAGATACCGGCTCAGCAATATCATCAAAAGTTTCCCTTTGAGAAGTCACTGAAAAATTCGAAAACACAGACCATACAATCACAAAACAGAGGCCTAATATTACAGTTGCGGATAGCTTCACACAGAACCCATATGACTGATAAGAGCGCTTTACTTGGCGCCCAAATCTTGCTATAGCCATCTCTCTCCACAAATTTTCCTTCCAAGATTTCAACTTTAAATGAAAGTGCTAAACTGTAGGAATGATAGGAGAGAAGCAGAATGGATACCAATATGTGGAAGTTTTAACTGAAGAGTAGAAGTGAAGGAAGATCCAGAAACATAATTTTGAACTTAAAAGCACCCAACAAAATAAAAATAAGAATTTATAGTATAAAATTGACATTAAACCAACATAACCCTCCAAAGAAAGGGGAATTTTCAATCAACCCATGCTTCAAAAATATGTTCTTTACTGAGGGTTATGCTGTAAATAACAGCCCACTTTACCTAATCTGGATTTTTTTTTTAAAATAGTGAATATTTTATCCATTCTCATCAAGAATTTGAACTGGGGCTTTATTTACTTCTTGAAAAAAGGAGAGCAAGAAATATTTAAATCTTGGTAGCTGCAGAAGGTGTTTTATAATACTCTATCTCAAAAAAGAAGGTGTTTATTAATGTTGAAACTCAACAGTCAACAGAAATCAAATAATCAAAATGTGGGGCGAGGTATTTGCAGTTGATTACGAGCAACAGACATGTATGTCTGAGTCCAAGACATGTGAATAATTTTGGCATTTCTCAATATTTGTTGAACAAAAGTTTCAACTTGTGTGGAAATACTTGTTTTAAATACTTTCTCAATCCCAAATACGAAAACAATTTTAGGTTTTCAAATTAATTTAGAATGTTGTTGGAATTACAAACTATAGAAATAAATTTTAGAAAACTACTTTTATTTAATCAGAATGGGTATAACATAAAGAATAAAGATAAAGTGTAAAATGTTTGATAGTTTAAATTTTCAAGATTACGTAAGACTGGATTTCAATGCAATGACAGAATGACCCGAAATTAAATGTTCTCGATTAGAAATTATTTGAAGTCTACAAAATCCTTTTTTTTTTTTTTTTTTTTTAAGTCTACAAAATCTTGAAATCTAGAGAAGTATGACAATTTTGTCTACTTAATAATTTTGGCATTTCTCAATAGTAAGTAAACTATATTTATGATGGTTATATATATACTCCCACAATTTCATTAAAATTGTTATTTTAACTTTTTTATTTTGTATCAAAATATTTGTTGTTTTATATATTTGCATATCTCTCTCAATTTTAATCATATCCCAAATCCAATTTTAGAAAAATTTATGTGAATAAATTTTATGTCATATATGAGAGATTGATATATTAATCAACAAAATTAAATGGTAATTCTAGATAAAAAAAAAAAAAACTAAAATAACAATCAAAACGAAACGGTATATTTTTAGAGATTTGAAACCTAAGTTTCTGAGTAGATAATTTAGTGTATTTTTTTACTCCAATCTGATTTCAGATAGCGGGTAATTAATGCTTAAAGTTGATTGCTTGAATGTTGAAAATTAAGACGATAGTTTGGTTTTATTTTGAGTTTCAATTTTTTATATTTTCAATTCTATAAGGTGTATTGATTTATGCAAAAAGATAATGGTTTTGTGAAGTTTAAATTTCTTGTTGTATTTTTTCATGTTTCACTCCATGTTTTACTGTCAAATAATTTTAATAATATTTATTATAAAATAAAAATTAATTATACCATAAATAATCATAGTCAACATTTATCAATAAAAAAATAAATTGAAAAATTAAAAATTTTAATTTTAATTTTAAAATAACAACCAGAATAATAAATTATTAATTAAAAACTGAAAATTAAATACTAAAAAATAATTATAAACCCTAATGGGATGTGGTGAATCCTAAAAAAATAGTCGTAAAATTAAAGTAAATCACAAAAAAATAAATTTGAAGAAGAGATATGAGAAAAACTCATAATTTGAAAATGCAACACATAATGTAACAAAGAGAGTGCAATAGAAAATCTCGTGCGGATTTCGTGTAACACAGAGAGTGCAATGAGTGCAATAGAAACCTCATTTAGGCTCAAATAAATTTGTGAGCCTCGAAAGATAAATAAAATCTAAAGTCAACTCAATAATGAATGAATCAAGCTTGAGCTTGTCGATACTTGACTCGATTACATGCTTATGTTGTTGTGCACCATAATAAAGCACAATCATTGCCCATTGTCCTCCCTTATTGTGTGAAAACAAAACATTAAGACTACCATTATCAGCAACCGGGCAAACACCCCAATCGGGCAACAACCCTTAATATTTAATTAATTTCTCTCTCTTCCACATCATCATTATTTTATCCAATCCAACACATACAATTTGATAGTTTATCAACAACCATCCCAAACACCCAACTACAACATTATATATTATTTTTTCTTTTCTTTTATTAATAAATATAATATAATTAATACAAATTCAAATAAATAATAATTACTATTAAAAATTGTAATAACATAAAATAACAAACTTTTATCAAATAGACAATATGATAAAATACAAAATAAACAAAACAAGAACATAAATAATCTTGGGAGTGATTTTGATACTGAGAATCGTAATAAAAATTATTTCCTCGATCCATAGGGAGATACAGAGAAAAATACTAAACGTTATAAATTGAGATATTGAGAAATTTGTGAGGTGTGGAAATTTAGTAAAAATGGTCTCTATTTATAGAGAATGAAAAATATGAATTTTGATATTTTTTTTATTTAAAAAAAATTATTAAAAAAATATATGCATTATATCTAAATATCCAAATAAAATAGAGATAAGTGTCCAAATAAAATTTATATATTCAATAAATTTTAAATATAATGAATATATTTATTTTAATAATACATAAAAAAGTTACAAAATATAAAAAAAATAATAAAAATAATAGGAGAGGAGAGAGAGACCAGCGTTTGGCTGGCCTCCCTCGGTCGAACCCTTCAAAGCAACCTCTTCAATTTTATTTTTTTTATTTGCTGACATGGCGGCTGAACGTTTGGCCCTCCAAGAACCGATAAACATGGTCTAATAAAGGGGGTGGTCTCTTGTGAGACGGTCTAACGAGTTGCTTCTGTTAGACGGATCCTAACCCGACCTGTCAATAAATGTGTCACCTGATAATAAGCAAGGTATCACCAACTATGAAGTGAAGTATTAATCGATATGAAGCAGTATAAATTAACATATTAAACATTAATTATATATTTAATAAAACTATAATAAGGACTTAATTAAATTTATATTTTTAATATATGAGAATTATTTATTACAAAGTTCATAAATGTTCATGAATAAAAACTAAAAAAAAATACAATCACAATGAATTATTGAAGTAAAAAAACAAATAAGTGTCATCCGATATTAAGCGAGGTATCACCAATTATAAAGTGAAGTGTCATTCGATATGAAGTGAAGTATCACCAGATATGAAAAAAATAAAGAAGTGTCACCCGATATTAAACAAGATATCACCAGATATGAAACGATGTATCACCAATTATGAAGTGAAGTATCACCCGATATGAATTAGACATTAATTATATATTTAATAAAACTATAATAAAAATTTAAATATTAATTTTATATTTTTAATATAAGAAACTTATTTATTACAAAGTTTATAAATGTTCATGAATAAAAACTAAAAAAAATTATCACATTGATTTATTGAAGCAAAAAAGAAAAGAAAAAAAGAAGTGTCACCCGAATAGCAAAAGGTATCACCAAATATGAAGCGAGGCATCATCAACTATGAAATGAAGTGTCAGCCGATATAAAGCAGTATAAATTAACAAATTAAACATTAATTATATATTTAATAAAATTATAATAATGACTTAAATATTAAATTTATATTTTTAATATACGATAATTATTTATTACAAAGTTCATAAATGTTCATGAATAAAGACTAAAAAAACAATCACATTGGATTATTGAAGCAAAAAAAAAGTGTCACCCGATATTAAGTGATGTATCACCAATTATAAAGTGAAGTGTCATTTGATATGAATTATGAAGTGAAGTATCACCAGATATAAAATTAATTGGATAGGGTCGGGTCAGGTTATAAGATCCGTCTAATGGTTTATGACCCGTTAGACGGTCTAACATAAGTCTTTGTCTTAATAAAGTACTTAGTCTCACTTTTTACTTTTCAATGTGTAATATGACTTCAAAATATGAAATATAATAAAATTATGACAAAAACTTGTATGAGACCATCTAACGGGTCTCTTACGTTAGACGGATCTCCCTGACCCGACCCGACATATATATTAAAAAAAAACGGATTCTCTCGGCTTCAACCCGCCGATTCACCCATCTCCCGTTTCTCTGCTCGCCACATCTCCCTCTCTCCCGCGATTCTCTCCTCCTCATCAACCACCGGTGATTGTCCCGGCGTAATCGCACTCCTTCATATTAGTCACAACCGCACCGTTCACAACCGTCACCATCCTCGCTCTTCGGCACCATTCCAGGCAACTATTGGTGAAATTTTTCGAGCACCATTAACGTCAGCAAATTTTCAATTACCTCTGTTCCAGTCACAACCTAAATCGGTTCTACGAGTTCAAAATCTCCGGCGCCGACTTCGAGTCCATTCTGTAAGTTTATTTAGGGTTTTTGTACTTTTAGGGATTTGATTTTTTTTTCCTTCAATTAGAAGTTCGTTGAAGTTTAATTAGTTGGTAGAGATATGTTGTGAGTTCAGACTTGTAATTTACGGATTTGATTTTAGTAATTTGTAATACATTATTTTAGTTGTTCAGATTAGGCGTTTTAGTTGAGTTTTTTCTCTGTTTCTTTTTTATGTGTGCTATTGCTACTATTATATGTAAATCTTTAAGTGTTTCTCTTTGTGTTGATTTTGTATTGTAGTCATTGAAATTCTGGACACGCTTGTTTTAATTTGTTACAGTGTTGTGGTTGTTGTTCCTTTGTGTTATCTATTTTGGGTTGTTCGTTATTCTTATAAAAGAAAAAATCGAGGATATTCCAACTTTAATAATTAGGTGCAGTAAAAATCGGGGATATTCCAACTTTAATAACTAGGTGCAGTCTTTTCAGATTGCATTTAGGTGGAGAAACAAGACATATTTTAGAGTAAATGAGTCATGTGCCCTGTGTTGGTGTTGGCACTGTTGTTCGAGATTTATGGTCATTTGATTGTTGTTGATGCTTATCTGCTTACATACTGGTACAGTTCGTGGTGTTGAGCTTTCTTCACGTGTCATGTGGAATTATTTCTGTTGTGAAGAGAACTTTGACGACCCCATGTTGTTTTATTCTAAATTTCTATAATTCAATGCTTGTTGTTTAAGCCTTAATGAACTTTGATTTCAATAGTGCTATTATTGACTCTGGTATGATAGCGCTATTATTGACTCTTATATGATGCTTTTATTCTATGCTTTGTAGTTGGATTTTTTGGTGATGGAACGAATTAAGAAGAGGTTGCAGCGACCTAGTAAGTTTGTACTTCAGGAGAAGAAAGATGATGGTACAAGGTAAGAATTTTGGTATTTTCATATTATGATTTTGTATATATTTGTGTTACAAACTATGTATGTTAGTAGTGTTAATTGTGTCTTAATCTTGTCATTTTCATCGCAGTGAGATTACAGAAATAAATGTTGATGTTCCAAGGATATCTAAGAGGTCTAAACAATCTGTTAAGGAAGTCAAGGACAAAGATGTTGTAGTCAGGTAGTATATATATGCAGTCAACATTTTTTGATACTTGACAGGTTCTTAGTGATACTTTTATGGTAGTTAGACATACTTACATAAATTTGTGATACTTATTCTTATTTAGTGATACTTTATATTTATTTAGTGATACTTTGACATTCTTTAGTGATACTGTATTTTTGAAATATTGATACTTGACAGGCTTTTAGTGATACTTTTATTTTAGTTAGAGATACTTACATCAGTTTGTGATACTTATTCTTATTTAGTGATACTTTATGTTTATTTAGTGATACTTTTACATTCTTTAGTGATACTTTTGCATTCTTTAGTGATACTGTATTTTTGAAATATTGATACTTGACAGGTTTTTAGTGATACTTTTTTTTTAGTTAGAGATACTTACATCAGTTTGTGATACTTATCATTATTTAGTGATACTTTATGTTTATTTAGTGATACTTTATGTTTGAAATATTGATACTTGATAGGTTCTTAGTGATACTTTTATTTTAGTTAGGTATACTTTTATGTTAGTCAGAGATACTTACATCAGTTTTAATTTATTTTTCATATTGCAGTGAATATGATGATGAGGAATGTGATGAGAGTGGTGATAACAATGCTGAAGATTCTTCCTCTGAACATCAAGTCAAACATGAATCTAAGAGAACAAAGAGGACAAAAAGATCTGGTGAAGTGCAAAAAAAAAAAAATAGTCATTACTATTCAGAAGAAACTAATAAAAAAGACTGATGAGGAAAATGAAGAGTGTGATGGTAGGTAATTCATTTTTATTAGTATTGATACGCTACAGCCAGAAAATTTGTAATTACTAATGTCTTATATTTTTCATTGCAGTGGTAGGACTTTTTTGACCGAGTGTAGGCCTGCTGGGCTATCTTCACTTGCTCTAAAACTGAATGATTATCAAAGAAAGGCTGTAGAGGAGATTGGATTTTCTGGTATGCTACAATTGAGAGGTTTTGGGAGGATGTCTTGGCAGAGGATATCGTGGTTTGTGGAGAACTTCAATGGAGCAAGTCGTGTTTTGTCATTTGAAGGTAATAGAAACTTAGTTATTACCTCAGATGACATTCACGATTTATTTATGCTGCCTAGAAATGAGGGGGTTCCTGTATTGAGGAACGATGATGGGACTAAGGATTTTCTTACTGATTTTAAGAACAGAAATAGAATCGGGGATAACTTGCCTGTGTCTTCTGTGCAAAAGATGTTACTTAAGATGAGAGATGGGGGGATGATTTTAAGAGATTGTTTGTTTTGTACTGTTTGTCAACTTTTCTTGCTCCTACTGCCAATCAATTAGTTGACTTGAATGTGATGAGATCCCTAATGTCTGTTGAGAGGATCTCTTCATTTGACTGGTGTGGGTATGTGTTGGAAAAAATGTGCTATGTGATTTGTATGTTTCATAGTTCTAGGACTCTTAGGCACTTGAATTGTTGCCTTCTTGTGCTGCCACTATTTTACTTTCATAGATTTAAATGGCAAGGTCGTGTGTCACCTACGACACTCCCTCTGATCCAGCATTGGGACAAAGAGTCCATTAGAGCTAGATTGCGTGCTGAGTTGAATGCAGGGGGTTTTGGTCGTGGTGAATGGGTAGAAGGAGTCTACCCTATTACCAAGGGTACTCCAAGGTTGGAGGGGGATGTAGGTGTGGTAGATGATAGGGTAGTTGATGAAGCTGATATACCTGTTCAAGGTCCAAGCTTAGAGCCAAGAGCTGGACCAAGTCGAGAGGTGCCTGCTTCATATGTTGTGGATGGGAGATCTATAACATTTCAACTCTCAGCTACTGAGCAGGACAATGAAGAGATTTCTAGGATTGCTAAAGATGTAAGTTCATGATTTATATTTTATCTTATTTAGTGATGTATTACTGTTTATTAGTGATACTTGACTTGTATTTTTTATTTTTTTCCCAGCCTTTGGAGGAAACTTTGCTGCTGATGAAGAGAGATTTGAACATGGTTACTCATGTTCATCTGAAGAGGCTAGCAAAGATGAAGGATTTGATTCAAGTTAACATGGGGACAGAAGAATCACCTTTGTTATCTCCCGATTCGATGTTTTTCTCAAGCTCGAAGCTGCACGAATACATTGATGAAGTTGTGGAAAAATTTTGGAAGATGAAGGCTGAGAAGGGGGAGAAAGTTTCAGAAGATGTCCAGGTTGAGTTGAAGCCAGAGCGTGCACAGAAGGAGCCTGAAGAAGAAGAAGAGTTTGAATGCCCAAAGTTTGATTTGCTAACACCTACACCACCCGAGGATGTAAATAAGATTATCGACGATGTAGTGTCTGGTATTATTTTCTATTTTTTGTACTAAATATGATTTTTATATGTGTGTTAATTTTTTTATATGTTTAATGTTAATACTTGTACTTTATTCATGCAGATCTGCAGAATTTGGGTGGGGAAGGTGATAAAGGCATTGAGCTCATTCAAACTCCTCCTTCAAGATGTCCGTGCACGGAAAATCTACAGCAGAATATTGATGAGCAAGCTGGAGGAGAAGGTACTTCAGAGAGGAGGGAACCGTGGCCTGTTCCTGATGGCTTTCCGTTCAGGTGTCATTTTCTATTGAGCTATGCTAAGCTACTGTATGGTATGACGAGAGAGGAGAATGATATTGTCGACTACTGCCTCATTGATGCGGTTGGTCATCGGTAAGTGATATTTTAATTTTTTGTTAATATTATATTAGTGATGCTTCAGTTATTGTAAATGATACATTTTTGAATGTGTACAGAAAAAATGGACAGGTTTTTGAGTATCGTGGATAAGTTTTTGTAAATTTTGATGCGATCGGAACGACGATACAAAGATGATAAATATTACTATTGTTGATGTGTGGGCTTTGTTGATGATTAAGTCAAAAAGGGTTTTTAAGATGAATAAAAGCTTATGTTTCAGTGCCCAACATTCTGTAAGGATTTATAACTCTTTTGTGTAGATGCATAAGTGTTCATTTATTTCTTATAGTCACATATGCATATTACTGATTTTTTTATTTTTTGTAGGTATACCTTGCAGGTGTTCTTGAAGGCAAGGAGCATGAAGAAAAGATTCGAGAAGTTTGGGATTACTGGGTGTTAAGAACTGAATTTCAGTTGTCAGATTTGTACAATATGGATAGGGTAATATATATTTGCATATTAAAAAAATTAAAATAGTTATTTTGGAATTCTAACTTCTTGTGTTTATAATTGCAGATTTTTATCCCAATCTGCCATTCTTATCATTTTGTTGCTGTTGTGATAAACTTTCTTGAGAAAAAAATTCAATATCTGGATAATCAAATTACCCAGATCGATCGAGATGATGTGATGTTCAAGCTTGCTGAGATAGCTGTAAGTATCAATTCTTTAGTAGTACATTTTTCTGAAATGGCGATACTTGACACTTATGTAGTGATACTCTATCTGTTACTGAGTGATACTTTATTTTTGCTTAGTGATACTTGGTGATTGTTGGATTTGTTATAAACAGTGATACTTTATTTTTAAAATGGTGATACTTGATAATTTTTTAGTGATACTTTTATGTTACTTACATTATGTGGTGATAGTTATTAGTGATACTTTATAATTATTTAGTGATACCTTATATTTATTTAGTGATACTTTTACATTCACTAGGTTTATCTTAGTGATTCCTTATTTTGCACATAGTGATACATTGGTTTTAGTTAGTGGTACTCTTAGTTTTGCTTAGTGATACTTGACTGCATAAATTGCTGAAATATTTATCTTGTGCAGTGTGAACAGATGGGGGTTTTTCTGAATCAGATCAATCATCCAAAATGTGCAGATTTCGAGTCATATGGTGTTGAATTCCCAGCTTTCAATTGGAATAGAACTGGGTGAAACATCGATTGTGCAATTTATATCATGCACCAAATGGAAAACTTCCTTGGTGCTCCTTATGAGAGTTTGGAGTTGTCTAAGGTATATATGGAATGATGTAATTGAAATTTTAATGCACTTTTAATATTTTTTGTGGTAATGTGACACATTTTTTTCTATTGCAGCTTGATGGAAGAAGGAGATTGAGAGCCTAATATGCTGCAAGGATTTTGCTTTCACCTCTAAATGGTTTGAGAAAAAAGATTCAACATGATGCTCTTGAAATCATTAAGAATAACAAGAAATATAAACAATTAGAAGCTGCCAGTGGTGTTGGCGTATGAATGTAGCTGTGCGTGTGAGATTTACCTTTCAAATAAACCATCATTATTGATCTTTGCTCTTAAATATGCCTTACAACCCGTGCGTGTGAGATTTACCTTTCTTGAGGTAGAAGTGTTAGATTTTTTGGCCCCCTCACAAGAACACAAAAAGTATTTATCAACTACACTTCCATTTTCAGTTCTTGTTGTGGATTTCCTAATACTAAACCCATTTTTAAGAGCATGACTACAATATAAGTCATATATATCATCAATTTTCTTCCTTTTCAAACCAAGAATGCAACCTCTTACATCAAAAGAATCACCTACAACATATTAGTAACAAATAAAATAGTGTCAATAAGTACTAGTGGGATATAAAAACATATTGTTGATGTATCATTACTATCGAGTGAATTATAATTATTTTTTAACTGAAACAGTTGCAAAATATCAATAATACCCAGCGAAGGATTACTATCATCAGAGAAAGTATCACTAAATACCATAAAAGTATCACTACTGTATATAATTATTTTTTAAGTGAAACAGTTGTAAAATATCAATAATATCTGGCGAATGATTACTATAATGAGAACAAGTATCATTAAATACCATAGAAGTATCACGATTGTTCAAAAGTCAATATATGCGTGTGATACACACTTTTCTTGATTTATGCAGTAAGAAATAATAATATATCAGTAACAAATAAATTAGTCTCAATAAGTAGTAGTGTTGTATAAAAAAAACACAGTTGATATATCAGTACTATCGAGTGAATCATAATTATTTTTTAAGTGAAACAATTATAAAATATCAATAATACCTAGTTAAGGATTACTATAATGAGAGAACGTATCACTAAATACCATAAAAGTATCAGTACTGTATATAATTATTTAGGCAGAATCATAATTACATTTTAAGGGAATGATTACTATCACGATAGAAAGTATCACTAAATATCATAGAAGTATACTAATTTACGAAATACATTTTGCAGTTGATTTTTTACAAAATCAAAGAATAGAACTAAAGTACTACTTACTCTCAATTTGCAACATAACAGATTCATCCTCGTAGATAGATGTTTTTTCTACATCTTCAACATTGTCTTCATTATCAAGTATAACAATATCTGAAATTTAGAAAATTTAAATCACTTTTAGAATTAGTACAACACTAATAGATTACTAAACCAAAAGTTTAATGAATCAGTTCATAGTAGCATTTTATCGATCAGTTTGAATGCAAAATTTAATATACCTAATAATTGGTTAAAAATTGATACAAAATTTTAAATCTTCTAAAATAAGAACACATACCGGTCGTTTGTATTGTTTCGTCGCCGGAATTAACCGGAATTCCACCGGGAGGAAGATTACATAATTTTCTGAAATTATCCATTGAATTCGCCGGAGGGGGAAAATATTTGCACCGCCGCGAGCTCGACGGGAAAGCTAGGTGGCGCGGCGATCTGGATGGGGAAAACGTGGTCAGGGCGGCGAGTTGGACGGAAAAAACGTATCGCCACGAGCTGATGGAGAAAACCTAGACGAGCTGGGAGAGGAAAAAAATCAGATTTTTTTTAATGTATATATATGGCGGGTCGGGTCGGAACCGGGTCGGGTCGGAACCGGGTCGGGTCGGGGAGATCTGTCTAACGTAAGAGACCCGTTAAACGGTCTCACACAAGTCTCCCCTTAAAATTATATACTTAAAACGAAGATTTTAAATCTCCAAATTATTTCTAAAAATTCAACATGGGAACCACCCTAAAAATATGATTTACTAAACACATTTATTATGTCCTTTTTGCAATATACTGTACAGAATTTGACTTCACAAAAGAATTGAAGGGTTAGGGAATGATTTCAGGTGACTCCATATAAATTAGATTTCAGATCCACCAAATTATTTCGAAAATAGATAAAGTAAGAACCTTTAATTTAAAATACATCAGTGCATTACATCAGATCTTTTATTGCAAACGCAACCTCAATCCAATTTGTAAAATGTGTATGATTCCTCTATGCGGTATGACCGCTTGTCATTTATATCGCAAACAAAAGTCAAATTTTCAAATTTATTTCCATACTAACAGCTTGTCAATGAAGTACTTGAACTATTCAAAAAAACATCAAATGATTTTTTAGCACCTGAAAAATGACCATGCTAGATGGTGCTCATGTGGAGTTATAATAAAAGAGAATAAAATTCCACACGGAAACTTTTTAAAATTTGGGAAAAAATTCCGGAAAATTCGTCCGACATTAGATTTCAGTAGTAGTTCAGGTTCTTAATCGACAAGAGGTTAGTATGAGATAGATTTAAAAATTTGGCTATAATTAGATAGATAAACAAATATTTACTCTATTTTTTTATAACAAGAAAACCCCACAGTCGCTATACGAGGGAAGTTTCACCTCTTAGATGTTGATGGGATTCAAACTTGATACATTTTTTGTCGTAAACACCCTCATTCCACCGCTAGACCACTGGAATATAATAGTAATAGCTTTGAAATATAGAAAATGTTGTTAAACATATAGGAAGTAAATCATCATCACTACAACCAAACAAGGAGATGACATTCAAGAAATCCATAATAACTTTTCTCATGCGGCCATGCCATAACAGCAGATTCCACTGAATTTGTCAATCTGAAGTTATTATTGATTTTTGGAATATTTTTCCCAAAAAGGTAAAGGTTAAATTCAATCTATATATATGGCCTAGCCACTAGAAACAGCTAGTGTGGACAGATTTTTGATGGGAATGGGAGCTTTACATTGCAACTTCAAGCAAGTGTTCACAAACACATTTTGGACAGCAAATAACTCAAACTCGAATCCAGCTAGGCTGCTATAAATCTCTATAAGCTATAAACAAGACCAAGTTTCTCTCTTTTTCAGTTTTTCTCAACAAAATAAGACTCTTTATAAGCTGTCTTTGGGAAACTATATGTGCTTATATACTGCTAGGTGCTAATGTGCAGTACTGGAAGCAACAGATTGAACGGGGCGAGTACTTGAAACCGGAGCTGTAGATTGAATGGAGTTCAATTCAGGAGCCTTATCCTGAGAAGCATTCATGTTTATTTTTATCCTGCAACAGAGAAACATCGATCCCAATTATAATTTTTGCATTTCAGTCTGTTCTGCCTCGCTCAAGCAACTCTTTTGTTAGTAAAAAATATCATGTAAAGTAACAATTTCACAGGATAAACAGAATTTTGAAACGATGACAAAAATATTACTTTACCTATTGTGTATGTTTACATACTCGTCCGTTTCGTCCAGTATCTCCTCCTGACAAAACAAGGTTATAATTGTAGATTAACCATAAGCCGGGAGAAGGAACAAGAAAACTTCAATGAGCCGATTGAACATTCCTAAGTATAGAAACTATTTTTGTTGAGACGAAGAGTTGCTTTACTCCTACAGACTGAATTCAAATATAGGAGTACCTGAAGAAGCTCCTCAATGACGTCTTCCATGCTGATGACACCAACTACTTCTTGATCAGGTGGAATCTCGGGAATTGGTGAGGTTTCTAAATCTAAAATACAAAACGAACAGCCTCTGTGTTTCTTCTTGAAAGCAGGAGTAACTGGAGGGCTTTTCTTAACTTGGTCCTCAGCCTTATTCAAGATTGAGTCGGCATCATGGGTGGAGGGTTTTATTGCAAAATTCTGATTATCTGCATAGGGTCATAAATTATTTTGTCTTCCATACATCAAGCAGGAAATTACACAAATTCAGCAGGAAAGTTCATACAAATATGATGTTACTTGAGTTGTTATAGCTAAAAGTGTCAATGTCAAGAGTCATACAAGGAGCATAAATGCAGCACCCTGACATGCAGTTGAAACAAGGTGCATACAATAATCTACAAGAAGCCAAAAGGAGGAGAAAACAAATGACGGGAGATTCAAAACTCAAATCATACTTGATAAGAGGAAATTAATGATGCGTGAATAACCGAAACAAAATACAAAATTCGTTGCTTGTTCAATACCAAAAAGAATAATAAATAAATTGATGAAATTATAAGAAAATAAAGGGGTGGTCTTTTTCTGTGAAAGGATTATGCAACACCAAGGAGATTTAAAGAAAATAAAAATGCTTTGCATCATTATGCAGATTCTAAATGTTTATACCTTCTTTGATTTTTTGCAATGTCTCTTTTGTTCCTTTTGAATCCCTACACACGACAGCAATGTGGCTATGACCCTTTTGAAATTCATTCAGAATATCGTAAAGGGGCATGTCTTCTGAGACTCTGTGAGTTATACAAGGCAATGCAAGAGAATAAGCTACCTTAATAGAAGTGTGTGCAGATGAATGGAAAGAGAGTGCTAATACTAAATGGTTAGTGTGCAGTTACTAGTAAACCATACTAACAATTGGAACCGGGCATAGGAAAGAAATTCTATCTCACCGAGGAATTTTTCTGATTAACATTTTCCTTAAAGGAACTGAATCATCGGGGTCAACTGCAAGGAGATTTTTAACCTTCACATTGTAAAGACAGATATTAGCTTCTGCTCACACTGTGCAAATCATCAACTTAACATGATACATTCAAGCAATGGGAACTAGAAGATTGGTTAGAACGTCATATTTGTAGTAAAGAACATAAACGTTACCAATATGAGCCCAATGATATTATTTTGGTTTTTATAGTACACAGGGACTCTACTGTGGCCCATTGCCATTATAGCATTCAATGTCTCCCTGTGAAGTTTTAGAGAGTAAAGAAAAAATTAGAGGGATGAATTTTATGAATATCAAGTATCAACATAGGAAATGTTCGTTATATCTGATAAATGCTAAACTCACAAATTAAGAGTTCCATCCAGATCAATGGAAAATGCCTTTGCTATTGGGGTCATGGCGTCTTTGGCAGTCTTCTCAGTCATTTCCAGTGCCCCGGCAATTATTGTCGTCTCATCGTGTGTCAAATCCCCTCCTTTCCCAGCCTGTCAATGCAAATTGATATTGCTAAGTTTTAGCTTTCCCAATAAGACTAGTGCAAGCTTCCACAGAAATTCCTTGTAGGAAAACTTAGCTGCAGCTCTATAAATAAATTTGTGACTAAGAAAATATGGAAATCCAATTGCAGCCTCAATGATCATAATATACCTCATTGCCATGGAAATCAACAAAAGTTTTCAGCTCAGCTCTACGCAATAGTGCAGCATGCCCCTTGCCCAACATCCAATCAAGGAACTACAAGCAAAAAGAAAAAAGAAAAGGTTTGTGAGTAGTCAAGATACAGAATAGCCACTTTTTGTGAATCCCACAAGCTGAAGGGTGAAACATGAAAATTCTTCTTCAGGCAGTGCTGCCTTAAAATTTTAGAACCCATCCAGTCATGAACATAGCAAAAATTTTACAACCTTGTTTTGACAATATCTTCCTAAACTTCACCAAGTTCTTTTCCATCATCTTGTAAGTGGTCAAACATAGAAGATATACAACTGTAAAAGCTTAACGTATTATGCCCGTTAAATGACATGAGTCACATGACATAATGAAAATCAAATTTTTATTCAATTTACCTTACTAATTGGAAAGGCGATAGGATAGAACACCCAAAGAAGAAGGTGAACAAAGGGTGCCGCAGTTGCTCCAACAGTTAACCCAAAACGTGTACAGATTGCTTGAGGCAATATCTTCAATAAGAATGAAAAGGTTAGAATCATATTACCAGAGTAAACAGACAACACATTAATTCAACTTTGTTCAGTAAAGTTGAAGATTAACCACCTCACCAAACATGAGGATGAGTGTCACTGATACCAGGATTGCAGCCCATGGAGGCACAAGCTTGTCCAAGAATATGGGAAGTGACTACAAGGAAAAATACACATAATGTTTGGTGGCCTACATGGATTACGAACATGGAAGTGCCACCAAGAATTCAAATGCCATCAAATAATAATAAAGTACAAACCTCCATTGCTAAAGCGTTACCAATCAAGAGTGTGCAAAGCAATAGATGTTGATTTTTCACCAACGGAAGTATTTTAGCTGCCAGAAGAATGAATATCGTTTATATAAGTCTCTGCTGATATCAAATACTGAAGATAAAAAAGTGCAAATGAAAACACCATAAACTTGAGCACATAGACATATCACATAGTTCACATCAACAACATTGTAGTTTGATAAGAGTAAGATCATGTCCGGAATCATAAAATACCCGATGACTGAATTATCACAAGTCGCTAGATTATCTCTAGTCTAGAGTCTAGACACTAGTCCCGTTGCAGTTTGCACCCGATGCATTTCGCTACACAACATTACATCTTAGTATAGGTCCAACACCAGAATCAAAAGGGGTCAAATATTATTACTAAAGTTATAAAGCCTTCGGAAGCATAGAGCTACAAGACGAAAAATAACATGAAATTTTGACATGATTTTTGTCATCAATGATGTAATTACACCCTACACTACGATAAAGCAAATAACTCTATATTTACACCCTGATGTCATGGTAGGAAAAGACAAAGAAATCTCATTTAAGCCAACAAATAGTAATGGAATAAAAAATCACATTTAACTGGCTAATCAATCTAGGAGTCCAAAATTTAACTTGAATCCATACAAGCATGAAATAATGACAAATAGACAAGATCTTCAAGAAGGGGCAACATCAAATGAAATGTAGCCCAAGATTTTCAACTCCAACCAATCAATAAACCAACACAACTAACCCTTTCAGCTTCAAAGTGAATGATCAATAGTAATTAAAGAAGATACAGAAAAAAAATCCCAAATGATCCAGAGTTACAGAATCAAGTCCACAACCACACAAGAAACCATAAACAGGCAATACCCCAGAAACCCAAACCGTCAAGCATAATCTTTGCAAAATTCCAATAGCAACACAGAAACGAAAGAGAGAGAGAGAGAGAGAGAGAGAGAGAGAGAGAGAGAGACTAATACTGTACAGTACAGGCATGTTTACGATCTTGAGGGCGGCCGGATTTGCTGATAACTTCGAGGTCTACAAGACCAAGAGACATGAGGCCAAGAGTGAGACCTGCCATGAGCCCAGCAAACAACACCAGCCCTATGATTACCATCACAAACACAAAAAACTCCGTCTCACAACAAGGCACATCATCAGCCATCTCCGTTTCTCACACACAAACACACAGAGTCACTGGGTGTTTATCTCGCCGCGCAGTTCCTAAAAGTAGAACTTTTCAAGAAAATCTTGCAGTTTGTGCGGGTATGACTGTCTGTATCCTATTCCTATGCGAGCTTTCGGTTTTATATCTGTCAATTTTTATTTTTATTTCTTGAGAAAGTTAGCATTTTTTCGCATTAGTTTGATGGTCGGAGCCCATAGGGGATCGAATCAACCTCTTTTGGTGGGTGAAACCGTGAAAGTGAATCTTTGCTTCTGATTTTTACAATGGAGTTTTCTTCAGCTCCTGCTTTCTTTCTTCTTCTTCACTCTCCTTTTTAAAAAAGAAAAAAGAAAAATCATCTCTTATTCGTTACAATTAACTAGTTTGTACGGACACAATATTTGAGACTCTAATTCGAATTTTAATGGTAATTATAAATATCTATTCATATAATAGTGTAATAAATACATATAATTAATATTCTAAATTCAAATATGTATTGGTAAAATGGTAACTATAAACATCTAACCATATAATAATAGTGTAATAAATGCAGATAATTAATACTCTAAATTCAAATCTTTATTGCTAATTATAAACATAAACTAATTTTAATGTCTAACAATACAGTTAACGAAGTTAATACATATGATTTTCCTTTTAAAATAGTTTTTTTTACTCACACACCTGACTTGTGGTATTGAGAAAATTCGAACTCACCCGTAATTTTTGATCTCCAAGTAACCTCACTCCACCACTACACCATCATCCGACTTTCCCCTTAAAATTGATAAAAGTACATTTCTAAAAAAAAGGTAGAAGTACATTAATAAATAATTTACAATATCATTCCATATATGACATGTGTCATTTACGCATTTTTAAGTTTTTAATAAATAAATACAAATAATTCTATTGTTTATGAGTATGATTAAAAATTTCAAATTGCAATTAGATGTTTAATTTGGGCATGTCTCCTCGTTAGCCTTAATCCATTTATCATAAGTCGCTTTCTCTCTAATTTATTAGAATTGGCATCTAGTTTCTTAGGACATTACTTATCAAGCACAAATAGTTGGTTTTAACTTAAGATGTTGGAATTATATTTTATGTTTTTAATATTAATTTGTTTGGACTTTGGATCGTGTTACATATATATATATGGGTGGGTTCAAATAGGAACCAATCTCCCCGTGAGAACCTAACTAGGAACCAATCTAACATGAGAGATTTATATTGGTAACATCAAAAGATTATGTTGCTAACATGAAATAAACTCATTTTGCTAACTTGACGAGATCATAATATTAGCAACATATTGTTAATATGTTAGAGATTATATACACTGCTAATATGTGACTAATAATTTGCTAATATGTTTGGTTCCTAAGTTCTCACGGGGGGATTTGGTTCCTATTTGATCATTTCCCTATATATATATATATATATATATATATATATATATATATATATATATATATATAGGGAAAGGATCAAATGAGAACCCTTCCCCTAGGTGGGAACTAGGAACCAATCCTAGCCCTTATTTGACTCAATCTGAACGGTCTAGATTAAATCAAATTTAAGTGGATAGACGGTGGCATTCCTGTAATTTTCGGCAACTTTATGGACAGAGGGGTAATATAGTAATTTAATAATTCTTCCCTTTTGTTCTGAGGCTAAAATGAGAATCGCATGAGGCTAAAATGAGAATCGCATGATGCTAAAATGGTCGAAGTAGGATGCTAAAATTGATGTGACATTTTCCACTAGGGTTCACCGTTCCCAATTATGGTTTATTACGTTCCGATTAGGGCTCTGATCCCAACTAGTAATTATGAGATTTCCATTAGGGTTCACTGTCCCCAAATAGGGTGTATTGCATTTCATTTCAATGAAATCATCGTTCTATTTTTATTTATCAACACATGCTAAAATGAGAAATGCATGAGGCTAAAATGAGCGAAGTCGGATGCTAAAATTGAATTTGGGCAATTTCTGAGTTCAGTTCCGATTTTACCCTTAATGAGATGCGCGAATTGAAGATTTTCGCGATAATTACAAAAATGCCACCGAAAATTTGGATGGATTTGGGGCGTCGATTTTGCAGGATGGACGGATGGGATCGGTTCCCGGTTCTCACCTAGTGACCGGTTCTCACCAGATCCCATCCCTATATATATATATATATATATATATATATAGATATTGCGTTGGAGTTTGGTTGTTGACCTGTTAAGATGTAAATTGTTTTGTTGTATTGGAGTTTTATGGGCGGAACATGAATTAATGAGTTGTTGTGTTGGTGTTTGATTGTTATTAGGATAGTTTTTCTTTAATATTATTATTTATGCACAAGTTCTCTTTAATAACTAATTTTTTAATATAACAATAATTTTGGTATATCATGAATTCAGAATGGTATATCGAAATGTTGGTATGATAAGGTATATCGTAAATAGACATGATAAATGTATGCATTATGTGTCATACCGAACTTAAGGTACGACAACATATTTTTTTGTCATATTGTAAATTAAGATAATGTATAAGGTATCATAAAAAATTATAAGATATATAGGACATTCCCACCCCGTGCACCCTAAATCTTGTAGCAATGTTAATTTGTATCGTTATACATCTCATTCATGCACCCAAATAGTACAATCTAATTATGCACCTCATACCTTTTTTCCTTTTTAAGAAAGCTAATTAAGTACATTGGCCTAAAAAAATGGTTACAAATAATATTTTTCAAATTAATGTTTAAATACATTATTTACTAAATGAAAATGGGTTGGAGAACATATATTTATCCATAATATAGTTTCAAATATATATAATCTTTTAGATAGGATTAATTTATATATTTTTGTCGTTTTCAGAGATAGCTAACGGGATTCGACTTTCGAGAGTTTCCATGTCGTAGAAATGAAGTACGTGACTACGTGTAGGATAGAAATTATTCAATATATAGATATAACTAGTAAGTAGTAAGTTTGACCTATATTAAGCTTTATAAATTATAACCATCATCATTGACAGGAGTGATTTGATTTTTATTTTTATTCTTGACTTCTGGGGAATAATAATTAATAGTAGCAACAAAATTAGTTGATCTCATCTCTATGACTCTGTATATGTAAATAGTTACATACATCCAAATATACGTGACGTCTACTAAATACTAGATATAGTAGATGTAGATAGGTCGATTTTGCTAGTTTTAGTATTGGTATTCTTGTAAATTTGTGCACTTGTGTGCACAAGGATTTATTTCAGATCAAATCCGACACGCATGGCCAGACGTCATACGCCCGTCATTTTTATTTTTTTTTTGAATTTCTATTTTTTCTAATTTTATTTCCAAAAATTTTATACTAAAATTAATAAATTTTAAAATTAAAATAAATTGATTTAATTTATTTGAAATAAATATAAATTTGTACCATAAAATTGAATTAATAAATTCTAAAATAAAAGTAAACTAATTTGATTTTTTTCAAATTTGTCGACTCGCGCAATGCACTTGCCCAATGCTAACGCGTGGGTTCGTGCATTGTACTCGACAATTAATTTTTCCCACTTAAATATAATCCATAATTGAGATTAATAAATCTTAGAGAAAAAAATAAACCTTAAAAAATACAAAATAAATCCAAAAAAAATCATAAAAAGATCATGAACCCTAAAAATCATAAACTCTTAAACTCTAAACATTAATTGGAATGAAAAAAATCACAATTTTAACTAATTAAACTAGTATAAGATAACTAGCGCACACCTTACTTTTTAATGATACAAGTTATACTTTTCGAATTTTGAGTGATACTTTTTAGTGTTACTGTTGATACTGATTTTGCAGGAATTTTTTTTTGCGGGTTGACTTGCGTTGACTTCAGTCAAAGCTGGTTGACCCGCGAATTTGACCGTCCGTCTGAAATAAGTATGCGAGGTCAATATTTTGACTGGGTCAACGCAACCCATTAAAAAATATCAAAATTGGTTGAATTGTAACACTAAAAAGTTTCATTCAAAATCCCAAAAGTATCACATTTATTCTTAAAAAGTATCAGTTAGAAAAAAAAACTCGCCAAAATCAGTATCAACCGTAATACTAAAAAATATCACATGTATCATTAAAAAGTATTCCTTATTTTGACTTTTTTTAAGAGTCAACGCGTTGACTGTCTGATATGCATCTAAGAGAATTGACGATGTTAATATATAATACTATTGCTGAAACTGCAATTTTATTCCATACTATTTGAAATGAGTTTTAACATCCAAACTATTGAAAAATTACTCAAAAAATATTATAAGATCTATTTTTAACACCTAAAAATGTCATACCATAAACTTTTGATTAGTTTTCTAATAGTTCGGGATATTATAATGTTATGTCATTTTATAAGTGCCATGTTTTACTAACAAAATAACTCATCATGTCTAGGGGTGTAAGTGAGTCGAGCCTACTCGTGAGCTACTCGGGATCGACTCGGCGAAAATTTGAAATCGACTCGAGATTTGTCGAGTCGAGCTCGAGTTCGAGCTATTCGAGTAGTTATCGAGCTCGAGCTATATAATAGTGAGCTCGATAGGCTCGCGAGCCTTATCGAGCTTAATCGAACTCTGATGCAATTACAAATTTACCCTTAATAATTTAATATTTTACACATATATCATTAATAATTAAATTATTTTTATTTAAAATTAATTTTTTATTCAATATTTATACGTAATAGAGTCGAGCCGAGTCGAGCTTGAGATTGCCGAGTTTGCTATCGAGTCGAGCTCGAGCTCGAAAAATCAAAGCTCGATCGAGCTTCGAGTCTTCCTTATCAAGCTTGAGCTCGATAAGCCTAATACTTAACTCGACTCGGCTCGATTACACCCTGATCATGTCTAGCTTTGAATAATTTTTCAATGATTTATGTATTAAAATATCATTCAGAATAATATGGAATAAAATTACAATTTCTATAAGAATTATTAAAATCCACTTACAAAAACACCTATGTAGGTAAATTCTAACGTAAGTGATTGTAATACATTTTTCCATTCTGCCGCCGACACGCGTGCCGAGCCCGCTCATTTTGATTATTTATACCATATTTTTTACTTAATCAAATAACAAAAGTTTATGTGGATGATAATTGTGATTGGCTGGAATATGCTGTGGTGGACCCCGCTGGTTGAAAGTTTTAGTTTGTTGCACCCCAATTGGATGAAGCTGAAAGTGAGACGACCAGTCTATTAGTAAATGGTACAAGTCGGTATCAGCATATTATTTTTCCACATTTTTTAAAGATATGCTATTTTCCCAGTTGTTATACAGCTTGCTCGTCAAATAAAAATAAAAACAAAAATAAAAAATGATTTATATCGCTTCAGATGAAATTGTTCATAAATTACAAAACTACATCATAAACTATAGATTCAACTATTTAGATATTTATGCGAAATTGGATTCCTAATCTTCCTTTACGAATCAACTTCACTTAACCAATTAAGTCATTCAATCCAAATGTAAAATATCAGAAAATTTTTAAATATGAAAAGAGTTATGTGTACAGCTTTGATACCTCAAATTATATGCGATTTGGAATCAAAATATTGATGATGTAAAGACACTTCTTGAAAAACGATTTGGGAATGTTAAAAAATATTATTAGAAAGAAATTCGAGGTCATATGATTTTTTTTGTTCCTTTAATTTACTAATTTATAAGCGCAAATACTCATATACATAAGATGTAGATCAGACGGTTGCGTTGACCAAAAAATCATGAAAATGAGTGATACTTTTTAGGGATACAACTGATACCTTTTTAAATTTTAAATGATATTTTTTAGTGTTTCGATTGATACTGATCTCAACAGTTTTTTCTTTATTTTTTTTTTCTGGCCAATACTTTTTATTGATACAAATGATACTTTTGGACCTTTGAAATGATACTTTTCAGTATTATGAATGATACTAATTTTGACGGATTTTTTGGTCAAAGCATTGACTCGGTCAACGCGTTGACCGTCTCATGTACATCTTATGTATAGGAGACTTACCCATTTATAAGTGGGGTGATACTTTTGAACAGGCAATCGATTACTATTGTGGGACAACACCGATGATATTCTCTATTCCACATTTAGTATTCAACTCATAAGTTCAATGTTAAATTGATGAGTGTTTCTTTTATTTTTCGTCAATTTCAATTTCTTATACTTTTGTTTAATTTTATAATTTTTTTAGAGGAAAGAAGAATGAATTGATAATCAAAACCGTTCAGCAGACGGAACAATTGACATAATAAAATTCGGTACAGAGCCGGTATATGCAGAAAAAAGAACGGATTATTAATAGCAAGCTTAACAAGAACGTGTGTCATGATGTTTACTGTACGACGAGCCTACAAATAGATCACCTCATCAAAATAGGCAGCCTCCCATTCGGATCGAATTGCAAACCTCGCCTCTATACGAGTAATCTTCACTTTCATTCTGCAATTGCAAAGTAAGCCGTTGACAATCTGTTTCGAGGATGATCTTGCGCCCTCCACATTCCTTAGCCAAAACCAATCCTTCTTAAATTGCAAAGCCCTCCGCAATCTCTGGGCTAACCTTTACCCTCAGTTTCTGGCACCTAGACACAACTTCCTGGCCCTCCATATCCCGGATAATCATACCCAGATCAATTCCACTGTTGTATCCACATTAATTTTCCAAAAATCATTAGCAGGCTTTTGCCATATATTAGCTACTGGAGCACTTTCCTTCTCTTAGGATTGACGCCGGCTCTCGATAAACTCCAAGTGCATTTTGTCTGCCTTTGCTGGAAAACCACCAGATTCCGCTTTTTCCAGATGATTCACATCAGGATAGCAAACATATTGTGGTAATCAGGATCTGCAACCTTCGCTATCTGTGCAAACCACACATGCATGGGTTGTCCTCGAATAGGGAAAACTGGGCCTAACCTTATTGGAAAAGCTTTCCAGAAAAAGGAGCCCCGCTCGCAGTCCCTCATGCAATGCTCCAAAAATTCCTCTTCCATGCCACACCTTCTGCAGATGGTCTCACACTCACACCCTCTTTTCTTGATCTCCATCGCCACTGGGAGCACACCTACACATGATTATTAATAATTGAATATTATGGTACGGATTATTATTTTATGATTATGATTTGTACGTTTTTTTTCTGAAACATGATATATAGTTAATTACTTACAAAGAAGTTGATAATGTGGCCGAGGTCGATTAAACTCATAAATTTGATACTAAAACATAATTTGTCATATTAAATCCGAAATAGAGGATCTCATCTGGAGCGAAAGAGTGAAATTTGAAATGAGAATATTTTCAGAGTTTTTATTTAAGGAAATTGAATATTTGCTCTTTCTACGTGAAATAAAATATCGACAAAAAAAGAAGAAGAATTATTGTGAAAACAAATGATTAAGAAGTTCTTACTTAAAAAATTCTTGGAACTTTTTGCTCTAGAATTCATAGCCATGGAGAAATAACACAATAACGTGCAACATCGAAAAAGTATATTCAACATTTTTGACATAATATTCCTAATAGAAAGTGGAGTGGCGTTGTAATCAAACGCCGAGTTGTTGCATAGTGGTAAAAATTAGAGTAGCCAACGAAAACACATAATATGATCATGATATTCTATTTTATGCCTCTAAGGGCACGTTTGGTTCGGTTGATGGGATATATAAGATTGATAGGATAAAGTAGGATTGCACTGTTTGGATAAAAATAGTCAAGTGTTTGGATTGCTTAATTGTAATTTTAATGATTTAGGATAGATTGTCAATATTGTGTTTGGATTGAAGGATCGTGATTAAAATGTATGAGAGTACCTAAATTGCCCCACATAAGATTTCCATTATTTGTTTAAGTTGTTATTTTTATTGTAGTTTTAAATTTTAATTAGTTCTTAAATTTTCATTAAATAATTTTAACCGGTTGTAATTACTTGTATTAATATTATAAACTATTTACCAATAATTTTTATAAAAGTGAAATAGTAAACAAGCAATCTTAAAAAAAATATACATGAAAAAAATAAACAAAATAATAATAATAATAATAATAATAATAATAATAATAATAATAATAATAATAGCAATAACAATAATAGTAATAAAGTGGGGGGTAGAGAAGGGGCAGAGAAGATTGAAAGAATAAAAGTGGGGGTAAAAGAGAGATTCAACATCAGACTCCAGTTGGCGGATTAATAATCCGATAGGGGTGGCCGGATTAACTATCAATTAAACAAGGATAAGGTGGCGAGCCGAATATCAATCCCGGACTCGAATCCAACAAACCAAATGCTGGATTGGTCCGGATAAATGTATCAATCCAGATGTATCAAGCAAACCAAACAACTCCTAAGTATATTCTTGATAAGTTCAGAAACAATCCATAATAAAGCAATAAATTGATAGGAATTGGTTAACCAACTCGGTTAATCAACCTATTTTGGAAGCCCTTGTGGCCAATCTTGAAGAATAGTTCACTACTCCTTCATGTATTTATGATACTTACACATACATGACTCTTTGATAAATTAAATTACAAGATTCTCTCACAACCGTGTTAGCTAGCCTACCATAACTGTCCCAAGTATTCACTTATAATATCTCCTGAGATCATGTACAATTCACATCCAAATTCGTTCTAAGTGTTTAGTGACAAAACACTAATTGTGCTACACTATCACGTTGAATAATTTACAAAACAACTCTAGCTGATATTTATACTTTCAAAAGCTCATGAAAATATTACATCAATAAACACTATGAGCTACATCTTGAGTCACACCTCTTCATATTGCATGTAGAGATCTTCTTATATATAGATCTTGAAAATTCGAAAAATAAACCTTAGAGAAGCTTTCCTTGTGCATCATCAGGCCTAATTGGCATAGAACTTATTCCCTTGTTTGAATATAAATCTTCCATATTGAGTTGAGAGTGAATATTCGGCACAATCTCTTTGGGGTAGGTACATTACTTCATGATCAAAATAGTCCATTAAAACAAATCAGCACATAGAGGAAAATTGCCTAAAATTCACGAGTGGACTGTAGGAACACTTTGTCAATTTCTTCCAGCAAGTCAGCACTGTGTTTCTCTTTCATCACAACAGATCAACACTTATTTCTCGAACAATTCTATGAAAAAATATATTGCCATAAATATATATAAATAAATGTGTGAAAATGACTCTAATAACCAAGTCGAATACTTATCATATATTAGTTTAAATATTATATTTTAATTATGACTACAACACCATTGCTGGCGATGGATCTCATATTTGAGATATCTCTATTTCATATAAAAATTTCCACTGCTTGAGTGTTTCTGAAAGAACATGGAGTGATATTTTATTCATGGCAAAGATTTCGAGCAAACTACCTCGAGTCCTCATCAACTCAATTCACTAATTAATTTTTAATTTTTAATTTTTTTTAGGTGCTACAAAATAGTATTTGTCCCACCTTGATAACATGCATGTGTTGTGCTCTCTACTTTTTTTTCTTTTTGGCTTCCTCTAGGAATGATTGTATATAAACCTTATGTCATGCATATGTTGTGCTCTCTATTTTTTTTTTGTTTCCTCTAAAAATGATTGTATATAAATCTTATATCAGATGGATATTTTTTAGTGTTACAAGTATCATTTTTCAATGTTAGAAATATTACATAATTAAAAAAATGTAGAATTAATTACAAAACTATCACCACCTTTAAAGAAAAATAGCAATAATTTCTACTAAAATAAACGTGATACTTTTCAATATTAGAAGTAATACGTACTTTTCATCTGATATAGGATTTATACGTATAGACAGGTGCAACCGGTCTTTAGAAATAAGTAGTGGATGCAGCTATTAACATCCAAACAAGTTACAGATACAACCTAAATTACTCAATACACTCAAAATTTTAAGGAAAAAAAGAAAAGAGAAAAAAAGAACAACATGCTTTAACTTGACGCGCCTCCATTTTTGGGGTGTATTCATAAGGGGATAAAATGCTCTAGTCCACTTTTCATGTCCCATTATTGTGTCCCACAATAAAATTTAATATTTTAAAAATATTTATTACAAAAATAAATTTTATTATAGTATTACAAATCACAATCAACATTTATTGTTAAAAATTAAAATTTTAAAAAATTATATACCATATTTTTGGAATAATCAATCATAATAATCATTATATTAACTAAAAAACAAGAAATAAATATTAAAAAATAAATATAAACCCTAATTGGGTGGAATAAACCCTAAAAAATAATTATAAAATTAAACTAAGTCATAACAAATTGAAATTGAAGAAAAAAAATGATGAAAATCGAATAAAAATTAAAATAGGACACCAAATAGGATAGAAAAAAGTGGGATAGAGGATTTCATTTGATTCATAAGACCTAAAACAAAGCGACAAACTTACAATCCAAAATTATGGTATAATTTCAATCGATCATTGATACACGATCCTTATTTTTTTTTCATAATTATTTAACTATGCTTAATGTAATGGAGTTCAACCATCAACCTACCCAATGTTGCAATATAAATGTCAAATATATATCCTAAACTTTATTCTATTTGCGAAAATGTTATAAACTTCAAAATATGTCAAAAACACCTAAACTTCTCATATTTTTGCAAAAATGTCATATGATCTAATTTTTGATGTCAAATTACTAAAAGCAACTCCAAGAGACAAGAATAAAGTGAGAGAAACGGCAAATCGGATAAAAAAGCATTTCCAACAGTCGCCACACTTCTCGGCTGTTGGGTACCCGTTTAGCAACTAGTGGGCCTCGAGTTCACCTTTCCCCCCACATTAGTACGATATTGTCCGCTTTGGATCAAGCCCGCACATTTTTCACTTTGGGCATCTCCCAAAAGGCCTCATACTAATGAGGTAGGTGAACTCCTTATATCCAAGCCAACTCTTGGATATATTTCCGATGTGGGATTTGGATTGCTATCCCAACATCAGCAGATTGGTGTTAGATGAATAGTGCATCGGTTAAATGAAAGATGCACTATTCATCATTGGTTAATTTTTTTTTGTTTTTTCTTTTCTATTTTTCATATATTTTATATGGATTTCTTTATAATATTTCATTTATCTTCTTTCTTTTTTTCCTTTTTGTGTTTAAATTTTATGAAACATATTTTCATTACTAAAATTATTTTATATATTAATAAATGAATAGTATTGCATTAATTTAAACGCAAAATACATAATACATAATTAATAAAAATACAAATACATAAACATTATAATAACAATTCAAAGCCACAAATACATTATAATAAACAATACAAATACATAATTAATAATGATAGAAAAGTAATTTTTATTTCATGTAATTTATGCTTTTGTTATATATATATATATATATATATATATAACCATATATTCAATTTAACAATTCAATAATAAAAATTAACTGAATAGTAGTAAGTATAAAAAAGGAATATTCTATTGTAGAGTGAAATGTAGAGAGGTGCTGTTGGAGATGAATATTGAAAATTTGTAATTTTATCTCTATAAGAGCGTCTCCAAGAGACCACTATATCGGCAAAGTGCCATGAAGAAATTGAAAAGCTTTGCTCCAACAAATTCGCTACAAGTCTCGGTAGATTGGGGGAGGTGAACAGTACCTCGGTTGATTAACCAGGGTACTGTTCATCACCGCACCCCTTTCCTCTTTTTTTTTCATGGATTCAAATTAATTTATTTGGTGTATTTTTTTTTATTTTCTATTAGATTTCTTTCAATTGTTTGAAAATTATTTTATACATTAATTAGGTAAATACTATTACATTAATTTTAAACATCTAATTAAATACAAAATACATAATTAATAAAAATAGAATTACATAAACATTTAATAATACAAAACCACAAATATATTAATAAACGATACAAAGCCACAATATATTACAATAAACAATACAAATACATAATTAATAAAAATACAAACATAATACAATAAAAGTAAAATATTAAAAATACAACATAATAATTTTAGCTAATAATCCCCTAAACCACTTCCGGATCCAGATCCTGCACCGAGAATATCTGGAAAATAACTTCCAAAGTCAAAAGTATTATTTGGTAGGGAAGACTGGCTGGATTGTTCCTGCCTTTTCGCCATGATTTTTGCTTGTTCTTGTTCAAAGTACACACGTTTAGCATGATTAGAAACCGTATTTGTATCAAGCATTAACATTGGGTTTTCTGCTTCCTATTTTCTTACTTCAATAGCTTGCCGTTGAGCTTCAATCATTTTCAATTGTATCTCCATATCGCGGTCTTTTTTTACAGATGAAGTCTAAAATAATTGTTATGACATGTAATTTATGTTTTTATTAAATGATCTATTATGAAATATTGAATTTTATTTTGAATAAGTTGATTGTTTTTACATGAACCTTTTAATTTATGTAAAATAAAAATAAAATTTAATTATATATTAATTGAAAATAAAAAATAATGAGCAAGAATATTATATATATATATTTATATTTATATATATAATCATATTCAATTAAATAATTCGATAAAAAAATTAAATCAATAGTTGATGTAAACAGATGATATGCGGAAGCTAAATGAATAAGAATCGAACTACATCAACTTACACGAATGATTTAATCCACAACAGGTAAAGCAATAATAAATGAAAAAAACCCCAATAAATTGATCAATGATAACAAAAAATAAATTAAAATGGCCAAAATCCCCAAATTATCAATGAAACCCTAGGATTCAAAAATAGATGAAATTGAAGGCGGGTGAGAAAGGAACGATGAAATTGATGGTAATGATGATACGGGAATTCGAATGGATGGAAGGTGATAGTGGAATTGACGAACGAATTGGAAAAGATAAAGAAGAATTACCCGAGACGAACCCCGAATCTACTTGAACTCGAAACGCGAATATGGAGCAATCCTCGTGGCTCGATTAACCCGTAGACTACTGGATGCACGAATGAATCGTTTGACTTCAAGTTTGGAGTGGCCAATCTAAAAACCCTACCAAGAACTACGTTTGTTGTGTGAGACAAGAGAAAAGCGTAACGCTATTTTCATTCAATCGAGTCTTAGAAATAGTAAAGTGTTGATCCCTATTTATACTTAGGGAGAAAATAAAAGTCCTAACTTAGAATCCAATACAAACTAGGAAATAAAACATGGGAAAAATGTCAATCCGGAACGCGTTCGGCTTGGGCGCGACACGGGGTCACTCGTACCCCAAGTCACACTGTAGATCGCGCTCGGTCCAAAAGAAAATAGGTCGCGGGCATGACCGGTTGACTCGCGCCGATGGTCGCGCTCGCGCCAAAGCCAGATGGGTCGCGGGTGCGAACAGGTCCAGTCGCTCCTCATCTCGCGCTGTAGCCCGTGCCTGGGGGTGCGACCGGCGGCTCGCATCCTGGCTTGTGCTGTGGCTCGCGTCCGTAGCTCTCCGAGTCTTCAATCCTTATCACGTTCACCAGCTTGTGCTTTCCGAACTCGGCCCTTTCATCTTCCAACATCTTTTACAGATAGCATTGGAAGTATCCCTGCATCTTCTTGGCTCTAAGTCTCGTCACTGGACCTCACAACTGCAACTCAGGATTTAGATCAGTGGTGCTACTACCGGACTCATCATTCCCCTTTCCTCAAAAGAATTCGACCTCGAATTCACTTCATCCTCGTCGAAGTCATCTACAAGAGAATGAGATAGATCAGAAACATTAAATGTGGAAGAACATTTATACACCCCAGGAAAATAGAGTCGGTAAGCATTATCATTCACTCGAGCGACCACAATGAACGATCCATCTCCACGAGGCATGAGCTTTGACTTCCGTAAGTTGGGAAAACGTTCCGGGCTGAAGTGAACCCAAACCTTATCACCGGGTTTGAACAACACTTGCTTGCGGTGCGAGTTCACCTTGGCTGCATTGCGCACTCCTTGAAGTTCGATCCTCATCTTCACCTTCTCGTGCATCTCTCATACCTATTCAGCTCTACGAACACCTTGCACACTCGAGAGATGGTTAATAGGCAAAGGAATAAGATCCGTTGGAGTTAACGGATTAAAACCATACACTACCTCAAAAGGCGACATGTGTGTAGAAGAATACACGACTCTATTATATGCAAACTCGGCAAAAGGCAAGCACTCTTCCCATGACTTTAGATTATTCCTAACCAATGCACAAAGTAAAGTACCGAGCGTCCTATTGACTACCTCAGTCTGACCATCCGTCTGAGGATGACATGCAGTCGAAAATTGGAGCTTAGTACCTAACTTTCCCCACAACACTCTCCAAAAATGCCCTAAAAATTTCGAGTCCCTATCAGACACAATGGTTCTAGGGAGGCCATGCAATCGGACTACTTCACGAAAGAAAAACATTAGCAATATTAACAACATCATCAGTTTTTTTGCATGCAATAAAATGAGACATTTTTGAGAAACGGTCAACAACCACAAACACAGAGTCTTTAGCAGATTCCAACCTAGGTAAATCCAAGATAAAGTCCATGGAAATATCTACCCAAGGAGCAGATGGCGCCGACAAAGGTGTGTACAAGCTAAACGGACTAGATGTAGATTTAGCCTTCGTACAAATGATGCATCTAGCACAGGCTCTCTCAACATCCCTTTTCATACGAGGCCAATAAAAGTGTTCATGCAAAAGACTCAAGGTTTTATTAACTCCAAAATGACCCATGAGACCCCCTGCATGCGACTCTAATATGAACGACTCCCGCATAGAACACTCAGGCACATACAACTTAGCATCTTTAAATAGAAATCCATCAACAACATAATAAGAATCAATGGCCCTAAACTTTCCAACACAAGACGCAAAAAATAGGACCAAAGAATGGATCAGATGCATAAAAATCTTAATGTGCTCGAAACCTAAGCACTGTATGTGTAAAACAGAAACCAATGCGTACCTTCGAGAGAGGGCATCGACAACCACATTCTTCTCTTCCTTCTTGTACTTGATCATAGGGAAATGACTCTATGAACTCCACCCATCGAGCATGGCGTGAGTTCAAGCTCTGCTATCCCTTCAAGTGTTTCAGTAACTCATGTTCAGTGTGAATCACGAACTCCTTCGGACATAGGTAGTGCTGCCAAGTCTCTAAAGACCTCTTTAACGCATACAACTCCTTGTCGTATGTGGAATACCTCAGAGCTGTACCATTCAGCTTCTTGCTAAAATAGACGACCGACTTCCTATCCTGCATCAACACAGCACCAATGCCTATGCCAGAGGCATCACACTCAATCTTAAACATCTTGTTAAAATCAGGCAAAACCAACACGGAGCATTACACAACTTAGACTTCAATAACCTAAAAGCATGCTCTTGGGCCTTGCCCCACTCAAACTTCCTATCTTTCTTGCTAAGTTCGGTCAGAGGAGCGGCTATAGTAGAACAATCCCGTACAAAATGGCGATAAAATCCAGCCAAACCATGAAAAGACCGAATATTAGCACACAACTTAGGCGTCGGCCACTCCTCTATGGCCTTCACCTTCATCCTATCAACTTCAACACCTCTACTACTCACGACAAAACCAAGGAAGACAACCTCATTCATGCAAAAGATACATTTAGACAAATTAGCCTATAATTTCGCATTACGCAGCAACTCAAAAACTCGTCTAAGATGTCTAACATGCTCAGAAATGCAAGTACTGTAAATAAGGATGTCATCAAAATACACCACAACATACTTCCCAATCACATCTCTCAAGACATGGTTCATGAGACTCATGAAAATACTAGGGGCGTTGGTAAGCCCAAATGGCATGACAAGCCATTCGTACAATCCATACTTCATCTTGAATGCAGTCTTTCATTCATCCCCCTCACTCATTCTCACTTGGAAATACCCAGAACGCAAGTCAATTTTAGAGAACAAAGACGCTCCAGATAGTTCATCTAACATATCATCTAGACGGGGAATGGGGAAGCGATACTTTACTGTAATTTTGTTTATGGCCCGACAGTCCATGTACATACGTCAGTCGTTATTCTTCTTGGGAACGAGAATAACGGGCACTGCACACGACGACAGGCTCTCTCTGACCTGCTTCTTCTCTAACAACTCCTTGATCTGGCAGTCAATCTCCTTAGTCTCCTCAGGACTAGTACTGTAAGTTGGTCGGTTTGGAAGGACGAATCCAGGCGGGAAGTCAATCTGATGCTCAATTCCTCGAATTGGCGGCAGACCACTCGAGATCTCTTCAGGAAACACGTCCTTGAACTCCTCCATCAACAACTGCAAAATAGAAGGAACAACAACATCAGGAGTATCATAAGCCTTAAAGTTTAAAAGAATGATAGGCATACCAGGTTTAACGGCTTTCTGAACCCCCTTTGCACTGATGAATAAATTTCAGTGTACATGATCGGAATTGGCTGCAATGGAGGGCAACAAGGTGGCCAAATGGGCAGCCTTGGTGGCTCCCTTTGCAGTAGGTGTCGATCCCTTGGAGTTATTGGGGTCGGCCATTGGTTGGCCAGATGGAGCCGGAAACTTGCTCTCGACCCGTTTCTCATTCTCCTTCTTCTCCTTGAACTTCTCCTGCATTCTCCTTTGATCTTCATTGACGTCCTTTGGCATCAATGGCCATAAACGGGTGGTCCGCCCATCTCGGGTCACCGTGTAAGTGTTGTCAAACCCATCATGAATGGCTTTCCTATCAAATGGCCACGGACGACGAAGCAGTATATGCGACTAAGGATGACGTCACAAAGGATAGTATCAACAAACTGACCAATGGAAAAAGTAACAATTACATGAAATTCCACACAGATTTCTCCTCGGTCTATCAGTCATTGCAAACGGTACGGCTTTGGGCGCTTCTGTGGGACCAAATTCAATTTCCCTACTGCATACTGACTGATTGCATTCACAACACTTCCACTATTAATGATGAGCGAGCAAGTCTTATCTTGGATTTCATAGCGCACATAGAAGATCTTCTCACACTGATCATTCTGATCCTCCTCTCGAAGCAGGCTCAATGCTCGGATCGAAACAAGACTAACATGTGCTTGCTTTGGCTTCTCATCTTCAATATTGTCCACTGGTGGACTATCTAGGGGCTGTGTGGCGTCTCTTGCTGCTTCATTATCATCGAGCTCCTCCTCATTTGCTGTTTAGTGTATATTTTTCCTACCTTATCATAGGCATTTTGTATCTTTTGTAAGTGTTTCTTCCTTGTTTTTGTGTGATTTTTATGTTATTTCCTTCACTTTTGCTCTTTTGGTGAGTTGTGTAGATTTGCACAAGATCTTGAGAAAATGGAGGATTAATGACTGTAAAATTTGAGAGATTCAAGTTAATGGGAAGATAGAGAATTAAATAAGGAGCGCGTGTCAAGTTGAATCGGGTCAATCGGTCAAGAAACGAGGAAGAACGAGCCAAAACCGTGGAAGCTGCCGAAAACATATTTGTCAGGGTGCGCGGCCGCGCGACCCTCCTCTCGGCCAAGAGCCTCTGCGAGCGCGGAGACTTCTGCGGGCGCGCGGCCTTCGATCCCCATGGGCGCGGGGCGCCCGCGCGGGCGCGCGGGGTGCGTTACAGCTCAGTTTTTCACGCGGATCTTGTCCGATTTTTCCCTCACCCCTCACCCATTCTCGATTCTCTCTCTCTCTCTCTCTCAACAAATAAAGGGGATATCACCCATTCCACCCAACTAACACACACACACCCATCTCTCATCTTTTCTTTCTCTCCATTCACCACTACTTCCACCACTCCTCTTCACCTTCACCACCACCACCACCGATCCAAAGAAAGTGAAAGGAGGAGGAGAAAAGACAAGAGGGCTAGAGCTCAAGGAGGAAGGCCCGAGAAGAGGAGCCCAACACCAAGCCATCCGCGGAAGCTAAGCTTGGTGGAGGGACTCTGCTTTGATGACGGCCCGAGAAGAGGGATCTGACTTCGAGCCATCCACGGAAGCTAAGCTCGGACAAGGAGCTCCGATTTGGTATTTTCTTTCCTTTTAGCTTTAGCCTATTGTGGGGATTTATCCCAAGACTCTCGAGACAACAAACAATATTGTATAAGTTGTATGGATTTTATCTTTTGGTTGTTAAATAAATGACTTTTATGATGTTTATGTTGTTTTGAGCATGGTGTTGGGTGAATTTCTACATTAGGGGATGGATAATTGATTTGGTTTTGATCTATGCTTGTTCTTGTTGGTTGTTGTTGTTGGAATCGTGATTTTTTCTGTTTAGGTACTTGATCACTACTTGAACATTGATAGGATTTAGAGGAGTCTTGATTGTAAATCTAAATCCGAAAATTGGTTCCTTCGACATTAGGTGGATGGGGTTCCTAAGCCTAACATGTTAATCTTGCTTGTACGATATAGCTAAGAGAGGTTTAACGGATAGACGGTGACAGTAATTGAAGTTAAACTAATTGGAAGGGTCTATTGTATTTGTGAGAGTAGCATTATCAACTTGAATAAACCATAGTGATGAAACCATTGAGAGAATCACACCCTAATGCTCTTCTCATAATTCTATCCTCTATCTTTGTGTTTGGTGGTATAATTAGTTAATGTTACTTGCTTTAATTAGGTAGATTAGTTTAACCTTCCTTCCCCATGTTTAGAATGTTTAGGATGTGTTTCATTTTATTATGCTTGACAACAATTATGGCATAGAATGATAATTGCCCACATGAAGCTTTCCTCGAGAGACACGACCCGAGTTAGCTCACCGCCCTACAATCGACCCTGTTCTATTGCGGGAGTCCGGATCAAAGTAGTCTCGCGTGTGGAGTCAAATTCGGACACGACACTTGCTGACTCCAGCTTATTCTACTCTGAAAGGAAAATGACTCGATGATTCGGACACTGTGCTTGAAAGTGTCCCCAACCTCTGCACTTGTGACACTGGATGTCACGTGCTCATCCTGGAGTACCATTCGGCGGTTGTGTAGGTGGTCCAGGTCAAGTTGGATTGGTTCTATTTGGTGCATGCGAACTGTACTCAGGTCTGCGGATCGGCTGAGGTGCAGACTGCTTTAGACGGCGATCGGGCTGTGAAGATTGGCCTTGAAGACATGAAGGAACTGTCCTGGGCGTAGAAGACTCGCCTCGAACCCACAATGTCTTTGCGGACGTCGACTGCATCAATTTTTTGCGGCCATCTCTGAGCTGCCGTTCCACAATAGAGGCATAGTGGATCATAGCCTCAACAGTGTCGAAGTCTCTCAACTCGACTTCACATGCAATATCAAGGTTCATTCCTTCTATATACCGGTTGATAGTAGCAATCAGTGTCTCCTCTTTACCAACCCGGTTCAGTGCTGTCTCCAACTCTTTATGGTATTCCTCTATCGAACGAGTACCCTAACGAATCTGACTCAATTTACGCTCCAACTCCTGTTTATAATTAATCGGGATGAAGCAACCTCTCATCACATCCTTCATCTCCTGCCAGGTGTCAATCAATGGATACCGGTCTCAACGATTTCGGTGCTGCCGGAACTCCCACCAAGTAGCTGCATACTTGGTAAACTCCATGGAAGCTAGCTGCACCTTCTTCAGTTCTGGGAAATCATAACAATCAAAAATCTTGTTGACCTTCCTCTCCCAGTCGAGGTACAGGTCTAGATCATGCAATTCTTCAAATGCCGATATACTTGTCTTGATGTTATTCAACAAGCTATTGAGGTCTGCACGTCGGGGCTGATAATATGGATAGGCGCGGGCTGCATGCCTATAAGGCTGACATGGTCGATCACGTCTCTGATACTGCTCAAACTCAGCCTCTAACTCTTCTGCGAAATCACCATAATCATCCTCTGTATCACGATCCTCGTTATAGTCTTCTTGCACTGGTTGTTGGCGACGCTGCACTTGTGGTTGCACCTTAGCATTGTCTTGGGCCTCTGCTCGGGTAGGCTCGGCTTGCACGGGCTGCGCTCTAGCATTGGCGGTCTCAACGGCTGGGACCTCCTCCTGATGAGGTACTGCCTCTTTCTGAATTGGCTGTCCTGGAACTGGTGGTGGTAATGGAATCCGCGCATTGAGGTTCGCGAATTGCGCCATTACTTGGGCCATTGTGTCTTCAAGCTTGTCTTCCAACATTTGTTGACGCCTCTCAAAATGTTGGGACATGGCTTTGTAGTGCCATTGGGCGTCCCAAGGTAGCTGGTTCGATGATGATGCGTCTGTTGGAGTATTTGGCAAAGACGGTGTCTTGTCTTCTCTTTTATTTTTATCTCCGGGCTTCATTTTTCAAACCCGCAAAACAAATAAAACAAAACAAAAGAAACAAAAGGTAAAAGGAACCTCAATTTTTTTAACGCTTGTGTATATCACTTAATTTCTTAACACACTGTATCTGTTGAATTCTCACTGTCTCTGATGTCTCGATAGGATTGCAGTTGACTCCTCTAGCTCTAGTCAAAAGCTCAAACTTGACTCCAAAGAATCCGAGTAAGCAAAAGACCACTAAGATAGTTGCAAATTCGGATGGTCCAGGCACAAGAAAGAAACAAGGTTGGAATTTTCGATGGCTAGGCTAGGTGTATGGGAAGTGGTCGAAATGTGGACGGGAAAAGGAAATGGGAACACAAAAACCAACTAAGAAATAAAACCAATCCCAACAATACAATAAATTGTAATATGACGTTCCCAATCGCTATACGACGAAAAACGACAAATTACGACACACACAAGAGAAACAAGAACTTCTACCCAAACTCAACAATTTTCAAGAATCAATACAACCAAAACTCAAGAATAACCAAGAACAAAGCAAAACAAACTGGTAACACAATAGGGCTTGATCAAGAATATTCTCTTTTGTCTTTTTTTTTGTACGAATTTTTTTATATCGATTTTTTTTTAACAAAGATGATCGATCATTTTTACCCTTACTGTGTCACATGCTAATTTGGATTGAACCACGACCAACCAAAGTTGACGTGGCTCTGATACCAAAAATATGATGTAACCAGACGATATGCGGAAGCTAAATGAATAAGAATCGAACTGCGTCAACTTACATGAATGATTCAATCCACAACAGGTAAAGCAATAATAAATGAAAAAAACCCCAATAAATTGATCAACGATAACAAGAAATAAATTAAAATTGCCAAAATCCCCAAATTATCAATGAAACCCAGGATTTAAAAATAGATGAAATTGAAGGCGGGTGAGAAAGGAACAATGGAATTGATGTTAATGATGATACGGGAATTCGAATGGGTGGAAGGTGATAGTGGAATTGACGAACGAATTAGAAAAGATAAAGAAGAATTATCCGAGACGTACCCCGAATCTACTTGAACCTGGCACGCGAATATGGAGCAATCCTCGTGGCTCAATTAACCCGTACACTACTGGATGCACGAACGAATCGTTTGATTTCAAGTTTGCAGTCGCCAATCTACAAACCCTACCAAGAACTACGTTTACTGTGTGAGACAAGAGAAAAGTGTAACGCTATTTTCATTCAATCAAGTCTTAGAAATAATAAAGTGTTGATCCCTATTTATACTTAGGGAGAAAAAAAGTCCTAACTTAGAATCCAATACAAACTACGAAATAAAACATGGGAAAAAGTCAATCCAGAACGCGCTCGACTTGGGCGCGAAACGGGGTCACTCGCATCCTAAGTTGCGCTGTAGATCGCGCTCGGTCCAAAGGAAAACAGGCCACGGGCGCGACCGGTTGACTCGCGCCGGTGGTCGTGCTGTAACTCGCGCTCGCACCAAAGCCAGATGGGTCGCGGGCGCGAACGGGTCCAGTTGCTCCTCATCTCGCGCTGTAGCCCGTGCCTGGGGGTGCGACCGACGGCTCGCATCCTGGCTCGTGCTGTAGCTCGCGTCCGCAGCTCTCCGCGTCTTTAATCCTTATCACGTTCACCAGCTTGTGCTTCCCAGACTCGGCCCTTTCATCCTCCAACATCTTTTGCACGTAGCATTAGAAGTATTCCTGCAGCTTCTCGACTCTAAGTCTCGTCACTGGACCTCGCAACTGCAACTCAGGATTTAGATCAGTGGTGCTACTACCGGATTCATCAATAGTAAAGAGTATAAAAGGGAATATTCCATTGTAGGGTGAAATGTAGAGTGATGCTGTTGGAGATGAAAATTGAAAATCTGTAACTTTAACTGTACAGTAGTGTAGAGTTAACTGTATTCTGGTGAAAACTGTTGGAGATGACCTAATAGTGTAGAGTTAACTGTATTGTAGGGTTTGTTGTTGGAGATGACCTAAGAAAACATGTTGAAGTTTAAAATAAAAGAAATCATTTTTAATTTCAGCGTGAAATATGATTTTTCACATTATTTTAGCGGTTGGATTCAAGCGTGCTTTGTCATCATTCCGACACCGAAAAATAAATTCGAGAGCATTTTTATAAAAATGTGGAAATATTTAATATATTTTAACATTGTTTGGAGTTCATGACATTTTTGCAGAACAAGCTAAATTCAAGACATAATTATATACTTGACCCAAAATATAAATGAAGCAGAAAAAGCACTATAGAGTCACTTGAAAAATAGATAGACCGCAAACAAGTACAATGTGTTGTACATATCACAAAGTTATCTTTAAAAATATGGAAGTGGGAGCCACATTTTTTGAGGTGGGAGCCGTTTTCAGTCGCCCTTTATTTGCAACTAGTTGAAGGGGGACAGTTTAGAGAGGGAAAAAAAAGGGTTCTCACGTAAGGAGAGGATATGAATTGGTGGTAATCGTGGACTCTTCGTCACCTTCTCTTTCCCTACAAATAAAATGAGGCTGGATATGCACCTAAGCACCTTTCATAAGTGTTAAATCTGTGTGTGGCTCTCTTTCCTTATCCCTATCGACAATCCCGTCTCAGTATATATGACTATATCTTGAATGGGATCTATCTCCTCATTTCTTTTCCCTTCATCCAACTACTAACTCAGCATTTTAACATGTCCAACAACGAAAGTGTTTTTGCAGACGACGAACCTTGGCCAGAACTTAAGTTACCTGAACTGCTGAGCAGTGACCCTCTGAGGGCTCTGCATGCCAACATTGAAAGTGACTGGGATTTCATGAGGCGATCAGCGTGCCAAACAGCAGCCGGACGAGCATTGTGGAAGCAGGTGGTCCATGACCCGTTGGCTGAGCTATTTGCGGGTGAGACGTTCCTCAAAACCATTTATGAGAAGATCAAGAAAGACCGGCTTAACAATGCCAGGGAGATTTCTGGGGTGATTCTTGCTGTTCGGACGCTTTGGTTTGATTCGAAGATCGAAGCAGCTCTGAGCTCATCTGATGGGGGAGGAGCACAGGTTGTTCTGCTAGGTGCAGGTAAGTGCCAATGCTCAACCATTTCAATCCAAATTCATTCCAAAGAGCATGATCCCTTCTGTATGCCTAAGCTAAAACAAAATGACAAGTAGATTAACGCCAAATTTAACCCGCAACACAAAACTGATGGGAATATGCAATGATTTACTTACAACTTAAAAAGAGACATATTTAGACGAGCGACATTCTTTCTTAAATGCTTCATCTATATGGAGTTCTTTTACTGAGTTAGGAAACATAAGAACAGGACAAAAAGATTATTGCACATAGATGGTGGCATTTCATATTAAGATTCATGAGGTATCTCAATGACCAGTTTGAGATGATCACGCATCTCTACAATTTCATAATCATACTATGCCATTGAAATATACCACCCACTTTATACTTCCTTACAAAATATGTAGAGTAGAAGCATTTCTATTTCTTCTTTATTTTATCATTCATGAAGCATAAGTATCGAACGTACCTGGGATAACCAAAACAAATTACAATAAGCTGGATCGGTCAAAGTGTAATCACTGACCACACAGAGTTGAGCTCCATCATTTTCTTGGACAATTGTCCAATTACTAAAAGTTTGCTACATGTTTGAAAAACATATTTAACTTCAAAAATTAGAAACAATGACATGCATAATTCACGTACGAAAGACAACGTGACCACTCTCCATCGAATAGCAGAGCTTATTTCATCCTCAAATATATTCTTTTTTGTTTAATTTGACAAAATAAGTTTATGGTTAAGATGACGATACCTCGTGACCCGCTGACCCAAAATGACTTGATATATAAAATCTAAATGTTTTGACACTGTTAGATATGTATATATAGATTTCATAGGATTCTATTTTCCTAGTATAGCTTTATTATTTGCGTATATATATACCTGTACTCTTCTCATTGATGATAGATCAATACACTTTGATATTTATTTGTGTATATATACTGTTACGATATCCCACACCAATTCCACATGAAAGTGTGGAAGGGTATATAAGTGGGGGTCAACCCTTCACCTTTGACCATGGTTTTGCGTTAAGTTAGGGCTCCCTATCTTATATCCCTAACATATACCTGTACTATTTTCGTAGATCAATACACTTTGATATTTGATTCCAATACATTTTATTTACAGACACTATAATAAAAAGGAAGCTCCTAGATGGGACATATCTGTTATCAGGGACTAGATAAAAGCTGTCTTGATTTTTTTATTTCCATCTAATCTCCTCTAGCAGTGCTGTAGTTTGAGAAATTTGTAATATTTAGTTTTAAGTGTTAAACCATGCCAGCAAAAAAAGCTCAGTAAATTAATTAGATCCAAGCATCATGCCATTATTGGTAGTAGAAGTCATCACATACATTGTAAACTATATAGGCTTAAAAAAATAGAGCAACTCCCCACCCTCTCAACTCTATTATTCAGATGGACATTGAAATTTTTTGTGTCTAGAGAATTTTACTTCCATTTGACCCCAGGCTCAGTCAGAGATATGTCTACTATAAGAGGCATCTGCAATAGAAATCCAAAATGTCAACCCCCCTCTAAAAACAGCACTGCCGCCATCCTTTTGATATATTTGTAACTTACTTTGACAAAAAGTGAAAAAATCAAAACAGCCAATCAAGTTTGAATGAAGAATCTGTGTTCTACCTGCAGGAATGGATGCAAGATCACATCGCCTAAGCTGCTTGAAAGAAAGCAGTGTTTTTGAGGTTGATTTTCCTGAGGTTTTGCATGCAAAAGCCACTATTCTGGAGGCAGCAGCAAATTCCAGCGATAAGCATCATCATCCAATCATGACAGCGAAATCATTGACTAGAGTGGCAGCTGACCTAACAGAAGATGACTGGCTTGGAAAGCTCCAAACATCAGGATTTGAGCCAAACAAGAGTACAGTCTGGATATTGGAGGGAATCCTGTACTATCTCTCGCACTCTGATGCCATGAAAGTACTTAAAATCATTGCAGAAAAATGCAATCTTACCAAGACAGTTCTCTTAGCAGACTTCATGAACAAACAGGCAACGACATTATCCAGCTCCACCTTCCATTTCTATTGTGACTGGCCAGATGAACTACTTCCGTCTTTAGGTTTTGCTGATGTTAAGCTTTCACAGATTGGTGATCCAGATGCCCATTTTGGATTATTGCAAGACCCACTAAATTTGTTCAACAAGCTACGCAACTTGCCCAGAACAATTCAAACTCACCCAGATGATGGCACACCCTGCGGTCGCTTGTATTTGTTGCAGGCTTCTGGTTCACCCAATCAAACAAGTTCATGAGTTCATGTTGCAGATGATATGCTATATATAAATCGAAGTTTCACTTTATAGTATACAAATAGGCATTATATCTTGTTAGCATCAGTTACAGGCTTAGTCAATGATGAAATTGCAGTTGCAGCTCCATCAGAAGATCAAACTTGAGAAAAAAAGGAATGCTGAAGGGGAAAGCGCAACATTTCTAATATTTTCATTATTTATAGAAACTCCCTGTTCCCAACAAGGTTCTTGACCTCACATTTGTTAACATGTGATCACATTTTAATATATCAAGAATTATATAGAATATTTCAAGTTGAAAATATTATTTCCCGGTATAGATAGAACAGAGCCATTGTTCCTCTCTTTTTTCTTTTTCTTATTTTAGATGAGTTTCCTTTGCTTTAATTTGTAGCATCTTAATGGTGCTCCCATTATAGCAAGATTGAGATAAGAAGTATCAGCAGAATGAATGAGTAAATGATGACAGAAGTCATTGATTTGATCATTGAAATTGAAGATAAAATTCAAATAAAGAGAAGTCAGTTTGCTTTGTGGTTGAAAAAGTTATACATTATCCATGCTAAACAGAATATCTCCTGCAAGTGCCCCTACATATTCAGTGGACTATACTAATATTACTGGAGAATCTCCATAAAGTGGAAAATGACTTCCAACTGGAGAAATCTTTCATAAGGTCAGGTAAATTGACACTACAAAAAGTTTAAAAATGATAGCCAAATATGCCAATGATCCCCTTTAATAAATTTAATCACATATTACTAGTAGTTTATAGAAGACAAAAGTGGTTCTCTCCTCTGCTTTGTTTATGAGATCACTTATCTTTCTCAAAGTCAATCAATTATAAATATTGTTATAGTTAGTTAATTTTCCTCGATAACTAGTCTCTGATCATCCATAATGTCCCAGCTACTCACATTTTGTTTCATCTTTAAAACAGTCCACAAGAATCGTAATAGACAATGTTGGTAAAATTCATTGTAAAGACAACACTGTTCTTGAATGTATTAGTTTACATTTTCAAAGAAGTTGTGTTAAAAAAATTAGCAAGAGGTGAAGTGATCAAACTTGGAGACAGTCCTTGATACCCTGCTCAAAGTTGTTTAGTGAAGATATAGTTTCTTTAAGTGCATCTGCAACTCTTTGTCTGCTGCATAAAAGATAAGCAAACCATATCATGAGTCAGATATGAATATATGATAAACTCAATTGCAAAGTTGGTTGGTTGCATAAATTAGAGTGCTAGTTCAGGGGCATGACAGATCATCCAGTCAGTTGGTTATTAAACCTGTTCAAAGTAAGTTGAACACCTCCTTCCCTTGCCATGCCACTAAGAGAAGAAAATGACCTGCAATCAGCAAGAAACACATTAGTCAATGAATCTTCTGTACCTGGATTACCAACATGCAGTTCGCTGTCTCTTCCCATGAATGGGCTTGTGTGATTCATAGCATCAAATACCAACATTAAGCTAGACTCATTGAGTAACCCAAGCAAACATGCCTTATGAGATCACTGAGCTTGGATTCAGCTTCTAACTTGAGTGGGTCTTTGTCATCAAGCAAGGACGCCGCATTTTTCACAATCAACTTGAATGTGCAGACCTAAAAGATAGAATTCATTAAAGAAAATAAAAAATTATGAATCCTTCTAAAGCAAGTAAATTAGCGGATCACTTTTTCCTTCTCCATTTGCATCCATTGATCCACTTTGTCTTTACCAATTTGTGCTCTATGTAGAGTACTTCAGAAACCAGAAATGCAGAATAAATCCTAGTTGAGATATATAACAAATAAAACTCTAACAAAATCACTACTTATTTAGAAGTTTCAATTACCAGTTTGTATGCACAGAGATTAATTCCAAATGTTCACGTTTAGTATATTAAGTCAATCTTATCATTCCCAAAACAACTTACTAGTATCATAGTATGTTATGTTTTCACATTACAAAGAAATAGCAGCCTATAATATCTGGTTATTCTAGCTCAGCTATGCTAAAACAATATGAAATTGATTGAAAACATGACACCCAAAAGGCTAGACTATTTCAGAAAAATCAACTTTCTATACATTGGATTGAATCATCCCTTCAAAGGAGGTTTCAACGAGTATCAGTTCCCACACATATAAGCACAACATATAGGATTAAAGTTGTGATAAGTCAAGATTATCACATAAATAAATACAATACACAACATGGATGCAATCTGATACTGCCATTCAAGTTTTGAAAAAGCCGTCGTTTTGTTACCTCAACTCCAGTATTGGATTGGAACTCAACAAAAGAATTCCTATCCTGAGGAACACAATCTCTAGCTGCAGAAACAAACAACTTCTGAACTTCGTCCAAATCATCTTCACCAAATTCTGCTTCATTTTTCACTACAATAGTAAAATAGATTGAAAACACATTTTGCATAAATAGACATATCGAAAACAATCAAGCAAATATTAAGCAATAAACGAGAAAATAAATAACTAATTAAGCATTAGCAGAAACGAAAAGAAAAAAAGGCAAAAAAAAGTTACTGAGCAAGAGGTAGGCCGACTGAAGAATGTTGCGTGAGGCATCAACCGGAGCTAGGAGAAATTTGGCGGACTTTTTCTTTTGCTCCTTCAGCCATTCCTTTGGTCCTGCTAATCACAGTTCAAAAACACATTTATTATGCAATCGAAAATAGGATATGTGAATTGAGCAATGAAATTGAGGAATGGAGAATTACAGATGCCGAGTGAGAATGCGGAGGCGAGGGGCGGTTGGATGATGGGAATGATGAGTGATGAGAGCAAAACGGCGGTACTACGGCGCGAGATGGTGCTGATTTCGGGTTGGGAATGTTGAGGTGGTGGTGAGTGTGGAGACTTTAGCGGCGGCGGTGCGGCGGCGGGGATTAGGGAGGCGATGAGCGATGGTGACATGGTGGAGGTTGTGTTGTGTGGCAGTGGCTTAACGGTTCAGATGCCAGCTGTCACTCAATCCGATGTCATCAACTGCCAATAATGGGAAATAAATCATAAAGGATAGAGCAAAACAAAGGGGAGAAACGGGAAATAAGACATAATGGCGGAGACAATACCAATTTTGAAAGGGGAGTTTCTGTTTGCACCCTAATTTTATTTTTTACACTCTTACTTCTGCTTGTACTTTCTTTTTTACTCTTTGCACCATTAAAATGGATTATATTGTTTTTACATATAAAATATATTTTTAACTTAAAAAAAACATAAATCTGAAATTAAAATCAATAAAACAGTTTTGAAAAAAAACATAAAATCTGTATTAACCAAAAAGTAAAAAAAAAAAACGTAGCAGTGAGAAAAAACAGTGAAAGTCGATCACCGCGGAGATAGTTCGAAATCGAGCCGAAGAAAATTGTTCGACATTCTACTTCAACGCCGGCGACTTCCAAGCTAGTTTAATGGATCGATTTGGTGAGTTTCATGTTCTTTTTTGGTTACTTAATACATTATATTTCATAAGATTTTAAATTGTTGGATTTTTGTTTAAATCAAGTTTTACAATAGCTTAAAATCTTATGATAGGTTATTAGGATGCTTAGATGCTAGTTTGGGTTGAATATGGTGATAAAATGGAGGTTTGTGTCGAGATGGTGACTATGTTTTGCCCTGATGCGCGTTCTGTTTGAACTGTATACTTCGATTTTTTAGTTAGAGTTCGAACTGTGAAAGCCGAACATAGAGGGTGAGTTCGTCTTTTAAAATTCAAACCAAAACTTAGCCAAATTCAAGCCTCCAACATGTTCGGCTTTTTAAAACCGAACATACAGGAGTTGTTCGGACTCAAAACGCCGAACATCATCAGGGCTTGAATTTGGCTAAGTATGGGTTCGAATTTGAAAAGCCAAACTAACCCTATATGTTCGGCTTTCAGAGTTCGAACTCTAACAGCATAAAATTTTCTAAGTGTAGGTTCGGCTTCTATAGTTCGAACTATGTTGTTCAGTTCGATTTTTACAGTTCGAACCATCATCTGCCTTGTGTTTTTTTGTGCAGCTGCTCACTATGATAGAAGGAGACCAACGGCATCCGCGAGGCGGCAATCAGCACTAGAGCAGTGGCAAGCAGAAGCTGAAGAACAAGCCCGAGCCTAAGCCGAAGAAGAAGCTCGAGCCCAAGCCGAAGAAGAAGCCCGAGCCCAAGCTGAAGAAGAGATGAGGCATGAGCATAATGAAGAGTTCGGAGGTAATGAGGGTGATGAGGGGGATGCAAATAATGAGGAGGACGATGATGAGATCCTGAGAGCTTCATTCTCTGGTGGCCCTACAGATACATCAGTGCTGCGCAACTTGAAAACACACGTTGTAGCTGCAATTTGGAGGGGTGAAGAAAGAGAAGTCCTAAAATGCCACTCTGCAAAATTACTGAAGTGGCCATTCGCAGGCGAGTCAAGGACATGGAAGAGTTTGGTGAAGAGGTTGGGTCTCTTGAGGCTTAGACACTTAGCCTATAGAGCACCGAATATGAATCTCATCTCGGCATTCGTGGAGCGCTGGCAGCCCAAGACCAACTTATTTCACCTTCCATTTGGTGAGATGACTATTACACTGGATGATGTGTATTGTTTGACTGGTCTTAGTACGGAGGGTAGACCAGTTGAGTTTTCTGGGGATGATGTTGCTGGGGGGCAACACATGGTACGACGTCTGCTTGGAGTCTCGGCTGATGAAGCTATTCAGGAAGTGAGTGATCGGGGCAGCTACATCAAATTAAAGTGGCTGCACAATAGGTTCAGTGAGTTGGCTTCTAGTACTGATGATTTCGAGGTAGTTTGTGCGGCGAGGGCGTACTTGGTGTACATTCTAGGTTGTACACTATTCACGGATAAGACGGGCAATCGGATCACATGCCATTATCTCCGATTGTTTGAGGACCCCGAGGAGTTTGAGGGTTATGCGTGGGGGGTAGCTGCATTGGCTTTTCTATACAGACAGTTGGGAGTGGGCTCTCGGGTTGGGTGTAGACAGATGGCTGGTTTCCTGACACTCTTAGAGGTAAATGATAAATTTATTGTTCTTATTTTCATTTTTTATTCATTAAATATGTTTTTTCTTAATGTATTGTTAATTCACACATGCATGGATTTATGAGCACTTCCCGACACTTGGCCGACCACAGCCAAATGCCGACTACCGCGCTGGACAGCCATATGCTATGAGATGGGCTCAACAGGCGCATGATCACTAATGATTTGAGAATCTGGATGATTCTTCTTGATCCTACTTGGGGGATCTCTTCTTGGCTTATCTTCAGCAGTCACTAGTTGGTCGTCTTCACTGTCTGAAGTGCATGTTGATGTTGGTGATTTAACTGGAACTTCATCATTCTGAGAAACATTGACTTCGACATCACCAGTCGATATTTTATTTCTGACATCATGTTTTGTTTGATCACTTGACATTTCACCAGTGTCAAGAAGATCCATCACCTTATCCTCTTCAGATTTTGTAGCAATGCTTGTGTGATTATCAAACACAACATTGATTGATTCTTGGATAGTTTTTGTCCTTAGATTAAACACACGGTATGTCCGACTGTTGGACGCATATCCCAAGAAGATTCCCTTGTCACTCTTAGCGTTGAACTTTCCCAAGTGGTCCCTGTCATTCAAGATGTAACAAACACATCCAAAAATATGAAAATATTTCAAGTTGGGCTTCTTGTTCTTCAGAAGTTCATATGGTGTCTCTGTTCTACCGGGACGAAGAATCTCTCGATTCCCGACGTGACAGGCAGTGTTCACTGTCTCTGCCCAAGCTTCTTAGATAATCGTTGAGCTTGTAACATCGCTCTTGACATCTCTTGAAGAGTACAATTCTTTCTTTTGACCATACCATTTTGTTGAGGAGTTTTCGGTGCAGAGTACTCATGAATGATGCCTCTTTTCTCATAGAAATCTTCGAACATTGAATTTTCAAATTCGAGCCTATGATCAGTTCTTATGCACTTGATGTTAGACTCATGCTGTCTTGACACCGTTCTGTAGAACTTCTTAAACATTCTGAATGCTTCAGATTTTTCTTATAAAAATTCAACCCATGTGAATCGAGAAAAATCATCTACTATAACCAGAATAAACCTTTTACCACTCATGCTTTTAGTGTCAACTGGACCCATAATGTCCATGTGAATCAAATCAAAGCATTTTGTGGTTTGACAAGCATTTAAACTTTTGTGATGAGATCTCACTTGTTTGCCCTTCTGACATGCACTGCAGACAACACCGAGATCGATCTTCACTGGTGGAATACCTCTAACAACATCAACTTTAATCAATTTCTTCAAGCTTTGAAAGCTAACATGTCCAAGTTTTTAATGCATGAGTTGTGTGTTAACATTGACTGAAACATTGCATTTCTCATTCTTGTCTGCATAATAACAATTATCTAATGCACGACTCCCGAATATAATGCATTTGTTCTCACTGTCAAAAACTTCACATGTGTCTTTGTTGAATCTGACATGCATGCTGTCATCACACAATTGACTTATGCTTATCAAATGAAGCACATTGTATAATTTGGGAAAGTTTTTAACATTCAAGGTTCCCTTACCCACAATATTATCTTGTGCTCCTCCACCATAACTCACCTTGCCTTTACTTGACGTGGAATAGTTGTCAAGAAACTTTGGGTTACCTGTCATATGACATGAACAGCCACTATCAAAATACCATGTACCTGCAATGTTAGCTTTTAGCGAAGTGTAAACAACATTGCACGAAATTTTTACCTTCTTGGCATTCTTCTTCTTTTTGAAAGATTTAGAAGAGTTTTCCACAACAACCTTTCCCGTTGCTATATCATCATGATATTTGAAGCAATAAGGCTTAATGTGTCCAGGCTCTTGATAGTAATGACAAATATATTTATTCTCTTTAGATTTTTCACTAACATCCCTTTTGACATTGCTGTCACCATTGACTGGAACATCCTTCGAGCTTTCTCCTTTGACAAACTTGATAGGATTCTGGTTAGAGATAGACATGATGAACTAGATGTATATCCCAGACCTGCTCTAGTGGTTTGTCGTAATGTCAGGACTTCATTTAACGTTGTTGTTCCTTGATTGAGTTGTTAAAAGGTTTTTGAGGCAACATCAACTTCCTTTCTCAGCTTGCACAACTCAATGTCACTTCTGGTCAGATGAATTTCCACATCCATCACTCTTTGCTTTAGACTTTGGTTTTCTTCCATGAGAACTCCAAACTCTTTTTTTTGTTCAGACCATTGAACACACATTTCATCCACAACCTTGTGAAGTTATCGTAGAGCTTCCTGGTGGCTAATGTCAGACAGATCTTCTTTCACCTGAGACACTTCAGCAGTGTTACAAAATTCATCCAATAAAGTAATCTCATACCAATTAATGGTATTGGAAGGAATGTTAGCAATTTCTTGTAGAACATTCTCCATGACATTACTGAGAACATCAGAAGCTCTATTGTCAAGACTTATACAATAGTCAAAATCGACTTCGTCCATGTCAGTTAGAGCTTCAATCATTTCATCAAAGTCATCATTGACTTTTACAAACAACACCGTTTGTTTTCCTGATTCCTCATCTTCGGATTCGTCGCTTAACACAGCAGCACTGTAGTTTTTTCTTTGTTTCCTGTGTACAGTGGGACAATCATTGGCATAGTGTCCAAAACCAGAACACCCCCTACACTGAACCGAGTTAATGTCCTTTACTAGATCATCTAAGGTTTTTGATAATTTTGATGAGCCAGATGATATTGACGAGAGAGAGTCAAACAGCCTTTGTGGTTTGAAGTTTGGCGAACCTTTCTTCATAGACCGTACCAAAGAATTGAACTTCTTGGTGAGAAGAGCAACACTCAATGCCTCATCTTCATTGATCTCCTGAATGTTTTCAACATCAAGTTGAACATCTGAACTTGATGTCACAGATTGAAGTGCAATTCCTTTAGAGGAATTGTTCGACTTCTGGTTCTCGAGATTCATCTCAAAAGTGAGTAGGATGCTCACATCTTCACTCAAACTCATGTTTGATACATTATGAACCTCTCCAATAGCTGAAATCTTCATGTTGAATCTTTCAGGAAGAGTGCGAAGAAGTTTGCTAACCATGTTCTCATTTGAGATAGGACATCTGAGAGCTGTAGATTCATTAGAAACTTCACATAGCCTTTCAGCGTACATCGAAATGGTCTCATCTTCCAATATCTGTAGGGTTTCAAACTTGGAAGTGAGCAGCCTAAGCTTTGTTTGACGTACACTTGTCGAGCCTTCACAATGTTCCTGCAGTATGTTCCACACTTGATATGCAATGGTGCAATTGCACACCATTTTAAAACATAAAACGTCCACCGAAACAAAAATGGCATTCAGTGCCCTAGAATTGAAGTTGGAGATAATTCTATCATCGTTAGTCCACTGGGTTTCAGGGGTAAGGATGAAAACTCCATTAGGTCCTTCCATCCTTGGAGGAGTCCACTCTTCAATTACAGCCAACCAACCTCTTTCATTAATGGACTTGATATACATCTTCATGCGAGATTTCCATATTGCATAGTTTTTCCATTACTATCCAATGCCAGGGGATAACACTGATTTATCTGAAAATCTATTTCAGTGAATTAGCAATCAAATGATCGAATACTTAGTGTGTCAAGTACCGGCTCTTGATGCCACTTGTTAGAATTAGTTGCCGTAAATATTGAAAGTAAACACAGAGACGTAATGTCAAACTCAATGTTACTGATAGTTGAAACACTATCTTAACATAAAATGCTGGAAATAAACAACACAATATAACATGAAGATAAATTTTAAATCACACACAACATGTATGGCAAACGCCGCAAGGTGAAATTAAGCTTCCACAAGCAAACACAAAAGATCAATTGATAATGTCAAACGCTGTGCTCTTGACACATCAACAAAGATATATGAATTCTAATCTAGTCCTATAACTAAATTGAATTTAAATAATACAAATCAACCTACAGTCAATTTGTAATCAAACTTGCAATGATTTCAAAACCTTTTATCTAACCTAATTTGAACAATCTATTCACATGAATTGGTTGAACAAGGAAAAACACGAAAGGTAAGAAAGAAGAAGAAAAGAGAAATCTATTTGCTAGTTTGTGACTCGAGCTCTTCAATCTTTACACGCGGTGATAAGATATCTTCTGCTCGAATAGCCTCTTCAAGTGCGGATCATACTCCTTAAATACGTTCTCTACTTGAATCGACTAGAGGTCCATGTCATCTCTTCTTGATCGTGGGTTGTAAATAAGCTCCACCGCCACCACTCCGTCGTGTATGAGAATAACTGTCTCTTTGGTGTGGCTGAGAGTATAACCCACGTTTATATACCATTTCTTTCAATTGTTCCTGCACGTTGAACTTCAAAAAGATGTGGTTAAATAAAGATAATAATAGACCTAAAAAATAGGAGATAGAGTTTTAACTTATTCAAACTCTATTTTAATTATTAATATATCAACCATATATATATATGTTTATTTGAAATATCAATTTCATGGATATATTTATGATTTAAGATATACAAAATAGAATATGATTTATTAAAATAATAAATCCTAAAATCTATGAAAGGATAAGATTAGTCATGATGAATGTCTCAGATAATGTCATGGGGATTCTGTATGACATTATGTTCAACACAAAACTCTATGTCATATACCACTTTATAAATGGATTGTTTCTCACCGGACTAGGTCCTCCCAGAGTAGTGTTCACTGAACTGGGTTATTAGATCATGCGTACTTTACTTGTTCTATTGTTTATTCAATTTTTAACAATTTGTTAAGTACACCTAATTTAACACGTGTAAAGTACATTAGGTCTGGCACAACATTTATAATTTGATAGCTATGAAATGGGTATTATAGAACCTGTGTGGGCCTCCATGGAAAGGATCTAGTGGACATACATCATGAAACAGAGGTAGTTAACTTATTCGAGGCTAGTATGGGAGTTCCTGAGCACCATTGCTTGCTCTTAAGATAGCATCACCTTCCAGCTTAGCAGTGATAAGAGGGCATTGAGCTTTTAACAGCCCAATGAGATTTTTAGGGCCTTCATTTATGAGAGCTATGAGATGCCGGAGTGTTCAAGATTTGGACCTTTTGGAGGTCGATATCATGAGCCATAGACATACCGAGACGCTATGCTACAAACTGAGCACGATTACAGAGCATCTACAATTCTGTGTTCCACTACATTCAGCGTGCCATGACTTAATCCATCTTTGGACGCTAGGACAACAGTGTGATTCGCAATTGCGAGCTCTTTGCTCTTTGATGTATGATGTCCGACATGAGCTTCGACTTGGGAAAGTTTTTGGTGGACCATTGGATGAGTCAAGCCGCGACGTCCAATTCAGTCGAGATCTTGGTGCACTTATCATGCCTATTGTTCTCTATTTTGGTATCTCATTAGATGCCCGTGTATTGATATGTACTCTAGACTCTTTCACTACTCTCATCCACCTTCTTTGCTGGTATAGAAGAAGATAGCTAATTTTCCATTGCCCAATGCCTGCTTGACAATCGTCTCTATAGTGTATAACCAAACCAATTGGTTGATGAACACTCCTAAGCATGAGGCAAACTGAGACATTAATGATGCCGATGACTCTAACAAGGAGGGAGGTCACAATGAGCTCGAGATATTGTAAGCTCTGAAGAATGTAAGAGCTCATCCCCAAGGATAGGGCCGAAGACTGAAGGACCTACTTGAGTCCTCTTAAAGGAGAGCAAGCATGTCATCTGCTCTTTGGGAGATGTAGTATGGCGAGATGCAACATGATATTCGAGGACTTTGATGAGACATGGACTTGCTACACCAAGATGTCTACAACCTTCAAGATGGGATGACACAACAGGATCAACTGCTCTTATAGATGTCTAGATAGGTTGATGAGATGTTTGGACAAATGGTATCAACCAACACAAACATGGTCGAGCTCATGGGCATGATGTGAGGATGGAACACTCACTTTTCTGATCTTCAATTTTATGCACTAAGTGTTTTAGATTGTCATGATCTTTATGATAATTCAAAGAACACAAAGGTTTTGGTTTTTCAAGTTTGAAGACCATGTTCTGGACATTATGATATGAACATTCCGCTGCCAATCTGATTGAAGATTGAAAAATGTACTTGAGCATGTTCGTGAACATGATCATGTATATAGTTGTCCAGAGAGTTTCCAAGAGACATGCCAAGCTAATTTCTAGGATTTGAAGCTGCTTTTTCAAGATGGACATTTCAAAATAGAAGATGCCTTGTTCAAGATGAAGATCAAGAAGAAACGAGGAGAGTTCTATTCAAGGAAGACTTATAACTAGGTGATGTCCGAATTAAACTAGGAAACTTTTCTTGTTAAGTTTGATTCAAATTAGACCAATCTGATTATCTTGTTTAGGCTATGTCTTGTGTTTATAAATAGCTTGGGAATCAGACTAGCAGTTGAGGTTTACGAATACATAAGAGCTAGAGAGTCTACAGGACTTCAAGTTTGAAGCATATAGTAGTCGGGTAGACTAGGTTTGATCCTTATGATCATTGTGTGTTTAGTCTGTGTTTGAAATTCTTCATACAGACTTTTAGAAGAGTCTCAGGAGAGATTTCCTGTGGGAACTAGATGGAGTATAGGTTGTGAGGGGATCTCACAATTCAGTCTATCGAAAGAGATTGTAGTGCGTAGGAAATTAGGTCGAGTGATGGAAGGTTATCATGTAATAGCCTTTGTAACCTTGCAACGGAGTAGTAGATTGTTTCTCATGGACTTGAGAAGTCCCCCTGACGTAGATCAGTTGATCGAACAGGGTTATCAACCTCGTACCATTAACTTGCTTTCAATTTATCTTTTTGACCTTACATGTTCATCATAATGTACATGCACATGATCATGAACATGACTGCCCATTTTATGCAACTTCAAAAACATATACATGCATTTTAAGAAAGTACTTGTTTGTATATTGACAAATCTATTTGTGTATCATACCACATTTTTTAAAACGTATAATACAAATATTTAAATTGTAGGGAAATGGAGTACCTGGTGTGGTAATGAAAACATACAAGGTATGAAACTCTTTTTCATACTTTTCACTTCATATAAGAAAGCTCCACATGCAATGTTTAATTCATCTTCATTTTTTGTAATATTCAGTTAAAGTTTTCTCCTTAATGTTAACAGGTAAGGGGCAAGGGGAAGGGTGTAGAAAGAAAAGGGAAAAGAGGAAGTGAGGTGTGGCAACATTAATAATGGTCATGTGTTTGTTTATATATATATATATATATGTATGTATTTGTGTTGTATAATTATAGAATACGTATTTGATGGAAAATGTTGTCTGTTGTGTATGAATTGAAACAATTTGATGGATGTAAGGTGTTTAAACTGACTAATATATTAGTAGTTATCTTATTGATGCTATAATGCTACATATTATTTGCTAATATGTTATCATTATATTTCATTTGTATTAATTTTATTTGTCAATGTGGATTATTACAATTGTGAGGTTGTCAGCGTATTGATATTTATATAAATGTTATGCGGTATTTTGTTATTGTGATAATGAATTTATATTCTTTAGGTTTTTTTCTTTAGTCTTTCACTTGTTAACTGCTGCTAATCTGTTTTTATTTGTCAGATAGTTATAACAAATTTGATAACTATGTATTATACTAATGGACTTGTGACCTAGATATTGTCACTAAACCCAGTTAGTTTAACAACATGGAATTGTTGTCGTACAATCAACAACAGTATATATTTTTTAAATTTGCAGGATGATGAAAAAATGACAACAAAGAGCAACAATTTGATACGAAAAACTAATGTATTGGTTTCAATCTTTATTGTGAGACTAATTGTTGTTAGTGGCAAGCTTAGACATGAAGCAAAAAAAAAAATATATACTACTGGATAATGGAAAATGGGGAAGCTTAACTATATGTAATTATTTTTGTATTTTTATTTTGATATTTGATATATTTTAAGTTTGAATGGCTAATAATAATTGATGTTTTTCCCTAGTGATGAGGTTGTGTATTCCGACTCAGTCATGGAATTTAGGCGGAGAGAACTGATGACAATAGACCCAAACCAATACTTAAATTCGGCGGTTTTGGATATTTGGAGTGTAATTATGAATCACAGCGAAAAGCTAAGGACGCCAAACTCACCAATGAGATTTTTTCCAACCACCTATATATGTGTAAGTTGTATTCTAAAAATTTCATTTATATACATAAAATAAAATTTTAATTTTAAAACCTCATAAATTTAAAATTTCATCCTTTTTTTTTGTTTATCCACAACTAGGTACTATTGTAGACGCACCTTCAACTTGGGAATATGAGAAAAGATCTATGACATTTTCCAGTAGGTTGATTTGTGAGATTAATAATGTTTCGGGGTTGCAGCTAGCTAAAATAGGTATGATAAGATTAAATAATACAAAGAAACTATAATTGTGTTACTTTAATATCTAATTTTTTTACATCAGAAATTAATTATTTTATTGTGCAGTTCTTCTTCACTATTTGCCACGAATTCCATTTCTATTTGGTCTGTTTTGATCCAAAAAAATGTAAAGGTGAAATTATTGATAACTCTTCAGCATTGGAGGGAGATAACGATGCTCATTTGTGAAAATATGGCTATGTTCCAACTATGATGGTATGTTAATATTTATATTATTAAAGTTGCATCATGATTATTAGCAAACCTTTGCATACACTATTTCAAAATATATTTAGATATATATATTGATGTATGTTAGCAAATATTTGCATGTCATTAGCAAAATATTGTGTGCACTTTAGATATATTTCCAGCAAAAAATATATGTGTATGCATGTTATGCAAATATTAGTCTGCTTGTGAGCAAATATATATTTGATTATTAGCAAATCTTTGCATGCATTGTTGCAAAAATATTTAGATTTGTATATCAGCAAATATTTGACTACTTTTTAGCAAAATACTGGTGCAATTTAGTATTATTCCAGCAAACCTGCACCTAGCTGTTATATGTATATATGTAAGCATATGTTTGGTTAGTAGCAAATCCTTGCATGCATTATATCTAAAATTATGAAATGTGAGTAACTGACATTTATATTATTAAAGTTGCACCATGATTGTATAAATATGCTCAAACATGTATAATACATGTCAGCTTTTTTAAAGATTTCCTGAGGACTACATGCCACACAAAAATTGCCACAACAATGGATAGGTTGAAAATGGCGTGAATGAATGACACAAATAAAATTTATTGTGGTATCTATATAATGAGATATGGAAACATACAAAGGGGGAAGTTTGAGACAATGAAACTCAAGCCTAACGGACAACAATGAGAAACATATGCGATACGTTAGGGTAAAATATTGTGCAGCAATCCTTAGTGCTGACAGTAATTTACACAAGAATCGTATACTTGCTGAATCGAGCCTCCATTATAGGATGTCGTGTGAAGATGGACCCCTAAATATTGACGCCATTGTTATGAAAAGTGTCAGTGTTCAACGAAACATACAAATTTTGATATAATTTCAGCATACATTTACTGTGATTATTTAACAGCATTTACAATGAACAATTTATTTTCATTCTTAGTGTTGAATATTATCAATAATACCTTTTTACTATGTTTACAATGTAATATTGCTAATATTGTGATAATCATTTGCTAATATGCACTCGTAGACCAAGAAATCCATGTATAACACCCAAATCTGTTGGTGAAAAAATATGTATCCATTTATTGATTACACAAATAATGAAGTATATACAAGCAAATATTATAAAGATATTTAAAAAATAGTTGGAATTGTGTAATATCACAATAAGATAAAAATAACCAATGCTTTAGTACGATGGAACACGTATATTTAGCAATGGTATCAAACAAATTAATTTTGATGAATATGCTGAAAATGTGTTAAAATTTGAATAATCAAATGTAACAGTAATACTATATAAAATATATACTGACCCCACACATATAGTTAATTTCCTGGTCAATGTTCGTTAATAATCTATTATACATTAGCTAATAATGAAATCTCACTACTTTACTGGCGAAAACCTTATGAAATTTTTATGAATAAATATTTGTAGTCGTCCCGTATAAATACATTCGTAACCTACAAAAGTAGTGTTAGGAAAAACTATCAAGGAACCTCTAGATTAGGTTTTGATGAGATGTCAAAATTAGTTATGAAAAACTAACAAAAATTCAAGTTATAGATCTGAGATGACCAATCCAGAGCATAAAAAAGGAACTCAAGGAAAGCTAAAGTCAACCAATCTGGAGAATGGTCTACGAGCTGAAGGATACGTCACCCAGTCAGAATTCAACTCAACTGAGGAGTCGAACCAGTCGAAACAAAATGACAGCTAAGTCAGTTGAGCTGAGGGAGAAAAGAATTGACTAAGACTGAAAGAACTTATAACACATCAGTTTAGACTAAAGACTGGAAGTATCCAACTGATGGCCAAACTGAAGTAAACAAGACAGATCAGCTAAAGGCCAGAACTGAAGTCAACCAGCTTATGATTAGTCATGCTGACAAGAAAGCTCAAGAGAAATCAGTCAAGCTGACAAGCTAGCCAAGAACTTGAGATCAGTCGAACTGGAGGAACAAAGCTCAAAACTGCCAGCTGGAGTAATGGCTAAACTGAGCTTACAAGCTCAAAACTGCCAACTGGAACAATGGCCAAACTGAGCTGACAAGCTCAAAACTGCCAACTGGAGCAATGGCCAAACTGAGCTGACAAGCTCAATACTGCCAGCTGGAGCAATGGCCAAACTGAGCTGACAAGCTCAAAACTGCCAACTGGAGCAATGGCCAAACTGAGCTGACAAGCTCAATACTGCCAACTGGAGCAATGGCCAAACTGAGCTGACAAGCTTAATACTGCCAGCTGGAGCAATGGCCAAACTGAGCTGACAAGCTCAAAACTGCCAACTGGAGCAACGACCAATCTGAGCTGACAACCTTAAACCTACCAACTGGAGCAATGACCGAACTGAATAGACAAGTTCAGTACTGCTAACTGGAATTCAAAGCTGAAGCCAGAGAACCCTGGAGTTATTGCTCAAACCGACGAATCTTGAAATAAATATTTCAACAGAGATCCTAGAAATAAATATCCAATGAAGATCGATTGGCAGAGTAACAGCTACTTCAACCAAAAGCTCCAACGATCAATAAAGACCATCTTCCATTGATGAGCCAACAGAGCCACCGATCGATGGAACTCAATGGTCATAAAATCACTCCTCTATAAAAGATGAGTGAATCAGAGTTTTGAAAGAACTCTTCGCCTTCACAACTTTCGCATATACATTCTTGAAATATTCAAGCAAGAGCTTTTCTTTCTCCCTCCCACTCAAGCTCAAGTTCAACATTTGATAGAAACTGCGAGAGTCCAATTGAGAAGAATAATTCACAGAGTCAAGATAATCAGCCAGCTGTTGACGATCCAGCCAAGGCAGCCTTCTCAGTTTCAGCTATACAACGATCAACCACCCAGCTCAATTGAAGGAGCACATCAGTTGATACCCCCTGTTCAAGACTCACCTCTTGAAGATCGAAAGAGATCTAAAACCTTGTAAAGACGACAATAGCACCTACCTTCCTAGCGAGCAGTTAGGGACTTCAAGTATGAGCCGTCGACCCGCTGAGGTAGCGAGCAGTTACCAGGTTCAGCCTACTGTCCTTCATTGTGTAATTTGTAAAGAAACTCAAGTTATATAGTGAAGTTGCCCTTCTGCGGAAGGAAGAGATGATGTAGAAGTTTGAGACTTCGAACCTCTATAAATCGCTAGTGTGTTGTACTGTTTTGATTATTGCATATTTGTAAACTGTACACAAGTTCACACACTCTGCACCAAGCAGTCTTAACTGATCAACCAGTTTGTGCATAGATAAGTTTCTCTAAGCGAGTCAAAGGGCCCTATTATTCCGCATTTGAAGTAAAAAGTTTTAATCAGTTTATTCACCCCCCCTCTAAACTGATATCGACTCGCCCGGGACCAACACGTGGTATCAGAGCCAGGTTGATTCTAAGGATCAGCCGTTTCTGCAGATCAACTGAATCAGATCTATTTATCTGTGCTAACATTCCAGCTATGGGAAACCATAAGCTACCTTTGTTTTCAGTTGAGAATTATGATAATTGGAGCAGGAGAATGAAGGCGCATCTCTGCTCAATTCATGAGAATATGTGGGAAGTCATTGAAGATGGTCCAATCATCATCATGATGGACAATGATGCTCACACAGTTGATATTAATCAACCGGCAAGGATCCCAAAGCCAACTAATCTTCTCACCAGTGAAGAGAAGAAGTTAAAGAATCTAGAGTTCGTTGCTTAAGCTGCATTATTTCAAACTCTAGATGAAGACAGAGTGAAGGATACGAAGAACTGCACAACTGCCAAGGAGATATGGGACCTACTAGCAGACCTATGCAAAGAGTCCGAAGCCATCAAAGGAAACAAGCTCCAACTGGCAGTCGACAGATATGAATCCTTCAAAATGCAGCCAGAAGAGTCTATCTCAAGCCTTTAAACCAGATTTCTAGGCATTATCAGTGAGATGAACAATTTGGTCAATGGAGACACAAATCGGGAGGAGTTATCCCAATTCTGAGATGAATTCCAAGATATTGGATAATCTCACTAAAGAATGGGATATGAAAGTGATAGCTACAAAGGAATCAAGAAACCTAAATAGCATCACTCCAAGGGAACTATTTGGTTCTCTCAAAGTTATGAGTACAGTCTAAACCGAAAGAAGGAAGCATCAACATCGTCAGCTCAAGATGCAACTTTCTATGGTGAAAGGAACCGGTTTAGAGACACTCGAGGAAGGAACAACTTCCGACCTAGGAGCTCACCAGCCAAAGAAAATCAAGGTGGATCTTCAACTGAATGAAAAAGAGAAGCAACTGAAAAGAAGGAGAATCTAACTGATGACATCAATGATCAAATCCAATCAGTTACCAGGTTGCTGGAAAAGTTGAAGAGAGTTCAGGATAAACAATCAACTCCACTTCAAACTGATGAAATCCCAAAAGATGAGAGAACTCATCAACCAGCTGAACGGTGAGCTGAACCATTCAGGGGTGGCAACCGAAATCTTGGAGAATGCTTTCACTGCCATAAACAAGGACATTACAGATATAAATGTCCAGAACTCCCTGAAGACAAGAAAGCCAAGGTGAGGAGAAGCTTCTTCAAAAGGAAAGCAATGGTTGTAAATTATGAGAATGCCGTGCTAGACGATTCAGACTATCCATCTGGAATTGATTCTGACGGCTACAGCTCAGATGATGAAGCGCTATTCTGCCTCATGGCTGACAATGATGAAGAGATTAGTACAGCTGATTCTCAAACCTCTTTCTATCACATCAATGAGGCAACTATCTCTACTAATGAACTTGATATGAAACTTATGATGCTAGAAGATCAATTAGCTTCAATATTCTGCTTGCATGTTGAACTGAAAGATGAAAATGATGAACTGAGAAATAGAGTTAGGAAACTGAGCATTGATCATGAAAGATTAAACTATCTTGAGTCTCAGTTTGTGGAATTTGAAAAGTTGAAATTAAGAACTGCTGATCTAGAAGCTGAAAATCAAAAACTAAAGCAAGAGATCCATGAGAGAGAAAAAGTAAATCTGAAGTTTAAAAAGAGATCTCAAACTCTAGATGAGATATTAAGCCATCAAAGAACTGGAACTAGCAGCTCCAGACTAGGATATATCAAGTTCACTGCCCTAGAGAAAGGAAAAGCAGTTGCTCAATCCAGTGAAAAGGGAATCCTAAAAGGGTTCACTAGATCTCATGATCAGCTAGCTGAGCCAACCAAAGGAAAAGGAATATTGAAAAATCTTCAAACTCAACCCAGACAATTTGGTCAGTTCTCACAACCAAAAACATCAGGTCAATTGAAGCCCAAATTTCAGCCAAGACCATCAGTTCACTCAAGTCAATCTAGTCATTCAAAGCCCTCAGTTCAACAAAGGCCACCAGCTCAGTATAGAATGCCTTCAAGGCAAACTGATAGATCAGCCTACTATAAAAAGAAAGACCAGTTTAGATCTCAAGCCTACCCTGCCAAGCAGTTCAATCAAAGTACTCCTAGGAGAGATCAAAGAAACTCATTTCAGCCTTATCATCACTATAATGAGTATCTGGATTCCAGAAACGAACCAAGAGCTGATCCAAAAGGGTTTAATCCAGTAAACTGGAAACACATAAGACATTGGCCTGATAGAAGAGCTCAAAAATCTCGAGATTACTGCGTGTTAGTTGAATTGTTTTACCCTACTAATTTTCAACGCAGGTATCATTCAACTGATTCAACTCAAAATAGGAGAGTTGAAAGAAAATCTAAATTGATCAAGCAGTCCAAATCAGTTGGATCCCTAGATGATAAAAAGCTAAAAGTTTGGCAAGTTTGGATTCCAAAAAGCTTGATGTATCAACAAGGACCCGATATGAAATGGGTCCCTAAATGCTAATCCTTGTTTTTGTAGGACAAGAGCATCCTATCTATGAAGAAAGCCAAAGACATTTGGTATCTAGATAGCGTGTAACAGCCCGTTTTCCCAATCACTGTTTAAATAAAGTATATATCTTGAATTATGTGACTTATAAAAATTTGTGAATTTTTAAATGTTTGGTTATGGGTCTAGTCTGAGTCGTGCCCTTAGATATGTATATATATATATATTTAATTTTATTTAGTAAAGTAATATTTTATTTATTGAAACCACATAGGGAATCATGTTACATAAATTTAGAAAAAAAATGTATGTATACGTTAATACTTATATATGGAGGTAGTTGGAAGTTCCATTTTTTTTTAAAATTTAGTGGGCTTATCGAACAACTCTGTTGATTTTGGATAATAGAATGAATTAATAATATTTCATCCATTCATTCATTTTAAATAAAGAAAATACAACCCTAGCCTCTTGGTATAAAAGGTTAAATTTTTTCTTACACTTCTGTTTATTTTTCTTTCACGCCGCTTCGAGGGACCAATTGGTTTCAGCAGGATTCAAGGTATTTTTTTTTTACAAAGTTCAAAACGTGTATTCAAGATTTATAAATTTAAAAATATAGAATTTTTACTCAAAACGTTTGATGTTCCTTGGATTTTTCATATAGTAATCACTACAACATTTATCTTTAGTATAATCGAATCTCTTTGGATTTATCATTTCTTCATTGAATTGGGATTTTAAAAATATTTGCACTGACCATGTTCACTATTATATCTGCACACCAGGTTGTTTAAAAAAAATTATGAACACTATTTTTTCATAATCAATATTCGGCACTTTATTTCAGAAAAAAAAATAGAAATTTTATCATAAATGGAATTGTTTTTTTTTCTCTCGATTGAATAAAAATATATATATACAATTACAAAGTTGAATTATGGATGTCTATCTTACAAAATGATCATGTATAGATATGAACAGCTAGATGATAATATGAATTATTATATTGTATTATTGTGTTAGTAGATAGATATAAATCTTCACAGATGATTATTTTTTTTTATCATAACCATTCATCATGATTCTCTGCATTATATATATATATATATATTCCAAACACACGCACATCCATCATACGAGGCACACATCATATAACTATACATATCCATGCTTTTAATTAAATGTTTCGTATTAGATAATAATGCATTCAATTTTTGATTTTCTCGATTTCAGTGATCTATAATCAATTTAGTTTTTTATTAGGACATTATATCTATGTTTAATCTTTTTTCGTATTTCGAGAATTTACAAAATAAGCATAACAGTAGAGAATTTTCAGACAAAATTTGTCGAAATTTAATTCTAAATTTTCTCAAGTTTAAATGGATTTCATAATCATAGCAATCGTTTTATTTGTATTTGTTTTAAAACCTCATATACAATCTGAAAGTTTTATTATTATTATTATGTATAGTTCGGTTTCTAGTTGGATTCATTTAAGATTTCGATCATATATTTATAGGATTTATTAATATTGGTATTCTAGGTGCGACGCGACTAAGACAATAAGTTACTGCTAGTATTTGATTCAAAAGGGTCATCAGTTCAATTAAAGTGTGGGATTTCATTTATTTTATGCCGCTGATCTATATTTTTGCCCATTTTAATATCACGTGTTTGCCGTATATCATGTTACTATCAATGAGCCCTTGGACTATATGTTCATTCAATTATTTGGCTCTCAGTATTTGTGCACAAATGTCAATGTCGCTATGCGATTCAATTAGTAGTAATGTACTATCATGTTTCGGTACCAAGGTACTATCAGTTTATCAGTATCAGTTATATGTGTGCTGCTGTTTTATTAACTTGGGCAAATCTCTGCATAAATTCCCACACTGAGTATATTATATATATGCTCACCCTTCATTAACATTTTCAGGTAACTAAATATGGTGGCGTGTGGGAGATCGAATGACAGTTCAAGTCAAATCACATTTCTTCCGCATATCATAGTTTAAATTTCTTTAAATTAGTTATTTCTAATTCAATGTTTTATGGACCATGTTGCTTCTTAAACATCTACTCATGTTATTGTCTTTTGGTTTATTTTATTTTTAGAACTCATCATAAACTTTTCAAATAAAAATATTTCAGTTTCATGTCTTTTCTAATGTATTGAATAAATTTTTATTTTGTTAACTTTATGTATTTATTTTTCAACTCAATGTTTCAAATAATTAAATTAGATTAATATTTAAGTTTTTTTTTAAAAAAAATATTTCCTCACATTTCCGCATCGATTAAAATCATTAAAAATCAATTTAACACTTTAAGAAATTTAGGGTGTTACAGTGTGGTATCAGAGCCAGGTTTACTTTCCTGTAGACTCCGTGAATCATTCATGCATTTAAATTCATTTCATGAGTCATTCGATCACCACGCGCTCCAGTATCAAGGTAGAAAGTTTCATTTTCATTTGATTGAGTATGTGATTTCTTGGTCAAATTTTTATTTATTGAACTTAGTCCTTGAAATTAGAAATAACTTAGAAAGCCTTCTGAGCCTTCTCTATCATTTCTGTAGGACGATGGTGAGAAACACAAGAGCACGTGCCAACAACGCTAATGGTAACAACAATCCCGAGAATAATGGTCGTAATGATGGAGAGAACTTGATGTACCAATTTCTCGGTGCTATCAAAGGATTTGTGCAACAATCTAATGATCAACCTGATGTATCAGACCAATATGTGCGTCCTACAAGTCAAGTTGTCGAGCAATTTCGGCGTTACACGCCCCCCCGATTTAATGGTCGGGATGGACCACAAGCTGCTGAGGATTGGCTGGAAGAGCTAGACCGGATTTTCACGCACATTGATTGTACTGATGAACAAAAGGTGGCATGTGCAGTGTTCCAGCTTACTGCTGATGCTGGACGTTGGTGGAAACACTTTGTGAGTACCTTAAGTGAGGAAGAAAAAGATCAGTTGTCATGGGAGATATTTCAAGAAGTGGTATTGGATAAGTATTTCACCACTGCCTTCAAAGAAAAGAAAGAGACTGAATTCTTTGATCTTAAGCAAGGTAACATGACAATTGAAGAGTACGAGAGAAAGTTTAATCAGTTGTCAAGGTATGCTCCTCATTTAGTGGACAATGAAGGGAAACGGATTGCAAAATTCAAAAGGGGTCTGAGAGCTGAGATCATGGGGATCTTTGCGGCTCAAGTGATTGAAGATTTCAGTGACCTAGTGAAACGGGCTGGAGATGTAGCCATGAGCCTTGACATAGATAAGCCAGCTCAAAAGCAAGTTGATAACTCTGGGAAAAGAGGATGGGATAATCAAGAAAGGAATCGGGGAAAATTTCCTCCTAAGAAAGGAAGGTTTGAGACGAGAGCTAATGCCAGACCATCGGGAATGAAACCTCAATGCTCAAATTGTGGGAAAAACCATGGTAGACCCTGTCGTCAAGGAATGGGAGAGTGCTATTACTGCCATGAGCCAGGTCACTATGCAAACTTTTGTCCCAAGAAGAGAGATAATGTGTCAGCTGGAAGGGGACATGGAGAAACTGAGAGAAGAGGAAAGGAACCTGAGAAAAGGGGCAATGCTCGATTTTTTGCTTTAGCTCATCAGAATGCAGCGGCGAAGGACAATGACACAATGACTGGTATGTTGCCTATTTTTGGAACGCCTGTTGTTGTACTATTTGATTCTGGAGCATCGCATTCATTCATATCTTCTAAGTTGTGCCGTATGAAAGGAATTGAATGTGAAGTAGAGAACTTAGCCTTAAATATAAGCATCCCTTCAGGTGAGAACATAGTGACTGATATGATTGCTCGAAAGGTCAAGATGGATTTTGGAGGTAGAGAACTTGAGGCTGATTTATATGAGATAGATATACATGACTTTGATGTGATATTGGGAATGGACTGATTAAGTTAGAATCATGCAACAATCAAGTGTTATGAAAGAGAGGTCGTTATTCAGAATCCAGGAGAGAAAGAGTTCTCATTTTATGGTGCAAGAATTGGAAGATCACCAGTGGTGATATCTGCTATGAAGGCAATGAGATTGCTGAAGAAGGGTAGCTGTCAAGGCTATTTAGTTAATATAGTTGGCGTGGAAGATCAGAGATCGCCAATTGAAGGAGTACCAATTGTCAATGAGTTTGCAGATGTATTTCCAGAAGAATTGCCTGGATTACCACCTAATAGACAAGTGGAATTCACTATTGACTTGGTATCGGGTGCAGGCCCAGTTTCTAAAGCACCATATAGAATGGCCCCTAAGGAATTGCAAGAGATGAATGCACAAATACAAGAGCTCTTAGATCAAGGATATATTCGTCCAAGTGTATCACCTTGGGGAGCACCTGTTTTATTTGTCAAGAAGAAGGATGGATCGATGCGTATGTGTATTGATTATCGCGAGTTGAATAGACTCACAATCAAAAACAAGTATCCGTTACCTAGAATTGAGGATCTTTTTGATCAGTTAAAAGGAGCGGGGGTCTTCTCAAAGATAGATTTGATATCGGGTTATCACCAATTAAAGGTGAGAGAAAGTGACATACCGAAGACGGCGTTCAGAACTAGATACGGTCATTACGAGTTTGTAGTCATGCCATTCGAATTGACTAATGCTCCAGCAGTGTTTATGGATCTGATGAACCGGGTCTTCCATCCATTCTTGGATAAGTTTGTCATTGTCTTTATAGACGATATCCTGGTTTACTCAAAGGATGAGAAGGAACATAAGGGGCATTTACGAACTGTCTTAGAAATTTTGAGAAATAAAAAGTTATATGCAAAGTTCAAGAAATGTGAATTCTGGTTAGACCGAGTAGCTTTTCTGGGTCATGTAGTAATGGCCCAAGGGATTGAAGTGGATCCCGCTAAGGTCGAAGCCGTAAGTAATTGGAAAGCCCCCACAAATGCTGGTGAAGTGAGAAGTTTCTTAGGACTTGCTGGATATTATCGAAGATTTATCAAGGATTTTTCTAAGATAGCTGGTCCGATGACACAATTGACAAGGAAAGGGATAGAGTTTAAATGGACGGAGAATTGTGAGCAAAGTTTCCAAGAACTAAAGCGGAGATTGACAACAGCCCCAGTGTTAACTATTCCTGATGATTCCAATGAGTTCATTATCTACACCGATGCGTCAAAGCAAGGATTGGGGTGTGTGTTGATGTAAAAAGGAAAGGCTATTGCTTACGCGTCAAGACAACTAAAGACACACGAGCACAACTACCCTACTCATGATTTAGAGTTGGCAGCAGTGGTACATGCTCTTAAGATTTGGAGGCATTACCTGTATGGAGCTAAGTGTGAGATTTTCACTGATCATAAGAGTTTGAAGTACTTTTTCACACAAAAAGAGCTCAATATGAGACAAAGAAGGTGGTTAGAGCTCGTAAAGGATTATGATTGCTCAATTCAGTATCACCCGGGAAAGGCGAATGTGGTAGCCGATGCTCTTAGTAGAAAGAGTGAGAGACAGTCAACATCAAAGCTGACTCAACAAGATTCATTAATTAAGGATTTTGAAAGATTAAGCCTAGAAATGGTGACCCCGGGTAGAACAAAGGCCGTGTTGGCAGCACTAGTGATTAAGCCCACTTTAAGAGAACGAATCAAAGAGGCCCAAGAGAGCAATGAGTTTTTACAAAAGATAAGAAATCAAGGAGTCGGGAGAAGTGTGAAGGGCTTTGCGTTGGATGGGGATGGTGCACTTATGATTAGTGGAAGAATTTGTGTGCCTAAGGATAAGGAGTTGATAAGGGAAATCTTAGATGAAGCACATTGTACAGCATATGCGGCACATCCAGGAAGTACCAAAATGTATCAAGATCTTCGAAAGACATTTTGGTGGAGAGGAATGAAAAGATCAGTTGCTGATTATGTGAGTAGATGTTTGACATGCCAACAAGTGAAGGCTGAACATCAAAGACCCTCCGGATTGTTGAATTCATTGGATATACCGGAGTGGAAGTGGGAACACATCACGATGGATTTTGTTGTGAGACTCCCTAAGACAATACGTGGTCATGATGCAGTTTGGGTAATTGTGGACCGACTTACGAAATCTGCTCATTTTCTTCCGGTTAAGATGACATATACAATGGATCAATTTGCACGACTATATGTTAGTGAGATTGTTAGACTGCATGGAGTGCCAGTTTCAATTGTATCCGACAGAGATCCGAGGTTTACCTCTAATTTCTGGAAGAGTTTACACACAGCTATGGGGACAAAGTTGAAGTTTTCGACTGCTTATCACCCTCAAACTGATGGACAGTCAGAAAGAACTATCCAAATTCTCGAGGATATGTTGAGAACATGCGTCTTGGATATTGGAGGAAATTGGGAGACACATTTGTCTCTAGTTGAGTTTGCTTACAACAATAGTTTTCAGTGAACTATTGGGATGGCACCATATGAAGCACTTTATGGAAGGAAGTGTAGGTCACCTTTATATTGGGACGAGGTTGGTGAAAGGAAAATTTTGGGTCCTGAAATTGTAGAGAAGACAGTTGAAGTCATTGCAAAGATAAGAGAAAGGATTAAGACAGCTCAAGACAGACAGAAATCGTATGCTGACCGAAGAAGAAAAGATCTACATTTTGATGTGAGTGATAAAGTTTTTCTTAAGGTGGCTCCAATGAAGGGAGTTTTGAGATTTGGGAAGAAAGGGAAGCTGAGACCACGATTTATTGGGCCATTCGAGATTTTAGAACGCATTGGAGATGTAGCTTACCGTTTAGCATTGTCTCCTGAGTTGTCTGCAGTGCATAATGTGTTTCACGTGTCTATGCTGCGAAAGTATCTACATGATCCCAGTCATGTTGTCCATCACGAGGACTTACAAATCAATAAAGATCTTACCTATGAAGAGGAACCCAGTGCTGTGTTGGATCGTAAGGTTCACGTATTGAGAGGTCGAGAAATACCATTAGTTAAGATCCAATGGACTAGGCATGGTCCTGATGAAGCTACCTGGGAGCGTGAGGAAGAGATTCTAGCTCGTTACCCTAACTTAGACCCAAGTAAGTTTCATTTCGAGGACGAAATTTCTTTTTAGTGGGTAGGGTTGTAACAGCCCGTTTTCCCAATCACTGTTTAAATAAAGTATATATCTTGAATTATGTGACTTATAAAAATTTGTGAATTTTTAAATGTTTGGTTATGGGTCTAGTCTGAGTCGCACCCTTAGATAGGTATATATATATATATATATTTAATTTTATTTAGTAAAGTAATATTTTATTTATTGAAACCACATAGGGAATCATGTTACATATATTTAGAAAAAAAAATGTATGTATACGTTAATACTTATATATGGAGGTAGTTGGAAGTTCCATTTTTTTTTAAAATTTAGTGGGCTTATCGAACAACTCTGTTGGTTTTGGATAATAGAATGAATTAATAATATTTCATCCATTCATTCATTTTAAATAAAGAAAATACAACCCTAGCCTCTTGGTATAAAAGGTTAAATTTTTTCTTACACTTCAGTTTATTTTTCTTTCACGCCGCTTCGAGGGACCAATTGATTTCAGCAGGATTCAAGGTATTTTTTTTACAAAGTTCAAAACGTGTATTCAAGATTTATAAATTTAAAAGTATAGAATTTTTACTCAAAACGTTTGATGTTCCTTGGATTTTTCATATAGTAATCACTACAACATTTATCTTTAGTATAATCGAATCTCTTTGGATTTATCATTTCTTCATTGAATTGGGGTTTTAAAAATATTTGCACTGACCATGTTCACTATCATATCTGCACACCAGGTTGTTTAAAAAAAAAATTATTAACACTATTTTTTCATAATCAATATTCGGCACTTTATTTCAGAAAAAAAATAGAAATTATACAGATGATTATTTTTTTTTTATCATAACCATTCATCATGATTCTCTGCATTATATATATATATATATATATATATATTCCAAACACACGCACATCCATCATACGAGGCGCACATCATATAACTATACATATCCATGCTTTTAATTAAATGTTTCGTATTAGATAATAATGCATTCAATTCTTGATTTTCTCGATTACAGTGATCTATAATCAATTTAGTTTTTTATTAGGACATTATATCTATGTTTAATCTTTTTTCGTATTTCGAGAATTTACAAAATAAGCATAACAGTAGAGAATTTTCAGACAAAAGTTGTCGAAATTTAATTCTAAATTTTCTCAAGTTTAAACGGATTTCATAATCATAGCAATCGTTTTATTTGTATTTGTTTTAAAACCTCATATACAATCTAAAAGTTTTATTATTATTATGTATAGTTCGGTTTCTAGTTGGATTCATTTAAGATTTCGATCATATATTTATAGGATTTATTAATGTTGGTATTCTAGATGTGGCGCGACTAAGACAATAAGTTACTGCTAGTATTTGATTCAAAAGGGTCATCAGTTCAATTAAGGTGTGGGATTTCATTTATTTTATGCCGATGATCTATATTTTTGCCCATTTTAATATCATGTATTTGCCGTATATCATGTTACTATCAATGAGCCATTGGACTATATGTTCATTCAATTATTTGACTCTCAGTATTTGTGCACAAATGTCAATGTCGCTATGCGATTCAATTAGTAGTAATGTACTATCATGTTTCGGTACCAAGGTACTATCAGTTTATCAGTATCAGTTTATTAACTTGGGCAAATCTCCGCATAAATTACCACACTGAGTATATTATATATATATGCTCACCCTTCATTAACATTTTCAGGTAACTAAATATGGTGGCGTGTGGGAGATCGAATGACAGTTCAAGTCAAATCACATTTCTTCCGCATATCATAGTTTAAATTTCTTTAAATTAGTTATTTCTAATTTAATGTTTTATGGACCATGTTGCTTCTTAGACATCTACTCATGTTATTGTCTTTTGGTTTATTTTATTTTTAGAACTCATCATAAACTTTTCAAATAAAAATATTTCAGTTTCATGTCTTTTCTAATGTATTGAATAAATTTTTATTTTGTTAACTTTATGTATTTATTTTTCAGCTCAATGTTTCAAATAATTAAATTAGATTAATATTTAAGTTTTTTTTTTAAAAAAATATTTCCTCACATTTCCGCATTGATTAAAATCATTAAAAATCAATTTAACACTTTAAGAAATTTAGGGTGTTAGATAGCGGGTGCTCCAAGCACATAACCGGAGATAGAGAAGATCTCGACGGTTATGAAGAAGTCAAAGGTCTACTTGTCACATTTGGGGACAACTCCAAAAGCCGAACCATTGGAGAAGGGTTCGTAGTGAAGAGAAAAGTAGTAGTAAATGGAGTCTCCCACGTGGATGGACTAAAACATAAACTACTCAGCATCAGCCAACTGTGCGACAATGGCTACTCAGTTGACTTCACCAAAAACTCATACAACATAAGAGATAAATCAACTGGAGTAATTCTTCTCACTGGCATAAGAAGAGGCAACATGTACATTGTTGACTGGTTAACCGGCTACTCAGAAGCTTGCTTTCTTTCAAAGGGATCAACTGAAGCAAGCTGGCTATGGCATCGACGACTGAACCACCTCAACTTCAAAACAATCAATTATCTAGTCAAGAAAGAGTTAGTTGAAGGGCTTCCCAAGGAAATATACAAGAAAACAGGTGTATGTGGACCCTGTCAAAAAGGGAAGCAGGTGAAATCATCTTTCAAGAATAGGAGTCATCCACCAGGAACAACTGACTGCCTCCAACTGCTACATATGGATTTGTTTGGTCCAGTTAGACCACAAACCCCCGAGCAACATTTTGTTCATTATGTCAAGTAGAACACCATACTCGGACTTCAGGCCAGTTTTAGCGATTGTAAGACTGAATTGCTTGTCGCAGGTTGAAGCTTTCCATTTTCTCCAGTATGAGTCTGCAGATTCCTTTAATTCTTGAATGGATGAACCTTCCTGTGGGAGTTGGAACACTTCTGCAATTGTTCGTTCAGTAATTTGAAGTGGCCGTCCTTGAATCACTGATGACACTGTTTTTCCATCTGCAGATAATTTTGCTTGAAGCAAAAATTCACTCACCAAATTTTGTCTAAAGAACTTTGGTGGTGTTTCCAGGTAGTAAAGAATTTCCGTCTTGTGAAGATTTGACAGAAGAATTGGGTTATTTGATTCATCTAGAATCAATTGGAATTTCTTCCTATCAAGGAATTTATCTCTCATAAGCTGTTCTTTGAAGGAATTTAAAGATCTGGATAATTCGGACATCTTTGGGGTTTGCTGAGATTTTTGGAATTTCAAGATCTTTGAGAGAGAGTTTTTGATATTGTAATAGGAAAAGGCTTTTTGAGAGGCTTGAAGAAGGAGGCTTTTTATGAGTGTTTGGATAGGCTCATAGATCTGATGGTTGCAATGGTACTAGCCTCTGGCCTCTTTTGGTCGTTGGCATTTAATGACTTTGACATGTGTCATTGTTTTGCAACGGTCAAAATTTCAAAAATAAATGTGAAGCTTGACATTTATGTGAAATCAAAAAGATAATCTTTTATAAATATATCAATAAATAATTACAAACTGATTAACAAGAAGTAAACTTAGGGTTTTTCTAATCAGGTTTAACTTGATCAGCTACTTAGTCCTTCTTGTGATCAGTTTTCCTCCTTTTGGCAGTGGTTCTGTGATGTCCTCTTCTTCATCCTCATCGCTGCTTGCTAACTCAGTTTCAGCTAACTGAAGTTTTGGATGGGCTTGCAGCTGCTTGATTTGCTCAGTGTGCAGTTTAACCTGTTGCTGCAGGGAATGGATCAGTTCTTCATAGTACGGAGGGAGCTGGACTATTGAACTGCTTGGTTGAGCATTGAACTAAACTGCTCTTGAGTCTGTTTCCTCTCCTGCTTCAGTTCCAATTAGTTTCTTGCAAGGAACTGTGTGGGATATCTCGTCCGTCTCCATAATGATTGTCTCATCATAACTTGATTCTGATGAGATCTCTGGTGCAGCAGTTTGAGCGGTAGCTTGAAGAGCTCTTTGAATTGGATCCATGTACACAGTTATTGCTAGTGTACCTTGATAGGCAGGTTGTCCATCTTCTTGATCCATCTGTCCAGCTGGCTGGTCAAACTCAGCTGGCTTTGGAGTTGACTCTTGGGGAAAGGCAGTTTGAGTCTCAGTTGGCTCCTCGGGCAGTCGAGTCTCTTCAGTCGACTTCTGTGGCTCTTCATCACTTGGAAGATCTGGTAGAATAAGAGATTTGAGCATTTCTTCAAACTCCAGATCGCTTGCTGTTCGCTCATCAGCATCTTGCATCTCAGGAGAATCATCAAGGAGGTCGATGATAATGTCGTCTGGTTGAGGAGATACTTCGAATGTTAACTGCCTAGCCACAGATGCTATGACAGTTTACCTTGTACTGTAAACTTCAGCAGTTTCAGCCCCTTGCTGACTGCTTTGAGCTTCTTTGTTAAACTAGTTCTGCACTTGCCGAAGCTGTTGCTGTCTGAGATTAAGCAGTTCCTTGAGCATCAGTGCTGTTGAACTTGAGGATTCCTCCAGTTTTGCTATTCAGCTTGAGTTTGCAGAGTTGGCAGTCTGATATTAGCCCAGTTGAGTAAGTCATTCATCGCGTCCAACAGGGTTTGCTGTTCTGGGTGTGGGTGGTTCCTACGAATGGCAAGCATTCTCTTCAAGGTAATGACTGGATTTTGCTCAGGAGTCTCCTGTCCAGCCCATTCCATACTCCACCTTTCTTTTCTTCTCCAGAAGCTCATTCCATGAAGAGCAGTTAGAAGAAAATGGGCTTCGGAGTTGAAGCAGTGTCTCCAAAGGTACCAGTAGACGTACCTTGATAAAGCTGCATACAGAGCAGCCATACCAATCACATCTTCAATAAAATTTTCGGATATGAACTTCTGCACTTGTTCATCAGCCCAGTACTTGACGATTTCAGCTCGTGATAGAGCTCTTATGTTCTCTTCAGTCTCTCCCATCGGGGGGCACGCAGTTCTGAAGAAGTCAGCTCCTGTATCCCGTGGAGGGATTCCTCTGAGAGGCACAATATCATCTCCTTGAATGAGTGCAACATCGAACACCTTGATGTTATGAGGAGGCAGTTGAGGAGGGGGTGGAGGCCCTGATTTCTTCTTCTTCCCTTTTGGTTGAACTGCTGCGGGCTTCTTCTTCGGTTTGCTAGTTCTTTCCTTGGCCTGAACTGGCCTGGTAAAGATCTCTTCTTCAGGTAAATCAATAGTTGATCTACATCGAACTTGTCGCAGAGGCTTAGCTTTGATTGTGGTTCCAATCATTTGACTTATTGGAACATTGTCGTCCGAGTCAGAGCTCTCTTGAGGTATTTTAGTTGCAATCTCTTTGTCATTTCTTTTTGCAGACTCCTCTGCTCTCTTAGAGATGACAACAGTTGGCTGACTGCCTTTGATGTTTATTGACTTTGCAGCTGGCTGCCTTCTGCTGGTTGCTGCTATAAAATCCAGCTTATCAATCGCCAACGTGTCAGTTTCTTCTGACATGGATTTTAGAGAGTTCTCCAATATGCTACTTATCCTGCAGAGGTAGCATATCTTCTGATGGAACTCAGTTACTGTCCAGTGTTTCTCAGCAATGTCGACGTACTTCTTTATTTGCTCAAAGAAGTATTGAGCCCAGTTTACATTGATGCCTCTGATGATTGCTGTACAAATTTTATACTTGTGCTCCGACATCTCTGAATGGCTCCCAGTTGTCCCAGTAATCATTCTAGCAGCAACTGATGCTAGAACTCTGTATTTTTCTTGGAAGTTGGACATGAGTGTACTGCTTTTATATGGATCTATGCATTCTATTCGCTTCCATTGACGATAGGCTTCCTCTTGATCAACTTCGACATCCTGTAGTCGTGTTCCAGTAGTGGGAAGTTTAAACAATCTTCTGAGCAGTTCTGGAGTTATTATCAGTTCAACTCCACGAACTTCAGTTTCTATTCTGTCGTCGTAATTTTTTGAGTTCAAGTAGAACTCAACAACGGCTTCTGGGTAGATCTTTGATGGATAATCTTTCGTGAAGCTCTTCAATCCATTGTCCTCTATCTTCTTGATCAGTGAGTTACAGAGAGAAAAATCTGAGCACCTTTCTCTATAAGCAACTAAATCTAGGAATTTATCTCTGTAGAGGTTCGTCTGGAATCTTTATGAAGATTCACCAGTTCTCTTAAAGTCGAACTTTCGTTGAATAGTTGGTGTGCGTCTATCAGCCATTGAGTTTTTGAGATGAATGGTTCAGAAGGGACAGTTTGGTTTTGACTGTATTTTAGAACTGAGTTTTTACTTTCGTAAATTTTGCAGAACAATTTCAAGAGATGAAGAGAGAGAAAGGCTATAATTCTTTACTGAACTTTGAATCGGTAAAATTAAAAATGATAATTCATCCATCCCTTTTATAGGAGATGATGGGGTTCATCCAACGGTTGTGTCGCTTCGTATGCCCAAGTTCAACGGTCGGATTAATTCAATCGACACGTCAATTGGCCTTTCATTTCTATCCGTTGGGGATAAATGAGGAGAGAGATAAGTTTCAACGGTAATATTTGAGTGACACGTGTTTTTACCGTTTCCACTATTGAAACTTTTGAACTTATCTTTTTTCTCTAGCAGTTTCTCCTTGGCTTGAAACTGATCACGTCATCAGTTGGCTTCGACTGTAACTGATGATCTTTCTGTTGATCAGTTCCAACTGAGATGTCTTCTCATCAGTTCTTGACTTGTCTTGACTGCTTGGACCTTCATTCAGTTGTTTCTTAGTTCAGCTATTTTCCTTCAGCTGGTTCATGAACTGATATCTCCTTTTGAGTTGATTTCAGTTCCTTTGATTTCTTCATCAGTTTGATCAATTTGCAGCTGGTATGTTCTGCATGACAGACTGGATCATCAGTTTGAGCAACTGAACTGATGACTTAGTTGAGCTACTAGGGTAAACTGATCAGCTCCAGTTTACTTTCTCTCCACAGCTTCTTGCTTTACTTCGAACTGATGGCTTATGTGTTCAACTGATCAGTTCAATGACTTTTTCAGTTATGAACTGCTCATGAGGAGTTTGAAGCCTCTTGGTTCAGTTCCTCTCTTCAGCTGGAATGGATTCTTGGCTTTTTTTTTCCAGTTGATCATCTTCATCCTGTGATGCTAGCTCAAGTAGTCCCAATTGTATGCATAGCTCCATAAACCTTGCTTCAGGCAATGGTTTGGTGAAGATGTCAGCTATCTGCTTCTCAGTGTTGACATATTTGATGCATATGTCTTTCTTCTCGATGTGATCTCTGATGAAGTGATGTCTTATGTCAATGTGCTTAGTTCTTGAATGTAGAACTGGATTTTGAGATATTGCAATTGCACTATTGTTGTCACAGTAGATAGGTACTTCTTCAGTTTCGACTTTGTAGTCTTTCAACTGTTGCTTCATCCAGAGTATCTGAGCACAGCAGCTTCCAGCAGCTACATATTCTGCTTCAGTTGTTGACGTGGCAACTGAATGCTGCTTCTTGCTAAACGAGGATATCAGTTTGCTTCCCAGAAACTGACATGTTCCACTAGTGCTTTTTCTGTCGATCTTGCATCCACCAAAGTCTGAGTCTGAATATCCAATTAGACTCAAACTGTCATCTTTGGGATACCATAGTCCAATATTTATGGTTCCTTTGAGATATTTGATAATCCTTTTAGCTGCTTCAAGATGACTTTTCTTTGGGTTAGCTTGGAACCGTGCGCATAGACCGACTGAATAAGAGATGTCTGGCCGGCTAGCTATTAAGTAAAGTAGTGACCCAATGATTCCTCTGTAGTATGTTTGGCTAACTGATTCTCCTTCTTCATCAAGAGTTAGCTGAACTGATGTATTCATAGGAATCTTGAGAGTTTTTCCTTTGCTTACGCCAAACTTCTTGACTAGCTCCTTGGTGTACTTCGCCTGGCTGATAAAGATTCCATCTTTCAGCTGCTTCACTTGGAGTCCTAGGAAGAATGTCATTTCTGCCATCATGCTCATCTCAAATTCGCTTTACATCAGTTGAGCAAATCGTGTGCATAGATCTTTGCTTTTTGATCCAAAAATTATGTCATCCACATAAATTTGAACCATCAAGATCTCAGTTGATCGTTCTATTCGGAATAGAGTTCGATCAATGACTCATTTTTGAAACCCATTTTTCAGCAAAAATGATGTGAGAGTTTCATACCATGCTCTAGGAGCTTGTTTCAGTCCATAGAGGGCCTTTTTCAGTTTGAAGACTTGATCACTGATTTCAAATCCTGGCGATTGCTCGACATACATGTCCTCCTTGAGCATTCCTTGAAGAAAAGCACTCTTGACATCCATTTGGTAGACTATGAAATTGAAGTGAGCTGCATAGGCTAGGAACAGTCTGATGGCTTCCAATCTTGCAACTGGTGCAAATGTCTCATCAAAGTCGATCCCTTCACTTTGTGAGTATCCCTTAGCTACCAGTCTAGCCTTGTTCCTTGTGATCACTCCTTGTTTATCCAGTTTGTTGCGAAAAACCCATTTTGTACCAATGACCTTCTGGATTTTTGGTCTATCAACAAGAAACCATACGTCATTTCTTGTGAACTGATTCAGTTCTTCTTGCATGGCCATGATCCAGTCTGAATCTTCTAAGGCTTCTTTGACGTTTGCTGGTTCAGTTTAAGATATGAAGCATGTGAATAATGCATGCTCAGTTGAACTTCTGGTTTGAACTTAACTTCTTGGATCACCAACTATCTTGTCAGTTGGATGGCTTCGGAGCCATTTGGGCAAGATAGCTTCAGCTGGTTCTTCTATGATGACGTCATCAGTCGCTCTTTCATCAGTTGGTTCGCCATTTTCATCAGTTCTTCCCCCTATTTCAGTTGTGGGGTTTATGGTCTCAGCAAGATTTGTGTCTTCATTGACCAAACTATTCTCAACTGGTTTGGTACCAGTTTCATTGCCTTCTTCTAGAGAAACTTCAAGCCGCTCTGGAACAATGTGATCCACAAAGACCTGGGAGTTCTTAGTTTCACTAGGTAGTACTTGAACTGATGTGTCTATTCTTTTTGTTCCTGTACTCATTAGAAAATTCATCAAATACCACATGACATGTTATTTCCACAACAAGAGTTCGCTTATTGAACACTCTGTAAGCTTGTGCATGAGGAGAGTTATACCCAAGAAATATTCCCTCATCAGCTTTAGCACTAAAAGCTTTTAATTGATTCTTGCCATTGTTGTGAATATAACATTTACAGCCAAATATTTTAAAATATGAGATAGAAGACTTACGACCCTTATACAGCTCATAGGATGTTTTGTCATGCACTACTACAATGGCACTTCGATTTTGAGTATGGCAAGCTGTGTTGACTGCTTAAGCCCGGTAACCTTCAGCTATATTGGCATCAGCTATCATTGCTCGAGCTGCTTTTTTGAGTGTCCGGTTACGCCGTTCGGCTACACCGTTTTGTTGTGAAGTTCTTGCAGCTGAGTGTTCATGAGTGATTCCAAGCTGGTTGAGGAAACTGATCATTTGCTGATTTACAAATTCAGTTCCATTGTCGGAGCGAATCCTTTGAACTGATCTTTCCTTTTCAGTGTTGTTAGCTTGTCATAAGTTTCATCTTTGCTTCTCAAGAATTCCACCCATGTATATCTTGAGAAATCATCAACTACTACAAGAATGAATCTTTTGCCTTTGAGTCAACTCACTCAAGAGAGATACAAGGTTATGATTCACCTTGCTGAAGGACGACAAACAAACTGGGTAGAATTTGTCTTTCAACAATTCAAGAATCAAGTCATCAAGACCTCTGACTCAAAGAAATCTGGCAAATTTGAGTCTAAGGTAGGACTTGTTCTAAGAATGAGCAAAATGCTTGAAGATCTGCTGAAACTTCCAAGTGATGAATCATTACCAGTCCTCATCTCTGACTGGATTCCCAAGAAAGGAACTGCCCATCTTCAGTCACTAAGGAAAAAGAGAAAAGCCAAGGCCAAGACAAGCAACCACTCATCGAGCAACTCAACTGCCAACGTCGTTCATTCTCCAAAATCAAAGAATGGATCACCAGTTGATTTCCAGGTTTGCTCTGATCCAGATGAGCTTATTCCATTCATTGGAATCCCTCATCCAAACTATGGAGCGAACTACTTCAGAAGCACATGCCCTCCTCTCCAGCTGACTGAAGAGAATATTCGCACTTTCTATAGTGGTGAATATGCAATCAAAAGTGCACAAAAGGAAGTGACCAATCTCCTTCTCACACACTTTGCTTTTGTTGCACAACGTGACCAAGAGCTGTTCAAACAACTCCACCGGTATTTCTACTGGTATAACTGGAGACATTCTATGTCCATCCAGTCTCACTTTCTGCTAACTGCCTTTCATGGCATGAGCTACTAGCAATGTGATAAAACTTCGAGCATTAAATGAATAGGGTCGTCAAATCCATTTCCTCCAACTATTGGGCAAGTCCAGCAAATCATGAACCATCGGCTTGTCAACAAGATTCCAGCAACCGCCTTACTAGTAGAATTCAAGACCAGCATCATGTCTCGAGCAGTTGGGATTGCATATCAACCAGTCAACTGCCCAACTGGCTCGCTTTGTCGAAGACTGAAATTTGATAATCTATCAAGTCAGTCAGCTGAGCTATCACGACAAACTCCACCTGTCACTAAAAGGAAAGAACCTCATCTTCCGCATACTAAAGCCATAGCTCCTCAAAAGAATCCAAGGCATGCTGATGAGAGTGATAGTGATGATGAAGATACTGCTACATCACCAAGTCTCCTATCCAAGAGCTATGTCACTCCACTGCTCACAACGAGCTCAAAAGGCGTGCAACTGCCTATGAAAAATGATCAGTTTCGATCATCGCCAAAGGGAACTTCACAATCCCTTAGTTAAAGGATGAAAAACTCGTCAGTTGCCATTCAGCTTCACCTTCGCCAAGCCAAGAGAACAGCAAGGCCTGAACTGCCAAAGAACAAAACTACCTCCCAAGGAAGCAGTGCAGCCAGTCCAGCTAGGCCCTTCAAGAAGCGGAAACTGTCTACTGAAAGCCGGGCAACTGATCAAGCCAACTGATCCATTCAGTTCAGTTGCAGCTTCAGTTTCATCCAGCTCATCAGCGACAACTGATCACCAAGACTCAACTGATCATCTAACTGCTGAGTATTCAATCAGTTGGACTGTATCCCAACTGAATCCGGATAAGTTTTTTTTAATTTTTCAAAGCTTATCATAATTACATTGTTACCGTTGAGATTATGAAATTTCTTATATTACATTCAACGGTTACAATTTGAAAATAGGGCTCTATCTCACAAGTTGCCATTAATATCCCTGCATTGATATTAAATCAACTCTTCAAAGTCGAAAAGGGAAATATAATTTTCTACTGAGATATAAATAGCAAGATCTGCAGAAAATATTTTGCTATTTATGGCAACTAACCTATTTTCAAAATTGCTTCTTCTCAGCCACACGATCATAAAGCTACCTTACGATCGAACGGCTGGAATGCATGCATCATTAATTCAGCTAATCATCCATCAAATCGGATGGCTGATCAGCTAAGAAAAGCAATCAAGTGTCCTCGATTCCTGCATGCAAAGCTGAATAAATATGTGCAAGAAGATGAAGGCTCCGATCATCTGCAGACTCTTTCTCACTCTTGCTTTGATCACCTGCAAGCCCTCTCTCTACTCTCAACACACTTGCATATCTAAACACAACAACAACATTTCTTTGCAGATATGAAGCCCCCATTTCAGATGGTAGATGTCAAATCGCTAGAGCGCAAAATAAAAAAGGATAAGACTCTAAATATAGAGCTCCTTAATGCACATCTAGGCGCCGACAACTTTCAAAGTATTTATCGGCCATTGAAGGCAACCAGATTGATGCTGTTCTTGACTCTAATGCCAGTCATGAACATACCTGCTCAAGTTGCAGAGTTCTACTACCAAGTAACCATCTCCGGCGACAACATCATCTCCACCGTCCAGAATCAAGTGATCACGGTGACAAAGAATACGATGATGTCTACCCTTCAACTCCGCAGCGACGGCCCGGACGTAATGGACCTCAATCTGCCGTGCAAATACGCACTGTGGGGTATTTGGAAATATCCTCACGTACACCACCATGACTGCTCCCACAGGCTAAAGGAGAGCATGTCTAGTGAGATCATCTAACTCTTGGATATCATAGACCATATCCTACATGGCAACTTTGAGACGGTCCAGTTTTCTGAGCTCAAAGTACATCTCATGGCTGCTCTATACTTCGGTTGCAAAGCCAACTGGGCTTTTTTCATTCTTGCTCAACTGCGAGTAAATGTAGAGCGAGCGGAATATGTTCCCTCAACTGGCTCATTCCGAGAGAAGATTGGGTTTATGGGACGCATAAGCCACAACCTTCTAAGCTAGCTTGAAGAGGTCATCCCAACTGGCGAGCAAATCAGAAGAAGGGACATGCTCCCAATTATCTACTGCCATCAGATCCTAAAGCGATCACGCCAACAAGGACCTTCCAACTCAGGTCGCGGCAAGGCACCCTTGGAAGCACCCGTCAGCTCATTTGACGAACAACAACTGCTGATTGAGAATGAGCCTCTTTCAAGGTTGAGTGATCAGCCTACAATATCAGCCAGCTCCCAACCTCCAGCCTTAGTCCATTGCGACTCCATTGAGGTTGAGTTTAAAGAAGTTTTAGACCATCAGCTCAGCAGCTGCTTCGGTCTCATTGAGGGCACCGACCCCTCCCTATTTGAGCAACTGAGACGGTACCTCTAGTACCACATATGGCGATTCCAACTGGATAAGACAACAATGTTCCACCTCATCCATACCCGTGGCTCCATCTTCTGGATCAATAAAGGAACATGGAGTAGAAATTGTATGAATCATCCACTCTCCTCGCCACCTACACTCTCGGAGATAATGGATTCAATGATCAAATGAATCTAGCTCAGTATACCAGCCGATGCTCCTCTCCCCGACAACGAACCGGCCAATTCCTCATGCACACCATTCATTGGTGATCCACAAAAATTCCTTTAACTGACGAGATCTTCACCAACTTGGCCTCGATGAACTTCAGAGAGCAAGAAGTCTCTCTTACCTCTGATCAAGGTCAGTTCATGACAACTGAAGAAGCATATGCATGGCTCTCCTCACCCATGCAAATTCCTTCAGTTCCCTCATTCCATGATGACATTTGGCAACTGCCTTCACCTTCTTGCCGAACTTGTCAATACCATCATGCGATCCATCCCAGCTTTTGGTTGATGCCAAAAAGGGGGAAGATGGACAGTATGATGATGGATGCTTAACTCTTTGGGATCAGATCCAAAGAGAAATTTATCATGAGGGGGAAGATCAGCTTCAGGGGGAAGTATGAAGAACACAAGGAGTCCAAGAAAGAGGAGAATCGAGCAGAAAGAAAAGGAGCAGTTTCAGGAAGTAAATTAGTAGTTTTAACTACTATTACTCTTAAAAGATAAAAGCTTGGATATAATATGCTTTAAGTGAATATATAATACATACTTCAATTCTTCAAATATCATGTCTCAAATCACGTCGTGATTATGTTTATAATGCTCTGATACTTGAAGTTTGAATGTGCAATAATGCTCTGATATAACATGCTGTGATACTTGAAGTTTGAATGTGCAATAGTGCTCTAATACTTGGATAAAAGCATGCCAGTTTGAATGCTCTAATACTGGAATGAAAGCAGTATGCCCAAAGTGAAAGAATGAAAGAATGCTCTGAAATTTCAAGTCTAATTGCTCTAATACTTGAATTTCATGCATATCTTGAATGCTTTGATACTTGAATGTATATCGTGAATCAAATTTGCTCTGATTTCAAGAATCTGCGTAAGCAAACTACAGTATGTGTATCAAATGTACATTTGCAGTTTTTCCATCATCATAGACAAAGTTTTGACATCATCAAAAAGGGGGAAATTGTTAGAAAAAACTATCAAGGAACCTCTAGATTAGGTTTTGATGAGATGTCAAAATTAGTTATGAAAACTGACAAAAATTTAACTTGTAGATCTGAGCTGACCAATCCAGAGCATCAAAAAGGAACTCAAGGAAAGCTAAAGTCAACCAATCTGGAGAATGGTCTACGAGCTGAAGATACGTCACCCAGTCAGAATTCAACTCAACTGAGGAGTCGAACCAGTCGAAACAAACTGACAGCTAAGTCAGCTAAGCTGAGGGAGAAAAGAATTGACTAAGACTGAAGGAACTGATAACACATCAGTTTAGACTAAAGACTGGAAGTATCCAACTGATGGCCAAACTGAAGTAAACAAGACAGATCAGCTAAAGGCCAGAACTGAAGTCAGCCAGCTTATGATTAGTCAAGCTGACAAGAAAGCTCAAGAGAAATCAGTCAAGCTGACAAGCTAGCCAAGAACTTGAGATCAGTCGAACTGGAGGAACAAAGCTCAAAACTGTCAGCTGGAGCAATGGCCAAACTGAGCTTACAAGCTCAAAACTGCCAACTGGAACAATGGCCAAACTGAGCTGACAAGCTCAAAACTGCCAACTGGAGCAATGGCCAAACTGAGCTGACAAGCTCAAAACTGCCAACTGGAGCAATGGCCAAACTGAGCTCACAAGCTCAAAACTGCCAACTGGAGCAATGGCCAAACTGAGCTGACAAGCTCAATACTGCCAGCTAGAGCAATGGCCAAACTGAGCTGACAAGCTCAAAACTGCCAGCTGGAGCAATGGCCAAACTGAGCTGACAAGCTCAATACTGCCAGCTGGAGCAATGGCCAAACTGAGCTGACAAGCTCAAAACTGCCAACTGGAGCAATGGCCAAACTGAGCTTACAAGCTCTAAACTGCCAACTGGAACAATGGCCAAACTGAGCTGACAAGCTCAAAACTGCCAACTGGAGCAATGGCCAAACTGAGCTGACAAGCTCAATACTGCCAGCTAGAGCAATGGCCAAACTGAGCTAACAAGCTCAATACTACCAGCTGGAGCAATGGCCAAACTGAGCTGACAAGCTCAAAACTGCCAACAGGAGCAAGGTGCGCCGGCGGGCTACCTTACCTCGGCGGGCTCTCCAGCCCCAGCGGGCTAGGCGCGGCCGAGGGGGGTGTGGCGCGGCGGCGTACCCCCCCTCTCTCCGCGGGGCTCCTTTTCTCTTTCTCTTCAACTAGATTTCTTCAACTATGTACTTCAACTGAGTTCTTCGTGTTCGTTGATTCCTTCGACGAACACGAAGAACACGAATAAGTACTTTATTAGGACTTAACATGGATAGCACGACTAGAGCTCATTTGCCCTAACATGCTTATAGAGCTCATTAGCTCAAACTTTAGATGAGTATGGATTTACCCACCTTGATTACGGGACGGAAGATGAGGTAACGAGCTGGTGGTCTCCTTTAGTATTTCTCCGAGGCTCGATTCCTCCTACAAAAGTCGAATCATCGACTTAGCGGCCTCCTTCGAAGATTTCTAATAACATGATATTTAAATAATACCCAACTAATATTCCCTTAGCTAGGACTTAACATGGATAGCACGACTTTGACTTAATAAGGGTTCGAGAAGGATTTATTTTATTTAAGGAACTTCTCGACTTGATCTCTAAATTTTTAGATGGAAAATAACTTGAATAGCTTATTAGAAATAAATTGAAATTAACTTGAATACTTTACTATAATTTAAACTTGAATATGGCTTGAAAGTAACATTATTTAGAAGACTCGAAAAGATCAGAAAAAGAGGTACGGAAATAGCCGAAAACAAACGGCGAACGAAACAACACGGAGAAGGAGGGGCCACCGCGGCACATGTGGGCGCCGGCGGGCTCCTCCCCGCCGCGGGGCAGGGTGCGCCCGGCGGGCTACCTTGCCCCGGCGGGCTAGGCGCGACCAAGGGGGCTATGGCGCGGCGGCTTACCCTCCCCCCCGCGGGGCTCCTTTTCTCTCTCTCTCTTCAACTGGGTTTCGTCAACTATGTTCTTCAACTGAGTTCTTCATGTTCGTTGATTCCTTTGACGAACACGAAGAACAATTAACCCGAAATTTCTTAAAAACAACGAACTTGAATTTAACATGCAACAACATGCTTTAACTTAAAAAGAATTTTGGCATTATAACGGTATATACACGATAATCCTCCTTTAATATTTAGAATAACGACAAAATCGTTAAATGTGGCTTGAACGGAATTTAACGGGATAAACGAGGCTAATCTTTTTAGAATAATAATAATGGAAGTAGAATGAGAAATATAACATAAACGTTATTAACTTGGAACTTCAACAAAAATCGAAATACAACTTTTAGATGAGCAATAATGAAGAACGCGAAGAACGTAAAGAACGAAAAGTAAATGCGGAATTTAAAAGACGAAAAAGAAATGGAATCGAGATCGACGAACAAGAATGGACGGGGTTAGGTGCGTCGAAGGAATATGGTTAGCCGCCTACTATGATTTCAACAGCATCCCTAGCACATTCTCTCACCGCATCCCTTCCACGCCACTCCGCTCGTCGTCTTGAAGAACACTCACGAAGAACGCTTTTTACTTCGACAGAACCTTCTCGGCTTTCAAAGCTTTTCACCCTCTCGATTTAGAAGTGAAGTGAATGAGAAATGAGCAAAGAATGCCAAAAGGGTGGTCCCCTATTTATAGGAGAAGCTTTGGCTTCCCCTGGAAGCCATTGCTGTGCGGGAATACTGCAAAAGATACCTCGGGTTCGGTTAAAAGCTGTTTTATTCGATGTCGAGGTCCAAATGACTTCAGACATGAAATCTAAAAATACCGGGAGACTCGTTGGCTCGAACACTAGTGAACCAACTTGATTTGTGAAGAAGACGGGGTCGTCAGAAGAAAGACGAGTAAAGATTCCCTTTTTGGAATTACTTTTTACTATTCACTCAGACTGACAGATTTTACTCCCGAGCGTTCGATTGACCTCAGAATGAAAATCCGTGAACGGCAATGGAATCCTTGAGTCATTTCCTATAAGAGGGGCTTGACAGAACTGAACTCGGATAAATGAGGAGGATTTCGTAAATTTCTCAAAACACGAACGCACGCAAAAGTTACTATTCATTTCCCTTTTAAATACGTTTTCCATCACCGGGAACTCAAATGACTTCAGATTTAAAATCCGAAAACATCGGTGTACTCCTTGAGTCAAAACCTTTCTAAAGAAACCATAAATGGCAATAAAAGAATTAAGATTATATTTTCCGAAAAGACGATCTTCACGAAAACTGACTCCTAGAGTCGTGACTGACATCCAACCATGGCTAACCTTATTTAAATTCCGCCTTTCATTAATTAATTAATATTAACAATTCTCTAAACCTTATTTAAAAATCTGGGGTATTACATCCTACCCCCCTTAAAGAAAATTTCGTCCCGAAATTTACTAACCATGATAAGCGATATTCAGGGTACTTCTTGAGCAGTTCGGATTCGAGCTCCCAAGTTGCTTTCTCTGAACCATGGTGGTCCCAGATTACTTTTACCAGATCGATCTCCTTATTTCTCAGCTTCTGGATCTTTCGATCCACGATGGCTTGGGGCTTTTCTTCATAGGCTAAGTCCTCATTCAGGACTATCTCTTCCTTGCTAATCACATGCTTTGGATCGAACATGTATTTTCGTAACATGAAAACATAAAAAACGTCATGCACGTTACTCAGGTTGGGTGGTAAAGCCAACATGTAGGCTACTTCATTCACCTTTTCTAAGATCTTAAAAGGTTCGATAAATCTGGGCCTTAATTTGCTTCGTTTGCCAAAATGAATTATTCCTTTTGATGGAGACACCTTCAAAAACACTTTATCTCCAACATTGAAACTGAGCTCCGTCCTCCTCTCATCCGCATAAGCCTTCTGTCTATCCTGAGCTTCTTTGATGCGTTGATGAATAAGCTCGATCTTTTGGACAGCTTCCTGGACCATCTCGGGTCCAAGTATCTTTCTCTCTCCAACTTCGTCCCAATACAAGGGCGATCTACACTTCTTTCCGTAAAGGGCTTCATAAGGGGCCATGCCGATCAATGACTGGTAGCTGTTGTTGTAGGCAAATTCTACCAAAGGTAGTAACTCCTCCCAACTGCCTCCTTGATCGATGACGACTCCTCTAAGCATGTCTTCCAAAATTTGGATAGTCCTTTCGGACTGGCCATCTGTTTGAGGATGGAATGCCGTGCTGAAATTGAGCTTTGATCCCATTGTATCTTGTAGGCTCCTCCAGAATCTTGATGTAAATCTTGAATCACGGTCCGATGTAATCGATACTAGCACTCCGTCCAAACGCACGACTTTCTTAACATATAACTGGGCTAATTGATCTAGCCCGTCCGTCATCTTAACAGCAACAAAATGTGTTGATTTAGATAATCGATCAACGATTACCCAGATAGCGGTATTCCCCCGCTTAGACTTTGGCAATCCTACAACAAAGTCCATATTGATATGATCCCACTTCCATTCAGGGATTTCCAAGGGTTGAAGCAACCCAGAAGGTTTTTGATGCAAAGCTTTCACTTGTTGATAGTTTAAACACCTTTCCACGAAGGCGGCTATCTCTCTTTTCATGTTGTTCCACCAGAAATTCCTCTTGAGGTCTTGGTACATCTTGGTGCTTTCGGGATGTGCTATATATGGCGTGTTATGTGCTTCGCACATGATTTCCTCCTTTAGTTCTTCCTTGCATAGCATGCAAAGTCTTCCTTTGAATAAGAGCGCGTTATCGGCGCGACTTCTGTGAAATCTTGCGAGCTATCAGATCGTGCTTCTAGTCTTTTCTTTTCGAGAAACTCGTCTCCTCTCTGGGATTCAATTATCCTTTGCCTTAGGTCGGGCTGAGCGACTATCATGGCAACTTGAGCTTGAATAGTCTTGGGTGGTGTTAACACTTCGATCCTTAACTTCTCGAATTCCTTGCGCAGATCCTCCTGGGCTAGAATGAGTTCTAACTCTGCCTTCTCCTTTCTACTTAGGGCATATGCTACCACATTTATCTTACCTAGATAGTAATGAATCGTGCAGTGATAATCTTTTACGAGTTCTAGCCATCTTCTTTGCCTCATGTTAAGATCCTTTTGCTCGAAGAAATACTTCAAGCTCTTGTGATTTGAGAAGATTTCACACTTGGCTCCGTAGAGGTAGTGCCTCCATATCTTCAGTGCATGGACAACCGATGCTAGCTCTAAGTCATGTGTCGGGTAGTTCTGCTCGTGATTCTTAAGCTGTCTAGAAGTATAAGCAATCACCTTTCCTCTCTGTATTAGTACGCATCCTAATCCTTTCCTCGATGCGTCTGGATAAACCACGAAATCTTCATTCCCTTCCGGAATGGCTAATATAGGGGCTGTGGTTAGCATCTTCTTCAAAGTTTGAAAACTTTCCTCGCACTCAGGCGTCCATTTGAACTTGGAGTCATTCTTTAGCAATCGCGTCATAGGCTTGGATATAGTCGAGAATCCTTCGATGAATCTACGATAGTATTCAGCGAGTCCTAGAAAACATCTTATCTCGTTCACGCTTCTTGGAGACTTCCAGTTGCTTACGGCTTCAATCTTGGCTGGATCTACCTTGATTCCTTCTACCGAGACTATATGACCTAAAACATAACTTCTTTGAGCCAAAACTCACACTTGTTGAACTTAGCATAAAGCCTTTCTCTTCTTAATGTCTCCAGAACCACTCTTAGGTGTTCTTGATGCTCTTCTTCATCCTTGGAATAGATGAGGATATCATCTATGAAAACCAGAACAAATTTATCTAGGTACGGGTGAAAAACTCGGTTCATTAAATCCATGAACACTGCTGGGGCATTGGTCAATCCGAATGGCATTACCACAAACTCGTAATGCCCATAGCGAGTTCTAAAAGCGGTCTTAGGGATATCCTTCTTTCGGATCTTCAACTGATGGTACCCAGATCTTAAGTCTATCTTGGAGAAGACACTTGCTCCCTTGAGCTGATCGAAGAGATCATCTATTCTTGGGAGAGGGTATCGATTCTTGATGATTAGCTTATTGAGCTCTCTATAGTCGATGCATATTCTCAACGTACCATCCTTCTTCTTTACGAACAAGATTGGAGCTCCCCAAGGCGACACACTAGGTTGGATAAAACCTAGGTCTAGTAACTCTTGCAGTTGAACTTTGAGTTCTTGCAACTCCTTAGGCGTCATTCTGTAGGGGGCTTTCGAAACTGGGGCGGCTCCTGGTTCCAACTTGATAGCGAATTCTACTTGTCTATCTGGAGGCAGTCCTGGCAGCTCCTTTGGGAATACGTTGGGGTATTCCCTTACGACTGGAACGTCTTCGATGGAAAGCTCTCCTTCCCCCTTCCTTATCAGATTAACTAAAAAGGCTTGGCAGTTCTTCTTCCTCATCATCTTAATGGCCTTCAGGGCGGATATCACTGGAACTTTGGTTCCCAGCCTTGATTCGTAGATTTTCACCTCGGGTTTCCCGGGTGGTCGAAACACTACTTCCCTCTCAGGGCAGCTTATGGAAGCATAAGCTGAGGCTAACCAATCCATTCCTAGAATTATGTCGAAGTCCTGAATCTTTATCACATAAAGATTTGACTTAAATTTTTCCCCTTCTATGTTCAATTCTAGGTTAGAGCAGACCTTCCTAGACATCATTCTCTTTCTAGAGGAAATACTTATCTCAAGAGCATTCTCATCATTCTCGGGTTTTATCTTCAGTTTCTTACAAACAGACTCAGCTATAAACGAATGCGATGCTCCAGTATCGAAGAGAGCTAAAACTGGCGTCTCGAGGAGGGTAATCATACCTGCTAGATTACCTGGGGCCTTAGCAGCTTGCTGCTGATTGAGAGCATAAGTACGAGCTGGCTGAGGCGGCCTCTGTCCTTGGTTGGGCCTTTGATCTCGTTCTTAGTTCGGTTTTGGGTTCATCCCCGGCCTTTGACCCTGAGGTCCTCCTTGCTGCAGCCTTGGCTGATTTCCAGGAAGTTGCTGAAGCGGCTGCAGGTACATGGGTTGTTGTGGTGTTTGAGATCATCTGTTGTTTCCCTTAGGGCACTCTCTCTTGAAGTGCCTCTCTTCACCACAGTTGAAACACCCAGTTAGATTTGCTCGGCAGACTCCAGGATGCATTCTTCCGCACCTTTGACACGGCCTAAAGCTAGGGGCATTGCCAGGCTGACTTCGAGGCATCTCTGACTCTCGGCTTTGCCAGTGGGGTTTCTTCCCTCTGTCATCTCTTCTTCCTCCTTCCCACTTTCTTTTTCCTTTTGGATCATTAGATGACTGAGAAGGTTGAATTTTCTCTCGAGGGAGGATGGCCTCTATGCTCAAGGCTTTGGCTAAGGTTCGAGCATAGGACATGTCTTCTTGCCCAGCGAGGGCTATGCCAATCTCGGATCTAAGTCCCTTCCTGAACTTGCGTGCTTTCTTTCCGTCTGTGTCCACAAGATGTGGAGCATGTCTTGACAATTGATTGAATTCTCTGTCATATTCTGACACTGTCTTATTTCCTTGCTTTAGATTCCAGAACTCCATCTCTTTTGCCCCTCGATAACAATCCGGGATGTACTTCTGATACAGGTCATGCTTGAAATCTTCCCAACTATAGTCTTTTCATTCCTCGGGGGTTATGGTCCTTCGAACGGATTTCCACCAGTAGTCCGCATCATCCGTCAGCATAAAAAGAGCACAACTTAACTTCTCCTCTTCTGAACAGGCTATGAAATCGAAAATTCACTCTAAGGAGCGAACCCATTTTTCGGCATCCATCGGATCTCCTAAACCATTAAACGATGGAGGATTGTGTTTGAGAAACACACTTTCGGCTCTTGGTCCGGGGTTTGGGACATGCTCGGGTTCATTCTCATCTTCATTCTCAGCTTGACGTCTTCGGGGCGGCATCCTAATGAACTAGATATTAGCGATACTTGATTGAATTCGCACATTTGCAAGGATGCCTTTCGATAAGGTCTTTAAATTAAGATAGATCAAAGAAGGCTGAAATTTAAACGTCATTCACACATAATGGGAAAATTGCCTCATTAAGAGGACTTTTGGCATCGATATCATAGAATAGGTTATTGGTTACATCGAGATAGGGCAGTCTGTTGGAAAATTCACTGCCACTATTAGAATCTAGGAAGTTTAAAGCATATAATACATATTAGAATCTTGGTCAAAGCGGATATCAGATAACAGATAGACAGACAGATGGATTAGATAACTAGGTGTTCTAACAGCAACACCTCCTACACCTCCTACTACGGCTTAATTGTAGGCCGGAGCCTTTTCTTTCCCCTTGCAAGGCGACCCTACTTCCTCATCGCCTTCTTCTTCCGGGTCTTCCTCTTCTTCCTCATCTTCAACTGTCTCCGGCACGCTGAACTTGAACATTCTCATGTGAACATTTCCTTCGGGGTACTGATGGGACATACATTGCCCCAGACTATGAGAAGCGTATGCAGGGGTCCACTGGTTCATTTGAGGAGTGCAAGAAAACAGGGACTCAGTGTGGTTCACGACCCGGACATTTGAGGGTCCCGCTCCTAAGGCTCCTTCATGTTGAGGACGGGGTGCTTGGAATCTAGGGGGACTGTTAAGAGTTGTCCGTTGCAGTTCTAGCTCTACCATAAGAGAGGGGTTTTGCTCGGTCGCTTGCTGCTCGGCTAAGGCTTGCACATGGCCATACTCCGTTACCCAACGAGCCATCAAGGCTGAGGAGAACTCCGTCAAATTCCCGATTTTAGCATATGTTACGGGATCACGGGTGATAGTGCCTTGCAAGATGAGGTACATTGTAGGCCTCCAAGCGGACGGTGAATGCTCGCACATGCGAATGCATGTTTCCAAGTCAGATACACTCCCGGGCTCCCTTCCGTAACCATTAGCCCAGGCCCACCTCTCTAGGTATCTTGCCATAAAGGACAGCAATTGCTCGTTACCGTCCCAAGTTTCTCGTCTGAATCTTTCAACTCTTTCTTGAACCGGGCCAAAAAGAGGCATGCTCTTCCTAGCAGTCATACGACACTTAACCATCTAGAAGAGAATAGCTTAATCAGTCTAGATTATAAAAGGGAGACCTAAGGTTCTCCTGAGATCATACTAATGTCTAGATTTTATCTTGCATGCATAGTTCCTTTTGAAGCAGTTGACGTTTTTATAAGAAAAATTTTGGTGCCCATGGTCTTTAACATACAAGTTTACCTTTTCGTTGAGTCAAAATTTTGAGTAGAAATGTAAACCTTTTGGGATCGAGAAATCTTTTTCACAAACTTTTAATTCTCAGAGATCGTCTTACCCGAACACCTTGTACTTGGAATTTCATTCTCACGGTTTTTCTCTTATCCAAAAAACAGGTATGCTTGCTCAAATATTTTCCTTTCCTGTATTCCAAAAATCAATATCCAAAATCCAGAATCTCTATACTATCATACCTTGATTTTTGGTTGAGGATACGAGGGTGATGGCGAGTTGTGGGTTGCTGCTTTCACTTATCAAAGAACAACTTATGCATACATATATACTTAACTCAATCCAAACAAAGAGACAGGCCTACAGTTTTGCAAACCTGGCTCTGATACCAACTGTAACAGCTCGGTCCTGAGATAGGGATTAACGAGTGGGGATGGGGTGTCATTAAGGGGTTAATTGGATAAAACGGAAGATTTATAAGTTGGTTTTACAGTCGTGATATGCTTTTGGCGATTAGACGGGGATACTCGGATTCACTTTTGCTAGACGGTTAATTAAACGGATAGACGGATACCATTCAGCATAGATGATGATGGTTAATAATACATGCAAGCCCATTGATTAGACGAAAGGAAATCATACTCAGGTAGTAGAAATAGAACTTAGTATGCATCTTATACTCAAATAATTATGTCTGGAGAGATTATTCATAGAGTCTTGATAATCATAATAAGACTTAAAACGGAATTAGAAAGAGTGTATCAGAGTAGCAAATCACATAGTGGGAATTCAAGGAAATATTAGATAATAACAAAATAGTCTTGGCAGCTAACCCACATCCACAGCCACCAACATCCTCAGCATCTCAACCTGAAAAACATTTCAAAAAGAGGGGGGGCATGAGCACTAATGTACTCAGTGGATTTTAGTAAAACACTTTAATAAACTTCAAGATATCCAATAATCAACTGACGGTATATGTAGAGCAAAACGCTAAAGCCCTCTCCATATCCGCAAAATCTTTTCTTTTTGCTTTAGGTCCATCTTGGCTCAAACCTGACGTCAACTGTACCCTTAGGCATGCCATAGGATAGAAGAGGTGTTACCTCAAATATCCGAATGAGTTTGCGATGGAAAACCCAGCAGTGACTCCCTTAAGAGTTCCGAGCTCATATCCTGCTTAAGTGAAAAGCTAAGTTCCTTCCTTTCTTATCATTGCTAGTAATACCAAGCTTAGAACAATGTCTAAGGCTAATCCTTTATTACTACATGATCTCAGCCTACAAAGGGTTTAATGCTACCCTAACAAGGCAAACCTTAATTCTCAATTCTGCGAGCTTAACAAGCATAAACATTAAATTACAGGAAAAGAACGTAAACAAGTACGAATCGAAACTAAAGATAATTCTAAACATCTCATGCTAAGCATAAAAAATACTTTAGTAGTTCTATCATTTCTAAACATGCTGGAGAGCTCAAGTAAAACATAATATCTTCCTTTCTTCCTTCCTTGTACAGAGATCAATCAGGCTGAGCAAAAGTAGTTAATTAGATATCTCATTTTCCCTAACATGCTTCTAGAGCTCATTAGCTCAAACTTTAGATGAGTATAGATTTACCCACCTTGATTACAGGACGGAAGATGAGGCAACGAGCTGGTGGTCTCCTTTAGTATTTCTCCGAGGCTCGATTCCTCCTACAAAAGTCGAATCATCGACTTAGCGGCCTCCTTCAAAGATTTCTAATAACACGATATTTAAATAACACCCAACTAATATTCCCTTAGCTAGGACTTAACATGGATAACACGACTTTGACTTAATAAGGGTTCGAGAAGGATTTATTTTATTTAAGGAACTTCTCGACTTGATCTCTAAATTTTTAGATGGAAAATAACTTGAATAGCTTATTCAAAATAAATTGAAATTAACTTGAATACCTTACTATAATTTAAACTTGAATATGGCTTGAAAGTAACATGATTTAGAAGACTCGAAAAGATCGGAAAAAGAGGTACGGAAATAGCCGAAAAGAAACGGCGAACGAAACAACACGGAGAAGGAGGGGCCGCCGCGGCGCATGTGGGCGCCGGCGGGCTCCCTCCCGCCGCGGGGCAGGGTGCGCAGGTGGGCTCCCCAGCCCCGGCGGGCTAGGCGCGGCCGAGGGGGGTATGGCGCGGCGGAGTGCCCCCCCGCGGGGCTCCTTTTCTCTTTCTCTTCAACTAGGTTTCGTCAACTATGTTCTTCAACTGAGTTCTTCATGTTCGTTGATTCCTTTGACGAACACGAAGAACAATTAACCCGAAATTTCTTAAAAACAACGTACTTGAATTTAACATGCAACAACATGCTTTAACTTAAAAAGAATTTTGGCATTATAACGGTATATACACGATAATCCTCCTTTAATATTTAGAATAACGACAAAATCGTTAAATGTGGCTTGAACAGAATTTAACGGGATAAATGAGGCTAATCTTTTTAGAATAATAATAACGGAAGTAGAATGAAAAATATAACATAAACGTTATTAACTTGGAACTTCAACAAAAATCGAATTACAACTTTTAGACGAGCAATAATGAAGAACGCGAAGAACGTAAAGAACGAAAAGTAAATGCGGAATTTAAAAGACGGAAAAGAAATGGAGTCGAGATCGACGAACAAGAATGGACGGGGTTAGATGCGTCGAAGGAATGTGGTTAGTCATCTGCTACGATTTCAATGGCGTCCCTAGCACATTCCCTCACCGCATCCCTTCCACGCCACTCCGCTCGTCGTCTTGAAGAACACTCACGAAGAAGGCCTTTTACTTCGACAGAACTTTCTCGGCTTTCAAAGCTTTTCACCCTCTCGATTTAGAAGTGAAGTGAATGAGAAATGAGCAAAGAATGCCAAAATGGTGGTCTCCTATTTATAGGAGAAGCTTTGGCTTCCCCTGGAAGCCATTACTGTGCGGGAATACTGCAAAAGCTACCCTGGGTTTGGTTAAAAGCTGCTTTATTCGATGTCGAGGTCCAAATGACTTCAGACATGAAATCTAAAAATACCGGAAGACTCGTTGGCTCGAACACTAGTGAACCAACTCGATTTGTGAAGAAGACGGGGTCGTCAGAAGAAAGACGAGCAAAGATTCCCTTTTTGGAATTACTTTTTACTATTCACTCAGACTGACAGATTTTGCTCCCGAGCGTTCGGTTGACCTCAGAATGAAAATCCATGAACGCCAACGAAATCCTTGAGTCATTTGCTATAAGAGGGGCTTGACAGAACTGAACTCGGATAAACGAGGAGGATTTCATAAATTTCTCAAAACACAAATGCACGCAAAAGTTACTATTCATTTCCCTTTTAAATACGTTTACATCACCGGGAACTCAAATGACTTCAGATTTAAAATCCGAAAACACCGGTGTACTCCTTGAGTTAAAACCTTTCTAAAGAAACCATAAATGACAATAAAAAAAGTAAGATTATATTTTCCGAAAAGACGATCTTCACGAAAACTGACTCCTAGAGTCGTGACTGACATCCAACCATGGCTAACCTTATTTAAATTCTGCCTTTAATTAATTAATTAAAATTAACAATTCTCTAAACCTTATTCAAAAATCTGGGGTATTACACATATAATTCTATACACCTAAGCACCAATCGAAAGAAAAATGGAAGAAATATTGTGAAATAACTGTCCAAAATAACTGCATGACTTAACATATATCTAAACACATGAAATTTGGGATTGGATATGGATATCATATCAAATTACATCTATAATCTTACTTAAAAACAATTGTTTAAAAATTACACTTTTAACCCTATTTTTTTAAATGAATCTTGTTAGAATTTGTTGCCTGAAACAATGTGAATTACAGATATAAGTTGCAAAGTTAAAAGTAATGTTGAAGCTAGTGTTACCACATTGCCTTCAACATGCAGCGGAAACGTAAACAGAACTTTGCACAAAACAAGTTTTAAACACACTCCTTACGGTGTGTGATTGCCTCAGGGCGAAATTCACTATCACAAGTGAAATACAAAAACAATGCTGATGTTGTCTCGGTTCAATCCCTTGACAACACTGCATAAAACATACAGAGGACTATCCTAGCTTCACTCACTCGAATAATCACTCAAAAATAAACCTATCTAAACACATAGATAGATTACATTCAGTCACTCTAAATTCTAGACTTCTTAAAGTTGACTATCTAACCTACACACACAACTGGAATGAAAGTCTCCAGCTGATTGGGACACTTGGCAGATGTCGAGGAAGATGTCTTGGATTTCAGAGATGACACTAGATGCAAGATTCAGAGCTTCTCACAAACCACAGTGATAACCTGCTTGCATAAATGATTTTAAGGTCTAAGGAGACCTTAAATACTTCATCTATCTCGGTTGGGTAGTTTCTCCACAATCTTTGATGAGTCGGATGCAAAACTACCACCTTCCAATACCCGTGCTGAACTGGACTCGAGATAACCGGCCTCTGCACTGCGTGGCACACGTTCTTCAACATCATGTAATAATGGCGGTTACTCCAGCCACCCACGTTCTCTACAACGGTTAGTATCTAAGATGAAGTGGGGAACATCACGTCCCTTAAAACTCGGAACAGATTCTGACCTAGTCAAAATCAAGCATAATCAACGCTTTATTCCACAATTACATCAGTAATAAAATCCTAAATACTTGGAAAATGAAACGTGACAAAAATCACAATTTAATCAGATTAATTTAAAATAACTTAATCCTAAAAACTAGGGAAGGATAAGATTAGCATCCTGAGTGTTACACTCGATGTAGCGAGAATAACGGACGACATTGGATACGATATTGACTTCAATTTTATCAATGAAGTGATAACATTATCTGAAATCTATTATTCTCAACAATCTCCCCCTTAAGCTTATCGTTTTTTGCACAAAACACAAAAACTCAATATATACAATTAGAGCCGCAGCAGAATACGATCAAAACTACATGGAGATACAACCACTCCCCCTTAAGGTCTGCTCCCCCTTAAGTTATTATCGATACAATAGTATACAAAGTTAGTGGGTATAATCCCATGTACAGAAAACAAATAGGTGGGTAATTATCCCCTATACAGAATATACAAGGTTAGTAGGTATTTACCCCTGTACAGAAAACAAATAGGTGGGTAATTATCCCCTATACAGAATATACAAGGTTAGTGGGTATTTACCCCTGTACAGAAAAAATAATGTTGAGAACATTCTCAACATAGCAAACAACACATATCTTAAAACATGTGAAAATAATCATAATGTTGAGATCATTCCCAACATAAAACATCACATACTATAAGTTATGTGAAAAATAGAATATCAATGTTGAAAGCATTCTCAACATAAAAACATCACACATTAACATATGCGAATAGAATAAATATAGCAAAATCATCAACTCATGCTGATGATTAAAATATAAATATCCAAGGATATCCAACCATGGATACCCAACAACAAAAATAGATATGTGTCCAGCACATAAAAAAAAAACAAGGACGTAAACACATCCAAAATAAAATTTTGTCCAATACAATACATAAACATGAAATAAAATTATTTTTGATAAAGAAAATTCATATTTTCTTCTTCCCCTTAGCCTTGGCCACGGACTTTCCAGTCTTCTCCACTTCATCTTCACCAGCAGGGCCACCAACATGCGATGTTACTCCCCCTTTTTGTGCAGAAAGTGCACTTCGCAGAGCTTTGCGATGTTCAACCATAGCATTGGTGAGGACTGTGCTTTGATGGATCATAGAATCCATCTGCCTGATAAAAGAATTTAACACCTGCACAGAAAATGTCACCAAATGTGAAGATGCACTAGCTAATTCACTCTCAGATCGTGGGGGAGAGAGAGCAGTCTCTATTCCAACATCCTGATCAATATCTCTGGAGGCAGCCGTGGAGCTTAGAGCAAGGTTGTAAGGGAGATCCATCACACGATCATCATTCTCTTTTGGTTTGACAATTGTGATAGTCGACATTTCAGTGACTATCTTCTTCTTGTTTGGCTTCACACCTTGCTCAACCATAACTGCATAGATGAGGCAAGGAAAAGGAAGGATGTTGGTGTGGCTGGTCTTTGTAGTAGCCTTCATCACATAATCAAAAATGTAGTCTCCGAGGCTGAAGGGGATCTTAGTGCCAAGTTTAAATAGCAGAAATGCTTGATTAACAGTGAGGACTGAAGTGTTAGTGGTAGGTAACCAATTACACACAATAATTTTGTGTAAGACAGAGTATAAAAATGTAAGCTTAGAGGTGGAAATTTTGTTTGTCCACTTGGTTACCAGTCCACCAGTTATAGTCGACACAACATCATCAATAAGATCTAGACTAACAACATCATTGTCATTGCCTAGACCCAAGAACTTGTTGATCACCATCGGATTAAACTTAAACACATGATCACGCATATAAATTTCCCCATATTTGCTCCTCGTTTTATCACCCATATCAGGAGACACATTGGCATAGAATTCAACAATCACATCAAAAGTCGACAAAGATGAAACATATTTCCACAGACCCCTCTCTTTTAAAAACACATCCATGCCATACTTCTTAAAGCTTAAGACATTAATTTGTTTCTCAACACGCACAGGACGATTGCAAATAATTTTGTATTGAGCCTTAGCATGCTTAGAGTAGAAAGTCTTACTAAAAACAGAAGTAACATCATGAGGGGAACCTGGTGGATAGACTGGGTCAGAATCTCCAGACTCAGCATCATCTTTGACATTGCCTGACTGAGTGGGGGAGAAGACATCTCGAGCAGTGCCGGAAGAGACCAGATCATGAGAAAAAGTGGGAGAAGTGGCTTTCTTCACAGCCTCAGAAGAAACTCCTTTCTTTACAACTTCAGGAATCTCCGAAGCAGTTTCTTCTTCTTGTTCAGCATCCACTTCAACTTCAACAGAGGCTTTAATGGGGGAGTTCTCAGGAGGATTCTCCTCATCATCCGATTCATCCGGTAGAGACCTCATCAGTTTGGTCTCCATCTTCAGAGTTCTCCTGGCCTTTTTGCTAGTTTCTTCAACCTCTTCTTTTTCAGTGTCTTGAGAACTGTAAAGCCTCTTAAATTTATGAGTTGGCCCGGCCTTCTTCTTCTTCTTGCTGGAAATAGCTTGAATGTGCACCCCAAGATCGGGATTTATGGGGTTTTCTTCTTCTCCTAGGAGCACTTGTTGAAGTGGTGTTGGGTTCAGCACTTGAAGCTCTTCAGGAATCTCAGCTTCCTTCATCGGAGTGTCAGCATGTTCAGTCGGAGGAGATGAGGGCTTCTCCGACTCATATTTAGCACCTTCCTCAAGCACTCATGTTATTACTGTGACTGCGGGAGTTGATGTTGAAGTTCCAGCAGGAAATGAGGTTGAAGATGGAGTGCCCATGGTTTTCTCCAACATTTGTTTCATCATTTGAAACACAACAGCTATTTCGCTTGGATCCGCCATGGATGTTCTGAAAAAACTTGAGAAGAAAACAGAGAAAAGAGAGAAAGACAAGATGAAGAAAAATAAAGTGACTCGATAGAGAGAGAATGAGTGAGAGATTTGAAATTTAATTCGAGATATGGATGTCAAATCTCTCAAATCTCGGAACTCTCCAAAACTGTCACATCGCTACAAACAAGACTAAAAAAATTCAAAAATTGGATTAGTGGATAGGGATAACCGAAGGTGTAATTATGACCAAAGTATAATTAGAGATATTTATGGGCCCCCTGAATAAATCCGTCCCTTTTCTTTTTTTTTAAATTAAATAAAATAATAAACAGACGGAATCCATATACATAACAAATATAATTCTAGGCATATATTTTCTGATGATTATCGTTTCTCTGCAATCTTGGTCACAACATCAGCTACAACACAGACAAACAGTGAATAAACCCAACTATAATTCACCTTATAGAATTATGGGTAATTCATTCACAAACACAGACATAGAATTTCAAGTAGCTGATTTTGTTAAATAGAAGCAGAAACACAATAACTTCATTAAGTCAGCCTTGAGTTATACTTAAAAGAAATGACGAAAATAACTAAATGAAAAACACACATGATAAACAACTGATGTTGATACAAAGAACTCACATAGAGTTCAATATCAGTAAACAAAATGAACTAATTAAATAGAACCCATTCCAAGAGATTTTCTCAAGGCAGAAAATCTCTCGAAATCAAGGGGCTTGGTAAAAATATCCGCTGTTTGATTCTCAGTGGATATGTATTTGATGTTTATGATCTCCTTTTCCACCAAGTCTCTGATGAAGTGATGTCGAATGTTGATATACTTAGTGCGTGAATGTTGAACAGGGTTCTTGGAAATTTCAATAGCACTAGCATTATCACACAGCAAGGTTAGTGATGAGCTTGTCATGCCATAGTCCTTCAACATTTGATTCAGCCATACCAACTGAGCACAACAACTAAGAAACAACCACCACTTGTGCTCTTCCTATCATCAACATCACCTGCCCAATCTGAATCACTGTATCCAATGAGGCTGGTATTGGTGTCTTTGTAGTATCTGATTCCAAAGTCGACTGTGCCAGCAACATATCGAATTATTCTCTTGACAGCCTTCAAGTGTGACTCATTGGGTTGAGCTTGGTATCTAGCACAAACTCCAACACTGAACATGATATCAGGTATGCTGGCAGTCAAGTAGAGCAATCTACCGATTATTCCTCTGTACATTGTTGGATCAACATTGACTCCAATATCGTCTTTGCTCAGTTTTTCAGAGGATCCCATTGGTGTTTTCATGGGCTTTGCAGCTTCAAGTCCATAGCGCTTGATCAAATTTTTGGCATACTTACTTTGGGATATAAAAATCCCATCTTTGTCTTGCTTGATTTGGAGACCAAGAAAGTAGGCCAATTCGCCGACCATGCTCATCTCAAATGTGCTGCACATTGCATCAACAAACTCCCTAAGGAGATTAGAACAAGTGGATCCAAACACAATATCATCAACATAGATTTGTGCAACAGTGATGTGTTTGTGAATCCTTTTGATAAACAATGTTTTATCTACCACGCCTCTTGAAAATCCAAAGTCAATTAAAAACTCCGTAAGGCGAGCATACCAAGCTCTAGGAGCTTGTTTAAGCCCATACAAGGCCTTGTATAGTTTCAGCACATGGTTTGGTTTTTCGTGACATTCAAAGCCTTTTGGTTGTTCAACATAGGCTTCTTCATTCAAAATTTCATTCAGGAAGGCGCTTTTGACATCCATTTGATGCAATGTAAACCCAATGTGGCAAGCAATGGCAAGTAGGAGACGGATAGACTCTATTCTAGCAACAGAAGTGAATGTTTCATCATAGTCTATTCCTTCTACTTGTGTATAACCTTGTGCCACTAGCCTGGCTTTGTTTCTAACCACATTCCCAGACTCATCAGTCTTGTTCTTAAAGATCCATTTAGTTCCAATTACATTTTTATTTTCAAGCCTTGGAACCAATTCCCACACATTATTTCGAACAAACTGAATCAGCTCATCATGCATTGCTTCTACCCATAATTCATCTTTTAATACTTCTTTGACATTTTTAGGTTCAAAACTGGATAGAAAGCATGAAATGGACACAAGGTTAATAACTGATGACATACAAACCTGTTTGACCAATTCAGCAACATCGACTGAGCTTTTTGTTCTGGTTTTGACTCCTTGATATCCATCACCGATGATTTAGGAATTTGGGTAATCTCTTTTGATTCTCCTTGGAGGATCACGTCTTGGTTCATACTGAGCCAGTGGAAGATGGTCATCATCGCTTTCAGAGGAGGATTCTAAGTCTGGTGTTCGAGGTGATGTTGATCCCTTTGCTGAGGGAGAAGAAGCATTGGATTTGACATCAGGACTTCTCGTAGGACTTTTGGCAGTTCCACTAGGCTCCTTATCAGCAATATTTGGTTCATGGAGGAGAAATGACACATCATATTCCTCAGATCTAGTTGCCAGGCCTGCAAGATCATCAAACACAACATTGACAGATTCTTGCACAGCTTTGGTTCTTAGGTTAAGAACACGATATGCTCTGCTGTTTTGAGAATATCCTAAGAACAATCCTTTATCACTTTTAGAGTCAAACTTTCCAAGGTAGTCTCTGTCGTTCAGGATGTAGCAGACACATCCAAACATATGGAAATATTTGAGATTTGGCTTTATTTCTCTTAGAAGTTCATAAGGTGTCTCCTTTCTTCCTGGTCGAAGATAGACTCTGTTCCCGATGTGATAGCCTGTGTTGACAGCTTCAGCCCACAGCTTCTTCGAAAGCCCTTTAGCCTGTAACATTGCACATGACATTTCCTGCAGAGTTCGATTCTTTCTCTCCACTACTCCATTTTGTTCAGGAGTTTTGCGAGTTGAATACTCATGGAGTATTCCTTTCTTTTCACAAAAGTCATTGAATACAACATTCTCAAATTCTCTTCCATGATCTGTTCTGACGCATGCAATTTTGGTGCCAAATTGCAAACACATTGTGCGACAGAATCTTTTGAAGACTTTGAATGTTTCAGATTTTTCCTGCAGAAATTCAACCCAAGTATACCTTGAGAAATCATCAACAATGACAAGCATAAAACTCTTACCACTCATACTCTTTGTATCTACTGTTCCCATGATGTCCATGTGTAAGAGTTGAAAACATTTTGTTGTTTGACAACCACCCAGGTTTTTGTGAGGGATTCTGGTTTGTTTTCCCTTTTGACAGGAACCACATACAACATCGTGATCAACACTAAGCTTTGGTAGACCGCGGACAGCATCTGACACAATCAGTTTCTTCAAATTTACCATGCTCATGTGACCGAGTTTTTGATGAATCAACTTTGTTTCATCATTTACAGTCATGTTGCACATTTCATCTTTGTCAGCATGGTAGCAATTGTCAGATGCACGGCTTCCGAACATTATGAATTTGTCATGTTTGTCAAATACTTCACAAGTATTTTTATCAAACTTGACATGCATACCATCGTCACAAAGCTGACTGATAGTGATCAAATTGGCCGTCAAACCTCGACATGCAGGACGTTTTGGAGCTTAGGGAAATGTTTGACATTCAAAGTTTCCTTTCCGATAATTTTTCCTTGAGCTCCTCCTCCGTAGCTGACTTCGCCTTTGTTAGTAGTGGTGTATTCTTCAAGAAAATCCTTGTTGCCGGTCATGTGCTGAGTGTTGGGGTTTTTTCGAATTGAACCACCGCAGGATCTAATTGGATGTTCATTAATCCTAATGTCATGTAGATCATAATTTTATATAGCACATATGTTTTAATTAACCGAGTTTAATTAACATGCAAATCCGATTTTCGATTCTACTAAAGCGGAAACATAGAATACCGAAAAACGACTTACAAATTAAACGATGGGTTGAGGACAAGATTAAAGGTCTAATCTTGCTGTTGTATGAATGATAATAGGCGCCCCTTGATGCTATTCCACTCCTTGATCTTCTGTTGTATTCCTGGACTGAATCTAGTTTCAGGGTGGGCTGAAATCTACTAGATGAGTATGGAATCTGTGGAGGTCAAGAGAACACGAGAGGGCTGATATTTTATGATATTAATTTCGTGCCCTCCACCCTCTTATTTATAAGGGGGTGGACGAAATTAGTGTCCCAGTTGAACTGGAATTCTATCTCTATCTCTTGTTCTATCTCCAATCCAATTCAGTCTCTTTTTGGGCTACAACAGGGATCTAGAAGAATATTAAATTGGCCCATTAATTTATTTAATATCCAATATCCAATAAACTTAGGATATAATTAAATAAATTAAGTATTATTTTTATTCCACTAAAGAAATAATACTGACCTACCAATTTAATACATATTTCTGAATATGCTTTCTCTTTTAGTCCAGCCATTCCCCATGTTTAAGATATAATGCCCATTAATTAATTATGTAAGCTTCTGACAACTATAATTAATTAATATCTTTTCCTTGAGTAGTACCACACAAGCTTTACTCATGCACGGAATAAATTCCACCTGCAGGTTTCAGCATGAACTTGCATTTCCTCAAGGGGACACCATCAACCTGGCGCACCAGGACATGGTGCCCCTACATATTGCACGATCCATCATAAGTGTAAATGTCACAACCCAAGATATCGAGATTATTGATCTTATGAAAGAATCTCACCCTTTGATAAATCAAAGTTGCAAACACTACACGTATATGTCCGCCAACATATAGGGGTTAAGAACCCGAACTCTGTCGATTCTTATTCTCTCATTTAAGGTCAGAATAGAGAATAGAATCCTAAGTAGATCCTCCTCAATACACTCGTCCGTGTATTAGAATAATCAGTTAGTCAAGACAAACTAACTATCAGATTATTCTACGGCGTACCGATAGCAGGTTCAGTGTCATCTAGACCGTGAGCCTTTTGATACATTACAAAGAACCAATGATATGATCTAACCATGTGTTTACCCACACTATATCATCTACAATGTAAGTATAGTGAACATGCATGTAAATATAACAATTTAAATGCAAACAGTGACTGCAATTGTATTCATTCTATATCATCATAAAACTATCATCAATAAAGTATACAAAAGACAGATCTTCTAGTATACAAAACCAACAATCTCCCACTTATACTTGAAGCATGTCTTTCAAATATAAAACTAACTGGCTAACTCTCCAACTCTAACTAAAATCTCAAACGGTAACCCCGGGTCTGCATCTCACTCCCATTTTCTCCACATGACCGTAGAAGGTCTTAGCTGGAAGGCTCTTCGTGAATGGATCAGCTAAATTGTCCTCCGATGCAATCTTGACCACTGCTAGATCTCCTCTCTTAACGATTTCTCGTATAAGATGGTACTTTCTCTCTATGTGTTTACTTGCCTTATGGGCTCTGGGTTCCTTCGAATTTGCCACTGCACCCGAGTTATCATAATATACCGTGATACTCTTAGGCAAATCAGGTACCACGCTTAAGTCCAACAAGAAGCTCTTGAGCCAAACGACCTCTTTTGCAGCCTCAGAGGCAGCTACATATTCGGCCTCCATGGTGGAATCCACAATGCATTTCTGCTTTATGCTCCTCCATGCAATGGCTCCGCCTCCCAAGGTAAACACATAGCCTGAGGTAGATTTACTCTAATCTTTATCGGATTGAAAATCTGAGTCCGTGTAACCTAAAGGCACTAGACTATCAGAGCGGTATACCAGTATATAATCTCGAGTCCTTTTCAGGTACTTGAGTATATTCTTAACCGCAGTCCAGTGACCTTGTCCAGGGTTAGACTGATATCTGCTTACCATGCCGACTGCATAGCATATATCAGGTCTAGTGCATAGCATAGCATACATGAGGCTTCCCACAGCCGAAGCATATGGAACACCCTTCATCTCATCTATCTCAGCCTGTGTGTGGGGACACATCTCCTTGGATAGATGAATTCCATGCCTGAAAGGTATAAAACCTTTCTTGGAATCCTGCATGTTAAACCTAGCTAGCACTGTGTCGATATATGTCGCCTGGGATAAGCACAATATCCTTTTTTGGCGATCTTGAATTATCTTAATGCCAAGGACGTGTCCGGCTTCTCCTAGATCTTTCATATCGAACTGCTTGGACAACCACACCCTTATGTTAGATAATACTTTCTTACTGTTTCCAATAAGTAGGATATCATCAACATATAACACGAGAAAAGCCACCACGTTTCCGTCACTCTTCTTGTACACACAGCTCTCATCCGGACATTGCACGAATCCATAGGACTGGATAACCTCGTCAAACCGGATGTTCCAAGACCTTGACGCCTGCCTAAGTCCATAAATGGATCTCTTAAGCTTACACACTAAGTGCTCTTGGCCTTTAGCAATGAAACCCTCTAGTTGCTTCATGTGGATGTTTTCCTCAAGACTTCCATTCAGGAAAGCCGTCTTGACATCCATCTGCCAAATCTCATAATCTAAATGAGCGGCAATAGATAAGAGAATCCGGATTGACATAAGCATGGCTACCGGCGAAAATGTTTCCTCATAATCGATCCCTTCTTTCTGAGTGTACCCTTTCGCCACCAATCTTGCCTTGAAGGTTTCAACCTTTCCATCAGCTCCTCTCTTGCATTTGTAAACCCACTTACACCCAATGGGTTTTACCCCATCTTGTGGTTCTACAAGCTCCCAGACTTTATTGTGATCCATAGATCCAAACTCAGACTCCATTGCAATTTTCCAAGAATCTACATCTTTTTCTTGGATCGCTTCGTCGTAGGTCCTGGGATCCAATTCATTTAGTCCTTCAGGGAAATCTGAAGATTTACCCAAACCAATGAATCTGTCAGGTTGGCGTACAACCCTCCCACTGCGATGAGGCAGTTCCTGTACTTCTGTGACACGTTGTGCAGTAATTTGTGGTTCCTCTTCCTGTACTGTTGGTATCAAATTCGAATTTTCCCCTCGAAGTTCCTCAAGTACTATCTCACTTCTTGGCTTGTGATTTATTACATAATCTTCCTCTAAGAATCGAGCATTGGTACTCACAATGATCTTCTGATCCTTAGGACTATAAAATAAACCACCTTTCGTTCCTTTGGGATATCCTACAAACAGTCTAACATCCGTACGTGGTGCCAGCTTATCAGCTTCCTTATCCAGCACATGTGCTGGACTACCCCAAATCTGAAAATGTCCAAGACTGGCCTTTCGTCCAGTCTAAACTTCTGTGGGCGTAGATGGAACTGATTTTGATGGAACCACGTTAAGAATATAGGTTGTCGTTTCCAAGGCATATCCCCAGAACGAAATGGGCAGATCTGAATAGCTCATCATCGATCTAACCATCTCTAACAATGTTCTGTTCCTTCTCTCCGCCACGCTGTTCTGCTGTGGCGTTCCCGGCGCAGTCAACTGGGATGTAATCCCATTCTCTGCTAAGTAGTCCCTAAATTCATTCGAGAGGTACTCACCACCACGATCAGACCGTAGTGATTTGATACTTTTACCTGTACGTTTTTCCACTTCCGCTCTGAATTCTTTGAAAGTCTCAAAGGATTCTGACTTGCGGCGTAACAGGTATATATATCCATACCTTGAGTAATCATCAATGAACGTGATGAAATACTCGTACCCTCCTCGAGCCTGAACTGACATAGGGCCACATAAGTCAGAGTGAATCAAATCTAGTACCTCTTCAGATCTATTCCCTTTATCCTTAAAGGGTCACTTGGTCATTTTACCTTCCAAACATGATTCACACAAAGGAAACGATTCTAGGACCAATGAAGATAACGGCCCATCGTTCACTAGTCTTTGTATCCGTTTAAGGTTAATATGGCTGAGCCTAAGATGCCAAAGATAGGTTTGATTCATTTCCGAAGGTTCTTTTCTTTTATTAGGGTTTATGACCGATGTATTCAGTAAATGCATTTGCGTAGCGTTTTGCATAGGATTAAGTAAATAAAGATGCCCATCCAATGTGCCAGAATAGATAAAACGTTTATCACTAAAGATAACAACCTTGTTATCAAAAGAAACAGAATATCCATCCATAAAAAGTTTAGAAACTGAAATCAAGTTTCGCCTAAAACCAGGCACATAAAGACAATCCTTTAAAACTAAAATCCTATCACTACTAAAAGATAAGGTTATGTCTCCTACTGCAACTGTCACCACTTTCGTAGCATTGCCCATGCAGACTGAAATCTCTCCATCACTTAGCTGTCTTTTTACCAAGAACCCCTGTAAAGACATGCAAACATGATCAGTAGCTCCAGTATCTACTACTCATGACTGAGTAGAACAAGTAGCTAAACATGTTTTAACGACAAGAGATTGAGATGTACCATTTTTCTTCTTCTTGTTAGGACAATCCGCCTTCCAGTGACCTGGCTGGCCGCACTTGAAACACTTTGTCTTTGACTTAAATTCCTCGGGAGGAATCTTAGTCTTGGACTTCTTCACCTTAGGCGCCCCCTCTGCAGCTTTCTTGGGTGCGTTCCTCTTCTTCCTTTTAGTACCGGAAAAAGACGCCCTATTTTCAGCTAGGTGTGCCTCCGGATTTCCCTTTTGAAGTAACTCAGCTGCCTGAAGATCCATGAGCAGTTCATTCAGGCTGACATCCCTTTTAATCATGTTAAAGTTCAGCCTGAACTACTCAAACCTCGAGGACAAGCTATGAAGAACAATGTCGATTTGAGAATCGCCATCCAGCTCTCCACCCAAGGTCTCGATCTCAGATAAATACCCCATCATCATGAGAACGTGATCCCTAACAAGTGTGGAGTCAGACATCCTCACATCCATTAGCTTCTTCATTGCCAAATGGCGTGCCGAGCGGTTCTGATGACCGAAGAGCTGCCTAAGGTTGTACATGATATCATAAGCAGTTTTCATAGGTCCATGTTGATGTTGCAACACATTCGATATGGATGCCAGAATGTAACAGCGCGCTATCTCATTAGACCTAACCCACTTATCATATGCAACCTTTTGGGCTTCGTCAGAACCCTCATCTGGCTGCTGAGGACATACCTCTTCAAGTACGAATTTGTGTCCTTCTGCAGTGAGAACAAGATTAAGATTTCGAATCCAGTCATTGTAATTTTCACCGATGAACTTGTTTTCTTTGAGAATAGAGGACAGGTTGGAGAGTCCCATGATGATATAGAATAACTGAAAAATAAACATGCAGTACAGTCACAAACTTTAGGATACTCACATATAATCGTATACCTCAAAAAATTATATGTAATCCACTGACATTTTAAAAATGTTTCTTATAAGCCACGTTAGTGTGGACGTTTATAAAATTCATCCTTAAACAGGTAAAACCACCTTTAATTTACCTCCAGTCAAATTTCCTTATGACAAGTAAATTAATAGTCGGAAATAACCACGGTCATGTAACCTTCCAATTAATAAGCCACGTTAGTGTGGACGTTTATTAATAAATTACACCTAAGTGTGAACACCATCATCTTAGCACCAAGTCCACTATTTGGAACTCCCTGCTCCAGTTGGAGGAGTCAGTTTGTTCTAGTAGTGTTCTACAACTATCTTGATAAAGAAGTTTAATTTCTAGCGATAACAGTGATATGACACATCCGTTATGGAGGAAGACCTATTGTCAACTCGCATGTCTATCACATCTCAATTAAACCAGATTAATGGAGACCGTTTGAGATTTCTACATACTTTGGTATGAATCTCTCCCACTTAGTTATTTAAGATTGAGGTTTCATTTTATCCCATTGTAAAACATGCAAACATCACATAAAAGGATAAAATACCATTGCATGCTTCAAACAACATAATAAGAAATAATAATAAAAACCAACTATCATGGCTTATATCTCATGTTGCTGAATGAGATAAAACTGGAAAGTCAGCTCCGGAAACTCGGGCATGGCCGCCGCCCCCATCACTGCGCCTCGCCGAAAATCCTAGCTCCAATTAGGATTTCGGGACGTGAATCAGTGACACTTCCTTTCTTGAGCTGTACTACTCTCCTTCTTTTGAGTTGATCTTCAAACTTTATTCAATATAGAATTTCTATTCCTTAGAGGAAAAAACTAATATATCTAGAATAAAATTACAACTCAATAACTTGGTCTAACAGTTTTATTTCTATTACATTAAAACAACATAAAATAAAACCTAGACCTAATCCATGGATTTTCTCATGGATTAAAATCACATAGCCAAACCGGCATACGGCCCATCATACATCCAACATAAATTAAAACATACATCACATAATTAAGGAGCCATGATAGTCGGTAACCCTGCAAACAAGTCAGTCTACAAATCCAATAATCACAATTACATGATAAGCATAAAATAACATATGATATCCACACATGACATGATTTTCGAAAAATCCAATTAATAAATTAATTAATTTCGAAAATAGCTTCAAGATTTAATTTGGAAATTAAAATAATTATCCACCAAATTTAATATTGATAAATCTCGAAAATCCCTTAAGAATAAATCTGGAAATTTGTTATAATTATCTACCAAATTTATTTCTTAATTTTCGGATAACACCCTAATTAATTAATATTTGGAAATCTTGATATAAATAAAAAATCTATCCTAAATATTTGGATAGGTTAGGATCGAAAATTACAAAGATAAAATCTGGAAATTTGATCCACTTCAAATTCCATCCAAATTTAAATCTTATCTTCAATCCTATCTAGATTAGAATTAAGTAGTTTATGATATACACAAAAAATTACTTTTCCAATTCTTATCTACATGGATTTCGAAAATTTCTAGAATAAAATCTGGAAATTTGATCCACTCCAAACTCTTTCCAAATTTAAATTCTATTTTCAAATCCTTTTTGGATTAGAATTAGATTACTATTGATATATATCAAAAATTACATTATCCAATTAAAATCTTTGTAGATTTCGAAAATCACAAGAAGATTAAATCTGGAAATTTGATCCACTTCAAATTCTATCCAAATCTAATATTCTATTTTCAAATTTATCTAGATTAGAATTAGGTAACTTTAAGATAAACATCAAAAATACCAAATCTAATTTTAAACCTCCTAATTTTCGAACCACACACTAAACAAATCTGGAAATTTGATTTTAAATCAAATCCACCTCCAAATTAGTCTAATATGGCCGAAAATTGCACAACAAAAATTAGGGAATTTAACACATCAAATTTCGAAAAATTTGACACCCAAATTTTCGAAACACACATCTAATTAAATCTGGAAATTTTGATAACACAAAATTCTATTCCAAATCCAATTATGATATGACCGAAAATTTCATAGAATCTCAAAACTAGAATTTTTGAACACTGTCAAAAATTCATCCAAGTTTTGAACATAACCAATTCGAAAATATGAACACATAAATCTGAAATTTTAAGCAACATAAATATTTCATCAAATTTATACATATTTTTCGAATTAATCCTAGGATTAAATCTAGAACAGTGCCAAAACCTCACTCTGATACCAGTTGTTGAGGTTTTTTCGAATTGAACCACCGCAGGATCTAATTGGATGTTCATTAACCCTAATGTCATGTAGATCATAATTTTATGTAGCACATCTGTTTTAATTAACCAAGTTTAATTAACATGCAAATTCGGTTTTCGATTCTACTAAAGCGGAAACATAGAATACCGAAAAATGACTTACAAATTAAACGACGGGTTGAGGACAAGATTAAAGGTCTAATCTTGCTGTTGTATGAATGATAATAGGCGCCCCTTGATGCTATTCCACTCCTTGATCTTCTGTTGTATTCCCGTACTGAATCTAGTTTCAGGGTGGGCTGAAATCTACTAGATCGGTATGGAATCTGTGGAGGTCAAGAGAACACGAGAGGGCTGATATTTTATGATATTAATTTCGTGCCCTCCACCCTCTTATTTATAAGGGGGTGGATGAAATTAGTGTCCCAGTTGAACTGGAATTCTATCTCTATCTCTTGTTCTATCTCCAATCCAATTCAGTCTCTTTTTGGGCTACAACAGGAATCTAGAAGAATATTAAATTGGCCCATTAATTTATTTAATATCCAATATCCAATAAACTTAGGATATAATTATATAAATTAAGTATTATTTTTATTCCACTAAAGAAATAATACTGACCTACCAATTTAATACATATTTCTGAATATGCTTTCTCCTTTAGTCCAGCCATTCCCCATGTTTAAGATATAATGCCCATTAATTAATTATGTAAGCTTCTGACAACTATAATTAATTAATATCTTTTCCTTGAGTAGTACCACACAAGCTTTACTCATGCACGGAATAAATTCCACCTGCAAGGTTTCAGCATGAACTTGCATTTCCTCAAGGGGACACCATCAACCTGGCGCACCAGGACATGGTGCCCCTACATATTGCACGATCCATCATAAGTGTAAATGTCACAACCCAAGATATCAAGATTATTGATCTTATGAAAGAATCTCACCCTTTGATAAATCAAAGCTGCAAACACTACACGTATATGTCCGCCAACATATAGGGGTTAAGAACCCGAACTCTGTGGATTCTTATTCTCTCATTTAAGGTCAGAATAGAGAATAGAATCCTAAGTAGATCCTCTTCAATACACTCGTCCGTGTATTAGAATAATCAGTTAGTCAAGACAAACTAACTATCAGATTATTCTACGGCGTACCGATAGCAGGTTCAGTGCCATCTAGACCGTGAGCCTTTTAATACATTACAAAGAACCAATGATATGATCTAACCATGTGTTTACCCACACCATATCATCTACAATGTAAGTATAGTGAACATACATGTAAATATAACAATTTAAATGCAAACAGTGACTACAATTGTTTTCATTCTATATCATCATAAAACTATCATCAATAAAGTATACAAAAGACAGATCTTCTAGTATACAAAACCAACACTGAGAACATCCACTGTCAAAGTACCATGTTCTGACAATGTTAGCTTTCAGGGATGTGTACACAACATTGCAAGTGTACTTCATCTTTTTGAACTTCTTATGATTTTTGTTCTTTGATGTTGTCCCTGATGTTGTTCTCCCAGTTGCAACATCGTCATGAAAATTGAAGCAATGTGGTTTAATATGCCTAGGCTCTTGACAGTAGTGACACACATACTTTCGCATCTTCGAGCCTTTACATTGCTTCTGATCATCATCTTCACCATTGTTCCTTGTCGTTGTGCTTGAATTGTTACCTTTCACAAACTGGACAACATTGTTGATTGAGAAAGACATGGAAGATTTATTGGAGAATCCCAGTCCAGCTCTGGTTGTTAGTCCCAATGTTAAGGCTTCATTTAGGACATTCGTTCCTTGATTCCACTTCTGAAATGTTCTTGAGGTGTCCTCCACTTCCTTCTTTAGTTTGCTGATTTCAGCATCACTCCTGGTAAGTCTAATTTCCAAACTTACAACCTTTTCTCTTAGAAACTGATTTTCTTCCATGAGAAATCTCAGCTCTTTTGATTGAGTTGTCCACTGAGTGCAGACTTCATTCACAACATTGTTGAGTTCTTGAAGTGAGGCAGTAGGTTGTTCTTCATGTGCATCATGTTCTCTGATTTCAGAAGCCTAATTGAATTCATCCATAAGAGTCATTTCATACCAATTCATCGTATTGGGTGAAATCTCAGTAGCTTCTGCTTCAACATCTGGAAGAACTTCATCTTCAACTTCACATTTGTCAATGTCAAGTTCATCAAGTTCATTAATATCATTCAGAGCGTCAATAATCTGATCATCTTCTTCCAAGACATTGATGAACAACACCCTCTGATCTGAATCATTTTCAGCATCAGAATCATCACGGAGAACAACATTAAAATTATTTCTTTGTCTTCTTTGTGCTGTTGGACATTCATTTGAATAATGTCCATACCCAGAGCATGCTCTACATTGAACTGAATCAATGTCTTTCCCAGTGTCAACAACTCCTTCTTGACATTTGATCTACCAGAATTTGATGTTGATGACGATGGAGAGTCAAACAACCATCGAGGTTTGATATTTGGGGGGCTTTTCTTCATGGAAGGAACCAGTGAGTTGAACTTCTTTGTCAAGAGTGCAACACTTAGATTCTCTTCCTTATTGATTTCTTGAAAACTGTCAACATCATCATGAACATCAGATGACACAGTTGTTGTCTGGAGAGCAATTCCCTTTGAAGTTGAGTTTGCTTTCTGATTTTGCAGGTTCATCTCAAATGTTAGCAAGATGCTGACCGCTTCACTCATACTCATGGTTCCTGCATCGTGTGCTTCTTCGATTGCAGAAATTTTCATATTGAATCTTTCTGGGAGAGTTCGAAGCAACTTGCTCACCATGTTCTCATTAGATATTGGACTTCCAAGAGCGGTCGATTGGTTTGAGATCTCACATAATTTTTCAGCATAAGATGAAATAGTTTCATCTTTAAACATGCGTAAATTTTCAAATTTTGATGTGAGTAACCTCAGTTTGGTCTTTCTTACACTGGCAGACCCTTCACAATGTTCCTAAAGAATGGTCCATGCTTGATATGCAGTAACACAAGTGCAAATCATCTTGAAACATGGAACATCGATTGAAACAAAAATCGCATTCAGAGCGCGAGCATTAAAATTTGAGATTATTCTCTCATCATTTGTCCATTGAGATTCCGGAGTTAACACAAAATCTCCATTCGGACCTTCCATCCTAGGAGGGCTCCATTCTTCAATGACTGCCATCTATGCTCTTTCATCGATAGATTTGATGTAGATCTTCATTCGAGATTTCCACATGACATAGTTACCATCATTGCTATCTAGAGCAGGAGGACGACATTGATTAATTTAAATATCCATCACAGATGTCAAGCAACACCGGATTGAGTACTTATTATGTCAAGTACTGGCTCTTGATGCCGCTTGTTAGAATTTGTTGCCTGAAACAATGTGAATTACGGATGTAAGTTGCAAAGTTAAAAGTAATGTTAAAGCTAGTGTTACCACATTGCCTTCAACATGCAGCGGAAACGTAAACAGAACTTTGCACAAAATAAGTTTTAAATCACACTCCTTACGGTGTGTGATTGCCTCAGGGCGAAATTCACTATCACAAGTGAAATACAAAAACAATGTTGATGTTGTCTCGGTTCACTCCCTTGACAACACTGCATAAAACATACAGAGGACTATCCTAGCTTCACTCACTCGAATAATCACTTAAAAACAAACCTATCTAAACACATAGATAGATTACATTCAGTCACTCTAAATCCTAAACTTCTCAAAGTTGACTATCTAACCTACACACACAACTGGAATGAAAGTCTCCAGCTGATTGAGACGCTAGGCAGATGTCGAGAAAGATGTCTTAGATTTCAGAGATGACACTAGATGCAAGATTCAGAGCTTCTCACAAACCACGGTGATAACCTACTTGCATAAATGATTTTAAGGTCTAAGGAGACCTTGAATACTTCCTCCATCTCTGCTGGGTAGTTTCTCCACAATCTTTGATGAGTCGGATGTAAAACTATCGCCTTCCACTACCCGTGCTGAACTGGACTCGAGATAACGGGCCTCTGCACTGCGTGGCAAACGTTCTTCAGCATTGTGTAATAATGGCGGTTACTCCAGCGACCCACATTCTCTACAACGGTTAGTATCTAAGATGAAGTGGGGAACATCACGTCCCTTAAAACTCGGAACAGATTCTGACCTAGTCAAAATCAAGCATAATCCACGCTTTATTCCACAATTACATCAGTAATAAAATCCTAAATACGTGGAAAATGAAATGTGACAAAAATCACAATTTAATCAAATTAATTTAAAATAAATTAATCCTAAAAACTAGGGAAGGATAAGGTTAGCATCCTGAGTGTTACACTCGATGTAGCGAGAATAACGGATGACATTGGATACGGCATTGACTTCAATGTTATCAACGAAGTGATAACATTATCTGAAATCCATCATTCTCAACAAATCTTGTCCATCTAAACAAAATAAATCAATGGTTTATATTAGTTCCTAGTTCCTACATATCAATCTGGTTCTCATTTGAACTATATACTATATATATATATGTAGGTGTCATTTATGCACTAAGTGTTTTAGATTGTCATGATCTTTATGGCAATTCAAAATACACAAAGGTTTTGATTTTTCAAGTTTGAAGACCATGTTCTGGACATTACGATATGAATATTTTATTGCCAATCTGATTGAAGATTAAAGAATATACTTGAGCATATTTGTGAACATGATCATGTACCTGGTTGTCCAGAGAGTTTCCAAGAGACATGTCATGCTAGATTCAAGGAGTTGAAGCTGCCTTTTGAAGATGGATGTTTCAAATGAGAAGATGTCTTGTTCGATGAAGACCAAGAAGGAAAAAATGGAGTTCTATTCAAGGAAGGATTCTAACTAGGAGTTGTCCGATTTAAATAAGGAAAGTTTCCTTGTTAAGTTTGATTCAAATTAGAACAATCTGATTACCTTGTTTAGGCTATGTCTTGTGTTTATAAATAGTCTGAGAATCAGACTAGTTAGAGTGCAGTTGAGGTTTACCAATACATAAGAGCTAGAGAGTCTACAAGACTTCAAGTTTGAAGCATATAGTATTCGGGTAGACTGGGTTAGATCCTTATGATCATTGTGTGTCTACTCTGTGTTTGAAATTCTTCCATACACACTTTTAGAAGAGTCTCGGGAGAGATTTTCTGTGGAAACTAGAGGGAGTATAGGTTGTGAGGGGATCTCACAATTCAGTCCATCGAAAGAGATTGTAGTGCGTAGAAAAATGGGTTGAGTGATGGGAGGTTATTGTGTAATAGCCTTTGTAACCTTGCAATGGAGTAGTGGATTGTTTCTCATGGACTTGAGAAGTCCCTCTGACATAGATCTATACATCGAACAGGGTTATCAGCCTCGTACCATTTACTTGCTTTCAATTTCTCATTCTGACCTTACATGTTCATTACAATATACATGCCCAGTTTATGTAATTTCAATTGGTACCAGAGCAAGTCACCTTTGGTTAAAGCGAAAAGAGTCCTGAAAAGTGCATAACTATGTGAAGATTTTGGTTAAGTTCAAGTTATGAGTTCAATCAAAGAAGGAGGATCTACGGTCAGACCACCATTACTCGATGACAATAATTATCCTTACTAGAAACCAAGGATGAGGGCGTTTCTAAGATCAATAGATGAGCTTGCATGGAAAAGCATCACAGAAGGATGGGAAAAGCCAACTGTTTCCAAAGAAGAAAAGCATGTGGAGATTGAAGAAGGAGAATAGACTGTACCACAAAAGAACTGGTATAATGTCAACTCTAAAACTCTCAATGATATATTCTCTGTAGTCGATCTTGAAACATTCAGTTTAATCTCAACTTGTGAGAATGCTAAGGCTGCATGGGATATTCTAGAAACCACCTTTGAAGGGACTAGTTCTGTAAGGTTATCTAGGCTTCAAAATCTTACTTCTAAGTTTGAATATCTTAGAATGGAGGAAATTACGTCCATAGGTGAGTTCAATGCTAGACTGAGAATCATATCTAATGAGAGTTTTTCTCTTGGTGAGCCTATCAACAATGAGAAACAATGATTCTGAAGAAAGCAGCAGTGATTCAGATAAAGAAACTATTGCTTTTCCAACAAAAATCTTTGAATTCCAGAATCCCTTCGACTATGCAAAAGATAATGAGTCAGACATGAAGATTTCAGTCAAGAAGAATTTGTGAAAACATGCAAGGAGATGTATGCAAAATGGCTGGAAGTTGTGGAGAGTAACAAGACTCTTCAGTCTCATAACAAGAATTTATTGGAAGAGAAGGAGAAGCTGATCAAGTCTGATTCAGAACAGAAGAATACAATCCAGCAGCAAGAGAAGAAAATTGTTGAGCTATTTGTAGAGCTAAAATCAATCAAAAGGAATGTCACCATGCTGAACAACGGAACAAAGAATCTTAACAAGATTCTTACTACTCCGGGACATTCAGGGAAAAATCATCTAGGTCTTGGATACAGTGGAGGACAGTCCAAAAAAGTGTTTGTCAAAGAAAGTACAAGTCAACCAGTACATGTACAAGATAATGTTCAGTACATCCAGAAGAACATTATTGACAAGAAGATGACTACTCATAATGGCAACAGAAAATGAATCATCTGCCATTATTGTGAGGGGAAATGCCACATTAGACTACATTGTGAGAAATATCTTTATGATCTCAAAAGGATGAGAAGGAGATTTGTGGTTCAACATTCTAACAACAGAAACAGAAGGTGAACTATACAGAAAAAGAAGAAGTCTGCACAGAAGAAGCAATAGGTTGTCAAACAGACTAGTCTGATTGCTCACACATCCTTGAGAGTAGAAAACAAGAGCAACTGGTATTTTGACAGTGGTTGTTCAAGACACGTGACTAGGGATTGCTCAGTTGTGCAGAACTTAAAGGTGTGCTCATCTGACTTTGTCACCTTTGGAGATAGAAAAATGGGAAAAGTAATAGGTAAAGGAGAGCTGGTTGTTGAAGGAATGCCTAAGCTGAAAAAGACTATGTTAGTTGATGGACTCAAAGCTAACCTTACCAGCATCAGTCAGCGTGTGATGATGACATGACAATAGTCTTCACCAAAGAGAATTGCAGGGTAATGAATAAGAACAATGACTTATTCATAGAAGGAAGAAGATTACCTAACAATTGCTATCAGCTTTATGTACCTGCACAATGTTCTTTAACATGTCAAAAAACATCTGTAGAAGAGTTAGAGATCTGGCATCAGAAGTTTGGACACATCAACTTCAGGAATCTCCAGAAGATCATTAGCAACGAGATAGTCAGATGAATTCCTTAGATCAAAGTTGAAAGAGATAAAGTGTGTGGTCCATGCCAGATTGGAAAACAGTCAAGATCTCAGCCCAAAGAAGTTCAAGACAGAACTTCCAAAAGAATTTTAGATCTTATTCATATGGATCTAATGGGGCCAATGGCTGTGGAGAAATACGGAGGAAAGAAGTATGTTCTTTTCTACATAGACGACTTCTCAAGATTCACATGGGTAGACCTTCTCAAATATAAGAGTGAAGCATTCATGGCATTTAAGAAACTGGCTTGCAAGATCACAGTTGGAAAGGACCAGCAAATCATCAGAATCAGAAGTGATCATGGCAATGTGTTTGAAAATAAATATTTTGATAATTTCTGCCATGAGAATGTGATCAACCATGAGTACTCAGCCCCCAAGACTCCTCAGCAGAATGGAGTAGTTGAAACGAAGAATAGAACTCTCCAAGAGATGGCTAGAACCATGATTGCTGCCAAAGGAGTTGCTGCTATGTTCTGGGCAGAAGCCATCAACACTGCATGCCACATCATCAATAGAGTTCATCTCAGGCCAAGTACCTTTACTACACCATATGAGATTTGGTATGAAAAGAAATCTACAATGTACTTCCATATGTTTGGTACTACTTGTTATATTCTCAATGATAGAGAGTATCTAAGTAAGATGAACAACAGAGGAGTAGAAGGGATGTTTGTTGGATACTCCAGAAATAGTGAATCATACAGGATTTATAATAAAGAAACCAAGACAGTAGTAGAGTCAGTTAATGTCAGATTTGATGATCAGAATGATGTTGTCAATCCCACAGAAGATGATATTCACTCAGATGTATTTGGACATACTGATGTACATCATGATACAGAGAGTGAATATGAAGATCAGGGAGTTAAATAAAGGAAGCCCTGGCGGCAGATTATTAAAGATCATCCTACTATTGAAGTCATAGGAGATATCCATGAAAGGAGAATGACCAGAAGTAGACTCAGAAAGAGATTACATGAGGAGATATCCAATGTCTGCTTCACATCCAAGATAGAACCAAAACATATTCAAGAAGCTCTTAGAGATGTCTACTAAATTGAAGCAATACATAAGAGCTTTTACAATTCAAGAAGAATGATGTTTGGGATCTAATGCAGAAACCTGAAGGAGTGAATAGTTGGGACAAAGTGGATATTCAAGAACAAGACTGATGAATCTGGGAATAGCACAATGAATAAGGCCAGACTAGTTGCACAAGGGTATTCACAAATGGAGAGAATATATTTCAATAAAACCTTTGCTCCAGTCACAAGGATAGAATCAGTTAGACTTCTTCTAGCAATGGCCTGCATGATGAAGCTCATGCTCTATCAGATGGATGTCAAGAGTGAATTCTTGAATGGATTTCTGAAGAAGGATGTATATATGGCACAACCTAAAGGATTTGAAGATCCACATCATCCAGATTATATTTTCAAACTCAAAAAGGAATTATATGGTTTGAAATAGGCTCCTCGAGCATGGTATGAAAGACTGGCTACTTACTTGGTTAGCAAAGGATACAACAAAGGAGGAGAGGACAGAACACTATTCATCAGAAAGGACAAATCACAAGTGATTGTGTTTTAAGTATATGTAGATGATATAGTGTTTGGCTCAATGTCTGATAAGATGATCAAGGACTTTATCAGGGACATGGAAACTGAGTTTGAGATGAGCCTAGTTGGAGACTTGAAGTATTTTCTTGGACTTCAGGTGAAGCAATCAGAAGAAGGCATCTTCATCTCTCAGTCTAAGTATGCAAGAAACTTATTCAATAAGTTCGAGTTTTGTAGAATTCTAAGCATAAAAGAATTCCTATCAGCACCACTGTCAAGATTGGAAAAGATGATATAGAAGAAGAAGTGGATCAGATACTTTATAGAAGCATGATTGGAAGTCTTCTCTACCTTACAACAAGCAGACATGATATATCTTATAGTATAGGTGTCTTTGCCAGATATCAGTCATGCCCTAAAGAAAGTCACTATAGGCTGTCAAGAACATCATCAAGTATATCAGTGGAACTACTGACTATGGATTATGGTACACTTCATATACAAATTCAAGTCTTACTGCCTACTGTGATGCTAATTGGGCAGAATCTCCAGATGATAGAAAAAGCACTTCAAGTGCTTGTTTCTTTTTAGGAAACAATGTTGTTTCCTGGTTCAACAAGAAGTAGAACAACATATCATTATCTATAACAGTCCGGTCTCGAAAAGGGTAGTTAAGTGGGGATGGGGTATTAATCTAAAAAGGATTGATGTTTTGAATATAATTAACAAACAAGTACGATGATATGCCCTCCGAAAAATCGGACAACATAACCTTTGTAACTAGAGCGAATCCCCGTTTATAAACGGCTTATAAGAGAAGAATAGAAGCTGTAACAATTCAATAAGCCCTTTTAAAGGACATACGGAAGCAAATAAACAGATACCAACAATCAATAGACCCATTCATAGGTCGACAAAGGAAACAGACATCAATATGCTGAATAAATGAAGCCTCTTCATAGGCAGAAAACAAGTAAACAGATAGACATATCAAAAGACGGTACTCTCTTCTCTTAGATTATAGGCATCAATAGTTAAGCATATGAAACATGCTATACTAGGAGTGTAACAAAAGCTCAATAAGTCAAGTAGCAATGTCATAGGATAGCAATACTTAAGAGTTATCAGAGTAGCAGAAATCATAGTGGGTTAAATACTATAATGGCAAAATATGATCTCGGCAGCCAACCCACATCCACAGCCACCAACGACCTCGGCATCTCAACCTGAAAATATTTGAAAAAAAGGGCGTGAGTACTAATGCACTCAGTGGGGTTTTATAAGAAAGCTCTGAAAAACTTTAGAAATATCCAACATTAACTGACAACATATGGGAAGCAAAACGCAAAAGCCCCTCCCAAATCTGTAAAACATTTTCTTCCTTTGGGCCCGTTCTGGCTCAAACCTGATGTCCACTGCACCCTGAGGCATACCTTAGGATAAGATAGGGGTTACCTCAAATATCCCACTGAGTATGCGAGGAGGTTACCCAGCAGTGACTCCCTAGTGATCGAAAGATCACAACCTAGTGACCCAAAGGCCACAACCTGGTAACCCAAAGGTTACAATCCATGAGTATGCGAGGGGGTTACCCAGCAATGACTCCCTAGTGATCAAAAGACCACAACCTAGTGACCCAAAGGCCACCACCTGGTAACCCGAAGGTTACAACATGATAATATATTCATTGTTCTTTGAGCTCAATATCCTGTTTAACAATCATTTAATTTCAACATTTAATACTCAATATTCAATCCTCAACCTTAAATCCTCAATATTCAATCCTCAACCTTTAATCCTCAATATTCAATCTTAACAATCAAACCTCAATATTCAATCATGCTAGCTAGGGGTGAGCAAACGGTCGGGTCGGTGGAAACCCGACTGAAAAAATCCAAACCGACCGCACCCGAACGTTCCGCGGAGACCCACTGAGCACCGACCGAACTCCGGCATCCACCGAACCGAAAACCGAAGTGTCGGTTCAGTCGGTTTCGGTGCGGTTTCCGTAATAATAATCTCTATCTCTATTATCATTTCCCCAAAACAAAATTTTACAGATTTCCAATTCAAGAACTCTCTCGACACAATCTCTATCTCTATTATCATTTCCCCAAAACAAAATTTTACAGATTTCCAATTCAAGAACTCTCTCGACACAACTTTCGTCTACACAAATAAAACCTACAGCAAAAGCAATGGAGTCTGCAGCAACAACAATCTCATGCCTCAGAACATATCTAGCTCAATTGTTTGCCAAAAAATAAAAAATCCATGGATTTACCGTCATGGAGACTAGAGAGGGCGGCATCGCGATGATCGACGTCTGGACTGCTGGACAGGAGACGAGTACGACTCAAACGAATGGACGAGAGAACGAGAGGTCGAGAGCCCGCCGGCAGAGGCTGAGAGCGTCGGAGCGAGAAAGAGTCGAGAGAGCGAGAGAGACCGAGAAGAAGGCAAGAGACAAATGCGAGAGTGAGAGAGCGACTGAGCGAGAGATCGATCTGATTTAGGGATTTAGATACAAAATACAAATAATGAAAAAATACAATTGAATTTTTTTTAATAATTCGGTCGGATCGGTGTGGCTGACGGGTTCCGGCCACAGAACCGACACCCGACCGAAACTCATTCGGTTTGCATGTTTGGAACCCGCCCACTGCCCGCCAGTGTATTAAGCCCGACCCGAACCGACCGATAGGCATCGGGTCGGTCGGTCGGGTCGGATTACGGTTAGAATCTACTCACCCCTGATGCTAGCATAGATCATAGCCTAGAATGAACCATCTAGGTCCAATTCATCAATCAATTCCAGTGCCTCAACGCCTATAAGGGATACTACAGTCAACCTACAAGGCATCATTCATTTAACCAAAGCTCCCTCATCATAATATCAATTTCCAACAATTAATCCTATGATCATGATCATTTATATCTCATATCAACAAACCATATCATATTAAATTATGCTAGCATCCATAACATATCATGCTCAAGAGCTCAGACAACAATTCACATCATCATATCCCATAGCATAAAAATTTCCTTGTATAGAGACTATTCCGGCAGAGAATAAAATCATTTCATTGGATATTTCATTTTACCCTATCATGCTTCTAGAGCTCACTAGCTCAAACCATAGATAAAGATAGTATCACCCACCTTGATCGTTATTCTCGAGATGAAACAACGAGCTGCAACTACCTCCTTGATTCCTTCGGGGTTCGTCGTGTCCTACAAAAGTCGATTATCGACTTAGCGATCTATTCGAAAATCCTAGAACCCAAAATCGTAAAAATAGAATTCCTTGACTACGACTCATCTACAAATTGCATGCCTTTAGACACGTCTAATCGACTCGGCCTAAACATGAAGCATGCTTAAAATAATAATTTAAGATCGACCAAGTCAAAATATTGGCAAAAGACGACGCCCCGATGCTTTTACCCTTTTTTGATGCTTTTACTAAAAATTCAACAACAGCTTATAATCATCCAAAAATCATGAAATAATTTGAGTATATCACATATCATAACAGCAGCCAAATATATAAATTCAGGATTTTTCCGACGACCTTTGATTTCAAAATAAAACCCGAATAACTTTCACGCTTTAGGTAAAATTCCAAACGACGGGATACTCAAAAATAAAACTCAATGTCAAGCTATCCCAATGTAAAATAATATTCCGAACAACTTTCCAGTTGAAACTTTTTCAATTCATAACCTTGAAAGGCCCCAAAATCCCAAAATACCGAAACTGATCGGTAACCGGAGCAGATTCAGTTTTCTGGCGATCTGGACCATTTCCGGCCATTGGATGACATTGACATCAAAAGAAGAAACGTAGAGCACTTAAAGATACACGACATACTAAAATTTCAGCTCCAAAGGAGAAGAAACGAACCGAAACGAGACATCGGAAGATGGCAGCTGAACGGAGCCGACGATGAGCAACAGCTGCGGCCTTCTTCTCCGGCGATGGCAGCGGCGCTCCACCGACTTTCCGGTGACCTGCCACTTCCTGGAGACCTGCTGGTGGCCGGTCCGGCAACCCTCCATCCGGCAACTCCCTCCTTCCTCCGGCTATCTCTCTCTCGGCCTCTCTCTCAATCTCTCTCTCTTTGCCTTCTCTTCTCTTTCTCTTTTCTAAACTTAGCCTCCAAGCTTCTCTCTCTTTCTTGCCAAAATGGGAATCCAAACGTGGGGTGGGGGGGCTGATATATATAGGGGAAATTAAGGCTTCCCCTGGAAGCTACTGCAGTGCAACAATACTGCTTACGAAATTTCGGATTCGGTTAAAAGGTGCTTTATTCGATGTTTAGGTCCAAATGACCTCGTTCATGAAATCTGAAAATACTGGGAGGTTTGTTGGCTCGAGTACTATTGAACCAACTCGACTTGGGGTAAAGAACAAATCGTCTTGAAGGAAAATGAGAAAAGATTCTCTTTTCAAAAATAGAATTACTATTCCACACAAGGGACAAATAAAATTCCTGAGTGTTCGATTGACCTCAGAATGAAACTCATGCCAACGAATTCCTTGAAAAAAAAATTTATAGGGTAGGCTTGAAGAAACAAGGCTCAAGTCAACACATGAGATTTCACAAATTTCTGAAAATCACGCTCTTACGGAAAAACACTATTCACGCTCTTACTTAATACGCTTTTCATCGCCGGGACCTCAAACGACCTCGGATTGAAAATCTGAAAGTACCGTCACGCTCCTTGGGTCAACACTTTCTAAACATGACCAAAATCGATCATGACTGAGCTGGAATCGAACTCCTCAAAAAGATGATTTTCCGAAAAATAACCCCTAAAATCACGGTTTACAACTGAAACATCCTTACCTAGGCTCCAATTATTTTCTTAAATTTTCTAAATAGGTTCTGAAAACCTGGGGTATTACATTATCAACCGCAGAAGCTGAATACATTGTAACTAGAAACAGCTCAACTCAGATTATATGGATGATGCAGATGATAAAGGATTATGAAGTTGCTCATGATACACCTATTCTCTATTGTGACAACATGAGTGCTATCAATATATCCAAGAATCCAGTTCAACATTCAAGGACAAAACATATTGATATTAGACATCACTTCATCAGAGAGTTAGTTGAGGAAGAAGTTCTGAAGATTGAACATGTGAATACAGAACTAGTTGATCTATTCACCAAGGGATTGGATCCTGTTTGATTTGAGAAACTCGGAGCATCCCTTGGGGTTTTCTTGGTTCAGTAAACCAAGAGGAGAGGTATGAGTGTGTTTATTTCACACTCAGCAGGAAAGAACCATTCATGCACCAAGGGTCTGAACATTCCCATAAATCTTCATCCACATGTACATGAACATTTTTTTCAAATTCTTGTGTACATCCTTGTCAATGGCTAGTTCTGACTCACAATCATCATCACTGGTTTTTCAGGATTTTTCTCCAAATTCTCTATCTAACGGATACCTAAGAATACATATAGAATGGAGTTATCTCTTATATATACGTTTAGTCATTTTGAGATATCATCATTTGCTTCAGAATTCCAAATTTTCGAGTGTTTCTCTCAAATTTTCTGATATCCCTCTTTTTTTCTTCTTTTACCATTGCCATAACCTTTGATCACTCAAGAAAATCATCTTATTCTATTCAATTGCACCTAAAAGAAAGCTTGTTCGTCCAAAGAAGGTCGTAAAGCCAAGAATGAGGTATAGAAAGATAACTTATTCCAAATCTCAGGATCAGTTTTATAAAGAAAATAAATTTAACAAACAAGTTCGTGGAGAATCTTCTTATAAGAAACCTGCTCAGAGAAAACTACAGGATGAATCCTCCAGCAAAGACACTGAAGATTACATTAAGAAGTTCCATGGAGAAGAAGAAGACTTGAATGAAGAAGATCCAGAAGCTGCATCTTTTGTAAAGAAATCAAAGACTCAAAATCCTTACTCTCCAAGATCTGTTGAAGCAAACAACAAGTTCATACAAAGTCAACAAGAAAGTTGTTGCAAAGAAGGCCAGAACAAAGGGTTCTGTAGTCAAGAAACCAAAAAACACTACAACCCCTATAATGAAAAAGATCATCACAACACCTGCTGAACAAGCCCTTCAGAAAGAGAAGGGATCTGTTGCTGATGAAAGAGTTATACCTAAAGATGTTCCTACACATTCAGAGGAACATGTTGCTGAAGAAAGTGCTGCCAAGAAGACATCACCTATCAAGTCTATTCCAGAGAAGGTGATTTCAGAACAACCACCTGCTACTGAAGGAGGAGATGTTTCAGAGGAGGACGATATTCCTCTGAACATAAGGATAAATGTCATAGCAGCTGCCAAAAGAAACAAAAATGTCATCAAACGATCTTTAGTTACTGATCTAGAAGAAGAAGAGGATGTTTATATATAGTTCATCTTCAGAGTCTGCTAAAAAGAATCATGTTCTATAGCAAGAAAAGCTACTGGCATCTGCTCAGTATGATCTATTTTCAAGATCACCTGTGAAGAAGAAGACTCCCAGAAAGAAGTCTTCTACTAATATTATTCAGATTATTCAAGGAACTTTAATAGCTTGAAGTAGAGCCTCAACTACTCCGCCGTCCACAATACCAATTCTAAATAATAGAAAGCCAGCACAACTGTCGGACCATCCAAGAAGGCCAAGAAGTCTGTTCATCCCAAGCATGTACCTGAAGATGTTCTTTCTGAATCGAGCGAACATGATGCTGATATTCACAAGCAGATTATCTATTTGTCAGGTATCTCTAAACATGCTCTCTTTCGTTCGATAAAGCATGCTGAGTTATGGGATAAGGTGAAGAAGTGGCCGTTGATCTCTGAAAAGAAGGTGGATAAGGATACACTCCTAGATACTACATTATAGTCTTTGTTGGAGAAAGCGGGTTTGATAGGAACTGTGCATAGGGTGCTTGAGTTTATTTCTTTGTTGTATCTGAATTTTATTGCAACCTGACCAAGGAGATTGATGATCCTGAGTCTGAAGACTTTCACAAAGTCTTTGTTAGAGGAGAGATGCCGAATTTCTCACCAAAACTCATCAATGAGTTTTTGGGTTGTACTATTGAGGGGGAGTGGGAAGAGATAGATGATTTGGGAGTGGTTGCTGAAGAACTGACCCAGGGCATCTATACCAAATGGCCATCTAATCCTCAGATGATTCCATCATCAAAGCTATCGCATAAGTATGGTGCACTATTTTGCATCATGATTCACAACTAGATGCCTACCAAGCATAGAACCATAGTCACACAAGCTCAAGGAAGGTTCTTATATCACCTAGGAACTCGTAAGAAGTTCAACTATGGTGAGTTTGTATTTGGAAAGCTTGTGAGCGGTGTAGAGTCAACAGTAGTGAAAGGTCCTCTATGCTATCCATCTCTGATCTATAGCACCATCAAGAAGCAGAAAAAAAAATGTCTCTACAAAGAATGACAGAGTCATACCTCCTAAGAAGCCTCTGATCATCAAAGTTGCTCCTGAGATTGGTGATCATCATCTGCACATTCAGTTCAAGAAGTTCATCTCATCACAGAAAGGAGTTGATGCATCTGTAGAGAAGTCTTCACCAAAGAATCTTGTGCTGAATTTTCTGGAGAACAGTCTAAAGTTTCATGCTCGTTTGATCTCTGAGCATACTTCTGAGAAGATGAAGATTCAAGCCCTGATAGCAGAAATCTCATCTGGAGAAGAGTTTTCCTCCCCAGCAGCTGATGTACCTAAACATGTTCACAACTTGCACAAGCTTGCAAGTACTGTTGTAGCTGCCACTCAGAAGGGATCTCCATCAACTACATCAAAAGATGAAGAGCATGATGATCAACCTATAGAAGAGGATACTACAGAAGAAAAAGCAATAGAAGAGGAAGCTGCAAGAGAAGAGGAGCAAGAGACTGAAGAAGAAGAAGAAGAGGTTGAAGAGGCTGAAGAGACAGAAGAAGAAGATGATGATGCTGAAGAAGGAGGATCTGAAGCTGAAGAAGAAGAAAAGGTCTCTGACAAATCTAATTAGATATCTTTTTATTCCTTTACCTTTCTCGGTTGCAAATAGGGGGAGTAAATGCTAGATAATTTTTAAATTTCTTCTATTTAAGTTAATTATCTTGCATCCATGTTTTTGCAAGATATTTTTTTGCTTAAATTATGAAATATCAATTTCTTGATATTATATTCTGAACATATATTTTTATCTGCAAAACTATGATCTTAATCTGCTAAAATATTAAAACTGTTGATAGAAAAAAAAAATGATAAAAACGCAATACAGCAAAGCAGATACAAGCTGATAAAAGAGTAAAAAACAACAGGATCATATGATGTTCACAGGGACATTCAAGAATGTTTTAAGGTACATGATCCTTCAGATGAAGATTGTGTTCTTTAAAAATATGGAGTTGATTTGCCAACAGATAAAGACAAAGGGGGAGATTGTTAGTGCCATCTATGCACTAATGTTTGAGATTGTCATGATCTTTATGGCAATTCAAAGAACACAAAGGTTTTGATTTTTCAAGTTTGAAGACCATGTTCTGGACATTACGATATGAACATTCCGCTGCCAACCTGATTGAAAGAATGTACTTGAGCATTGAGCATGTTCATGAACATGACCATGTACATGGTTGTCCAGAGAGTTTTCAAGAGACGTGCCATGTTAGATTCAAGGAGTTGAAGCTGCCTTTTCAAGATGGACATTTCAGAACAGAAGATGCCTTGTTCGAAGATGAAGATCAAGAAAGAAAGAGGCGAGTTCTGTTCAAGGAAGGATTCTAACTAGGAGTTGTCTGATTTAAACAAGGAAAGTTTTCGTGTTGAGTTTGATCCAAATTAGGACAATCTGATTACCTTGTTTAGGCTATATCTTATGTTTATAAATAGCCTAGGAATCAGACTAGTTAGAGTGTAGTTGAGGTTTACGAATACACAAGAGCTAGAGAGTCTAAAAGACTTCAAGTTTGAAGCATTTAGTATTCGGGTAGACTAGGTTTGATCCTTATGATCATTGTGTGTTTAGTTTGTATTTGAAATTCTTTCATACACATCTTTAAAGGAGTCTCGGGAGAGATTTTCTGTGAGAACTAGAGGGAGTCTAGGTTGTAAGGGGGTCTTACAATTCAGTCCATCGAAAGAGGTTGTAGTGCGTAGGAAAGGGATTGAGTGACGGGAGGTCATCGTATAATAGCCTTTGTAACCTTACAACAGAGTAGTGGATTGTTTCCCACAGACTTGTGAAGTCTCCCTGATGTAGATCAGTTGATCGAACAGGGTTATCAACTTCGTGCCATTTACTTGCTTTCAATTTATCATTCTAACCTTACATGTTCATTACAATGTACATGTACATGATATTGAACATGACTGCCCAGTTTATGTAACTTCAATATATATATATATATATATATATGTATGTATATATATGCTCCAGCTTGAGTGGGAGTGTTATAGAATATTATGTATATTATAGAATATTTAGTGTATCTAGGTTTTCCTTATTTATTTTGTAACCCTAATTCTCTACTCCCTATATATGTGGAAGTCTCTCTATTTGTAACAGGCCACTCTCCTGTGCAGAAGATTGATGGGCTGGCCCATTAGACGGGTCGACCCATTAGCCCTAAGCCAGCCCTATCTGCAAAATTCAGCCCAAATTAAAAAAATAGAAAATGGGGAAACACAGAAATGACGAATGTGAACTCGAAGCTCACAAATTCCACTCGCATCACCACCGGCACCGGCACCGCCACCGCCATCACCACCGCACCTGAAGCTCGCGACCACCATTCATCGACGAAACCACGACACCATCATCAACGTATTGGCAACCAAAATGCAAGATTCAAATCAAACAAATCTGATTTTGACTCTATTCATCCCCGTAGAAGGTGAAGCCACCATCACTACCATTGGCGAACACCGTTCGTCGGTGAAATGCCAACACCATCGTTGACATCGCGATGAAAAAAAATATGAGGTCAAAATCATCAAATTCGATTGCTTTTGCTGCTCTTGAAATCATAAAACAAACTAAGGTGCTGGGGATATTGTTAAGAAAATTATTTTGTTATTTAATCTTCCTCTGTTACTATTAACAGGTTAATCAGAAAGCTGCAGAATCTCTAGTTGATCCAGAAAAATATCCTAATTTATTTGATGAATGGTAAATTACATTTGATGTTGAAGCCAATTATTTTACATACTTGATCTTGCAAAGCAACAACCAAGGGAAGGAAAAAAGAAGAATTAAGGGACAACTTGAGAAAGACAGAAAGAAGAAGGGCAATGGTACATCAAACTCAACTTAGTTGAATGAGTTTGGCTTCAAAACTCCCAATCTTCATTTTTTTAGATGGATATCAGGTTGAGACATGTCTTCAATATAAGTGATATTTTTATGCTTCATATATGATACATTTTCTGTTTATCTAACTCACATCTTCAATTCCCTTTATAGATTCTTGGATTGAAGATTCTTCATTTTTTAAATATATTTTCGGATATTTTAAAAGTTCTATTAGAACAAAATATTGATGGAAATTTATTATGTTGGAATTTTATGATTTTGAAATATTATTATGATGTAATTTCATTTCTTACACATTTATTTATGATTTTTTTATTTTTTTCAATATGGAAATAAACATCTACTCATTGGGGAGAATATGACACTTTAATGACATTAAAGTGACTGAAAATATATTTGCTTCTTATATGATACCTTTTTGTATGTCATTTGATACTTTTAGGCAAAATAAATGATATTTTTCCAAACACAAATGTTACTTTTTTTTTTAACATGTGATACTTTATATCTTAACAAATGATACTAATATTCTTTCTAAAAACAAATCCATTTTTCTTTAAATGCAGGTTTTGGATGTTCTTGAATGAACATAATTCCAGCTAATTCTGAAGCAATCACTGTTGTTCACTAATAAATACATCGATTATTTTTTAAGAAATTTATTCCAAAAAATCATATATGAAATGATACAAAATTTAAAATTCAATGATATAAACGGCCATTTCATTTATTACTATCAATAAATCCAATCGATTGAACATTACAAAAATCACATATATACGTATTTGTCCCATACAACCATCTCCAAGACAAAAGGTTAATGTTTAAGCAGAATAATGGCATATCAAAAACCTAACATGTAATTCATTATACACCACAAGAAAACACATCAAGAGTTCTTCAACTCTATCCAAATATCCAAAAGAAATAACAACATTCCAAATATCAAAATATAAATTCACAAATATCAGTCATTTCTTTCTTCTATTCACAAATCCAATGACACACTTATGGACTTCAAATATCAAGTTATTTGTGCCTATAAGAACAATATGAGCACAATATAGTGCTCGTAGCTTCTTTCGACCATAAGACTGCAAATCGAGAAATAAAATTAGAAATCAGCTAGGAAAAATATGGAAAAAAACTAAAAGGAAAAAAATATATATAAAAACAATTCAAATAAACATATTACCTCTCAATTTCTCATTCTTCATTTTTCCCAAAAGTAGCCCGAGTTCGAATGACTACTCTCTTCACCAAAAGAAGGATCGGTACAAGACTTTTTCCTCTTCTTACACTTTTTCCCCTTCCCAGACCTCAAAGAAAAAACACAACAATAGTTACATGCCTATAAGAACATTAATTAAAATCGGAATAGAAAATAAAACGAAGTCATAAAACACATTTTCATATACCTGATTACAGATTTCACTTCAACAACTTTCTTGAACTTCTTTTTTACTTCAACACCAGACCAATCATCCGTCTCTGTTGCAGTATCCTCATTCGACTCATTGTGCTTCTTAGTCAGCTTCTTCTTTTCATTACAGATTTCCCTTCAACTACTTTCTCCAATGCATCACAAGAAGTGGCCTCATCAAACATCTTTAGGATGACATTTACACCCATGGTCGCCTTTTTCTTCTTGGTCAACTTTTTCTTCATTGTCGAAATCTGATGTAGAAATAAGTAAACATCATATTAAAAACCACAAACTAATAAAAAATGTAGAATACATATATGGACAGAGAAATATTCATCTAACAACAAAGATTTGCAGAAGGAAAAAAAAACTACAAACAACCAAACAAAAAAAATCAATACATACATAAAACATTTTTCAGGAACAAAAAAAAACTCTGGTACTATTATGCATAACAATTGCTACTAGTCAGCATACAGAGTGATACTACACTACACAATTAAAAATACACATATAAACCAAGATCATTAACTAAACAACTAGATTTTTACACTTACAAACATATCAACCAATACTAATCAACATGCCAATTGATACTCAATTCACACATGCACACATAAAAGCAACATAGTATGCAACAACACAATACATAAAAATCTGATATGTACAAGCATATCAAATGGTACTATTGAGTTTCCAATGCGATACTCAATAGGCACAAGTGAAAATGCACACACATACAAATATAAAACCACAAATATAAAACCAAATCTGATCTAAAGTCTGATACTTACAAGAATCTCATGTGGTACTAATCAGCATGAAAATTAATACTCCGTACACAAATGCACAAAAAGTCAAACAATGACAAAGACAAGACAAGCTAAACTGGATCCTAAACACATAAAGATATTATGTAAAACAACATATAAGAGGCAAAAACTATGAACAATGTGATACATGTCTCTACTTTAAATGGTATTCCTAAGCATCCTAAATGATACTTAACATAATAAGTTCCAATCACGCACTTCAATTAACATATCTGGACATTAAATGAATACAAAAACACAAAAAAGAACCCAAACAAAATGTGAAAATGACTGAACCATTATAGACATAAACACACCACTAAAAATGTGATACTTGTTACTACTACTTCAAGTGTTACTCAGATGCATGTTAACTGATACTTAGCATAATAATTCATACTATTCATATAAACTGAAATCTAAACAAATAATAATTCATCTTATTCATATTTAACTGATAATCAACATCTCTGAACAGTGAATGCAAATAGAAAACATAAAAAAACATAAAGCCCACATAAGATACAAAATCAACTACAGTTTGATACTTATTTTCAATTCCACTGATATACATAAAGAGATATTCATATTCAATATATTTCATAACATATATTTAACTAAAACGGTGATACAAACATCATTTATGATTTTAAACAATAAAAATAAAAAATGATACTCAACAAAATACTTAACAATAATCATATAATTTTTACATCAAAACACATAAATGGACATCTACGAATAAATATAGAAAAAATATTCAAGAAACAAAAAAATAAAATGGAAAAAAAATTCACAAAACCCAGCAACTAACTTACAGAAATCGAACACGATTTCAACAAAAGCAAGAATAAAAACACCACTTACCTGGCTGAATAAACTGAGATATGACGGATCGAGAGACAGATCGAGAAAAGGTTGAATCTCCGACAGCGAAGTGATGAATCAGTGACACCGGAGCCGATAAAACCGAAAAAACTGTAGAGAGATCGATATCGAAAGAGAGAGTCAGCTGGAGGCTATGGTTTACTAAAACCATGGACAGGTAGGCTCTCATGTAACGGAGCACAAAATAAAGGTTAAATCGTGGGTGGTGAAGAGGTGAATCGGCGAGATCAGGACAGATGGAAGTGGAAAAGAAGAGCGATCAAGGGTGATCAAGCCGTGCCTAGCATTGAAGAACCAAACCCAGAGCTACAACTTAGAAGTCCAATTACACGACTTCGAGCCAAGAAATTGCAAGGATATTTCCAAGCAATTATTCACAAGGAGTTTGAAGAATTAGAAGAAATCAAATACAGCCCCAAGATAATTAATTTATTAACTATGGAAGATGATGATCAAGACATGAAGAATAATACATGAAGTACTTGAAGATGAAGAGTTGAAGATGAGAGCATGATCGACATTGCATGGCATTCACGTTGAGATTGCATGAGCTGATTTCGATCCCTATTATTATTTTAGGGATTTGATTTATCTAGACTATAGTATTATTTTAGACTATATTTTTATTTTCGGTTAGATTTTATTATTTTATTTTCGGTCCTATTTGATTAGCTTGACTAGAGTTTTATTTAAGGCAATTTCCTACCTTAATTAGAATTCTAGTTTATGTAATATTCTTAGTCTAATTTTCAGTCCAATTAGCCTAGTATTTTCGGTTCCCCTTACACTATAAATAAGGGATCCATATGACATTATTGGGTTAGACATTATTTGATAATTAAAGCATTTTGCAATTCAATCTTATCTCACTCCAATCGGTTCAAATATTTCAACTCTTAGAGGTTAGCATCTTTAAGTTTTATCAAGAGCTTTGTTCTAGTTCAATCGAAGGGCTAGGGTGGACTCACTATTGAAGAGTAGCTTTGAGGTGTATGTTTCATAGTTGAAACTACGGGATTTACATCGGGTTGCAATTCACATCAACTTCAACATCAACGCCACCCATCTTCAACAACATCCGCCATCCATCACTCGTCTATATCACAAACATCCATCAAGTTGAGATCATGTTCTATAAGTGTTCAAGTCCAGATCGACGTGTTCTTCCATACGTGTTCAGTTCGTCGAGTTCTACACCTATACGTAAGTTCGTTCTTAATCCTGTCATACCATATCTGCTCCAACCATTCTAAACCTATTCAAATCATTCATATCGTCCTAAACACCTACCCTAATCGTCCGTCCCAAGACAGCCTCCTTATCGATTTGGATTTATGTTATTTCGTGTGTCATAGTTTATATAGCTTAGTTAGGCCTAGATAAACACATATAGATGGTTTGAGTCTTTTTGTTACTTTTATTCCGCATATTTGATTATTTTCGAGTCTAGTTATTCATAGCTTTTAATTCGAGTCTTTACATCATAAATTCGAGTCTTTAGTCCATGAATCGAGTCTTCCGCCTTTTGCTCATAATCGAGTCATTAGTAGTTAGATTGAACCCTTACAAGTCCGTCGTGCGTTCAATCTTGGTTATCCGCAAATCAAGTGTGTTGTGTCCTTCCTCAGGTCACATCAAAGGGAGAGATCGTGAGAGAGAGGGGCAGCTAGGGTTTGAGTTGCAGTTCGAAAAGAGGAAAAATGACTGAGATGGGGTAAGAAAGATATTTATATGTCAGGTCACGGGTACTGAATCGGGTCAGAGCGGATCAGGCGTCTGATGAATTAGACCCATGCACTGGATGCACAGAAAAATTTATGATTTGTAACATACTGAATAAACAAAACTTCTATTCTCCTAAATATGGTTCATATTATTCTACTTTACAAATACAATATCCTTCCCCGCTCCAACCCCAAGTTACTTTCTTTTAACTTTTGGATTCGTATTTCACACACGACTCATTTTCATAATTAAATTATTTTTCTATAATCACATTTTCCCCTTTCTTTTCTTTATATTCTAATATATCCGTTATGTGAGAGCAATATATCCGAGAAAATAAAGGAAGAAAGAACGTAAAGCAAAAAAAAAAAAAAAACCTTTATCTGTGGCCTTAATTTTGAGGGTTGGATAAAAAATTATAAACTTATTCTTAAGGCAGAAAACTGGCCTGCTGTCCCCATCAATTACCCCACTTGGGCTAAAATACGCCACGGCGTCTTCCTCACTACTCTTCTCCTCTCCCCCAAGCTGTCAGTTTTCCGTTACTACTAAAAAAAAAGGCATACAAACATTTGCCAAAATTCCACAACCAAATCAATAAACAAAATTGGGAAGAATCCAAAATCCCGCAACTACCGCCACCGCAGCACTCGAAGGTTACGACAACGACCACCATTCCCTCCGCCGCCACGTGGCGCGCCCATTCTCGAGCTGGTGGGAAAATCCGAATTTGATTCCTTCGAACCGCATTGGAAAAACAATTGGAGGTGAATCTCACAATTTTAATGCCTTTTTTTATGAGTTCGATCAGCAACGGGGCGCATCGAATTGGATTCGTGTTCGGGAATTTGGTACTGCTGATTGGATTTCCTCTGATCTCGTTGAGGAGCAAAATGGCTATTTAATGCAAAGATGCGTATCGCTAAAGGACGCTCACTTTCATTTTGCGTCTCCTTCTTTTCTGCCCCCTTTTCCTCTTCCCCATTTCCGTCCAGGATTTTGCATTTTCATTCCCGAGGCTTTTCTTCTTCGATCTCCGATCGTTTTCCGAGTAGAAGGAAGCAATTTCGCAGCAGAGGTTTGTGTTAGCTCCATTAATTCTGTACGTCAGCTTTTGTCTTACTTTCTGTGAGCACTATTGTGTCTAATTACTTCACTTTTAGGGGTTTATGACTGTTACTGAATGAAGTGAAAATAATTATTTATTGCTTTGATTAATTTATTATTATTATTTTTATCATTTTTCCTGGTCAATGATAGTGGTTCAAATTCTTCTTTGCATGCCATATTTTCTCTTTGATATTCGACATGCATGGTTGATTCTTCAGACTAATCCTTAATTTATTCGATTTTTAAATATTGTAGTACACTATTTCTTTTTTCCCGCCACACCTCCATTTGTTTGCTTTCCATTGTAGAGGATGGATAGCGAAGTTGCAGGGGTTTCCAGATAAACAAAAATAAAAGAAAAGAAAATAAATCAAATGAAGAGCATTTGCAAAATTGTGAAATTAAAATTGTTTTTGGAAATGCGTGCATTCTATTTCGGTGAACTCTTTGAGGTCCTTAATCCTTAGTCTACATTTGTGTTCTGTGAGGAAAATACGTTTAAATATTAACAGTAATAAAAATATAAGGAGATAGGATGTTTTCCCCAAGTTTGTTAGGGGAGAAGAAAGGTCTTGGTTGACTAACACGAGGTATCATGGCCGCCTTTGGCTTTCTGAAATGCATGCACGGTACATGGGTAATGCATGGCTAGTGCATGGCTTGAAGCTCAAATTACATGGTAACTGGACGGCCTACATATGGTTTAATGCATCGCAACATCATGTTGCACTGGATGAAGTGGGCAGTGGTTTTGTGTTATAAATGCAAGCAGTAATCCCTCATGTTGTAGTTTGCCAAGCTCTTGTGCTGGCTTTCAGTATGATTTGTTGGGGCGCCGGTTAGGGGCTGGGTTTGGCCATTTGGGTAGTCAACTTGGGGGTCTGTCTTGTGAGTTGATTGAATTGAGCGTACTATAAAACTAATCTCTGTGAGTTGTGATTATCTGCTTGTAAGGTTTTGGCTTATAATACATGTGAGATAGTCCCTTTAGGTGTGAGGTTATCCTTCTTTAGTATTTTGTTGAACACACAAGAAAAATTATAGATTGCCTTTCTCTAGGTATTGGTTTAATTTGAGTGGGTTCTCTAATTACTGTAATTCTCAAATTGTTATCTGTGGACGTAGACTCGTTCGTAGCCAAACCATGTAGACTCTCATGTCATTTTGTTTCTTTAGTATCAATTTTGTCATCACACTAAACTTTTTTATTGTTTAATTCCGCTGCTAGCCTAACAGACAACTACTGTTGGTGGAGTGTATCATTCATCAGATATATAATCAGAATAGTCACTTCCATCTCTTCCTAGTTAATGCTTCTCTCATCAAGCCAGTAATGGAAATAAACCTCTATCAAATATATAGTGATAAATTCATCCACTGTGAAATTCTCAGTTGATGTTTCTACCATTTATAAAATATTTGAATCAGTTTATTGTTGGTAATTTCTATATCATTATTTAATTACCTAGACCTAAAAAATTACATCTCAAGAACCGCAATTGGAAACATATGAAGTCACGCAGCAACTTATACTCACATAATTATAGGTCACTCGACTGCATTGGTAGAGCTGAGTAGCTGACGTGCCTTTTCTAATTATAATTTCCGGAGTACAAATCATGCAGTTTGATATTGTGTTGGTGATAACTTTCTGTTTGATTTGAATACCTATAATTATTGAATACTTTTCTTTTGCTGACAGAGGAGTCAAGTAATAATCAGCTTTATACAAGTAATACCATGGGCAGCAAAACAATGCAGTTTGAGAAGACTAGCTCCAGCGAGGGTGATAAACACCCTTGTGTGTGGTCTTCTCCTGAAGGAGGACAAAGGATTGACATAGGAAAACAGATCTTCTGCAATAGATCTCTAAACATGCGCAACATAGTCGCTGTCGGATTTGATATGGATTATACATTGGCGCAATATAAACCAGAGACATTTGAATCACTTGCCTATGAAGGCACAGTCAAAAAGTTGGTTCATGATTTGGGGTACCCAGCTGAGGTTAGTATTTTCCTATCGTAACTGATCCTTGCACTTTTCTTATTGTAAGTGGTTGGAAAATGGAAAGTATTTGATTTGAGCAATGCTGATCTGTAATTATGAAGAATTGAACATTTTTAGTGTAATGACACCTTGCTAGAATTTGTTTTTTTTTCTGCTCCAGCTCAGCGTCCAAAATGATGGAAATCATAGAAATAAAATTAAAAGGACATTATATCTTGATACGAGAATTATATTTTTTTGTAGCCAACTTTTGTTTAATGTTAATTCCTTGTTCTTTGGACTTGAGGATCTATAGCACTTTAACTCAATTGGCTTGTGTAGCTGCTGGGTTGGTCATTTGATTGGACTTACATGGTCAGAGGATTAGTTCTAGATAAAAAAAGAGGCAATATATTGAAGGTACGTGTTACATTGTTGCAAATATCATAAGTTTTCAAAGCTGTTTCAGTTTTGCAATGCACTCTATTCCAATGAGATTCTTGTTTGATGTAAAATTGTTTGTTTGGTTCTGTACTAGATGGATAGGCACAAGTATGTAAAAGTAGCTTATCATGGATTCAAAGAGCTGTCGAAGGAAGAAAAAGTTTCCACATATGGGAGTACATTAATCCGTGATGCATTTGATGAGCCGGAATATGCTCTAATTGATACCCTTTTCTCTCTGGCTGAAGCTTATTTGTTTGCACAACTTGTTGACTTCAAGGACAACAATCCGGGCAAAATCCCTGCAGAGTAAGAGACCTAAAATCTACAATAGTTATTCCCCTTACTTTCTTGATCATATGATGTTGTAACAAATTCCACCTTGTTGAACAAGTCATCTTACATATACTCATTGGATGAATTTGGCCTTCCTAATTTTATTCCTTATCTTGTTTGAGAAATATTAGTAAAGCGTTGATTCACTTTAGATTTTTACATCATACTTCATCCTCAATTGCTGTTTGAACTTTTATGGACGGTTGGATTTTATGAAAATTTCCTTCCCATCTTGACGCTATCACCAGAATGGCTTGTATACTTACTCGGAAAGAGTATTCTATTCATGACTGCTTTGATGATTAGCAGTCTAAAATTGGCTTGAGATTGGCAATAAATGATTTTGACCATGCTTGCAATCAAATAAGTTAACATCTGTTATCATAAAAATGTATAGTCATAGTCATAGCTAGCAAAAAAGTGAATCTGGCTTTAATATTAAGGGTGAGAAGACATGTAAAAGCGTTTCTATAAATTCTAGGAGAATAATAATTTGAAACTTTTGCGAGTGGTTTACAATATCTGGAAAAATTCTAAAAATAATACTTTCGAACAAAAATAATATTTTTGTAAAGATAACTTACATATGGTATTATTTAGTGTTTAAAACCTATTAATATTAAAAATATTACTTGGATCTTTCTGTCTCAATGATTTTTTTTCCCGTGTGGCATACTCTTGATTTTAAAATGCTCTATTTTTCTCTCTTTTTCGGTGTTGGAATACAATGCTGACGCCATGAAAAAAAAATTCATTGAATAGCCGAAACTTAGTAAGCTATTGACTACACAGAAACAAGAATGTTCGTATTGGCTTTTATGAAGTTAGAGATTCAAATTGTCTTCATCTATTCTCATCCTTGCCATGCTGGTTGCAGCTACTCTCGTATGTATAAAGACGTTCGAGCAGCAGTTGATCTGTGCCATCGCGATGGGACATTGAAAAAGATGGTCGCTAAAGATCCTGAGAGGTAATTAGAAGGTCATGGTTTTGCTTTATAAGTGCAGAGTGGCAATTGGTTTATTTTCTTTGAACTAGAACTTGTGAAAGAATCTCAACCGAACTACCAAAATATTTGGTTTGAATCAATATTACTTATGAGTCACGAGGTTTCTTCTTCCAAATGCATTCCTTCTTATGAATCTCTCCTATGGTTTTACCTTCTTAAACATCATATGATTAATGCATGCATGAAGCTTGTCATATTAGCTGCTGCAACCTCTAGTAGCATTCAGGGAAGAAATATTTTATATTTTAGGAGCCTACTGTGTAAGCTTTCAATACATTAAATGAAGTGTCCCACGTATGAAGTCTTCCACTTACTTTTAAAGTAGTGACATTGCTTACCACAGTCACACTCAGGATGATACAGCAACTACCCTGTTGTTATTATACGTGCTCATTTGTTGGGTAACATCACCTTTTGTGAGCTCTGCGGACATATTTACATCTGCAGCAATCTTGCTGCTTTAAATCTCTTTTTTTTCCGGCAAATAGATTTTTCAGAACTAAAACCACTATTATCTTTAATTCTTTATTTTTATCTGGCGGTTTGACCTTAGTATATCTTGCTTCTTGGTGTGCTATACACTTGTCTAGGGAATGCCCAACTTCTTTCTCAGTTTTGTAGACTTTGACTTTTTGTGTCATAGGGAAACTATATGTTTTTTCCCTAACAGAGAAATCCAGCCAAATTTATAGAAAAATCCATCTCATGTAGCCGTAGGCTCTAGCACAATTATGCTGACTTCACTAAATTTGTCAAAATGAAGATAAACTTTAACCAGGTCTTTTTAAAAAATTGCTTTTCTGAATCTCTCTCCAGCTGCACCTTGAAAGTTCATCGATGACATGAAGAGTTAAACTGCCACTATACCACCACTATCATATTGACAGATCCTTGCTACTTTATTACTTTCTTAATCATTTCATTACTATGACTGTTTGACAAAGGAAGGATGATATTAAAATATTAAAATCTCATATCTGAAGCCAGATAATTAACTGATATGTGGAAAGGGTTTAATGAACTAGATCCAGGTTTGAATATCATTACTCGCTTCATCTTGATTTTTCATTACATCATGCAAAACTCACTTCATCTTGATTTTTGAGCTCTTTTATTATCTATAAAGTGTGGATGCTGTCCGCTGTAGGTGAGGAATTTAATGCAGGATGATCGTAATTCTATTTTAGATTCTGTTTCCAATGACTAATTCATCTGATGAAAGGCTAGTAAATGTTTCTAAATGCTAAGTGGAATAAACTCAGATAGCTTCGTCTATATTGGATGTTATAAAAAAGGAAAGTACTATGAATGAAGTCATGATTATTAAAATACTTATCTGAGGTAACATCTGATGAAAGGCTAGTAAATGTTTTTAAACACCAAGTGAAATGAACTTGAATATCATGAACTCGGTCTATATTTATTCTTATAAAAAGACTAAGATATGAACAAGGTCATGATTGTCGATGGCTCTAACTATAGGAAACTTTGTACTGTCATTTGGTTATATATTAATCTCTCCATCGGTCCATCCCAATAAAATTGTCTCCTATTCCCTTTTGTGTTCTGTCCCAAAATTATAATCTTCTTTCTTTGTTCGGTGGTGTATTAATATGTTTTTTTTTCATTAATATACTCCTATTTAAAGATCTTCAAAACTAACAATCTGCATTTTAGATCTTCAAAATTTTGTCCATTTACTTTTCCAATTATATTAATTCTTAATCTTTGTGAAATGGGAGAAGGGATTATTTTTGCTGGATGGAGAGAGTATTTATTGTTGTTCTAAATGCTAGATGCTTCAATATCCATCACAAGTCAGTAAGTCACTGGATACAAACTGTTCTTAGCAAGATTTTTTTTTTTTATCAAATATACATTAAATTTTTAATCTATGCGAAAAGGGAGAGGGGATTATTTTTTATGGGATGGAGGGAGTACTTATTGTTGTTCTAAATGCTAGATATTTCGATATCCATCACAAGTCACTGAATACAAACTATTCTTAGCAAGTATTTTGTGATTTTATCGTCTGACGAACTATCTTTTTAAGTGCTTCAAGTTACCCTGTTAATGCTTATTGGAGCTTACATAGACGAACTATCTTTTAAGTTCTTCTCAAGTTACCCTGTTAATGCTTGTGTGAATTTACACACTGTTGCTTAGTAACTCCTATTTTGCAATGTAGAAATATTTGTTCTCGGTTTTCTCACCTCTGGACTATTGCCCAAGTAGTTTTTCTATACTGGTGTCAAATTGTAACCCAGATATTTTCAACCTTAAACTTTTAACTTCCGAATCATGCTTATCTACTCAGATACATCAATGAGGATTCGTCTATTGTTCCCATGCTAAAGATGCTTAGAGATTCTGGTCGTGCTACTTTTTTGGTGACCAACAGGTAAATTAATCATTTGGTTTAAATGTTAAGGAAATTAATGATGCATGTTTTAGGAAATCTATGTTGTAGTGCTCCAGACATAGGGTTGAGAGTTGAGTTGAGAAGGTTGGAGACTGGAATGTTGAGGATAATTTATTTTGGTGAGACTGGTGAAATTTCTCCCGATTTATGTTATTTAGGTCCATCTTAAGGATTGCCTTCGACCTTTTTGCTGCTTAATCGAAGTCCCCAGTTGTAGGATGGGAGAGTTGTGCTTATAGTGACTGAAATTAAAATGGACAGTATATAGATATTGATGAGTGACTCCTTAAGTTTATCAAATCCTTTGTATTTATGCTCAAGTAAAGCTTTTATGAAGATATTTTATTTTATTTTATTTTACTTTTTTAACCTTTTGATGTTCGTGGACTACAGGCTTTTTAATCACATACAGTTTCTGGAATCCTGGGACGTTTTTCTCTTTTAGCCATATCAAATGTCTGTTGGGACTGACTGTGGCATATGAATTTATATCATGTTGATGTATGACTAAAATCTTTTTCTTTTATTGTGCAGCTTATGGGATTATACAAATATTGTAATGAACTTCCTCTGTGGGCCAAGACCAGTGGATGGTTGTTCTGCTTTGAATTTTGATTGGCTTCAGTATTTTGATGTTGTTGTTACTGGGAGGTTGTAATCTTTCCTTAAAAGTTCTAACGTTTTCACACACTATATTTTAGCCTTTCTGTTTCTTCATCACCAACTTTCAGTGACAAGCGCTAAAATTTCATATTTACATTCTTAATCCTTCTTTTGGATGACTTGATTTGGGATCAGTTCTCGCTGTCTGTGTTTGTGGATAGGATGCATTTTCTCTTACTTCTGTTACTTTCTTGAACTCTGTATTATGCCATCACACTGAATTTTATTGATCAGGGGATTATTGTTAATTGGAGTGCTCATTATATATCTTATTGGCCATATTTCATGGCTTAATCATGCATTGAAGTCTCTAATGGAAGATAAATGAGCTGAAAGTTATCTTGGCTATTGTGTGATTTCTTCTGATAATTACATGTTCTTACTTATTTTGAGCAGTGCAAAACCAGGTTTTTTCCATGATGAAAACCGTTCCAATCTTTTTGAAGTTGATCCAGAGTCGGGTATGCTTCTTAATACGGATAATGGAACTCCTATGCCTCAGGTTAGCTTACATCTTTATGTTCTTCTATAAAATAGGATATTTCGTCCAATTCCTTGGCAGGGCTGATTTACTTTTCATTGTTGATTAACCAGGTAGATACTTCTCTAAGGTTGCCACTGAAGAGCCTGGACAAAAGCTGCCAAGTTTTCCAGGTATCCCTGTACCCTCAGCCTACTGTTGACATTTACCTTCTTGTGCAAGAAGAAAAGAATCACATACTGTTTAGTTTCTATCTTTATGTCACTCAATTCTGCCTGCTAACTGTCTAGAATTACACTTTCAGGGAGGAAATGTCGGTCACCTGCATAAATTACTGTCCATAGAGTCGAGCTCCCAGGTATTCTTTACCCTTCAGTATGGAATGTCTATTTTCTTTAGCCCTTTCCCTTTTTTTTTTGGCTTTTTAGCTCCATAGAATCAAGCTTCTGTGGACAATATACCATTTGACACCTAGTGTGTGGAGATGAAATCTATGCAGTGGGCCTTTAGTATCACATTTTTGGAAATTGTGGCTTAACAAAAATATACCAGCTGTGCTAAATAAATATGACACTGAAACTAGACTGTACGATCATGTAAACTGGATTTCTGTTGAATTCTCTCTTCTCATTTTTCGTTTCTCGTTTCTTGTTTCTTCTATGAGACAATGAGATTATAACATTGTGGAAGTTGTTAGTAGTCTTCCATTCCCCATTGGTTTCTCAAACTTTGAGGAGCGATGCTATGTCTGGAGGAACGATACCTTTTTCTAGTCTCCTTCCATTCTCCATTGATGCTGTGCGAAGGAATTGTACCTTTTTGTTAGTAGTCTTCCTTCACATTGTGGTCCCATGGTTTTTTCTGTGGTTTTGATTTGTTAAAATATTGCAACAACTTACATATAATATTTTAGGTGCTTTACGTTGGAGATCACATCTATGGAGACATTCTGCGCAGTAAAAAAGTTCTTGGTATATCATCTATTTCATTGCAAGGGTTTTTCAGGTTTTCTTATCCATATTGACTCCAATACATTTGCTTAATCTAGAACCATTGCAAAAGGAATAAGATTCAGAATTGATTTATGTTCAACCAATAGCATTTTATTTGGTCTTGTAAATGATGTCATCCATTTGTTGTGATGTCTGATAATCTGTAAATTTTGAGATAAATTTTTATGAGATCTTTTTTACTGAAACTAATATCTAGCTACTTACTACTACATTTTGTCCTCAAGAAAATGCTTGCCATTGGTTATGGTAGCCTGAAGTGAAATAATGAAATAATAAATTCCTTTGTTTAGAACTAAATTGGAGTTGGAATTTTGTGATAATTGGTATTCGTCCCATTAAGCTTCATTGACCTCAAATGAGTTTGGTTTTCTGGTAGGTTGTTGTTTACATAATAAGCATGTGAGTTTAAGATTCTAATATATTACGTTTATTTCTGTTTGATTTAGGAACATACATTTTTTTGTAGGATGGAGAACAATGCTTGTTGTTCCAGAGCTTGAGAAGGAAGTAGAACTTCTCTGCACATTAAGAGAAACTCGCAAGGTATATATTCCGCTTCTGGTTTTAGCATAACTTATAGCTGTAGTAGTTTGTTAAGAGATTTGCTAACCACTATGACAACCTATCTTTTGAGGTTGTAAAGTATCCATATAGATAAAAAAAAAAAAGCAAAAACAAAACAAAAAAATTGGGTTATCATTGCATTCAACAACTCTCTTTCTGCACTAGTGCCTCAATTATAAAGAATGTTTTACTTTTTGGAGAACATCCTCTAGTGATCTTATTCTTATAGAAGTGCCAAAAAGGTTTTCCGTTTCTTTTTTTTTTTTTTTTTGGCAGGGTAGTGCTCAACGCTCATTTTATTGAAGAAACTATTGTTTCATTAGAACAATCTGTATTCTGTTCAAGCTTACTAATGATGGTGGGAACAGCATTATTCTTTATTTAGTTGATTTCTCTACTATGATTTACATTTGTTAATCTCCCTTTACCTTGTTTATAAAGTTTAAATGCTGTGAGAAACGAACTGCTGAATATTTTGATGCTTCTTTACGTCCACGCTCATAGATTATTTTTTGGCCATTGAATCCATACATTCTCTGTAGGAACTTCAATTGTTGAGGAATAAGCGTGACCATATCGAGGACCAGATTCATCATCTGAAGTGGTCTCTCAGGTACCTCTGGGCTCTGCCCCCTTTTCTGCTTTCTAATTCTGACCCCAATAATATCAGGTGTCTGGAATTGTCATTGGAGCATACAAACTGCTAAGATGATAAGTGATAGAGTGAAGGATATAGGAAGCAAGGAATTAAGGAAATAAAGACTAATAACACTAATGCGTAAAATTATTCCTTTACTGCATGAAAAGAATCTGGAACTAGTTTACTGCATGAAAAGAATCTGGAACTAGTCTTACAGGAATCCATGCTGCCCAGCTGATAAGCCGATTTAATGAAATAACTCGGTGCCAGTAATCCAATATGTATTTCATCTATAATTCGACGAGCTCTAGACACTCCAACACCAGGTTGGTCCCTGAACCCAATTATTTAGATTTAACTGAACTATGAAATAGGATGCAAACAACTGACCTTGAGCAACCTTCTGCCGTGCACACAACCTACATTTCTCCTGCCGTTCATAAACTCGAATCTGCAGGTTTCTAACAAAAGGATTCCCTACTACAGTGCCATACCCACCCGTCTTACTGAACAAATGAATCTAAGAAATTTTGTCGTCTTGAGTTTTCTCAAAAACAAATAAACATGCTCAGCATTTCAAACATATATCATCCTGAACTCATTTAAATGCATATTCTCATGGTGTGTGTGACCAGGTTTGATGGCAAGGATATTTTGAATAATGAAAAGCTACCTGCTGAGCTAGATAAATTGGAGGTTAGTATTGCTGAGACAATTTATCTTACGATCAATACACTTAACATGCATATTAATTATATCTTGAGACATCCTATGTTTCTAACTTTGACATAAAGTTCTAACTTGACATGGTGCCATAACTAAATTTGTGATCTTCAACTCAAAGGCAGAGTACCTTACTGATTCAGACTTTTTTCACATACTTGGGTTGCCAACCTCACAAAAGTATTTCACACTTTTTGCCTCGCTGTTTGTAAAAGGCTGTTCATCTTCTGTAAAACGTTGAACAGCTGATCGGAAGTGATTTTATGCTCAATCAACTTGAAATTCCAATAATATCTCCCTGAATCTTATGATGCATTTGGTTTTATGACAGTCTGAGCAGGAGGGAGCACGGCTGAGTCATCAACAAGCTCAACGAGTATGCCATCAAAAGGTAAGAAGTGATCACTGATCACCAACAAGCACAATAGCAATCTAGCTTGAGTATTCCTTGTGGTTTACCACCACTTAATTATTTAATCATTGATCAACAATCTCAGTTCCACAAGGTATGGGGACAGCTGATGAAGACTGGATATCAGAATTCTCGCTTTGCTCATCAGGTGAGACGAAAATCACTTTAAACTATTCCTGTCATGGAGATATTGAACCTGAATGATTTTTGGTATTCACTTGCTAACGTTTATAGGTGGAGAGATTCGCGTGCCTCTATACTAGCCAAGTCACTAATTTGAGCCTTTATTCGCCCGACAAGTACTATAGACCAAGTGAAGACTTCATGCCCCATGAGTTTGATATCCTTTCCCTATGAAGCGTTCTTTATCGAAACAATGAAATCAAGTTGTATGATAGTGGCCATTGTAGACTAATCACCCCATGAAATTGTAAATCATTGTGATGATAGGTGTAATGCAGTTAGCCAGAATTTCAGAATAAACCCTTTGCTTTTGTATCAGTGAACTCATTTTCTACTGCAATGTCAGACTGCAGTATTCACAGAGAAACCTATCCAACTGTCTGACTCGTTGCAAGATTCTTCATCTGCAATGATATATAGAGCTTAAATTCTTCATTTTGTAATGAAGCACTCCATATTCTATCCGTTCTCTATTGTACAGGATAATGATTTAGTACCAAACACAAGCAAAATTATAAATATGTCATCGGATATAAGCTTGATACAAGTTTTCGTGTCTTAGTTTAACATTTTTCGATCCATGATAAGTACAGGTTGGGGATTTGCGTCTCTATCCTTCAACCCTATGAAAAAAGGAATTTTGTATGACTGCGGGAACAAAAAGATGCCACCAGCTGTTGACTTGGACTCCATACTCAAAAATTTCAGACAATTGAACATTCTCTCATATCAAAATAATCTATAGACTAACAAATTGACTTATGCAGGCTCCTGTACAAATCATACACTGATGGGGAAATACAAACATCTAAATAGAGCTAAACTATATCAGCTCCTTTCCAAGACTAACAAATCTCTCATTACCTTACTGCACAGCTGAATAATGGCTGCCTGTCTGCCTATTGTGAATAGCTCATGACCTGAACTATTCCGAAGAGTTGCAGAAGCCAACCCCAGTTGATACGAACCTCGTATAAAAAACCGAGCAGTGAAGCACCACACGAAAGCAAATTGCAGGTATGAACACACACATACACTCTCAGTTGGCACTCTCCACATCTTGCATCTCCACAGGTTCAGGGAAGACATCGCTGGATGATCTCTTATGTGAGGATGAATGGTCATTTGTTCCACTACCACGAGACCCTACTCTCTCTGACTGTCTCAGACCACCGATGATCTCCTTGTTCGTTTGGCTAGACCTGTTAGACCTAGAACTGTTGTCTGATGAGCTATGATGCCAGCTACCAAACAATGCAGCCGTCCATGACTGCCTAGACAACGGTGTTCTCAGCCTCCCAGAGCTGAAATTCTCGTCCCTCACAACCTTGAAAGGGTTCTCCAATGCCTTGAGTACGTGCCTCATTGAAGGGCGTCGCGAGGCCTTAGGGTTGAGGCATGACTTAGCCACAACTGCAACGGCCCACACCTCTTCCAGAAGATCCTCATCTATCATGAGAGACTGGTCGACAATCTTAGTCACCATTTCCTTGTCATATATACTGATAAATGGTAAGTTCTTGTCCAGCCATTCCTTTGCATCTTCATCATTCATCGTGCTGATTCCGAGCTTCCCGGTCACCAGCTCAAGTAAGACTTTCCCGAAGCAGTAGACATCGTAGGCACATGTAGCAGACGATGACGATGATCCTGTCAATATTTGGAACAATATCTCAATCAATATTCATCAATACATAGTTGAACGTCATCATTCATCATGTGCATCATTCCTGTCAATGTGCATTGTCAAAAGCCTCCCTATACTAGCTCTTGCACTACAACTACCATTATTCTAGTTAATGGTGCAACGTGCAAACAAGAACTGAAAATCGAGTAAATCAAACACGTAACATGAAAATTAAAAGATGATTTTCTTACCAGAAGAAGATCGTCGTCTCCCAGAAGTCCTGCACATTATCAAGAAAAAAGGAGTATTAAGTAAAGTAAATCTCAAATTTATCTGTAATCGGATATGAAATAGTTATTAATTATGGAGTATAATTAACTTACTGTGGTGACCAAAGCAGCCTCGCAACCATATTCTGATGATTAATAGTGGCTCTTGAGCCACAAACTTCACTGAAACTCCCCAGCCTCACCTCATATTTATCGTCTAGAAGGATACTACTAGCTTGAATATCTCTGCAAAATCCAAATAAATCCATGTTAATCAACTACTCAAGAATTCACCACCTTTTCTCATGTTGCAGCTGCAGATCGATCAAACACATGCACGACACAGAGATACAATATGATAGGTTATGCATGTAGTAATAAATATTACCTATGAACAACAGGAGGAGTGCATTCACTGTGCAAGTAAGATAAGGCCTCAGCAGCTCCTATCGCGATTTTCAGCCTCGTGATCCAATCCAACGACTGCAGCCCTTCTTCTGAATTCGTCAGTCTATACAGAGCATTGGATAAGTCTCCATTCGGCATGTATTTGTACACCAAAAACTTCACATTCTCATCGTCCAAGCAGTGGCCTATTAGAGGAACCAGCCTTGGATGTGATGCCTTCCCAAACAACTCCAACTCCGACATGAAAGACTCTTTTCTTGTGGACTGCATATCGATTTGCTTCACAACTGCAACCTCCCTTCCCTCTAGCTCTGCACGAAAAAGGCTTCCCGAATGCCCCTGCTTTATGAGGCTCTCACTACTAAAATTGCTCGTTGCTACTAGCAGCTGCTCAAATGTGAATGCCTCTCCCAAGCTAGACAAGTCTAGGACGAACTTGGGAGGCTGCTCGACGTCTTCTACTTGAACAGAGCGATCACCTGGATCCTTTGCTTTCTGGCTTGAACTCCGAGCTCTGCATGATCTCAGAAGCAGCAGCACTGCTGTTAGAACTATGAGGAGCAATCCAATCCCACCAAAAACTCCAATCATAACATAAGGCAGTTTGTTTTTCCTCTTAGTTTCTTCTTTTACAAATGGAGGAACTGTTGGAGTTTGGCTACTATTATCATTGCCAAAAGGTATGCCTACTTCCTTATAAAACTTGGAACATTCATCCCATTTCCTCTGGCTCTGGTTGCCCGAAAAGCAATTGTTTGAAAGGCGAAAGCGAGTCCCATTAGGCTCTTCTCCTCCGAAATAGTTGCTGGATAGATCAACTACACTAACATTTCCAAATCCTGATGAGCTTATATTTCCATAAAACAGATTGTCTGAGAAGTTGAAGACAGCACCAGTCACATTGAAGGAAGCAGTATGGTTGGGGAAGACGCCAGTGAGATTGTTTCTAGAAACATCTAGATACTTCAAACTCGTCAGCTCTAGTAGCTCTTGAGGCAACGTCCCGCTCAAAGAATTGGATCCGAGATCAAGTTCTTGTATCAATGAAAGGTTTCCAATCTGAGCAGGAATAGACGAGCTCAGACTGTTCTTGCTCAAGTTCAACTGCTTAAGCCTAGAAAGAGAAGTGAATTCAAAAGGGATAGCACCGGATAAATAATTGGAAGATAGGAAGAGTTTTGTGAGATTCCGAAGAGATGAAATCTCAGTAGGAATCTGGCCTGTCAAAGAGTTTTGTGAAAGATCAAGAAGTGACAACGAACGCAGATTCCCCAATGCAGTAGGCATATTGCCAGTAATATTATTATTCGATAAACTTAAGGAGCTAAGCCTGCTCAAACTCCCAAGAGATGATGGGATAGAGCCAGAAATGGAACTAGAGCTCAGATCAAGAACTCGAAGATTGCTTAGCTTTTGGCCTAACCAACCCGGAATTTGTCCTGGCAGCCGAAATCCGGATGAATTGAATCTTGATAAGAAAGAGAAAGTCGGTAAAGAATCAACAGCAAACCGTGGATTGAGTTTTCCTTTATTACTTCTCCTCAAGCCAGATAAATTTATCACGGTCACATGACCATTTTGGCAATGAATTCCTGTCCAATTCGAACATGGATTAGCTTTTTTATGCCAATTTTTTCCTGAGATTCCGAGTGATGACCGGAGATCGAGTAACGCCCGCCATTCGGCCTCAGAGCTCAGCCGCGGAATGAGCTGAGAAACAGCCTCCGCCGACGCCGAGTAGAGCAGCAAGATTAATGCTAGGAATATGAAAGTCTTGAGGTCTGCAGCCATGAATTATATATTCTAATCATAAATTGAAATGACGAAGAGTGATCTTCTGCATCAACATAATATGTATAGTCGAGTTTCTGCAAAAAAAATGGGAGATAAATTAATAGGAAAAGCGAGGATCCGACAGCATATAGCAGCATGTTGACGTAAAGATGCATACCTCGATGATCACGAGCTTTGGTTTCTTGAATTTAATGCAAATTAATCTCAAGATACACCATATAAGTATATCTGTGTAGGTGGTAAGAGAAAGCAGAGGGGCCAACGCATTAATGGCGAAAAGGGTAGTCTTCAACTGCCACAACCGTGCGTATCTAATGTGAGTTTTAATGAATCAGTATTAAGCACTCAGTTGAGTTGGAGAGAGAGAGAGAGAGAGAGAGAGAGAGAGGTGGCTAGCTTCCTGCTGCTTATCTAGAAAATGTTTACCAAGACTGAATTTTGGGGGATCCTATAAATAAAAGTCATGTCGGAAAATATTAACGTCGCCGTTGATGACGTGTTTTCACACGTTTTTCTTTTAATTCCATATTATTATTATTATTATTATTATTATTATTATTATTATTGTTATTATTATTATTATTATTATTATTATTATCACATTCATATAGATTTATTGAATTTTTTACTAAGATTAAGAAAAATTATTAAAAATAATTAAACAAATAAATTTCCTAATATGCCCATATTTATTTCTTTAACAATGACTTGATACTTAAGGTAAACACATATTAAATAATGGTATAGATTAGTAAATGAACTAAATATATACAGAAACCATCATATATATATTGAGATATGCAAAAAGAAAAACAAGTCTACATGAATTAGACAAATAGAGTAGTGTTATTGTAAACATGTTTAATAAGGGTATGGATTAGTAAATGGACTAAATATATATATATATATATATATATATAAACCATCATATATATATTGAGATATCTAAAAAAAAAAAGTCTATGTGAATTAGACAAAAGAGAGTATTGAAGAAATTAGAGTTCCTAATTTAAGAATCATACATGAAACTTAATATTTGTTAATTAATTGGTTAGAGTCAAAATCTATTATTTAAAATTATAAATTACAGATTCAAAATTTAGTTATGGGATATACTCATAAACACAGCACATGAATAATTGTATCTAATATCATTAACATTGCACTTATTTTGATTTTTTCATACGATTTCAAACTGTTGTCGAAAAATATCATCGACGTACTTAACAAATTTCCCAATTACAGCATCAATGATTTTTTACAATAAATCATAGTATTTTAATTTCTTTTGAAAAATTAAAATTGATACAAAATGATATAATATGCAATTATCCCAAAAAAATAAATTATCATACGAGATACACATGGACATCATTGATAAAAATTAAAATACAGTTATTTACTATAGGAAAATAGTTATGGGAAACACCCATTATATGTAATTTTATTTATTTATTTTTATTTAGGGCATGTATCATCGTTTTCAGTATTTGTGAAAGTTGAACCAAAAGAAAAGAAAAGCGAAAGCTATTATTGTTGTGAATGACTTCAAAATTCATAATTGAGGCACCACCAAGTTCCTACACAATCATTTACACATAATTTACTACCTTGAAAGAGGGTAAAGTCTATATTACAACACGATATCGATAAAGTATCACAATAGATAGTTAAAAGTCACAATAAATAATTAAATGATATAATAGATAATTAATGTGGTAATTAATTGTCACATCAGGGCAGAATGCATTGCATGAGTTGTAGTAAGGACTTCCGCTCCACAGAGTTAATAAAACCATTAATTTTGTATGCCCCAAAATTAATTTTGGACCTTCAGTAAAATTAACATATGCGCATAAAATTATCTTATTCGGTCAATAATAAATTATTCCAAAAACTCTAGAAATACTAATTAAAAGAGTTTATTGTTGTCAGTGAATAGTGTAATGATCTTTAAATAGGAAATTGTTAATCCCTCCCTTTCTATATAAATGTCATTTTATATATGAATTCAAATAAATTAATAAATTAATTAAATTACTTAATATATTTTTATGTGAATACATTAAATGAGTTTAATATAGATGTTTGAATGAGTTACATGGGGGTAAATATGTGAAAAATGTGAAATTTCTGTCTCGAATTTATAAAATAATATTTTTTTTAAAATAAAATTAAAATGTTAGAATGACACTTATTCAGGAATTGAGTGAGTATTTTTTTGGCAAATACCAAAAAATATTAAGAAAATCTACCAATGAAAATATAAAATAAAATATCCACCAAAAATATAATGCAAATTGGCTTTCTACAATGTGCATGAAATGATTGCTAGATTTCAAACGATGGTGGTTCCCACATTTGGAAATCACACTTCGTTTCCATATATTCACACTTCGTTTCCATATATTATAAAATATCTCAGTAATTATATATATATATATATATATATATATATATATATAGGATATGGTTCATATGAGAACACCTTGTTGGTGTGAGAAATGAGAACACATCTTACACCATCCAATTTAATGATCTAATGGTTGAGATTTAAGGTGGCAATTTCGTAAATAATAGGGCAAAAAATAAAGGAATGATGGTTATTTTCGTCCAAATCCATTAAAATTGATGATGTCAGCAATTAAAAAAAATCTTAAAAACTTTAATCGACCATAACTTCCTCGTTTTTAATCCAATGCACACAAAAAATATATCAAATTAAAGCTTTCTTCATGCTCTTTCATGGAAGATGTCGAAAGGCTATGTTTGGATGAAAAATATGAACGAAAAATAAAAAAGAATTTTTTTTACGTGTGCCCAGGTTGTAAATGCTTTCGTTAGCATATCATAATTCTTCGTCAGCATTATGATAACATATGAACGTATGCTAATGAAGCATTTGTCATATGCTAACATAATATATTCGATGTGCTAACAAAGAATTATCATAATGCTAACATAGTATAAATTTATTAAGGTTTATTAAATCTCAATTATGGTTTATTTAATCTCGATTATGATTTATTCCATCTAATTATCATTATTCTTTTGAAATTTAATTTTTTGTTTATAGTTCTTAATTGATTATTATGATTTATCCTATCCAATTATAATTTATAACGTATGTTGATAGAGTATTGCCATATGCTAACATAGTGTATTCGCAATGCTGACGAACCAAAACTATAATGCTAACGTAGTACAAATATATTATTATTATGATTTCTTTCAACTCATTTAGGGTTTACCACATCCAATCAATGTTTATTTCATCTAATTATGTTTATTTCATCCAATTATGATTTTTTCAATTTAATTAGGGTTTATTAAATCGAATTAGGTTTATAATTAATTTTTAGAATTTTTTTTTTCCCGAACAATATTTGAAAACTTTAATTAGCATAACTATAATACTTCGTTAGCATTATGATAATACTTCGTTAGCATAACGATCTGTTATCAAATCTTCCGCGATTTTTATAAGAATTACCAAATTACAGTAATACCCCCGCGTGAAAAACTTTTCAGATATTACAAAATTGCCACTGCCTTTTTCATCAAATCTGGACCTTTGATTTTTTATGGATGTGTGGTGTGAGATGTGTTCTCATTTCTCACACAAGGGGTTATTTTTATATAACCCCACCTCTATATATATATATATATATATATATATATATATATGGAGCGGTTCCAGAGATAACCAAATCCTGTGTGAGAATTAAGAATCAATTCTTACCATGTAATATGCCAAAACCTACGGCCAGATTAAAAGAATTAAGTGGTGGCATTTTTATAATAATAAGCAAATCAACAGTCCGCAAATATTAGTAAGTGTAAATTCAGAAAATTATAGGAACATGTAAAATCTAACACTGTTGGCACTGTATGATTTAGCATTACAATTTATAGGTATTAACATTATCGTTCACAAGTTTTAGCATTGTCATAGCTTATTTTAGCGTTATCTTAACTCTTGTTATCATTAGCATTAAAAACTTGTCAGGATGAACAACACGGTTAGAATTTTGGTGAATTAACATCATCGTTCGCTTCTGTTAGCATTGTTTCATGATGATTTAGCAGTTTGATTTTATTTTGTTAGCATCAGAAAACTTGTAGAAACATGTAAAATCTAACACAGTTGGGGCAATGTATGATTTAGTTGTACAATTTGTAGTATTAGTATTATCGTTCGCAAGTTTTAGCATTGTCATAGCTCATTTTAGCATTACCATAACTCTTGTTACTATTAACATGAAAAACTTGCCATAAACATTATAAACTAACCATGAACAACGATATTATAGTTTTGTTGAATTAACATTATCGTCTATCCGTGTTAGCATTATTATTGCTCTTGTTAGCATTAGAATAATACATGTATGAAAAAATTAAATGGAACATTATAAACCAAGCCATGAAATATTTTGTTGTATTAGTATTATTGTTCACTGGTGTTAACATCATTTGAGCGTCAACGCCAACAACATACGCCTCAAGACCCCGAATGAAGTTTTTGAAATCTACTACTATGCACCTTATATTGGAATATCCATCAGCAACTTCTTTAAATAACCTAAAGATTTTCATAGGTCCAATGTTTGCCATTGCACAGTTTTAGCATTATCAAAAATGATATTAGCATCGCTAAAACTAATCATAGTAATGCTAATATATCGTTCATTACGCCAATGCTCTGATAATAAATTGTTTTTATAGTTTTGACAGACTGATTTTATAATGCTACTGATTCATTTTGTAATGCTAATAAAATGTACTGTAATGCTAACAAATTTTAAAAAATAACATATGTGTATAGTAATGCAAAAACACAATCTGCATAAATCAAAGATAAAAACACAAATTTTGAACCTCCAATAATATGTGTAAGACACCCAAATACGCCATCAACAATACAAAGAACTGAAAACATCTATTAATCATGAAAGTTAAAAAGATCAACTTAATCAATTTCAAAAAATATGACGTTACATGAAAAAATTGATTTAAAGTTTGAATCTACATATCTCCAATCAAAAATATATTTAATAGTGAAAAAAATTATATCAAATCATCAACATTATATATCTCAACTAAAATTCAGCCAACACAAGAGAAATCTCTACAATGGTACAAACGCAATCCGCAGATTAAATACGACAAAAAATTAAAATATGAAAACAATGATGCTAATACCTTCTTTGATAATGCTAAAACTAATCATAGTATTGCTAAAACTAATCATGGTAATTGTTTAGTGTCTAATTGTGTCATTTTAATTTATTCATTTTATTGTGTTTAGTATTTATTTTGTTTAAATTTTATATTGTTATGTGTTGTTTTTATGTGTTTATTTGTGTTTATTGCTCTAATGGTGGATTATGCCAAGTATTGCAAAAGCTTGAGCTTTTAATCATAAAAGCAGGTATTTTACGGCAATTAGGTGGCAAGTGCAAATCGAGTAATTGAGCTGGATTGTTTAAATAGGGAGATCAAGATTTTAAAAGGAATTGAGAAAAAAGCATCCGCGCGGACGGGCACCAAAATGCCGAGAGCCTCGCGCCCCCGCCGCGCACCCTTGCCCCGCGGGGCTAGCCCCCGCCGCGCGCCCAAGCCCCCGCCGCAGCGCTTGCCCCCGCGGCGCGCGGGCTGTTCTCTCTCCCTCTCGGGTCCAGTTCTTCCCATGTTCATTGCAATTCCGCTTCTTTTCACTCCAGTTCCAACTGATTTTATTTAAATCAGTACAAGGACTCTTTTGAGCCATTTTTAATTCCTAGAATTTGTAGCTTATTATTCCCTAAATCCTAGAGTTGGACTTTTGCTCCCAAAAATCTCCACAAATCTTTGCATTAAATGATCCCTTACCATCAGCTCCCATCACCTTCTCTCTCTCTCTCTCTCTCTCTCTCTCTCTCTCTCTTTCGTCTCTCTTCTCTATTATATCTATTGGAGATTGTGGGGGAATCAACCATTCACTCTCATTCCACTCTACACACACCCATACCATCCTCTCCACCATTCTCTCCATTCTCTCTCTTTCACACACACTACACATACTAAATCTCTACACCATTTCCTCACCATTTTCACACCCTCACCTTCTCACCTAAGAGAGGAGGAGAAAAGGAAGAGCAAGGGGATCAAACCAAGGGAGATGGAGAAGACACGAGACGGACGATGACGAGCCATCCGCGGATGCTAAGCTCGGAGGAGGTTTATCTTGTGTTTTTCTTTACATGTCTTGGATGTTTGTGGGGATTTGTCCCAAAACTCTTGAAGGATATACAATATTGTAGAAGTTATCTTCATTTACATTTGATTTATGAGATGATGTTCTTCTATAGTGTTTGCATATTTTTGAGCATGTTTAGTGGCTAATCTCTCTATTAGGGGGGTAGAGGATCGATGTGGTTTTGATCTATGCTTGTTCTTGTTGATTGTTGTTGTTGGAATCGTGCTTTTTCATGTGTAGGTAATTGATCACTACTTGAACATTGATAGGATTTAGAGGAGTCTTGATTGTGAATCTAAATCCAGAAATTGGTTCCTTCGACGTTAGGTAGATGGGGTTCCTAAGCCTAATATGTCAATCTTGCTTGTACGATATAGCTAAAAGAGGATTAACGGATAGACGGTGACAGTAAATGAAGTTAAAATAATTGGAAGGGACTATCGTATTTGTGAGAGTAGCATTATCAACTTGAATAAAGCATAGTGATAAAACCATTGAGAGAATCTACACCCTAATACCTTAATCAAACTTATTTCCTCTAATCTCAATTTAATTTGTGTTTTTGCATTTAACTATCTCGTTTTATTGTCCATTTCGAATTCATAGCATAATCATCATCAAACCCCCTTGTTAGAATGTTTAGATTGTATTTTAGTCATTTCGTTGAAAGCATGTGTAGCCTTTAGATAATTCTTTCATATAAAGTCTTCCTTGAGAGATCGACTCGGGTTAAGCTTATTGCTTCTACAATTGACCCCGTCCAATTGCGGGTGTGGTCCTAAGTAGTCGTCTAGAGAGTGTAAACCGGAAATTATAAATAGTAAATTTGTGGACCGCGAGACAAATTTTGGCGCCGTTGCCGAGGAAGGCTTTTAAGAATTGTCTTTTTGGTGCTATATTTGCTTGTGTGTTATTTGTTGCATTTGTGAAAGTGATCTTGTTTAACTGTCGTGTTTGTGTTGTTGTTTTTGTTTTTGTTTTCTTGTGTTGATTTTTTAGTCTCACCTCTCTTTCCGCAAGGTACGTTTGATCTCCTTTTTGTTTGTGTTTGTGTATGCTAGGGAGGCGAAGCCTCAATCGGAGACTAGCCCTCGTGTTTGACGACATCCATCGACCAAAGAGATTCGACGTGTTCGAGTAGGAAAGAGAGATTGAAGCTAACCCTTTCAACAACCCCGACAATGCCAATGCCAATGCCAATGCGGCTAGGAATATGAGAGACTTTGCTTGTCCCGTGATTGGGGCGTCGACTTCTTGCATAGTTCTTGGTGAAGCCGCGAGGAACTACGAGTTGAAGAACATCCACTTTAGCCAACTTCTCTCATTCTACGGGATGCCGGCCGAAGATGCTTTGAACTTCATCCGGGAGTTCTATTGCGTCATTCAAATCTTTCCTCTACAAGGTTTGAACGAAGATCAATTGAAGATGAGGTGTTTTCCTTACACCTTGAAGGATCGAGCCAAGACGTGGTTCATGTCTTTACCGGCCAACTCATTGGCCAATTAAAATGCCGTCTATGAGAAGTTCATGGCCAAGTACTACTCCAATCAAAAGACCCAAGACTTGAGAGCTCAAATTGTTACATTTACCCAATCTCCGGGTGAATCGTTTCATGAAGCTTAGGATCAATTTAGAGGCCTCCAACAACAATGCTCTCACCACCATCTCGCACCCGAGTTGCTCAACCAATTCTTCTACGACGGGCTATCACAAAATTTCCAATATATGGTGGACAATGCATCGGGATGAGACATTGGAGGACGCACCGCTAAAGAGGTCTCAAACATCTATGAGACCATGGCCACTACTTCTCAACAAAAGAGTGCTAGGGGGAAGAGAGCTTCCGCCAATGAAGCCAACCCTAGTTATGATGTGACGAAACAACTTGCCGAGTTGACAAGGCAAGTAGAGATGCTTAGAACCTCCGAGAGACCACCCCAACAAGTGATGACCGTTGAGACGTGTGGGATTTATGGAGAGTATGACCATGGAGCCAACTTGTGCCAAACATCGATTGAGCTGGAGTCAAGTGAAGAGGCTCATTTCCATGCTCTTCAAGAGCAAGTGAATGCTCTCCAAGGCTTCCAACCGCGCCAACAATATAACCCCTACTCTCAAACATACAATCCGGGGTGGAGAATACATCCGAATTTCTCTTGGAAGCAACCTCAATAAACACCTCAACCACCACAACAACCGCCTCCACCTCAACAAGCCGGAGGTGGCCAAGCTCCACCTTATCCGAGGCCGCAACAATATCCGGCCCAACCAAACCAACCGCCAAGGCCAACATTGCAAGACACATTGCAATCCTTTATTCAAGCCACACAACAAAGATTCGAATCCGTTGAGGCTTCCGTGAAGAGAATTGAGACTCAAGTAGGCCAAATATCCAGGACCGTTGGAGAATTAGCCAAGCAAGCCAAGCCGGGCAAGTTGCCTAGCCAACCGGAGCAAGCTCAAGCAATTACCGTGCTTAGAGGAGGAAAGATGATCGACAACAAGGTTGGAGAGTCAAGCCTAACCAAAGAGGTTGAAAAAGAAGATGAGACTCCTTCACAACAACAAAAGGAATCCGAGAAAGAAAGAGAAGAAGTGAAAAAGCCCACACTCCACAAGGTTACCAATCCCTACAACCCTCCAATTCCATTTCCAAGCCAGTTAAGGAATGAGAAGCAAGATACTCAATTTCAAGAGTTTTACAAACTCCTATCCAAGGTGAATGTCAATCTTCCACTCCTTGATGTCATCCGAAATGTGCCGGCCTATGTCAAGTTCTTCAAGGAACTTGCTTCTAAGAAGAGAAAATTTAGGGAGGATGAGAAGATAGAGGTATCCGAAGTGGCTAGTGCAATCCTACAACATCAACTTCCACCCAAGCTCCGTGATCCAGGTAGTTTTACTCTTAAAATTACTTTAGGAAATGGCAAAGAAGCATGTGGTATGCTAGATTTAGGAGTCGGAATTAATTTGATACCTTACTTTATTTATAAACAATTAGAGTTAGGTGAATTGAAACCAACTAGAATGTGTCTACAATTAGCGGATAGGTCCGTGAGATATCCTAGGGGAATAATAGAGGACATTCTAGTTAAGGTTGGTGGATTGATCATACCGGTTGATTTTGTTGTATTGGATGTGGGTGATGTGAAAGAAACGGGTAAAGAACATACTCTTCTCCTAGGTAGACCTTTTATGGCTACAACAAACACCTTGATTGATGTTAAAAACGGAACCTTAAAAATGTCGGTGTTAGGAGAAACGGTGTCTTTTTCCGTACATGAAAACAAGGCTATTTTGTTTCCTCATTTGAGGAAAATTGTTCTTACATAGATGTTATTGATGTCTTGGCCGAGGAGGTTTTCTTGATTTGTCACCAAGTGCGTGTCCAGGATCCTGCACGCGAGGGTAGAGAGTGTTGGTTCTATGTGAGTGGGACGACACTACACTTTGGACCCTCAGAGTTCACACTGGTGTCGGGCTTACGGTTCGGGTCGTCCAGTTTCGATCCGAATGCGGCTCATGTGATTCCAACCAGAAGCATCTATCACCGGTTATTTGAGGGGAAGAAGACGACAATTACATTGATGTATGAGAAGTTCACGGTGATGCGTCTAGCCAATCACCCTCCAAATTACGTGAAGATTGCAAACATCCTGATCGTGTATCGGATGTTATTTTGCCAGGACCCCGAATGTACGATCGATGACTGGGTGTGGGCCCTGGTGGAGGATGTTGATTCGTGGAATTCTTTTCCATGGAGGGGCTACACATTTCAGATCCTGATGCACTTTATCAGCATTCTCTCGAGAGCTCGACGGGATATGGGCCCACAGGGGGACGGAGCGTATCATTAATACGGACCTGTTTGGGCATTTTAGGTAATTAGTTGAATTTATCATGATAAATTTATATTTTAGTGATTTGATATTATACTTACATGATATTCTACATTTTTAAACAGGGATGGGCATGTGAGGTTTTTCCCGAGATTGTCCGTCATTTGGGCGTCCCTGGAGGTCAGATGACCACACCTCGCTTATTGAGGTGGTCATTCATAGCCCCAAGCATCGACTTCTCCAGATTTTTTGATAGACAGGTAACTTTTTTTATATAAATAATTTTAATTATTAAATTGAAGTAATATGGGTTAATGTTAACATGGTGTTCGTTATTGATGCAGATAGATGTCCATCCGATGGTGCCATCAGCAGCAGAGCTCCTAACCCCATATGTTCAGAGCTTGGATGGAGATAGTTTGCTAGGTATGAGGTACGTGGTACCTCGAAAGGTCTCCAAGAAGAAGTTGCTGACTGCGGTGGCCCGTCGTGTGGTTCCGAGGACATGTGCAGGGACCTCTGATGTCATGGGCCCAGCACCATCACGCAGGAGTGCCCGGACTGCACAGCAGTAGGCTCCACAGACGATGCACCGATTGATAGACGAGCCGGATGAGGGATCTGGACCCTCGGAGCAGGGACCGGACCGTAGTGAGAGCCCTTCTCGACCGACAAGCAGCAAAGTTCCCGAGGAGGAGCCATGAGGGGAGCCATGGAGAGCCTGGTCTACATCCTGGTTAGTTCAATCGTGTTGTCCATGTCGTTGCTGCCTCAGAAGCCCGCATTATGGGTCAGATGGAGAATAATTTCAGACAGATGGAGAACAGTATTAGAGGGATGATGGAAGGCTTGTCTGAGCGGATGGGGCGGTTGGAAGACCTCGTTATGGGTCGGCTACGCAGATAGCCCACACCGCCCAGAGGGCCCACACCATCCAGAGGGTCCACACCGTCTCCCAAGGACCCCACACCTCGTAAGGGGTCCACACCACCTCCTAGAGACCCCACACCACCTCCCAGAGACCCCACACCACCCAGGGGCCCCACAGAGCCTCGTATGTCCCCCCATATGAGAGGGAGGAAAGTAAGAGGCGGATCATCTGCGGGTCGATCTTCTTTGCGCCCTTCGTCAGACGCGCAGTCATCTCCAGGCCCATCATCTACCCAGCCGTCATCTGTAGGCCCGTTGTCCACCGCGCGTTCATTGGTATTTGACTTACTGGAGACGGATGTAGCGCGTAGAGTAGAGGTTGGATACACGGATTTCAGGAGGAAGGGTTATGAGGTGAATATCCAGGTTATTTTGACCGGTGGCATACTTTGGCAGGCATTTTTTGAGCGTATGGAGGATGTTAATGAGCTTGTTGATTATGAGATGGTTGCGCATTTCTTGCTTGAGGTGAAGCGACGACTTTTCAGAAGGCATATGAGCAATGTTGTGATTTGCTCTCCATATTTTTTTGTAAGTTCAAGATACATTCTTTTCTGTTTTTGTATTCAATTATCTCTTTGTCCGTTTACGTGATTTGTTCATGTGTTTTTTTTTCAAGTTCAGCTACAGACAGCATGGTAGCAGCTTCATCCAAGAGACCCTCACTGTGAGCAGGAGTATGGTGAGGACAGATATCTGCACTGGGATCCTCCACAAGTCTTACTGGATGTAATCAATGGTGCGGGTGGCGTCCAGGAGGTCCTGTGGATGAGAGCATCTCATGTAAGTGATCTTTCAAATACACTTATCATATTATCTATGATGATTTGTTTTTTTTTTCATCCATTAAACATTATCATTTATGTAGGTGATCATGATATGCAATGTTGGAAAATCTCACTGGGTCATTGTACGTATCTGTTTCACGACGTGGAAGGTCGAGTTGTATGACTCGTTATTGTTCCAGATGCACGACCCGGAGAACAAAGCGCTGTCTCAGAAGCGTGATCGAGAGCTGCTACCGCTCCTACGTCTACTGCCACGCGCCATGTGGAGCGCTGGTTTTTGGAGAGGTCGGAGTAGGCCAGATACACATGTCTTAGCCATGACACTGGACAAGACTATCCAAGAGCAGTTTGCGCAGTTCGACAACATCAGTTGTGGTGTTTATGCTATGATGTATGTGGATCGTTTGCTGTTTGGCACTCCTAGTCTTGATGTCGGTCCATATGATATTCAGAGATACCGTCTTGCTGTAGCAAAGAGGATCTTCTCACTTAGCTATGACCGTCGAGAGTGACTTATGATGTTATATATGTATTGTATTTGACATCTTTCATGTATGTATTGCATTTGACATTGCTCGTTCATTTTATTGAAATAATGTTTGTTGACTACAAGATTTTAAACAAATAAAAACAAAGTAGACGTCATTATCATTTTAAACAAATACAACCAAAGTCGAGATACACCATATTATCACTGAATGTCGACAACAATAATGTAGACATGATCAATCTAGGTCCTCCGCCTGTCTACTCGGACACCTGGGAGGCTCCTAGCCTACAGTAGATGGGCATTGAGTGACTCAACCGCATTAGATGTCATGAATCCGAAACGCCGTACGGGACACTGCGATCGGGACCAATGCTGCGGACCAATAGTACAAAGCTTCTCGTATGCTAGTCTGCTCAGCATTTCCAATGCTGACAAATGCCTTTGGAATACATCTGTCCGATATGCATAGACAGCCTCCTTAAACAACCCAATGACATTAGACCCGCGCTTTGCCATCTTGGTCTGTAGATGATAATAGCACAATCCATGTGTCGCTCTTGGAAACATAGTCGCGACAACATTCTTAATGCTCTTGTGCTGGTCGGACACGATCAGGAGGTCTTCTATCTCGCCCAAAGTGATATGCAACCGATTCAGGAACCAGGTCCAAGTGTCATCATTCTCGATCTGACCGATACCAACTACAATAGGTAACACTTGTTCATTGCCGTCCTTCGTCACAACAACAAACATAATCCCATTGTTCTTTTCCTTCAAGTGTGTCCCATCAATCACGACCACTGGTCTTGCACCCGCATGAAAGGCACTGATACATGGTCCGAGTGCCAAAAATGTATACTTCAGCTCATGTACGGTGTTCGTCTGAAACTCGTATAATGTCCCGGGATTGTGCAGCTGCAACGTGTGTAGAAATGCGGGCAATTGCACATAGGACTTATCAAAGTCCCCATAGATCATCTCAATTGCAATGTTCCTCGAGCGCAGAGCGAAACTGTAATCAATCTGAATCCCGTACTCACGTAGAAGCTCGGAGACCATCTCTTTAGACTTCAGAACAACCCCCTTATCGACCAGTTTACGTACAAAATACTTTGCAATCACCCGTGCAGGCACCTGTCGTGGGGCAATTCGGCTCATATCCATGTGGCAAGTGTGAGTGCTGTCAAACTTGTAGATTCTCCAAACAACTCCATCCACAACGGCACACAACTTGAACGGGCACTCCTTGCCATGCTTGCACATGTAGACCAGCCGTGTCTTGTTAGATCGATACACAGCATACTCCACTCGATTCTGCATGTGATACAGTCCCACGGCCAGGACCAAATCATCCTTGGTGCGGAAAATCGCACCCTTATGAAGTTCATCCGTATCGGCTGCTGAAGGCTCGTCCCAACTCAGTGGGCCTGCAACGTCAATATTCGCAAGTGGAACAAGCCAATTGCTCCCACCCCTCTCAGATACATCCTTAGCCCTAGTGTTCGACGATGATGCTCCTCCGGTCATGCCTATGAATCGTCCCGTACCCCCTGTAGAATGAATCCATCCCGTGAACTCTGTGAACACTGATTCGAGCAAGTCCGTTCTTACATTCTCCTCCGTTTCTTCATCAGTAGTAGGAATTTCTTCTTCTTCTTCTCCTTCTTCTTGCGAGAATGCATCGTCGTCAAAATCGTGCTCTGGAGCCTCATAGTGTTGCATATCATCACGAACCTCTTCTCCGACCGGTTCTCTATATTCAGGTACGGTGTCAAGGATGACCCTTGAACTGCTGCATCCTCTCTGAACAACATACACAATCATCTCTTGACTCTGCTCGTGGAGCAAGTCAAGCAAATCAGCATCATCTTTCAGTCTTGTCTTGATCTGTCTCTCGCTATTGGTGCTCGACATCCATGATAACTGGTACTCGACAGAGATGGGATCGGTCTCCAGTAACTCATGTATCTCTCTCATCAGTGTCCTAAAGCATATATCATCAGATGACATGATGATCAGCTCCTCCACACCATCTACATATTGAGCTCTCTCCCAACGGCCACTATGTCGTACAATTATACGACGTCTAACCATCTGTGATGATAAAAAAATTCAAATTTAAAGATAATGAAAATTTATTTTCACGTAAGCATAACGATAATTCAATGTTAAGCATAACGATAATTTCATTTTCATAATAACGAAAATTTAATTTGAGCATAACGAAATATTTATTTTTCACATAATGACTCATAACCTTAAACTATAACGAAAATCTTTTTATCAATAACGAAAGTTTATTTTAAACATAACGACAAATTTAAATTCAACTATAACGAAAATTCAAATTTAAAGATAACGAAAATTTATCTTCACGTAACGATATTTCAATTTTAAGCATAACGGATAATATCATCTTCACTATAACGAAAATTTAATTTGAGCATAACGAAATATACAATTTTAAGCATAACAATAATTTCATTTTCACAATAACAGAAATTTAATTTGAGCATAACGAAATATTTATTTTTCACATAACGACTCATAACGAAATATTTATTTTCACGTAACGATATTTAAATTTTAAGCATAACGAAAGTTTATTTTAAACATAATGATAAATTTAAATTTAAAGATAACGAAATATTTATTTAACACAACGATAACTTAATTTTAACAATAACGAAATTTATAATTAACGCAACAATAATTAATTTTAACAATAATGAAAGTTTTATTTTTAACATAACGAATAGTCAAATTCAACTATAACGAAAATTTAGTTTTTAACATACCAAAATTGAAATTTAACAATAACGAACATTTAGATTTAACATAACGATGTTTAAATTAAAACCTAGAACAATTTTCTAAGTTAGCTACGTAACAAAATAACAAAACTTGAAACGTACCTGTCAATTTTGGAGAATTTTTCCGCGCAATTTCACGATGATGATGTTTTATTGACGACGATGATCTTCTCACTTGCACGATCAAACACTCATTTTTTTATGTGAATTCAACGATTTTCTTCACCAAACTCTCGAACTATTTCTTCTATTTGGGTGTGGGTTGAATTGATGCATCGGTGTAGTGTAAATATAGGTGAATGACACCAACCTCTCTTACACAAAATTAAATGCATTAAATTTCATTTATTTGGGCCAACTAATACCTACCTATGCAAATACAAATATTTATGCATTTTACCTACCTCATGTTGACCACACAGAAATGACAGAATAATGCATTGATGTATAACGTTATAAATGTTTCGTTATAAATTTTCGTCATAAGTTTTCGTTATATATTTATAAAGTTTCGTTATATGTTTTTATACATGTATAGTTTAATGTTTTCGTTATACATAAAATCCTATAACGATTAATATTAATTTCGTTATTATTATTATTATACTTTCGTTATTATCAATATATAATGAACTATTATTATTATTATTATTATTATTATTATTATTATTATTATTATTATTATTATTATTATTAGTTATAGTTAGTGTTTACTTTTGTTATTCCTTATTATTAATTTTAAAAATAAATTGTGTATGACATATCATTATTTCGTTATTCTTATTATTATTACTTTCGTTATTATCAAGATATAATTGACTATCGTTATTATTATTAGTTATTACTTTCGTTATTATTACTTTTGTTATTATTATTATTATTATTATTATTATTATTAATAATTTCGTTATTATCATTACTACTAATTTTATTATTACTTTCGTTAGTCTTTAGTTATTGTTATTCGTTATTTACTATCACTTTCGTTATCCTTATCGTTGTTCATTATTATTAATTTTAAAAATAAATTATCTACAAAAAACGTTATTTACTAACAGTTTCGTTATTTATTCAGTTTTCGTTTCGTGAAATAACCGGTAGGGATCGATCATGTATTTATTTTTATATGCTATGGTTTGTATATGTTAGGGTTTTTAAACATTAAGGTTTAGGGTTTTAGGGTGCATTTAATGTTTAATTCTGAAAAAAATGTAGAAAGTACACTTCCCCAATCATTGGGTGTGGGGACAAATGTGTCATAACTCCAAATTGCCCATGAAACTACTACACCCTTATATGTTGTCTTTTTTTTCCTTTTTTACTTTTTTTTGTGTATATTTATAGATTTACACTAGAAATTTGGTCATTTAATTTTGGGTTAATTACTATAAAATACATAAACTTTGACAAGATTTGCAAATTAGACACAAACTTTAAAATTTTGCAATTAAAACACAAACTTACATTTTTTTGCAAAATAGACAAACTCAAGTTTTTCGGACTAAGGGAAAAATGAGAATTTGCGACATATAATTCATTTTCACTTATTAAAACCAATGCAATGCCATCTAAATCGAAAGGTGAACAATTTTTATGGCTTTGCGGTTTTCAAATTCAATTGATTTTAAAATTTTGCTTTGAGTTTGTCTATTTTGCAAAAAAATATAAGTTTGTGTTTTAATTGTAAAATTTTAAAGTTTGTGTCTAATTTGCAAATCTTGTCAAAGTTTGTATATTTTATAGTAATTAACCCTTTAATTTTAGATAAAGGGTAGAGGGATAGTTTCAATTTAATAATTTTCTTTTCGTAATAAGTAAATAAAATAATAATAATAATAATAATAATAATAATAATAATAATAATAATAATAATAATAATAATAATAATAAATGGTGGGGGCAACATCCACGCGAAAAACAACGAGATAAAGTTCATAAAATGCCAATTTTTCTATTTATTGCTTTGTGGAAAGTAGGCTGCCTAAATTCCTTCGAATAACTACAAAACACTTATGCCACCCAATTTTCAGTTGTTTGGCACTATAAATTCTACTTCTGACCAAGTCCTCTCTCTCTCTCTCTCTCTCTCTCTCTCTCTCTCTCTCTCTCGCTGCTTGTACTAATTTAATCTCTGTTACTTTACTATAACTCTATAAGTAGTAACACATCCTTGGAACTTTACCTCAAGGCAAAAAAAAAAAAAAAACTGTCACTTGATTTTATTTTAATATACTTTGCTAGAATAAACTGATTGGTATTTATCGATGATTTTTTTAATGTATATTCTCAAATACTCATGAACCTGTATTTTTTTTTTTTTTACCAATTTAACTATAACAAGCCATATTCTACAACGCAACACGGGATTGACAACAATTTCATTAGAAAATGCAATTTTGATTACAAGAAAATAATAGCTAAGAAGATATCTTATACTAATCACATTAATTTTTTTAAGAAAAAGAAAAGTACAACAAATAATTAACATTCACGCCAAATATTAATTATAATCGAAAAGATCTCCAAAACACATGAGTTTCTGTTTCCAAGCAAAATATCAAAATACATTTTTCTTGTGAACGTGCTCTAATTTCCCAACTTCGTATAATGACATTTTATACTAAGTCATATCTGTCGGAGATTTCATGTGCCGAATTTTGTAACATTTTTTGTTCCACTATTAATTAATAAATTTTGATTGGGTATAATAATTTATAAATAATAAGTATAAAATTAAACTAAATTAAACCTGATAAATTAAAATCAAATAAAAAATGAAAAAAAAAATCTATGAAGGAAAAAAAAACCTAAAAAAACTAATAGTGAAAAATATGGAATGTAAATAGAGTTTGTCACGTGGGATCTCAACCCGCGTGTTTATGTGTTCACTTGTTACCGTCTCCATCCAAATCTAGTAGTGTCATATTAATCATTTGAATAAATATCCATTATTTAACGTTAATTGAAAATAAGATTTTTTTTTTAGAAAATTGAAAACTAAGATTATATATATGCAAAAATCACCCCCAATAACTTATTAAAATGTCCATCATACTTTTGTTAGTCGACTTAGAAATGTCTGAATAGTCTCCTCTCAATTATTGATGCTAATTAATTTGAGAAAAAAAACTTTTGGGAGGCAAAATTAATGAAACTTTGGTCAGAGGTAAGATCTATTCAGGATGAGATTCCCTAATTCCAAAAGTGTCTCAATCATGTGTTTTTAATAATATTTATCATAAAAATAAAATAAAATATATCATACTAATCATATTTAATATTTATTAATCAAAATTAAAAATTTAAAAAATTATATGCCTTAATTTTGGAATAATCAACTATATACATTATGTAAAAACTAAAAATTAAATACTACAAAATTATAAACCCTAGTTCAGTGGAATAAACCCTAAATAAGAATGTAAAAGTTAAATTAAATCAAAAGAAATTAAAATTGAAGAAAATAATGAAAATAAAAACTAACAAATCGATGTTGGAACATGGATGAGACACGCAGTTCAGACTAGATCGAGGATTTCATGTGTGTGTATTCCTAATTTACTAATGAAGAAGCAGTACATTTAATTAATGAATAGGATGAATGAACAAGTGGAAAGGAAGACGACGACTGCAGAGTAAAACTCCAAAGCCTCCATTAATGATTCCAATTAACGCGTAATTAATCCCTGCATGCATGCCGACACAAAGTGTATATTCCATTTCCTAGATATTATACTAATTAAATTATTGGACTTTATTAAGTTAGGGTCAAAATTTAAAGATACGCTACCTATCCATTTATAATTTGATTTTTGATATTTATCAATTTCACATTTGAATAATTGAAACTATTAATCTAAGATAAAAAAAAGTATTTTTATTTTTTCTACTTATTTTATATTAATTTTTAATTAAAATTCTAGGTAAATAATTTATTTAAAATAACTAAAATTAAAAGGTGAAATTCGTGTCTCGTTATGAATTTTATTAGTTTTTCTTTCATATGTTCTTCCATTTCAATTTCTTTTAATTTAACTTAATTTCATAATTATTATTTAGGGCTTATTTCACCCAAAGGTTTATAATTAGTTTTTATTATTTAATTCTAATGCTTTACTTAATATGATTGATTCCGAGGGATTATTCCACAATTATGAGACATAATTTTTAAAATTTCTATTTTCCTGTTAATTAGGATTAATTATACTATAGTAAATTTTTATTTTTATAATAAACAGCATTAAAATATTAAGTTTGATAGTGAGACATAAAAGTAGGATATAAAAATAGACTATAGGATCTCATCTCTAATTTAAGAACTTTATCGACATTTGAGATCTTCCAGCTAGTTCATTTTTTCATATTTCACTTGGCGTTCCATTTTGAATTTTTATTTTTATTTTTTTTTCTTCCATTGCTTTTCTTCAATTTTGTTTTTTTGTGGTTCATTTGTATTTTACAAGTATTGATTAGGGTTTATAATTAATTTTTTTACAATTTAATTTGTAATTTTCTAATTAATAGTTTATTATTGGGTTGATTATTTTACAATGAAGTAAACATATTAGGATTAAGATAAAACAAATATAGAATACCCATTCATCTGGAAAAATTCGTGACAGGAAATATGGGATTTTCGTGACAGAAAATATCACATTAAGACATATTTAAAAAAATGTTGAAATATTGAGTATCAAAAATGATATTATTTAATCATTGAGACATTTTTTTAAAATTCATTCAACATTGGGGCATTATCACATTAGAAGGCGGTACAAAACTTATACGTGCTACATTTTAATGTTTAATTATTCATAATAGCTATGAAAGACTTATAATGTGCATGTGGTACTCCAAAAAAAGAACAAAACAAAACAAAAAAAATAAAACAAACATAAGCGTGACTTGTGAAATATAAATATCTAAAAGACAGAGAATTAATTAATTTAAAATTTAAATATAACCCAGGAGACCAAAGCTAAGGTTAGAATGTATAGTTATTAATAGAGGAATGGAAATGGAAAGAAAATGACCTAAGTATTGAATGTTCAACTTCTTCAATAATTTCCAACTAGAACCTAACACTTGTACCAAAAAGGCCAATATGTTTATAAATTTCTATTATGATGGGATATTTTAGAAAGATTTGTGTGGTTGACTCAGTCTTCACTCAATTATTGCTTCTTTTCATACACAGCGATCACATCTTCGATTCACACATCACCAATACACAAAACTAGCTTTTTCAGAAAGCAACTTCCCTATTGCTCAAGGAAAAAAAAAAAAAAGGCAACTTCCCTAGCTCTTGATCACAAATAACATGATTTTTATTTTTCAATTTTTGTAATTTTTGCAGTGTTGTGTTTATGTTCAATTCGAAGAATGAACGAATATATAAAGGGTTAATTGATTAATTGGTTTTTTTTTTGTATTTTAAAAAAATGCTAATTCAAGTACGTAGTATGAAACTTTCATGAACTTAATTAGGGTTAAAAATTAAAATATGAATTTTAAAGGGTTAATCTAAATATCACAAACTTTGCACTATTTACAGTTTCAAACTTGAACTTTCAAATGTAACCAGTACTGATGGTATGCACTTACATTTTGGTGAATTTAATTACAATATGGAATCGAAATTGGACAAATGTGACTGTTGGATTACATCTATTGCATTACTTACACATGTAGCTCGATGGCCACCACAATTTTAATTTTACCCAATTTTAATTTCATGTTGTAATTTTATTGATCGAAATGTAAATTTATCTTACTGGTGTTACATTTTACCTCACTTTAAAACGTAAATACCCATATCTCACGACCTTCCATTTTGGTGCAATTATAACATGATATTTCTATTACCAATTATTATTAATATATTAGTTTTTAAAATGATATTTCTATTACCAATTATTATATTCTTCAGTTTTTCATATATTTTGTTAAAATATTGTATATTTTTCTACACAGAAATACTTTTGATAAAAAAAAAAGAAACATTACAAATGTTTGGTAAAAAATAATGTAAAAAATAATTTACAAATAAACAACTAATTTCTTTTATCAATTCTAATATTTGATTAAAAAAACTTACTAACATTAATGTTCTCTATAGTTTACCTCAATTGATGATTGACGACCATTCTATATATACATATATAAATTCAACCAAATATAATAGTTAGGTTTAGTGTAATAATTTTACCTTATATACTTTTAAATTATTTAAATAAACAATTGATTGATTGAGAATAGAAGAGATTTCCAACCGAAATATATATATATATATATATATATATATATATGCCATAGATTTTAGGATATCAAAGCATACGTTCCCAATTAAAAGCTAGATATATATATATATATATATATATATAATATTCATATTCAATATTATATTATTTTTAATGCAATAACATATATTTGTACACATTATTACAAATCAGTCAATAAATATATTCCGTATTTAATATTGCATGGCATCCATATTAGCGTGGTTAATAAAGGAAAATTATGCACTAATTTAGTCGTGTCATTCTTTTTCCTAAACGAATTTGACGGGCAACATATATATAATATAGTTTTTAGGTAAATATTTAATATAGTTACATTAAATTAAGTATTAATTATTCGTAAATATATAATTTTATTTCTAGATTCGGAAATATCATTTCGGCCGGAAAATCATCATTTTCTATTTGCAGATGCGGAGTCATTATTATATATTATATATTATATAGATAGATGTTTGAAATTGTAATCTGTTAAAAAGAATCATGTTATTTATGGCAAATTGCAATACATCCATATATAAATATTATTCATCTAGCGCGCGCACACACGTATAGGGAATTATTATTTATGAACATTATTTTAGTGTGTGATTTATAGATAAATCATATCAATTATATTTGTTAAATGGATGATTATGATTAATTTTATTTTAATTACTTTTTTATAGTTATATTATTTATTCGTTTCAGAATGCTTAATTGTTATTTTATAATGCTATTTTTTATATATAGAAAATGAAGCAAGATCATGTGTCTTTGTCATGGCAGTAGAGAGCTTATTTAGGAGTGAATTATTTTTGGCATGACGCGATTTCATGGTTCCCGCCACAGATGAAGCAAATTCATACTAGAAAACTTTTATAGGTTGAAATTTCTGTTTAGAGGTGGCGCTTAAAAATCAACTTGCATTAATAAATATGATATTTAAATGTACAATAGAAAGTTGAAAATTTTGGATGTTGATCGTTTTATTTTCATAGCTTGTGGCAGTCATTACGCAACTTGCACATGCCTATGGATTATCCTAGTTTTTATTCAAATTTTTAGTACAAGAAAAATAGTTTTTTGTACGCATTTAATTTTAATTTACAACAATTATATATCTGTTGTTGTTGTTGTTGTTGTTGTTGTTGTTGTTGTAGCGTGTGTTATTTTATTTTAAGTTTTCAATTATTATTATTATTATTATTATTATTATTATTATTATTATTATTATTATTATTATTATTATTATTATTATTATTATTATGTCTTTGCCTTCTTATTTTGCTTCTGTCTCCACTAAAGCAATTAGTTTTGCACTACAATTCAACTTGATATGGAATGCCGACCACATATATTGAAGGCCGTCCACGGATAATTGATGGGGATCTCAATCAAATTGACTGCCACATAATCTTAATCAAATGGCAAAAATTTGGCTACACGCGTTGCACCGATTTACTTTTGTTAGATAGAAATTTATGATAATTTTCAGTGGTAGAAGTAATATTTTTTAGCATTAAAAGTGATACTTAATTCAATGTAAAAAATATATATAATAATGATTACAAAAATGTTATTGACCTTTTGTTTTTAACAATCTTTTAGTAAAATAAGCATGATATATTTTTAATATTGAAAGTGATATTTTTTAGTATTATCAGTATTATAGGAGACCACCTCTAATTTAATATATATTGGACTACTTAAAATCACAAAAAAAAGATAAAAAAAAATGTGATATCGATCATATGGTGTTTGGTATTTCAACATCCAAGGCAACTACGTACGGTGTCATAATCAGAATTACTTTGAAGAAAATATGATATTTCTCTCCAAATACTTTATCATGAGAGGTAACGGTATTATGAATGAAAATAAGCTAATAAAGTTTCTTGTCCGACTTTGAAATAGGGTCAGAGCGTATACCGAGCGGGGCGCTTGACCCTAGTGCGAAAAATAAAAAATAAACAATTTCTAAAAAAATATATCACCCCAGTGTAAATGAGTCGAACCGAATACTATCAAATTTGAACTTCACTCGAGCTTTTTACTCGGGCTCGAGCTTGGTTCGATCTATAACAATTAGGCTCAAGGTTGGCTATATTATGGGGAATTCGTGCCTGAACTTGAGTTAGGCTCACTTATGTGGAATTCGGGCACCAACTTGAGCTTGATCAGATCAAGTTCAACAAAAAAATCGAGATAAATCTCAATAAGAGAGGAGAGATATGTTGCAAAGCCTGCGCGCAAGGGGCTTCACTTAAACGGTCCGTTCTCAATTTACGTTAATTTTGTTTTCCTGTTGTTGCTTAATTTGTGCATTTTAACTAAGATAAAACTATATACTGTAGTACCACTAGTCTATCGGGTAAAGGTACAAAAACACACTTAACGTATTGGTCGAGTCTCAGTTAGACTTTTAAAGTATGACTCGGTGCGTTCGACCCCTTAAACTATTTTAAACAGTGCATCGAGACCCTTCCATCATGGAAATTGGAACGACGTTTGTTTTCTTTATTAACAGACATTTTTTTGAGGAAAATGCCCTTTTCAGCATTAGTTTGTTTTAGGAAAATGCTCTCTTGACCTTGAAATCAAGGCCATCGCACTCGCTTTTCTTCACCAATTGTTCCACCATTCTAACTATTCTTTCTCATCTTGGTTTTTTCTTTGCTGAATCGGTTGTATATACCCTCGCACTTGCCGAACTCATGTGCTCTTATCATGCAGTTTATCACCGTGCTGATGGAGTTTGTGCTGCCACCACTGGACCTCAGTTTTCAGAAGGAAATTGCTAGGTTAAAGTGGCTGAGGGATACCTTAACTGGTCTGCTAGTGCAAAAGTAGCACGTTGTGTGATTGTCATTATTTTTGGTAAATCATGTGTTTGATTTTGAATTTATTAAGAATGAAGATCCGATAAAGTATTTATAACTTTGTTGTGCAAAAGGAACAACAAGGTTGAAGATGAGAGACTTCAAAATCTTGGTGTTCAAATTAGTATTCTACTTACTGGGTGCTCATTACATGTTTCATCATTCTACTTTAGAATTCAAGAGTTAATTGAAGATTAATTAAATGATGAATCTAGATTGATTCAAGATGGAAGAGATGCTGATGACTTCCCTTGGAAAAGACCTAGAAGAATTTCCAAGATCAACAAGGAAAAATCTAGGATGTTAAAAAGGAAAGAGGTGCTCAGTAAGGAAAATTCTACTCAAACTAGGATTCCAATTTCAAAAAAGAAATTGACTTCCTTTTAGATGTGAAATCAGTTCACTCCTCTATAAAAGCAGTATTAGATTCAGTTTAAGTTATGGATCGAACAAAAAAATTCAAGAGATATATTTTCTTGATCTACGTGTTTTGGGCATATGTTTTTCAGTCCTAACTAGAATTGCTCATTTAGGTGTTCAAGGTGGTGTCTAGCATCCTAGTGTTTAGAATCTCTTTCTAACACTTATGTTTTTGTTTGTAATTTGGTAGAAGTAGGTTCAGAAGAGTTTAGTTGTGAGAACTAGTGTGATCTAGAGTGTGAGAGGATCTTGCACGTCAATTCACAAAAGAGGGTGCAAAGGTTAGAAAAGGTGTCGAGTGATTTAAGTTTATCATGTAAGTAACTGAGTACGAATTTGCATTAGTGTGATACCCCGACCCTTTTTGCTAAATTATAAATTATAATTTTAGTAAGTGATTTCGAATTAATATTGTTGAATATTAATCATGTGAGTATGTTTGTATGTTGTGCCGTTGTTTTATTGCAGGTTGTTCCACTCGAGCCGATACGTCATAGCACAGTGATGTTATACTAAGTGTATAACACAGTTTGAGTTTTAATACTAACAGTGTCGAGTTATATGATAATGGATGAATGTTATTGCATTGAATTTTGTTTGCCAAAATCTTGAACACCCTAACGCTGAGTTGATCGGGGTTCTCGCTGCCCGGTCAGCGAGTCGGGGGTTTAGGGGGCGAACGCCCCGATGGGGGCTAAGGGGCAACGCCCCCTGCTTTTTCAGTGTGTATTAAGAGTGTTTTGAAAATCTAAGTCGTTTTTAAAATGGAGTTAAAATGTCCGGGAGTCAAAACAGAAGCGGGGTTGAAGGGGACACGCCGCGTGCCCGCAGGGTGGTGCGCGCCCGTGGGGCCGTGCGCGGTCGCGGGAGACTACGCGCCCGCGGGGCGTAGGCGAGGCGTGCGCCCGCGGGGTGTGCGCGCTCGCGGGGAGCATGGGCCGAGAGCATGGTCGCGCGGTCGCGGAGGCTGCGCGGTCGCGCGAGTCCGGGGATTTTCTACCTATAAATACCACACTTATTCATTTCTTCCTCATTTCTTTCACCATTTGGGCTATTTTCCTCCCCCTTCTCTCTACAAATTCTTGAACTTTTGGAGTGGATCCTTCCATCATCCTCCATCAACTAAGGTAACTTCATACCTCTTCATTTTGGTGATTTAAACACTCATTTCTTGTTGAATCAAACCTAGGGTTTGTTACCCAAAACTAGGGTTCTTCAATTTTGTTGATCTTCTTGCTTTAATATCTTGAACGTGTGGTTTATTTACCTCCTTGAGGCTATATGTGAAGTTATATCGAATTCCTATGGTTCATTGTTGCTAGGGTTTGGAATTTTTCCCTAATTTCCCTTTGTTTTGTTGATAATTGTTTGGAGGTGTCATGAGGGTTGTATGGGGTTGATTTTCATGTATGTTAGAGCCCTAGGGTGAAGGTGTTTGTATTTGAAATGTTGGGTCTAAAGGATTTAAAATGAGTTATGAGCATGTGGTTTAAATGTGTGCCCGTAACATGTTCGATCAAATGCTTCAAAGAGTTTTAATGTGTATTTCGAGTCCAAAATCATATTATGAGTTGGTATATCCAAGGTTATGTATATGGATATGTATGGAGACTTTAAAGCAAAGTATGGCATGGGTTTGATCTAAATTATGATTTAATTGAATAACTTGACGTCTAAAATGAAAAGAGAATAAAATGTGCTAGGTGACGTGTTGGAGCTCAAGGAGGACAACTTGTGCACGGCCAAGAAGTATTTCAAGTTGAGTATTTCAAAAGCGTCTTATAAGGTGGGGTAACTCTAAATTGTGAACACGTGTAATGTTATAGTTATTGTTGTGCTTTGATGGTATAAATATGAAGGGTCTTCGGACCGGTGAATGAAAAAGATCCTTCGGGGTCGACAAAGAGACTCTTCGGGGCAGAGATCCTTGTGATCGAATATAGACCTGTTAATGTCCTCCCTGGGGGGTAGTATGTCTGTGGGCATCCCTACAGGGCCAAAGATGTTCATTAACGGGGGCATCATAATGTTTAAACCCTACGGGGTTGAGACTAGTCTCCACAAAGTAAAGAAAAGTCCATATGTTATATTTTCACTTGTGCAATTAGCTATAACTGTTTACAGTGTTCCCCACTGAGTATGTTGTTAAATACTCACCCCATTCATTCAATGAATTTCAGGTTGAGGAGTCGAGGCCCGAGTAGGAGCGTTGTGAACACAAGAGAACCCCACAAGCTTGTGTTTATCTTTTGAATGCTCTTCTTTTGAAATACTCATATTATTATTATTATTATTATTATTATTATTATTATTGCATTGATCACTATTTTTGCTTTATGATCAATGATTATTGGGGATGGGAATAGCCCGATCTTTTGTAGGTAATGATGTATATAACTTGATATTGTGCAACAATTTAAAGGCGGGTCGTTCGACCTTGGAGCCTATTACGTATGAAGTATATTATTGACCCTATACTTTGCATGTTGATTTAAGATGTTAGACGGGCGGGTTATGACAACCTATGAGCCCGATAAGTTAGACGATTGCATGGTTTATGTGGATGGGCTTGTTCAATGCTTCCATTTGATAAAATATTGTGTGATAGCTTAGATTCAATAGATTGCATGCTAATTCGCGAAAATTTTACATTGAGAATTATGATGTCATGCCTAGTCATGCTCTTTGACCTAAGCTTCCGCTCATTTTATTATAAACACACAAAAATATGTAAGTAAATTGTATGTTAAGTGACGTGGCCAAACGGAGTAGTTTGGGGCGTTATAATTAGATTAGTGGATTGGTTCTCACCCAGACATGGTCCTCCAGAGTAGGTGTTTACCGAATCTGGTCAACATATCATGAGTTCTCTACATGTTTTCTATTTTGTTCAATTTACAACAAACTGTCATCACACTTAATTGAACACCAGTAAAGAACACCACATATCTGAGTGACGTCTACGCTTTCAAATGGCATCAAGACTAGGCCACTATTTCCAAGCAAAAAAGATTATGGAGTTGCTTCTCTGTGTGCTTGATTGTATCTACAAATTAGTTCTATACTTGAAGAAAGTTTCATAAAGCGTCCCCTAATTTTGGATGGAAACAACTACACTTATTGGAATTCAAGGATGAAGGCATTCATCAAAATATCTAATGTCAAAGCATGGAAAGTCGTGTGTATACTAGAAGACTTGTCTTTGTATACATTCTACAATATTTTTGATGATATAGTTTGAATATTTATTACAGTCATTGTGTGCATTTAAATTATTATTATATTTATCTGCCTGTTCTATATACTTGCATTGTAGAGGATATGGTGTGAGTGAGCACACAGTAAAGATCATATGATCCGATTCCTTGCATTGTATTAAAAGTCTCACGGTTTATATGGATCTGTATCCACAATCGGTACACTGTAGAATAATCTGATTGTTAGTTTATCATTACTAGCAGATTATTCTAGTACATCGGTGTGTGTATTGAAGAGGATCAAGATATGATACTATTCTCTATTCTGACCTTAAATGAGAGAATAAAGATCCACAAAGTTCGGGTTCTTAACCCATATAAATTGGCGGTCATATATATGTTAGGTCAACTGCTTTGAGTGGATTCTTTGAAAGGATCAACAACCTTGATATTTTGGGTAATGTCATTTACATATATGATGGGTCATGCATTATATATGACCACTGTGTCTTGGTGCGCTAGGTTAATGATATCCTCTTGAGGAAGCACAAAGTTCATGTGAAACCCTACAACTGGGATTTATTTACGTGCATGATAAAGCTTGTGTGGTACTACTCTAGAAATGAGATGTTAATTAATTATAGCTGTCAGAAGCTTACATAATTAATTAATGGAAATTATATCTTAAACATGGGGAATTGATAAACTAAAGGAGAAAAAATATTCGTAAATATGTATTAAAATTAAATAGAACCATTCAAATCTTCCAAAACAATATCAACACTACTGAAAATATTAAATTTTCAAAGCAGAAAACATGAAAACTTAAGGTAATATATTGTTCAGTTTTAGTTTTTCAAATTTTGTAGATTTTTTTTGGTAGAAAAATTTATTAATTCATTTAGTATTATATTATGATGATTTAGCAGTTCCTTTCATGTTTTGTTAGCATAACGGTACTTCCCGAAAACATACAAAACCCAATTTTGAACAAACTCTGTTCGTTTTATTGCATGATAATTTATCAGTTTCATTTTATTCTGTTGATGACGGAAAACTTGTATGAATATGTTAACCCTAACAGTGTTGGCAATGTATATGTGATTTATGTGTATATTTTTCAATTTAGAGTTTTAGCATTGTCATTTCCTATTTTACCATTTTTATGACTTTTTTTAGCATTGCCATGACTTTTATTTTAGTACTAACATGACTTATATTTAGCATGACTCTTGTTTAGTATTAGCATAAAAAAATGTCATCGGCATTGTAAAAAATGATGAACAAACACTATTACATGTTGAATTATCAACATAGTGAACCACTATTAGCATTGCAATCTCTCATTTTAGCGTTAACATAACTCTTTATTAGCATTATGATAAAAAAAAACTTTCCATGGCCATTACAAACCGACAAAGAGCAAAGAGTTCTTGCAGTTTGTTGAATTAATAATATCATAAAACTTTTGTTAGCATAAAGTACTTTCCGAAACAAAAAAAATCTAATCTTGAACAAACTCTGTTCATTTTATTCCATGATAATTTATCAGTTCATTTTGTCTTGTTGATGACGAAAAACTTGTATAAACATGTTAACTCTAACAGTGTTGGCAATGTATATATGATTTTTGTGTATATTTTTCAATTTAGAGTTTTAGCATTGTCATTTCTTATTTTAGCATTGTCATGACTTATTTTAGCATTAGCATGACTCTTGTTTAGCATTAACATAAAAAATGTCATTGGCATTGTAAAAAAGCCATGAACAAACATTGTTACATGTTGTTGAATTATTAACATCGTGCACCTACTGTTAGCATTAACATAACCCTTTATTAGCATTAGCATAAAAAACTTGCCATGACCATTACAAACCGACCAAGAGCAAAAGTTGTTACAGTTTGTTGAATTGGCATTATCGTGTTAGATGTTAGCATTATGATTGCCATTCTTAGCATCATCTTTAACACTATTGTTTGTTACTTTTATCTTTATCATTCAATTATGTTTTTTAGCATTGTTATTTTCTTTATTTAACAGTATTATATAAAAAATTATAGGTATTAAAAGAGCTACAGAAGATGAAACAACAAGAAGAACAATAGTTAAAACTGCCCCCACTTATGAAGATGATAGAAGCAACGACGTATTTTACAAATATCCATCATTAGATGTAACAATATATCCATAAACTCTCTCATAAGAAGTTAGGCAACTTAATAAAGCACAATAGGAAGTAGTATTAAAACTGAGATATGGCAACATTCTTCACCCGAATATAAACCATTTGCCATAGAAGATTAACTACTGGCTGCTTGAAAACTTTGACCTAGTTTGAAGAGAAATACAATTGTAGCACAGAAGAAGACTACATATTGAAGCTTCTGATGTCTCTCTGATCTTTGATTTTCCCAGAGGACCATGAAAGATATCAAAGAGTGTTAGAGGCTACACATGCAAGATCATGTTAAAAGATGAGTTGCACATTAGCATTATCAAACCCTTAATTAGCATTACAAAAAATGAATATTAGCTATGTGTATTAGCATTAAAGAAAAGAGTATTAGTAGTATCAATACAAAATTAGTATGAGAAGTACAAAAAAAAAATTGTATTCACTTCTTCCCGTAGTTCCTAGAATCATGATTGCATTTCTTGTTACACTTCTTGCAGGTCCTTAAAGAGTTTTTTTTTGCGTTCGACGTTCGCCTCTTCTTTTGATTTTATACGTCTTTCACTACCTTTAGTCTTCACAAAATCAGGTGGAAGCACCCAAACTTCACTAGGTAAAGACAACGCATAAAATTCAAAAAATAATCCATACAGTCCTTGAATTTCTGAAGAACACGGGAATAAGATTCAACATTCTTATCCGACATTAAAGCAACACCAAAGAAAGCCTCCCATGATTGTTCTTTCTAGTAAAGGATGCAAAAATCATTGAATACCTACCAACATATAAAAAATCACAAATCTCTGTTATTATAATGTATTTTTCATCATAAACAAGACTACAAATGCTAACCTTGTCACCTACCAAATATTCAAATATCAATGCTAAAAAAGGAAATGGAAGTGCTAAAACTTCAGTATGGAACTGCTAAAATCACAGAATGACAAATCTAAATACCCCATAACTCCTGTACATCTTATGCGTGGGCCGACCCATCAGACGACCCGACCCGACCCACTCTGATCTGGGCGCTTCGCCAATTTTTTTTGGTAAAATGCAATATCAATCTTTACACTAAAAAGTATCATTTAAAGTTCAAAAAATATCAATTGTATCATTAAAAAGTAACTGGTCTGCTACTTATCTTTTATGAATTTATGTAGTTCAAATTGTGATTTTTTTCCATTTCAATTAATGCTTAGAGTTTGGGGGGTTTAGATTTTTTTAGGGTTCATAGTTTTTTAGGGTTTTTTTAGTATTTTTAGGGGTTTTTGTTGTATTTTTTAGGGTTTATGTTTTTTCTTTTCAATTACCATTTATATTTATTTCGAAAAATTAAATTCATTGTTGAGCGCAATGTACAAGCCCACGCGTTAGTGTCGGGCGAGTGCATTGCACGAATTGCCGAAGTTAAAAAGATCATTCATTTTAATTTTAGGGTTCATTAAATCAATTTTAGGATATATATTTATATTTATTTTAAAAAATTAAATTAATTCATTTCAATTTTTAGGGTTCACTAATTGTATTTTAGGGTGTATAATTTTGGGGGAAAACAGAAAAAAATCGAAAAAAATAAAAAAAATCGAAAAAAATAAAAAAATCGAAAAAAATAAAAAAATCGAAAAATAATAAAAAATTAAAAAAAATAATAATTCAGGCGCATGTATGTCAAGTGCCACGCGTGGGAGCACGTGAGGTACACGCTTCTGAAAATGGGGGGTTTTTTTTTCCTGAGCCGATCCGTGTTCAAGGGTCGACCCGTCTGATGTGCCGACCCATCAAACTCCTGCACAAGAGAGTGGTCCATCTAAATAATAAGTAGACTAACTTGTTAGTCATATATGTTGCATTAAATGACACATCCCTAAATAACGAAAAGTTCATTCTTGATATTGGATCAGCTCAAAACAGACATCTCAACTGATCATTCTTATTAACTTCACAATCAAATGTAAAAGGAGATCTCGATTTAAGTTTTTTGAAATCAGTTACTGTACATCTCAACTGCCCATTTTATCCAACATCATTGGGCATCTACGCCCACAACATATGCCTTGAGATCTCGATTTAAGTTTTTGAAATCAGTTACTGTACATTTTATATTGGAATATCTACCAACAACTTATTTAAATAATCTAAATATTTTCATAGGTCCAATGCTTGCCCTTACACAGTTCAGAATAAAACTTTGATGTGAAGGGTCTATATTTCAATTCAGATTTATAAACTCTTTGTTATATCCAAAATAAGAGAATGTGAATATCTTTCTTCAAATAGTCCAACACTGTACCCATCAGAACCAATATACTTCAACCCCATCCTAGCGATACAGCAAGTCCTCTTAGACACACGACATATTTTTTTGTTAAAGTGTTACCAAAATCAATCGATGTGTTTTTAAGTCCCTCGCGGTTGCATAGAACATATAACAAACTATAATACCATCTTTAGACCTCTTTGTAGTAGACAAATGAATATCAAATCCACATGATGAAGCATACACCTTGTGAAAGGTTACACCATCATCTAAAGTAGGAAAAATTTTGCCCAGTGCAGGCTTCAAAGATGGTTCACAGTTAGGTGTGTAAAATTCAGAAAACCTAGGAGAAATCTCTAAAGTGGAGCCAACACAATCTGCACATTAAATAATACACATCTAATCACATTACTGCTAAAAAAATATATTCTTCGATCATGCTAAAAATGATCATAGTAATGCTAAAACTAATTACAGAAGTGCTAAAATTTGTAATATTAGTGCAAATACTCTGTTAACAAGATATTTTTATAATGTTCATTTATTTTTTACAATGCTAATAACTAGTTTCGTAATACTAATAATAACATCTCTAATGCTAATAAGACATTTGTAATGCTAACAAATGCTGGACTAACATTTGCAGAAATATACGTACATAGTAATAAGAAAACACAATCTGCATACCTGAAAACATCTGTTTATCATGAAAATTCAAAAATTCATTTAAATCTAGAAAAAAATTCATTCAAATTAATCAACTTCCAAAAATATATTACATTACATGAACGAACACACGTAATCATTTAAATCTAAAAAAAAATATAACAAATCATCGAACGAATCTAAAACAAATCGTAACAAAATTCTCTGGAAATATATAAATGATCGAATATTTATTTTGACTACAAAATTACCACAAGTGAACGGTGCAATTATAGCTAGTAAACTGAGCAAGGATATCATATCTACATGAATTAGATGATATAACTCTAAGTACTATAACATAAATTAATATCTACTATCTAGACAAACCAATTAAATGGAATTGTGGTTTTAAACCAATAATTAAAATGCAAACATAAGCTAAAATCTAAACAATTGAAATAAAAAGTGAAAAAGGTTTTAGAATTAAAGAATTATAAGGTTTCAATTTCATTAACTTTCCTACACAATCAAATCAAAACTTAAATGTCCATCACAACTCAAGTTCGATTAGGACAATCACTAAAATATATTAAGCCTTCTCTTGAAATGAATAATTCATGGATTACAATTTATAATTAACATCTCCGTTCAATTACTAAATTGTAACTCCTAAAAGCTCTACAGATTTAATGTCCTCACTCTTAATCTCAATTCTCTCGAATTTATCAATTAAAAATGTTAATTACACCTTAAGCATGCATAGAAACTCATCTCTCGAATTATGAATCTAAGCACATAGATCATCTAATTAATGGCCAATTAATTAGAAGCATTAAACACAAGAGTAATTAAAATAAAATAAGGTATGAACATTAAAGAAATAAATCAATCGTGCATGGGAGTTAACTACTCTCTAACCCTAGAATCCGAATGTTTTAGCTACTCATCATCAAATAAATAACTAAACATCTTCCGGAGAAAAACATAGTTCAAAGAAAATAAATCTGAAATAAAACCCGTGGAGAAACTCATAAAATCTTCAATGAATTACGTCTCTACGTTCTTATTCTTCTTTGATCTTGTTCCAAGTGCTCTCTCTCTTGCTTAGGGTAAAAAATCGTGCAAAATTCATCCACAGTAGAGCCTTAAATAGTCGAGAAGAATCCCGACTTGAATAGGAAACATATCGGACGAGATAAGGTAAGATTTAGGCTGCCCGTGCTGAGGCACGGCCATGCCAACATGGACCACTAAGGCACGACCGTGCCACCTTCAACGTCGCTGAGCTAGGCCTTGGCACCACACAGTCGTGCCCTGATGGACCACTATGGCACGACCCGTGCCTGCTTTCCTAGACAATCTCGGTTGTTTTAGGCACGGTTTGGCAAGGGCGTGCCACCTTAGTTCACCAAGGCACGACTGTGCTAACCTCTTGGAAGCCCTCTTTGGTCCTTTTCTCGACCCATTGATCTTCTACTTCATCTTAGGCCTCCAATTCTTCACTTTTTAGCACCAAAATATCATAAACTCGACAAACTTAAGGAAATAGGACATAAGTTACAACTCGATAGCAAAATATCCTAATTTACATGATTTACAACTAATAATGCATCAATAAACGACCGTAAATCCATGTAAAAAATGAGTTCATCAACCCCTCAAACTTAACCTATTGTTCGTCCCCGAACAAAGAACAAGAAAAACAACGAACACATGTTTTCATGACAATCATTGTTGCTTCAAGATAACAAATCACACAACTCAAACATAAGAGCAGACATGGATCACATGCATCACAATTCCTTCAATGAAATCTCTTGAAACTCTAAACCTTACCATTTAGATCAATCACTCTCTTTCAAGTGTATAAATATGGATGTGTATACTCTCAAGCTAGAAATAAATGATGAACTTACCATATGCTTGCCCGTAGTGTAACATCTCTAGTTTAGTAGGATAGAAACTAAGAATCAGAAAGGACTTTTACTTGGTTGTAATGTAGGCTTTTTGGTCGAGGCTAAGTGACTTCTTTGAATCAATCTAGTTTAACCCAACTAGTCAATTCTCCATCTACTTCCTCCATACAATTCTAAGTAAAACAAGACTTTGTCTTGTTTTCTTCCTTCTCTCCCAAAAATCACATTCTTTTTCATTCATTCTTCTTTCAACACCAAGTAACACCACACTTTTTCTCTTCACCTTTTCTTCTCTCTCTTTTTAATTTTTTTTCGACACCAATCCCACAACATCTTTTTATTCACAATCACCCAAAATATCTAATTCACTTCAATTGTTCTCTTTTTCACTCATCTTCCAAGCAAAGAAAACTTAATATTCAACACAACTTAGATATTTATGGGGCTACCAAATAAAAGGCTAAAAGGCTCAAAGATGTTTGACTAGGGATTATAATGGTATAGCGTCAAAGAAAAGGAAAGAAAACAAGTTTACACAAACGTGGCCTAACTTCATCTTCCAAGTTTACATCCTATTGTAAATTCGATAAGATACATGGTAAGTTCTAGAAGTTCAAGCATTCATCTAGCAAATCCCACAAGAAAGAAAAGAATCAAATTTTCGAGGCTCAAATCTCACAGGCTACCAAATGGTTCAAAGCTATCATGAATTTTATCATAATGCACTAATCATGCTTATTCATGCTCAAATCATGCTTTTTCCTATCACATGCACATCATTAGCAACTATGTCAATCAAAGCATGCTTCAAGACACAACTTCATCAAAGACTCGAATTCAACAACTCCACAGTCTAACAACACTGACACGAAACAAACTAAAAACAACTAAAAACTAATAAAAGTTGTAAAATCATGATAAAACAAAATAAGTTTGATCAATAAAATACACAAGTAAAACAGGTAAAACAAAATAAAGGTATAGACACTACAAGCATAAATCCTCCCAAACTTATTCAAATCCACGTGATGGAATAAGTTTATAAGAATCCATGATGGTGTCGTCGACCACTTACAATGATCACATGGATGTCCGTTCGGGTTCACTTTCCTCCCCCAAACTTGTCGAAAGAGAAGTTGATTAAATTGATATCCCCAAATTACAACATTCATCCATTCTTTACCTGCACAACTCAGAAAAAAGAAGTGAAAAACATAAATAAGAAAAACTAAACAAAGGAAACGAAAGAAATAAAAACACATTGGGTTGCCTCCCAATAAGCGCTGCATTTAACGTCGACAACCAGACAAATTTGGGAACTCAAGTTCCCATAAGCGGGGAAACTGGTATCCCCAATTCTCTTTCTTGATTTACCATCTCCGTGCCTCCACCATCAGTACTGCAACCAACTTCATGAGTGTTGATGATGTTACACTTCACAGCTATCTTGTGCTCTTCTACATCGAACAAGAACCGAATTTGTTCATCTTCAAATTGGAGAGTGAGAATCCCCGTGTCTAGATCGATGTTGGTTCATCCAGTGCGCAAAAATGGTTATCCCAAAATAAGAGGAATGCTCTTGTCCTCCTCCATATCAAGCACCATAAAATCCATCGGGAATATAAAATCATTCACTTTGATGAGCACATCCTCCAAAATTCTCTCGGGATACACCACAGATTAGTTGGCCATCTGCAAACACATGGTTGTGGGCTTGAGTTGCCCACTGTTCAGCTTTTTGGAAAATGAAAGCGGCATCAAATTAATGCTCGTCCCCAAATCACACAGCTTTTCGAAACATCTCAAGGAACTTGGAAAACTGATCATCTAACTTCTTCTTCTGCAATCTCTGTGGGAATGGCATAGTAACTGAAGTAGGAGAAAGAGATATCGGGAGTGGCATCTTTAGAGCTGGAGTTGGTGACTTTGGAGCTGAAGTCGGCGTTGTAGATGATGGAATTTCGGTGGTATTATCATCCACTTCGATCCCATCATTGTCCTCAATCTGGGCTGGAGTTGGTGCTGAATTCAACACCTCTGGACCCTTATAAGACGTTCCACTTCTCAGCTGGACAACTTTACAATGCTCATTTGGATTTACCACTGGTTGGCCCGAAAATTGCCCTTGTTGGTGCTTACTTCCTACAGCTGTAGCTATCTGACCAATATGAGTTTTCATCATCTTCATTTGTATCCCCATAGCTCCCACTGTATTTTCCAGCTTCTTAATACGGCTCTGAGACTCCCCATATACTTCTCTGTCTTTTTCATAAAAGCTATCAGCAAATCATCCATCTTCGGCTTCTTTGACTCATCAATCACACTATTTGTAACTGAGAATCCTGGAGGGGGTTGCAAGGCATTGTTAGGATTGGAATAGGAGAAATTCGAGTGTGAGCGGTTACCTTAGTAGTACTCATTACCACCTTAGTTAGATCAGTACCCATTGTCATAATTCCTCTGTTGCCCTCCTTGATACATAACACGCCGTCGTTTAGCGTGCAAAATTACACCTATGGGTGTAACCCGGTAGATGCTTGAATGTGCCTCCAGTGGCTAGTATATTGCCAGAAGACGGATGTCGATCCTACGAGGAGTGTTAAATAATACTAAAAGTATAAACTATAACAAGCAATAAATAAACATGTTCAAGTTAAGTATGGAATCAGATTGGTGAATGCATACAATCCGGGCACATACACATGGATACCTCGTTCTGACCGTTTGGTTATAGGAAGCAGGTATGGTCGCCTTACACGCCCTAATTCCTTCTTACGGTGTATACTAAGAGCGATACGGTTGGCGACTCTTAGCCTCTTACCATCCAAGACCCAACGAAGAGAGTCATGCAGAGGGTTTGCAAGGATGACAACCTTCAATCGGAGGACCCCAACGCTGGCATATGGGACCCCTTTGGCATTGTGCCCATATCCACCTATACTTCAATCATCGGGCTTAGTCATCTCTAGGCTTCTTCACCCGGTTAATCACTTAGTGGCTCACCGACCCTTACTTCCACCCTGATATACAGTAACAATGATTTGGCTAAGAGTGATCAGCCACATAGACTCCTCATTGTTATATCATCATTCTTCCCAAGTTGAAGTTGGGAATCTTTGCGAGGTACATTAAGCCCGATTAGTCTCATGCATATTCATTCACCACAGCCCTCTTCACACTTAATCCGAACACTAACTAATTAGCCATGTAACATATTGAAAAATAAAACGCAAATAAATGAACAAGCCATGATAAAGGAAAATAGATTAGTTACAGCTAGACTAACTCCAGATAATAATAAAAAATGAGCCGTGTGTAAGCTGTAGGCAAATCGCTCCAGACTATACCGACTGTGAGTATCCAACGGTAAGTGAAATGAACTTGGAAATACTGAATATGAAAACTAAAATCTGTTCCTAATTGTCTGTCTGTGAAATAAAGTAGTAACATAGTATTTATAGTGAGTTCTTAAACCATCAAAAATGGCCCACTACAGCCCATGCAGGAGCATGCTTGTGTTGACTCCTTCCACTCTTCCTCAATAATTCGTGCGCGAAATTCTCGGCCTTGACCTTTTCTCTCTTATCTCCCCTTATCTTCCTTCTTTCTCCATCTCTTCAGCACCAACGGTGGACTCCCATGAATTCTGGAACGGTTGTGGATGTGGTTTCAGTTTGTTGGAGTGTTTGGAGCTGAATTTCCGCGTTGAATTTGCAACAGACTCTCCAAGTCCAGCTCCTTCCATTATGCCCTTAACGAATTTGTCTTCACTTTACGCCCATATTGGATATTTTCCTTTCACTTCACCCTGCTTCACTTTAGCTCCCTAACTGACTCAAGAATTGATATAAAAGACTCAAAAATAGATAAAAAGACATAAATAAAATACCCCACTTTGAGTCTGCATCATCCCCACACATTTGGACTATACTTGTCCTCAAGTATGATTATAACCAGTCTCAAAACAAAAAAAGCAAACAGACTCAAAGACAAAGACAACAAGCATACGAACATCATCTGAATATGGGCATATCAAGGACTAATACAGGTTATGAGTATTGGGATTAAATATGCACATGGTCACAACAGATGAGTACAAGTAAGATTCACTTTGCTCACTTTTCTCTCTGCATATGTGAAGGGTTGTGTTTACGCTCATAAATTCCAATAACTATAACAGACCATAGTGTTTGCATAAGACCTAAGTTAAACACCACATAAATCAACCAGCATGCTTATCAAAAGGTCTTTTTTCAGGTTGTAGTGGGGCTTACGGTGCAGAGGTAGGAAGAATTTGGACCTGGCTTCATATAAACAAATATGGGCATATTCAGGACTGGCACCCGTTGCGCCTCCTCAGTTAAATAGAAAAGACATGCTCAACATATATTATCAACAAAGAGCAGAGCATATATTTTTCCTTATTTTTTAGTAGAAAAGACATCACATTATTTTTTTTTCCTTCTTCTTTTTTCTTTTTCTGCTTTCTCTTTTCTCTTCTTTTTTCTGGGCGACAGATCTGCCCTATTTCTGGTCATGCTCTTTTTATGGCCCTAATCATGCTGTCATTCTCGAGCTACACACATATACTCCCAACCCCTAATCTGATTACTCTTTTGAGAGAGATTTTTAAACACAGGGGCTAGACTCTAGAAGACAAATTAAACATGCTCAATTATGGCAACAAATAAAAGTATTTTCATGTAGTCGCGACCAAGAAAAGAAAAAAAAATCACCTTAATCATCTAAACATGCTTGCAATCAATAGTAAGTTCCACAGAGGGCAAATGTAAACACAAGTCTGATTAAGGTTATGGAATTATAATCTCACAGAAGAAAATAACTGCAGTCTCAAAACTCGTACGGGTATACTCATCCCATCTATCATTCTCATACGCAGATTTAATCCCAAATTTTCCATTAACCAAATTATACCCTAAAATGCCCATAACAGAATTACTAGCCTGCTTTTTGACATGAAACAGACATGGGCAAAATTTCCCCACACACTTATCTGATAGCATGCCTATGCGGGCACAATCAATGTATGGATGAAATTTGCCCGACACTAAACAACAAAAACAAAAATAAAAACGACCACATATATACAGACCAAAAATAAATCCTAACTACTAATACTATGAGAGCAAAGTTTTTCAAGGGGAAGACGGGTATTCTAACCCGTAATGATCCAGCAACTTCTTCATGCCTTTCTCCAGGTGGTCCACTTTCCGTTCCAATTCCTTCAAATCCTCAGAGGGGAGTTCTTCTTCCTTATCATCATCAGTTATGTCAAAGGTAGAGGTGTTCGGATTTGACTCCAGCAATAAGAAGTAGGGGAGGTTATTTTTGTTGACTTCCACCAATTTCTATCGCTTCAAGTGATTTAGGTCGAAGTATTCAATCACGTTTAAAGGCTCAAATTTAGAATTAGAGAGAGAGGTTTCACTTACACTTTCAAACACTTGCGAGATGAAGGGTCCCATAGAGATGCAGGGGGTGGTCTTTCTGCTAGCATTCATCTTCCATTGCTGCGCTACTGTAAAGCTGAAATTGACTTTCTTCCCCATCTCCATGCACCACAGGAGGAAAAGTTCCTGCTGCGTGACTTGCACCCAGTTCCATCTTTGCAGGCATAAATGTTGTATGCTATTCATCTATGGTAAACCTGCAAGGCCGCGTTCTTGATCTCCCTGCTCTTACTCGTCCCTGACTTGAATGGGTCAATCCCTCCGATCTCTTCCCATTTGCATTGAATTTTCTTAGTCCATGAGTCGGGCGCCAGGGTCATTACATCCTGGTACCATTGCTTCTACAGATCCGAAATTCCAACTATCCCCAAATGCAAGTTCAGCTCAATTATAGACATGCTGTACTCTGTGCCCTGAATTGAGAAAGTAATCACCCTAAGTGTGTTCAGCATATACCCCTTCGTGGGCTTGAAACTGTAGGAGAGAAGGAACTCGCACGACAGCTCTTTGTAGGCCTTGTCATCCCACCACAGTGCCTTTGTCCACCCAATATTTTCGAAGTACTGCAGTACTTCACTCTTTAAGCCCAAATCGTCCAGGGTGCTCTCATCCAGGGCATAAAGGGCACGATCTTCCTTTTGTCCATAGCCCTTGCTCTCTCGGCTTGCTTTTTGTCCTCTTCCTTCCCTGGCTTTGTTGGGGCGATCTTGGGTGGAGCTTGGGGTTTGGCTGGTTCCCTCTTGGTCTTAACTCCCAATGGCCCGTTTATCGATGGTTGGGCTGGTTCGTCAGACTCGCCGCTTTCCAACGCAACCTCTTCTTCTTCGGATTCCTCATCTGTGGTCTCATCATGCAGTTCCAACTTCCTTTTTATTGAGGGCACATTGGACGGCTGACCCTTCTTTGGCTTCAAAAGGGATTTTCCTATAACCAACTTGCTTCCTTCCTCTTTCCCTTGCTCTATGCCCTTCTTGGCTGTTTGGCCTCTAGGAGATACTCTTCTCCCTATTTCAGTCTTTTGCTTCTGCGGCGGCTGTTGTGGCTGTGCCTTTTCAGCCTCTTTCTCCTCGTTAAGACCTTTCTCTGATTCTTGTGATTGTGCCTCTTGCTCATCTTCCTCGGACCCATCTTCATTTTTCGGTCTCCATCTCTCTTTCCTCTTCAGTCACCTTCTCCTCGACTACTTTTTCCTTCCCTTTTTCTGCCTTCTTTTTCTCATTTTCTTTTTCTTTCTCTTCCTCTCCCGAAGAGTCTTCCATGATGTCTTCCTGCTCTTCGTTCTTTTCCGGCACTTCTTCCTCCACTATTTTCTCCTGTTCGGTCACGACCTCTGGGTCAATCACTGGCTCTGGTTGTGGTTCATCCAGCGGCACATCAGGGCGTTTGGGCGGTTTTGGCCCCTTCTATGTTTCCTAGTTAAGGGCCTCTAAGATTTTCTTCTCTAATATGCTCGAATCGGCTTTTGCGCCCTTCGCCTTCTTAGCCAGTGGGTTCTTAGGTGTTTTAACAGGTACTTTCTTCTTCTCCTTCACCGGCGACATCTCCACCACAGGGGCGATTGTTATTGGCTGAATATTTAGAGGTGCCTCTTTCTCCGGCGTGCTCCCAATTTTTGGGCGGAATTCCTTTCAGCTATTGCTATTTGAAATGGAGGAAGTTGAGGTTTTGAGATTGCTCTTCTAAAGTGTTGACAATATTCAAAACACTTACTGTAAGAAAGAAGAGTAATAGTGTTGTAAGATCAAAAAATGAGTTGGATCGCCATTTGAAAGCGGATAATCTTCCTTGTGTTGACGAAAATTTTGATATACTTGGTTGGTGGAAGGTGACTGGGACACATTATCCTACGCTTCGTCTCATAGCTCGTGATATCTTTGCTGTCCCAATAACTACAGTGACTTCAGAATCAGCTTTTAGCACTATCGGGAGGGCTAAGTGAACATCACAGCCGTCTCACACCAAAGTTATTAGAAGCATTAATGTGTTGTCAAGATTGGCTTCGAAACCAACTTGAAGGTATGTAAATTTGTAATTACAATTAATCTCATTTCTAGGTAATGTTCAACTTCTAATGTAAATAATTGTTTATTTCATAGGTTAAGGAAAGAATGGAAGTTTTTGGACACGTCTTGAAGACGAAGAAGAACAATAGTTGAAGGAAAATTGTTCTATTTCAATCGTGGACTTGGAATGATATAACTTTATTAGATTTTAAATTTGAACTTTGAATTTTAGTTGATGAATTTGGATATTAACTGTGGATTTGAACTTTGTGATTGTGATTTATGGATTTGAACTTTGATGAAATATGTGGATTTGAACAATGTGATTTGTGGTGAATTTTTAATTTGTGTTAAATTTGTCATTAATTTAGATTTAAATTATGATTCTCGGGTGGCGGGTATTCGCGGGTGGCGGGTTGACAGGTACTCGACAGGTGGCGGGTGTGGGTCGCGGAAGGTACCCGTTGCGGGTCACGGGTCGGGTGGTGGGTACGGTCTTCACTCGCGGGTACAGGCATGCATAGCCACTATCCGTGCCCGTCGTACCCGATTGCCATCCCTACGCATGGGGCTGTGGTTTTCATTTGATCCATTTTCTCTCTCTCTCTCTCTCTCTCTCTCTCTCTCACTCACTCACTCACTCACTCTCTCTCTCTCTCTCTCTCTATATATATATATATATATATATATATAAATCTAGATTCCAAAACCCTAGAGTAGGGAATAAACAATATCCAAATATAATAAATATATTTATAACAAATATTACTTAAAAATAAATAAGTATAATAAAATTTGGAACTGCTGGAAAAAGTAGAACTGTCGATCTTGGAACCACTCGGAATTGTCCCATAACCGAATATATACGATGCGGTTCCAGTTACAATGATTAGAATAGAGAACCACCGCTTAGAAAGGGTTGTAAATGAACCGAATTGAGCCGAACACCCTGATGCTCAAGCTCGACTCGTTAAGGAATATTCAAACTCGAACTTGGTTCGAGCTCGATTCGAGCTTTTTTCCTCTTGTTCAAGCTTGACTCGATAAATATTTGTCATGTTCGAATTCGGTTCGAGCTCGGTTCGTGAAATGCTCTAAAATTAACTAAACGAGGCTGAGCGCGAATGCTCGAAAAAAAGCTCGATTAATTTACATATTCGAGCTCGAACTTGAAAAGAATGTCTTATTTTATTTACTTGTTTGAAATATTTATAATATTCATGAACATGTTCGATTAAGCTCGAGCATGTTCGTGAGCTGGCCGAGGCGAATACTACTCTGTTCGTGCTTGGCTTGATAATTTTATCGAGTTGGATTTGAGGCTCGAGCTCGACTTATTTAGAAAATGAACAAACTTCGTATGAATTTTTTTTCGAGTCGAATTCCGAATAGTTTTCAAGTGGCTCTGTTTATTTACAGCCTAAATGGTGAAACTAGTGCCACCTCTGAATTTACTATAGCTAAAAGGTTAGAATTCATACAATAATACATATAAATCAAAATGGAGAGAAAACCAACACTAGTATAACTGGACGACATTATAAAAAAAGGGCCCATAACTTTTTAAGGTTCAATTGTGAATTCGTGATCATCTGTATACTTTAGAAAGATTGTATAGTAGTAGTTGACTCAGTCTTCTAGACTCAATAATTGCATGTTCGTATGGAAATTGCTTGACTGACACATCACATCTTTGAATCACACTAATATAAGCTTTTCAATTCAGAAAGCAACTTCCCTTTCATATATCACATGATGTTTTTTTTACTTTAATATAATTTTTGTGATCATAGTTATGTGTTATTTTTCATTCCATTCGAAGAACGACTCACTGTATGTATATATATATAATATTGATCTGATAATACTCCGAATATATAGCATATACAAAAAAAAAACAAAAAAACAAAAAAGCATTTACACAAGACCGTCTTGTAGTAGAGAACTGGTTTCGTGATTGACATATTTGTGTCTTTTAGGATCGAAGCTTCAGGATTTCACAGAAGCATAACAAACATAGATAGTTGGCTCTTCAAAATAAAGCTGCATTCATTGGATTAATGGTGACTGGTGAGGGAATAGATATGATATAATAATATTTAAATGCAATACAAATTAAGCTGAAAAACATGTTTGTTGTCTTCATTGTTTTCCATTTCAAGTGGCAGTCATGCATTAAAACTCTGGTGGGCAACCGGGCAAGTGAAAATCTTCACACTTTCACTGCCTGCATCATTGCCCCGCCATTCTCTATATCCCAAACATCTTGCCCATGGATTGTCATAATTTTATTAAAACTTTTCAACAAAACAAATATGTTTTCCGCACGCATTTTAATTTACAAACTTATATTTATTCTATTCTTGTTGTTGTGGTCTGTGTTATTTTATTTTAATTTTTAGAATTTTTCTTTCAATTTTTTTTTTTGCGTTGGAAGAAGCTGGACAGAGTGGTAAATAGAGATTTTTCTTTTTTATGTAAGGATATACAAACACTTGTATATATATTTTGAGAGCACGGTTCACTAGCACTTTAACTGTATATTGATTATTGAATCGAAGGCCGACCATGGATCGATGGCTATCTCGATCATGACTGCCACTATGCCACATAATTTTAATTTAATTTGTTTTGAACTACTAAATTTTAATTTAGTCTTGATGTATACTTGTTTTAAATATCTTATAACCAATAAGATATTTTAATTTTGATTTTGAACTAATTAATTTTAATTTCGTTTTTAATTTATATTTGTTTTAAATATCTTGTTATCAATAATTTTTCGTAATATGTTTATTCAAACATATATAAGTATATATGGACATGCTCAAACTGGCGGCCTATGGTTGTAACCATAATCGATCCTCGGTCATGGTTGCGGTTGGTTTACTTATTTACTTATTTTTTGATTTTTTTTATATAATTTGTATGTATGTTTAAAGTTTTATATCTAGTTAATATTTTATTGCATTATTTGATGATTTTGAGTAGATATTAGTGAAGAAAGTAAGAAATTTGAAAAATAATGCATAACATTAAAATTACAAATTAGTGATATATAATTTATAAATTACAAATTATAGATTGATGCTAACCAACCATTTGTCATATGCTAATGAAATTTTTTAGACAGAAAATCACGTTCACCATACGAACATGTGCGAGTGTTTAATGTTTGTCAATAATATTGAGGAGTTCTAGAAAATTTAAAAGATAATTATAAAATATAATGAAATGAAATAAACACTAATACCAATAAAATCATACTACTTTAATATTACTAGTACAGTGCCCGCGCGTTGCGCGATGGAAGTAACGCGGGATGTGAGACGTACATTGCACGGTGGAAACGTATTGTTATTTCCCTGATGCGTTTTACGAAAAAAAAATTAGTTGAAATTAATATTATGTTAAATTTTATGTAAGTTTACATAGCTTAGTATTTAAATTGTATAAAATTACTTGTAAGACTGTCAAAATTATTAAATGTATACAAAAAATTAGTAACACAAATTTTAGATAACATATATATAAAAAGTATTTATATAGTTCTTAACAAATTAAAATGATATTAATTCTCAATTAAATCATACACAATTTATAAGTATATATTATGAAAAATAATACTGAATAATTAAAAAAAATTAGGAAATTTACAGATTCTGAAAAACTTCTCTGTACACAACATTTGTAGTGGTGTTTCTATCATTATGATCAACTAAGATCTTCAAGCCACTACGACTTCTAACCCTTGAAACAGCAACGTACAATTGGCCATGAGTGAAAACTGGTTTCTGCAACAATAAACCAACATGTGACAATGATTGTCCTTGGCTCTTATTTATTGTCATTGCATATGAGGGCATGAGAGGAAATTGTCTTCTCTGAAACTTAAATGGCAATCTTGGATCAGCAGGCGTAAGAGACATTCTTGGAATAAGTACCATTTGCTGTGCATTTTTGCCAGTGAGAAATCTTGCTTCAAGAACATGTTTGCCAAGCCTTGTAATCATCAATCGAGTCCCATTACATAAACCATTTGCATGATCTATGTTTCTCAACAACATAACAGGAGTACCGACTTTCAAAAATAATTCATGATTCGGAATCCCTGAGCATCTTATACTGTTTAAGAATTCTGGAGTATGAACTTCTTGTAACAACCCTGTATTGTTTTCTGAGTTGCATGTTGAGTCATAACTCAAATATAATCTGCAATCATCCTTGTTCAAAGAAAGCATGTATTGATTTACAGATTCAACCGCATTTAAAGTTGGAGCAAGTATTGCTCGTTCTTGTAAATAAGTTGTATCTGTAATATCAATACCATATGATGGAAAAGTACTGTCAACAATTGCTGAAATTGGATTTTCTGACCATTTCAATAAAATGTCATCCGGGATGTCAATATTTACATGTCCATCATTTGAGCCACCGATTGTACCATCACCAATACTGGCAATCCAATTTGCAAATTGTTCAACCTCATCAGCTGCATCATTGGGACCCAAATTTGACAATCTCAGATTTTTTGTTAATCTCAGTACCTTGCAATCTTTCCACAAATAAGAAGAATTTATTGTGGCGTGAACAATATCCTGTCTGCTTCCTTTTGGAATAACTGGCAAGATCTGTCGGAAATCTCCTCCGAAAATGATTGTTTTTCCTCCAAAAATTCTATGTGCACTTGATGAATCAGAAACACGCATTATATCTCGAAGTGTTCGATCCAAAGCTTCAAAGCAGTACTTGTGCATCATAGGTGCCTTATCCCAAATTATAAGTTTGCATCTAACAATCAATTCTGCTAGCGGACTTCCTTGGACAATGTTGCAGGTGGAATCCTCATTTGGATTTAAGGGTATCTTAAATCTTGAATGTGCTGTCCGTCCACCTGGTAATAATATAGAAGCAATACCACTTGATGCAACATTTAACACAATTTCTCCTTTTGATCTCAATGCTGCTGATAATGTCTTCCTATAAATGTCTTTCCAGTACCTCCATATCCATACAGAAAAAACATGCCACCTGACTCTGATGATATAGCATCCAAAACAATTTGATACACATTATGTTGTTCATCTGTAAGTTTGCTAACAAACACTTTGTGATCATTTTCCAATTTGGTTCTGTCATACCTCATTTCATCATTTATCAATCTGTTTTCCTCAGACTGAAAAAAATCAGAACTTGGAAACGGCATACCTTCAAATTCTCGTAAAGTCCTTCCAAAACTCTTCATCAAGTTTTCTATTTCTACCAGACAATAACTTTGAATTTGTTCATCGGTCAAGTGCAATTCTGTACATTTATAAGAATATTTAATAATTAAAGTTCAAATATTATGAAAAAATTAAACAAATATTAAAAAATTAAAATTTTAAATACCTGGATGTTGTAGTACTGATCGTTGCTTATATAATATGTCATCAGATAAATATATCCAACAATTATTCCACACAAGTTCTGGACGTCCCATTGAATCAGATGCTAACAGTGTAACAAATAACTTTCTCAAAGATTCAGCAGATGACCAATAGCTTGCTTCGATGATCCCATCAATAAATTCCTTATCATCATCTAACAAACCCAAAGCATAACATGCATCTTTGAATGAAGCATACTGAACACCATTAATTTTTCTGATGTCTGTATAACACGTAGGACCCCGCACTACATTAAGCAAACATCTCAAATAATACATTTCCCCACTGCCTGGAGGAACAAAGAAAATTCTTCCAATTGAGAAATTTTTTTTCCTCGGTACCCATTCTTTTGTAGCTTTTTTACAAACAAACCTTGTTGGAAATTGAACATAAGTAAGTTTCCGCGCCTCCGGATACTTCTTATTTGCTTCAAACCAAGCTAAAACATACTTTCATGAACCGTTGGTCTATTGAGGACATCATCAATAGAATCAGAATCTTGAAAGAAAACTGTCTGTTCATTTTCAAGATGAAAACTTAATCTCTCAACTGGAGGGTATTTGTATTGAATGTGAAATCCAAATATTCTCCATGCAGCCTCACATGGGGAAATATATCTGCAATCATAATACATGCTTATCTCATCAATATTCTTCCCACTTTCATCATCTTCAGCACTCTTATAAAATGCTGCAGTGACACGATCGTGACCTTTGTTCACATATTTGAACAAATATTTTATCGATCTTGACTGGTTGCACCATTCAACATTTATATGGGCAGCATATTTCATCAGAAGGAATCGATTGTGAGGAACCACATATCTATTATCCATCAGCATTCCATTCTTCAAAATTGTTCTTCCATTATCTCTACGTCTATATATTGGATATCCATCTTCATCTGTGGTTGTTGTCTCAGTAAAATTTCTTGGAAAATATTTACTGCAACGACCATCTCTCATGCACGGTGAGTTTTTTTTCGCAACACCACATGGACCATGAATCATGAAATCCTGCACAGCTGTGTAATACTGTGGATCCAACTCTTTATCAGGTATTTCAGCTGATATAATCTGGTCAATAACTTCTGATCCTCTATTTTGATCCTCTTTCGATATGAAAAGCAGTATATGCGCATGTGGAAGGCCCCTCTTTTGAAATTCAACAGTGTATACCACTATAATTCAAGATAAAAAGCATAAAATTAAATTAAAATAAAACCTTAAAAGAAAATTATATTTTAAAAAATTAACACGTACCTGCTTTAACATTCCCAAAGATATTATTTTGACGCAAATCTTGAATCAAATTGTCCAACTTCATTTTGAAAACTCGACAAACAATATCGGGACGATCTTCAGGTTTCAATCCCTTTTCTTGCACATATCTAACAATTTCTGGCCATCTTGGATTGCATGTAAATGTGATGAATAAATTTGGATATCCAGCCCACTGAAAAATAGCCATAGCATCTTGATAATTTTGAATCATGTATCGAGCTCCTCCAGTGAATGTGGAAGGTAAGATAACACGTCTTCCTTGAGTTGCCGGATTTCTTTCACCTCTTGTTAGAGCCTCTTCTAAACCTTTATACATATGACATCTCAATGACTGTTGATGTGTACGTATGTATAAAAGTCTAGCAGATTCAATCATTGTGTAGGCGTCAACAATAAATTGTTGAAATAATCTCCTTGAGCTTAGAATGGTTTTTGCATCACAATCTCTTTCATGCAACCGATATGCAAAATATTCTCTTATGCTGACCATATTTCGAGCAAAACTTGATGAAGAACTCAAATCTGAAAGTGGTATATCTTCTCTATAACCGTCTTCACCATATGGAAACAGAAGAGGATATTGTAAACCCAAATAGGATGTATTTAACTCGTTAATGCGTTTCAATTCACCTGTTTGAGTTTCCAATATTATGTCTCTATCTCCCAAAGACTGATCAAAATCTCCAACAACTAATGCAGCCACTTCAGACACAGTTGGAAGATTATAGGTTCTAGCATCGCCTCCACGTCTGCCAATGAGTTTCAACTTAACATCAGATTGGCCAAGTTCAACAATGTTTTGCTTTGCCATCGTAAATGACTTCACAAGAACATTATTATCATCCAACATGTTTTTAAGTGTATAAACAATCTCCTCATGAAGTGTGTGTATGCCTTTTTGGTTCCTACATAAAAATAATATATAAAATCAAATTAGAAGAAACATACATGTTATTCGCAATTTTTTTTAAAAATGTAAAAGAAATATATAAATTACCTCACAGACATCATTCTATTTGCGACTTCATTTTCAGTATCATAAATATATAATTGAGCAAACTTTGGTGTAGAACCTTGAGCTGGCAATAGACTTCCAATCATATGATAATTCTGACCGTGCAGTCGGAATGTCGGTGGAGAATTACCAGTATTTAAACTCAAATCTATCTTCCCTCCCATTGATGTAAAAGAAAACATACTATTGTATGAACGGATATTATCAAGAAAATGTTTACTCTTCTGATCATTATCGTAGAGCAAACTTTCCAAAACTTTAGGAGGCCTTTGAACAGGAGACAATTTAATTTTTCCCCGAATACAACATGATGAGTATTTCATGGTGCGTGATTTTGAATTTTTTCCCAACCTTTCATCATACCAAAAACGCGCTCAACAAAATTCACAAATAAAAATTGGATCACCAAGATCTAAATAATCTGAAAATGTTAAGAATGTAAATATTTTAATGAAATATTTAATATATTTCATAATCATATAAATGATGACTATTAAATCATATATTAGTTAAAAAAAATTATTTATATAAGTGAATTGTAATTATAATTAAGAATTGAGTAATTAGAAAATTAAATTTTTTGGCCGTTTCTTTTAATATTGAAAAATTAACAAATTAAATATAAATGAATTATTAAATAAAAATAATAATTAAATTAAAACACAATTATAGACTTACCAATACAATATTCGTGCCAATTGCGATGAAACTTTTCACCTAAATTGATAAAAAAAAAAATCACATCAAATTCATATAATTATTATTATATTTTGATTAAAAAATTTTAATTATCATATATTGCATTTAATACCTATATCAGAAATTTGTATAATATCTATATCAATTAACTGCTCATCCTCATCTGCTTCATTGATTGTTAAATCAACAATCTGTTGAGATTTACTTGGGCCTTCACCTGTATTTAAATAATTTAAGAATGATTTTATGTATTTAATCTATACTATTAATAAAAGTTACTTAAAAAAAATTATACAATATTCAATTGCAAACTTACAATAAATATCATTTTTTAATTTATCTCCAATAAATGTATCATAAATATCATTTTTTAAAAAATGTAAAAAAAATGAATACCTGTATTAGACATCTGTTCAACATGTATGTCAATTAATCTTGTATTTTGTAGTAGTTCCTTCGTTATTGAATAACCTGTAGTAAAAAAATGTAATTAATACAATACTATATAAATTAAATATTTAATACATTTAATATTTAAATATTTGTTAAATATTTAATAAATTTAATATATGAATTTAAAGTCAATTCATAGACATTAAATAATATTTAGATAAATGTCATCTATATATAACATCTATATTATATATATTGTTAGTTTTAAATTACCTCAAACATTTCAGAAATTTATTAGTATTAATTATAGAATCAACATAATAAAGACATACATAATAATTAACATGAAACATAGTATTTTCTCTCATAATAATTTCCTCAACTATTCCAATTACTTATTTTAGTTAATTGGTTTTTGAGAGTAATAATATATATAATATTATTACATTTTCTTGAAAGAAAATATTTAATAATACTATATGAAGAAATTATTAAATAATTTTTGGTATTAATAATATTATTACATTTTAATCCTAATTTTGTTTTTGCAGGTAATTGGTATTATTAAATATTTTCGGATGTGTTAAATAAAATGATGGACATGTCTTTTTTTTTTAATAATTTAAAGCATTGTTTTGTTTCATAATTGGTATTAATTGCTCCAAATTTAGTATCTTTAATTTTGTAATGCTCAGGTTATTCAATACCTAAAATTATTTTTTGAGAAATCATGCTATAAAAATGCAATTTAAAGTAATTTCTGCAAATTTATGTTAATATTTTAAAAGTATAAAATATTTTACAAAATATTTTTAAAATATAAAATTTTAAATTAATAATTAAAATATTAATTTATAAGAATATTTATTTACATAATATTATTTTAATTAAATATTTATTTAGATCATTAGTTAATAATTATTTAATAATTAACATAATATTTAAATATTAACTAAAATATCCATCATTTCAAAAATTTTGCTGTAGAAACATAATCTGATGACATATGTGGAAATAATTAAAATATGTTTAATATGCATTACAAATTGGATATGTATGGAATAGATAATTAAATATTTAATTATTTTAATTAAATATTTATTTAGATCATTTGTTAATACTTATTTAATAATTAAAATAATATTTAAATATTAACTAAAATATGTAAATTATGTAATATTTAATTATCTGCACATATTAAACATTTAATTATGTAATATCAGATTGTGTACAAAATCTAACTACAAATATTAACTAAAATAATAAAATAAATTATTAAACTATGTAATATATAATTACATGTAATTAGTTGTTGGGCCATAATTATTTTTAACATTCCAAACCATATGTATTCGGCCCATCAACTATTTTGTTCACTCTATTTTTTTGGCCCGGCCCTTACACATAGAAGGGATTAATTTTTCTATTAATAAAACTATTTCTTACACATATACATATATGCGGCGGATTCTTAGGGTTTCTTCACACAAGCTGCGCCGTCTCCACTCATTTTCTCTCTCTCTTCCGCCTCCTCCCCTCACCCCCTCTCTTCCCCCTTTCAGTCATATATGCCTGAAAATTTTCTCTCGCCATCGGTATTCCGCCGCCACACTCACAGTAGTCTCACCCACAATCTAGTTCTCTATCTCACTGTGAATCTCCGACTTTAATTTTTAAAGATATGTCGACGTTTTAATCTCTTTCTGTCACTGTGAAGCTCTGATTTAGGGTTTACATGTTCTTCTTCCGCCGCTAACAACCTGAGTCTCTTTCTTCCGCCACACTCTCCTCAGTCTATAAATGAGCTCTTCACCATCAATAATCCGCCGCCTCAGTCACTGTATTTCAGTGGATCTTTCACTCTAAGTATGGGTCTTTTTCTGATTTTCAATATCGATCTACTGATTGTATTAAGATTGTGGTATGAGGTCCCAAAATCTTGCCGATTGCACAAAAATCAGATAAGTTCTTTTATTTTCGTAATTTTGTTTTTCTATCTGTCTTTTATTATGATCTTTACTATTTATTTCTGATTTATTTGTTTTATTTTTTGTGTTAGGGTTTGGTATGATGTACACTGAGACGTCAGTGTTAATCTTTCGCACCCTTCCTCCGCACTCACTACAGATCTTTCGCACCCTTCCTCCGCACTCACTACAGATCTTTCGAACCCTTCCTCCGCACTCACTCCAGAAGGACTAAATGAGCTCTTCACCAGTTGAAAAAAGATGAGTTTTACTCTTTTTTTTCTCTCTATAACTCTGACTAACACACACACACACACCTCATCAAAGTAAAAATTCATATCTAAGCAGATCTGTAGTGTATCTGTCATATTTATGAAGTATTTATGTATTATTTTTAACATCTCGTAAAAGAAAAATTTCAGATCTAAGCAGATCTATTGAATATGTTTAATATTTATATACTATTTTCGCCCCTAATGCTATGTGAATATATTTTAGTACTTGCAATATAATTTTTTTCTATCCTAAGCATTTTCATCTACTGATTCATGTGACTCAGGTAGTTGGTCGCAAAAACAGCATCATTTCTGGGGATTTTCGCATCAGTCAAAGTCTGCCTCTCTCTCTTACAGTGAAGCTGCAGCTTAAGGTCGGCCATGGATGAAACAAAAAAAAGATAATCTCCTAAATTTTATCTAACTCTCTATCATTGATTAACACACACACACATATACTGTATCTAAGACTTCACATCTAACAATATTAACTTTGCATTGAACAGAAATTGAAGATCTGCAGGGCTCGTTTTCATTATCTATGGACAACTGAAATTGCATATGTGACACACCTGAATAAATTATAAATTGCAGCTACAAAAGGTATAAATCTTTCAAATTTTTTTTATAAAAAGCATTGTCTATGTTTATATTTTTTTCTTTCTGTCTTCTTCAAAATGGCAAAAAATTATAAAATATTTTGAATGCATAAGAACATAGATGTATCATATTCGTACCTGGTAATGGTTCTGACATTCGAATTCGTTTAACTTGATCATCAATTTGATGGCTAAATGCACGATCTCTCTCTCTGTTTTTCATTTTAACTGTAATTATAAATTTCTATAACTGTGAAATTTGAAGTTTTGAAATTCAGTGTAATTTTAAATTCAAAAAGAAGTGGCGGTTTTCACATCTTTTCCACTGCCCACTAACATGTATCATTTTTCTGTATTTGAGTAATTTTAATAAATTATTTATTAAATTATTCATTAAATTTTTTTCAATTCTCGTTTCATAGATCTGTGTATATTTTATGGCTGGTTTACTTAATAATAATTTTTTCATAAATTTTTAAGGATGTTGTTTTATTAACTGTTATATTCTCTGCTTAAGAATCTCCTTAATAATTTTTATTATTTTTTATTAACTGTTATAAAAATTATAACATATATGTTCTCTGCTTAACATATATTTTCTCTGCTTAAGAATCTGTTAATGTTATTTTATTTCATTTACTGTTCCTATTAGTTTTTTATATGATTGAATGTTTCATAATTGTTATTTTATTTCATTTACTGTTCCTATTAGTTTTTTATATGATTGAATGTTTCATAATTCAATTTTATGCAGAAATGTGTACTTTCAAAGTTAAGTCTTGTATAATTTTTTTTATTTGCAATAAAACATTATATTATTCTCCTTATTTGTATGCTTGAATGATATAGGTGAAAATCTGTTATATATATGGTTTATTATTTTTATATGTATGCTTGAATGCTTGTATGCTCTGCTATGTGGTTTTGTCTCTCAGATCTGTGTGATCTGTGACTGTTCTTAGTTAGAACGGTCCCTGTGAAATCTCTCGATGAGAGGTTGTGGTCTGTGTCATTGTGTTTAACCCGATGGGATCATGGACTTTGTGTGACCCCCTGCGCCCCCGTTCAAACGGGTGATTGTGAACTGGGCAATCCACTTACTCCTATATGGTTCTTGAATGGTTAATAATCGTTGATCCAGATCTTTCACACTTTTTTCTGTTCGAAAATTATTACTTTAATCTGTTTTTAAATTGTTCAATTATTCATGTCTATTATTAAAATATGTCGTTTTTAAATTGAATGTTATGTTAATATTTACTTTTTTGCCTCTGTTAATTATGCTCTGTTTATGGGGTTTATGTTATATGTACGGTTTAATTTACATCATCATATTAGTTGAAAATTAGTTACAATTATAATTGTGCTCTGTTTATTTGTTTTATATTACATGTACAGTTCGATTTTTAAAAATTATAATAATACATTAACAAATACAGTAATATTTTTAAATGTTTAAAAATTTTTCTGATAAAAACATACTGTTTTTAATTATGCTCTATATATGTGGATTATTTTACACGTACAGTTGGATTTTTTGTTTACAAATATTTTTAATACAAACATCTAACAATAATTTATTTATTAATTTAATGTAGCATGTATAAACATAAATTAAAAAAATTTAAAGATATCAAACGTGGGTTTAATAAAACTTAATGTTAAACTGAAACCATAATGAAACATAAAATCAAAGACATAATAACGAAAAAATGAAGAAAAATTGTCCAACTCAATACAAATCCAAATGCAAAACATAAATTCTCTGAACTACTCCTTCAAATTCAAATAACTGAGCTACTCCTTCTTCACATTCCTTTTCTGCCTTTTCTTCAATGCATTTGATGAAAACTCATCGATCAATTTTCGATTTGTTTCATCCTCATTTATGAGATCAGCTGAATTTTTTTTCTGATTTGTTGATTTCATTGTTGGTGGTGTCTTCAAAGAATCACATATATAAACACCCTGAAAAAATGTAAAAATCATTAGACTAAATACATATGTATTATAAATAAAAGGACATTTAATATTTACATAATTACAGTACCTCATCATCATCTCCATGCATCTTTCTCTTCCCCTTTGATCTTCTTACACTCTCCTGAAAAAATTAAAATTTTTCATTAATTATACATGTAAATTTCTTCCAACTATTTATAATAATCTAGTATAGAATATATTTTTCATTTATAACTTGCCTCAATCAATGTCTTCATGTTGTCATCGGTTGTCACCTTAACAACTGTGAAAGGTCCTTTCATTTTTTCATGCATTACTATGATTTTGAAGAAGCCTTTTGCACCCACAATTTCATCAATTTCAGTAGGTAATATATCAAGAATTCGATCCTGCAAAAAAAAAAAATATAAACCTTTTATCCAATAAAGTAGGAAAAAACATAATAACACACATTTAAAAACTGACTTCTGGTTTTTTTCCAATTAATTCCAATCCTTGAATATCCCATATATCGAATAATGTTTCTCCTGTTCCATCGCCAACTTGAACATCCAATTTGTATCTGCATATTTTAAAATAATATAATGTTAGTTAATTCTTTAAAATTTTAAATCATTATATATTTTTAATTAAATATTTAATAACCTTGGTTTTCCAGTTATGTCAAATGTTTGACATTGTTCACAAAAAAACTTCAGCTCATCTTGTGGTTGCAATTCTTTCAAACATTTCTTGCATGCAAGGAATGAATATCTATTAATTGACTGAATGTTGTTAATAGTGGCATGAATCCAGAACTCTCCAATCTGTTTTTTTATCACATGATACGTTAAAATTAATCAAACAACTAATTCAATTAATCAATCAACTAATTAAATTAACTTGCATTAATATTCACCTTTTTCTCATCTATCACTTCTTGAATTGTTTTTTGGATAACAACATCATGTATGTTGTCATCAACTGATCTTAAAGATGATATAGGCTCTTCTGTGGAATCAACCTGAAATAAAAACATAAAACAATAAAAATCTGTAATAAAATTTATATATATAAATTTTAATTTTTTTTTAAATATTAAAGACAAATTGTCTAATCAGACCATCTCTTCAGTATTTTCTGCTCCAATTTTAGAAACTGAGTCTTCCTCCTGCACCAATCAAACAACTTATTCCGTTAAAAAATTATGTTGTTTATCTAATCAAAAATATTGTATTTAATTTTAGGATTTACCTCCATCGAAAATCTCTTTCCACAAATTTTTTCAATTATTACTCTATCACAACAAATCCTAGCTACACTGAAAGATCCATTGTAATTTCTAGTTTGTCCAGGTTGTACACTAATATTAAACAATGCTTTTCTGTTTGCTAGCTTCTCAATTCCTTCTGGAATTTCATCAATCCTTCGACCCTGTAAAATACATTTAATTAATATTTAAATTTTTTAATTTTTGTCTTTTAAAATAATAACTTTTACCTCACTCAATTCTGAAGCTGTTTTTCCAAGAAGAGCAATGCTTTCTTTATCCCACAAAAGGAACGTCGTCGTTCCAGTTTGGTCAACCACTCTTACTGTTAATTTGTACCTATAATATAAAATTGTAATTTAAGAAAATAATTATTTTTAACAGAATATTATATTTAAACTTATTTAAATTTACCTTAGTCTTCCTGAAATGTCATATGATTGACATTTTTCACAGAAAAATTCTGTAGCACTTGTTTTCAGTTTCTTTTGACATCTCTTGCATGCCAAGTATGACCAATCTCCTCTTGTCTCTACACACAAAATACTTGCATATATCCAAAAATTCCCCATCTGAAACAAAAAAAGATTATATATTTTTATTCTGAAATTATCTATATTAAAATGATCCTATAAGAATTAATAATACCTTTCCCTCTGAGAGAATTTCAGATATAGTTTTCAACTCAAAATCACCATCTTTTATTTCATCATTCAAACTCCTTGATGACGATGATGTCAACGTAGAAATTGTACTTGATCTCACTTTTCCAGTAGTGAGATAACTAAAAATATGAAAGACAAATAATTTAGAACTAAAAATATTTAATACATAACTATACTGAATAATAAATATATTGTACAAAGTTGCAAAATTTAAAATATTATTTTAAATTAATTATATTACCCGAAAGTAAACTCTTTTATATAGTCCAGCTTCTGATCAGTGAGTATCTTTGTAACATTAAATAATGTTGAAACTCTGACCTCCCCTATTGTGATATAAAATTAATATAGTAAGTATAATAAGTATAATGAAATAAAACATACAGAATAAAATTTAAATATCCTGTACAAAAAATTAATTACAATAAAAAACTGTTCTCAGCAATAAAATTACAATATAAAACTGTTCTCATAAAATACAGCACAAAAAAATAATTCTGGGGCAGAATTAATTATTGATTTTAGTAGTTGGGCCAGAGTACTAAGTAGTTGGCCGAATTATAAGAAAATATATTATGGGCCGAATACATCTGATTTTAAATGTTAAAATTAATTCTGGCCCACTAATAATTAAATGTAAGTAAAATGGAATTAATAGTTGGGCCTGAATTAATTAAATAGAATTAGTTAAATAGAATTAATTAGTAGTTCCATAAGCTGACAGCATTCATACTCATTTACATCCTTACGTATTAATTTGTATTTCAGAAGTAATATTTAGTTTGACTTGCATCATATACAAAACACAAATATTGTATTGTTTCTAATCAAATACAGGAAAAAAAAATACAGCAAAAAACACATGTACTAAAAAAGACAAATATGAAATTATTTATAATCAAATCCAGCAAAAAAAACATACAGCAAAAAAAAAAAACATACTGCAATAAAACGTACAAAAAAAAAAGTGTCAATGTATATTCTAAAAATATTTGCTAATCAAATCCAATATTATTTTGAGTTTGATTATTAACAATATTAAAAACGATCACTTTGTCACTATATGTTGTTACAAATATCTATAATATTAAAATATTATTCCATTACAGATAGTTACAATAATATTAGAATATCATTCTGGTACACATACTTACAATAAAAATTACAATATTATAATACTATTCCATTCATTTTAAAACAGAAATATTGTGTTATTTAAATGAAATCCAGCACAAAATAAGTTACAGCAAAAAACATACAATAAAAGAGTATGTATTTCATACCTCTAAAAATATTTGCTCTGCATAATTGCATTATAATTCCAACCGGTGCTTCTGGACCAGAATCTAGAAATTTTATCAACTCATCAACATAGTGCTCCCAAACTGTGCAAGTAATTGTATTCCCCCTAGTACATTATTATGAAAAACATTAAAAAATAAAAACTGTAATAATTTCAAAAACTCAAAAAAAAAAAAAATTTGAACTGTAAAAATTTTACTCGACATCTTCCAGCAATATGTCCATCAGCTTTGTCATCTTCCCATTTATCTCTTTATGTTGTGGTCTATAGTGTGAAACTATAGTACCAATAACATCTGGAAAAAAAATTAAATTTAAAAACATTAACAAATTGTTGAAATACATTATTTAATTTCGTTAATTCTGAAATTTGCTTACCAAACATTGCAGATTCACCTACATTCTCCATTTGTGCAATCTCTGTAAATGTTTTCAGTTGGAATAAACACTTTGGGAACTCTTCATGAAAAACCTCAAACAATCTTGTGTGTTTAAATACGATAATTTTATGAATACAGGATGTAGTCCTGTATTTCATAATGTTGAGCCCGATGACAAAATCTATAAGTGCGTACACACTGCCTTCAGTCAGCCGGTCTTTAAATTTTTCAGCGTTGGATCCAGGAATTGTTGCATGAATTCTTTCAGCCTACAAAAAAAGAAACAAAACATTTAATTTGTCAGAAAAATTGATTTAAAAATATTTTGGAGAAAATGCAGATAAACATTGTTATTATTTTTTACCTGACGATCATGGAAAACACATTCAATACCACCAGAATTGGAGTTTTCGTAGCATCGTATAAGTCGCACTTCCAGACCGAACGTACTTCTTCCTGGTTTGAGCATGTCGATAGTTCCAAATACTGGAGCCATTTCTTCTGTGCTGCCTTGAGAACGAAGGAAAATTTTGAGAGAAAATTCTGGAAATGGAACGTCTGAACTGAATTACTACTGTATGCAAATGGATCTGTTTCAATACATGTCGCTTTTTTTTTTCCGGTTACAAATGAAGTGGGGAAGTGGATATCTCTTTAGTGGGGTAGTTATTGATTTTAAATTAAATTTTTTTTTTTAGCATTTCCGCCTCAACTTTTAAAAATGCACGGCTTCAATTTCACTTTTTTTAAATGCATTTAAATTAGCATTAAGCAATTTATTTTACGAAAATTTTTAATAAATTACCTAAAAAATTAAATGAAAATTCTATTTTTTAATTCAAAAATTACCTGCAAAAATGAAATTAAAAATAAATTCTTTTTTAAAATATAACATATTTCTATTTTATAATTCTGTTTTAAGTAAATTAAATTTAAAAATAAATAGGGAAGAAAATGGAAATGTGGTAAACAGACGTTGACATCTAAAAATTAAAAAATAAATGCAAATTATATGTTTTTGAAAATTAAAGATACCCTCGAATATGGAATTTGTGTTGTAAAATTATATGTATTGGAAAATTACAGACACGTTGACACGTTCTTAAATGAAAACATTTTTTTTAAAATTTTTAATAAAATAAACTTAAATTAAACAGATTAAATAAATGCCCTCAATTCACAGATTATATTGCAAAATTGCCATCAATTTGGAGGGAAAATTAGATTTTTTCTGCTTTTATATATAGTATAGATAATAATACTTCCGTTAAAATATTACAATGCTGACGTTAGCATGCGTTATTTATATACTATGCTAGTAGATCATTTTTTATATGCTAAGGAAGTATTTATAATTTGTGTATAAATACACAAAAAATGATTTTTTTTATTTATATTTGTTCTAATAAAAATATGCAACATAGATCTTAATTGAAAGAGCATGTAAAAATTTTTAATTTAATATCTTATTTGTGTAAATCTAATAAAAAATGAACAAGGAATGATTGTTTAAAGTTTTTCTAAAATTTGGAATTATTGAATGATAAATGTGCCCCCACCTAAATCAAACAAGCAAGATAGTTCAGAAATACCGCCGCACAATCATTTTTGTCTCGGCGGTTGATTAAATATGCATACATGGTAGAGAGTCGTCTAATATGGGTCGCCCAAACTGGGTGCATGGAAAACTACCCCTTCTTATCTACTATCTATATATTACTTTAATAAAAATGTGATATTTTATAAATTTTGATTTACCTATTATATTCATATTTTAATTTTAATTTGAGGGCACTTATGTAATATAATATATAATATGTATTTATAATGTAAAATATAAGTGGAAATATATGAAACTACCCATATCCCTTAACAAGAAACCCATTTTACCCACCTTTTTACCCACATCCAAGAATTATCCACTAAAGTCCTTAAAATACCCTCAAAAAGTGATCTCTTACACCTTTCTTACACAAGTGTACTTTATTGTGCTAAAAACCATGACAAAAGTACATAATAATTACATAATAATTGACTCAAAAGTAACAGAAACATGTGACAAGGACGACTTCTCATTGGCTGAAAAAATCATTGCACAGATCTCGGATCTAATACCGGTCAGTTTTCCAGTGGTATTACACTATACCGGCTGGTATTCGAGCAGTATTGGATTTACCAATCGGTACGCGAGCGGTATTATGTAATCCAGCAGTATTACATTATACCGGCCGATACTGTAACGGTATTTCATTAAACCGACCGGTATTGTACAGATTTCATCCTAATACCGGTCGGTATTACGACGGACGGTATTATATAATACCGCTGGATTACCGAACCTGATACCGGCCGGTATTCCAGTGGTATTACATTATACCGGCCGGTATTCTACAGATTTCATCCGAATACCGGCCGGTATTATAACAGTATTACATTATATATGTAATACCGCTCAAATACGGTATTATGACTCATACAAGCCTACAATGATATCCTATAGTTAAATTCAATGATTTTGTGCAAAAAAATCGAGAGAAAACTGATGATACTGCTCGTATACCGCTCGTGGGCGGTAGCCGAGCGTGATTTCAAATTTTCTGGCAATCTTCACTAAAACGGTCATAACTTTCCCCTCGGTTAATATTTTTTGGAAATTCTTTTTTTGCTGAAAACTAGACTCGAATAGCTTTCTAACAAAGTATTACTCATAATCTAATTCCATTCCAATCAAAGTCGGTGATTTTTTCAATTTGGTACAATGTTCGTGACCCTTTTTCGGGTACTCGTTCGTAAAACAGTCATAACTTTTTTCATGAATATTATTTTGTCGAAATTCTTTTTTAGTTGAATCATATAATCAAATATCTTTCAAACCATATATCGATCATCATATAATTCCTTCTCAATAAAATCTATTATTTTTTTCAATTTGGGATCACATTCGCTACTTTTTTTTTGCAATCGTTCGTAAAACGGTGATAGCTTTCGACATGGATAATATTTACTCAAAATTATTTTTTAGTTGAAATATAGATTTAAATATATTTCCAAACATGTATGGACCATAGATTAGTTGTTTGACAGTGAAATTAATTTTATTTTTCTAATTCAGACAAAATTCATTACGTATTGTTTGGTCTAGAAATACGTTTTCACTCTCGTTCCTAACTCCCACGTGCATTAGCTTCACTCTCCTATTCTTTCTCATGAAAATATATTATTGTTCGAATATTATAGGTTTTTCGGGGCATAACATATATTTTTGTCACTCGCAAATGTTTTTCATATTGGAAATTCCGCACCGCTCTCATCATTTAGCCTACGATATTACTTCCATTCTTGTTAATGAGGAATTGCGATAAAATAAGATATTATGACTCATAAGAGCCTACAATGATATCATATAGTTAAATTCAATGATTTTAGACAAAAAATCGAGAGAAAACTGATGATACCGCCCGTATACCGCTCGTGGGCGGTAGCCGAGCGTGATTTCAAATTTTCTGACAATCCTCTCTAAAACGGTCATAACTTTCTCCTCGGTTAATATTTTTTGGAAATTCTTCTTTACTGAAAACTATACTCGAATAGCTTTCCAACAAGGTATTACTCATAATCTAATTCCATTCCAATCAAAGTCGGTGATTTTTTCAATTTGGTACAATGTTCGTGACCCGTTTTTCAGGTACTCATTCATAAAACAGTCATAACTTTTTTCATGAATATTATTTTGTCGAAATTCTTTTTTAGTTGAATCATATAATCAAATATCTTTCAAACCATGTATCGATTATCATATAATTCCTTCTCAATCAAATCTATTGTTTTTTTCAATTTGGGATCACATTCGCTACTTTTTTTAGGGCAATCGTTCGTAAAACAAGTGACCATTAGCCTTGTAATTGAAAGCTTGAATTATACACTCGTGAGTCCACTACTTTTATAATGAGATAGGAAAAGAAGTAGGGGAATGTTTAATTGCCTTTTAAATTACATACTCCTTCATTTTTAGGAGTTCTTTGGCTGAATTTATAACAAAACTATGATAGGACAAAACGAATACTGCTTTATGCCCCGAATCACACTTGCATACCGCCCGACGGTATCGTGGGCGGTACTGCGCCTCCTCAACGGTATTGTGAATTCTCACGCCAATTAGGGTGTATTGAATTAAATTATCCATCCTATATGACTTGAGTATCAAATTTCAATGTAATCATTCAATTTATTATTGATTTTCCACTTGTGATGCCAAGTACTATACTCTTGAGACATTAGTACTACACTCTTGAGACATTAGTGTAGTATTGTAAGTGATCATTGATCTTGTAATTGAAAGTTCGAATTATACACTCGTGAGTACACTACTTTTATAATGAGATAGGAAAAGAAGTAGATGAATGTTTAATTACTTTTTAAATTACACACTCCATTTTTAGGGGTTCTTTGGATTGAATTTATAACAAGACTATGATAGGACAAAACGAATACCGCTTTATGCCTCGAATCACACTTGGATACCTCCCGACGGTACCGTGGGCGGTATCCGGGCGGTGCTGCGTCTCCTCAGCGGTATTGTGAATTTCCACGCCAATTATGGTGTATTGAATTAAATTATCCATCATATATGACTTGAGTATCAAATTACAATGTAATCTTTCAATTTATTATTGATTTTCCACTTATGATGCTAAGCAATATACTCTTGAGACATTAGCACTACACTCTTAAGACATTAGTGTAATATTGCAAGTGATAATCGGTCTTGTAATTGAAAGCTTGAATTATACACCTGTGAGTACACTACTTTTATAATGAGATAAGAAAAGAAGTAGGGGAATGTTTAATTACTTTTTAAATTACATACTCCTTCATTTTAGGAGTTCTTTGGATTGAATTTATAACAAGACTATGATAGGACAAAACAAATACCGCTTTATGCCCTGAATCATGCTTGGATACCATCCGACGGTATTGTGGGCGGTATCCGGGCGGTATTGCGCCTACTCAGCTGTATTGTGAATTCCCACGCCAATTAGAGGTGTATTGAATTAAATTATCCATCCTATATGACTTGAATATCAAACTACAATGTAATCGTTCAATTTATTATTGATTTTCCACTTATGATGCTAAGCAATATACTCTTGAGACATTAGCACTACACTCTTGAGACATTAGTGTAGTATTGCAAGTGATCATTGGCCTTGTAATTGAAAGTTTGCATTATACACTCGTGAGTCCATTACTTTTATAATGAGATAGGAAAAGAAGTAGGAGAATGTTTAATTGCCTTTTAAATTACACAATCCTTCATTTTTAGCACTACACTCCTTCATAACATATACTTTTATCACTTGTAAATCTTTTTCATATTGAAAATTTCATTCTTGTTAATGATGAATTGAGATAAAATAAGATATTGTAACTCACACGAGCCTACAATGATATCCTATAGTTAAATTCAATGATTTTGGATAAAAAATCGAGAGAAAATTGACAATACCGCCCCTATACCGTTCGTGAACGGTAGCCAAGCGTGATTTGAAATTTTCTGGCAATCGTCACTAAAACGGTCATACCTTTTTCCTCGGTTAATATTTTTTGTAAATTCTTTTTTTGTTGAAAACTAGACTCGAATAGCTTTCCAAATAGGCATTACTCATAATATAATTCCATTCCAATCAAAGTCGGTGATTTTTTCAATTTGGTACAATGTTCATGACCTGTTTTTCGGGCACTCGTTCCTAAAGCGGTCATAACTTTTTTGATGAATATAATTTTGTTGAAATTATTTTTTTGTTGAATCATATAATCAAATACCTTTCAAACCATATATGGATCATCATATAATTCCTTCTCAATTAAATCTATTATTTTTTTCAATTTGGAATTGAATTCACTACTTTTTTTCGGGCAATCGTCCGTAAAACGGTATAATGTCATACCGCTCACATATCGACTGGTATAATGGCATACCGCTCGAATACCGACCGGTAATGATATCCTATAGTTAAATTCAATAATTTTCGGCAAAAAATTGAGAGAAAAATGACGATACCGCCCGTATACCACTTGTGGGCGGTAGCCGAGCGTGATTTCAAATTTTCTGGTAATCGTCACTAAAACGGTCATAACTTTCTCATCGGTTAATAGTTTTTGGAAATTCTTTTTTTGCTGAAAACTAGACTCGACTAGCTTTCCAACAAGGTATTATGCATAATCTAATTCCATTCCAATCAAAGTCGGTGATTTTTTCAATTTGGTACAATGTTCGTGACCCGTTTTTCAGGTACTCGTTCGTAAAACGGTCATAACTTTTTTCATGAATATAATTTTGTCGAAATTCTATTTTAGTTGAATCATATAATCAAATACCTTTAAAACCATATATGGATCATCATATAATTCCTTCTCAATTAAATCCATTGTTTTTTTCAATTTGGAATTATATTCGCTACTTTTTTTCGGGCAATTGTCCGTAAAATGGTATAATGTCATACCGCTCACATATCGGCTGGTATAATGTGATACCGCTCGAATACCGGCCGGTATAATGTGATACCGCTCGAATACCGGCCGGTATAATGTGATACTGCTCACATACCGCCGAATGTATAATATGGACGATATTGAAATATTTCAACTCTATTTCGGTTTTCTTGCAATTCCACTGAGACACCGCTCATATTAAAATTATGGGTTTCGAGCGGTATTTCATTTTTCGAGGTTCGAGAACACATGTGAGGAATCACTTTACATATTTATTAGTCTGATTTGAGCTGAAAAATGAATACTTCTACTTACAATTTCTGAAAAGTGAGAGGGCCCACCTTGGAATACATTGGAAATTGAAAAAGTAGGGATATATTAGACATAGTGGGTATTTCTTGAATGTGTGTAATAAAGTGGGTAAAGGGGGTTTTTAGTTAGGAGATATGGGTATTTAAATTTTTCTCTCTAAATATAATATACTATATTAGTTTCCATTTGAATCTACTGCTACTATATATAAAGAGAGCCTTATTTTAATTACAAAATTGAATTTACCTAATATATCACTATAATATACTAATATATTTAAATTAAGGACAATAAATTAATATAATAAATCTACATGTATTTTTTTATTATCATATAGTAATAGATATAAATTTTCATGCGTGATTTTTATGCAAATGGACATTCATTTGATATGCATTTATATGGTAACAATTAAAAAATATTATTATTGGCTTCCATAATATTATATTAAAATACATATATAATTTCGATTGGTGTCAATTTGATGTGCATGTGTGTATAAGTTTCTAATTTCAACTAACATGTTTTTTTTAATTAACATGCTAGACAATTCATTAACATCTTTATATACCAATAATATGTAAATTATAAATTAATACACACATACAATGCATATCGATCATGTAAATTATCTTTCTTCTTTTTTTTTATGATGAATGCATATTCTAATTTATTTTCTAGCAACAATCCATAAATTTTCATATAAATTACGTGCAATGCATGTGATCTCCATTCTCCACTAATAAATAGCAAAAAGCACATTGTAATATAATTATAGAGATATTTCAGATTAAATAATAAGATGAATTTATCACATCTTTAAATTTCTATTTCTCTCGATTTCATTTATTCGAAATTAACACATCCTACTCTCCCCTACAAACAGGACAAAATATGAATAGGATATGTGATCTAGCTAGCTCACATTGTATATTGAAATTGAAGAACCAATAGCGTTAAAGAAAGACTAATTAAATGATAGTTTAAGAAAACTGTTCAGCAACCATTTGCCATCAAGATCTAGCTTGGAGAAGAACATAAGTAGTCTCCACACCATATATACAATTCATTTCATTTTTACATCATCATCATCTTCTTCTTCTTCTTTCGCCAGACCCGAATAATTAATTGTTTTATTTTCCTTTTCCTCTTTTCTGGCCGATGACGTGACATATATATATATATATATATATATATATATATTCAAAATCGATTTCGATTCGTTTTTCTAGAATATTTGACATCTAAGTTCATTCATCTAATTAAATTTGTTTGTATTTGTTTTGCATAGCCTCTTGATTGTTGCAGAAATTGGATGTAAATGCATGCAGATAATTAAAGAGGGAGATTAATTGGCACCTTGAAACCTTGAAACTCCTCAAACACCCATTGTTATCGAATTTTATGAGGTGAGTAATAAGCTTGATATATCAGAAAGCCGTTTGAAAATTATCATTATACATCATTATTCTTCGCTTTTTTGCCTGATTAATTAATTAAATGATGACTAGTAGTTGTCTCAGACCACCAACACCACCACAGCGACTGTAACAATGGGTTGAGCTGACATAGGAGGCAGTTGGCTTGATTAAATTAATAATGGGTTCATATCATGCCATACCATACCATATGAGATATATGAGAGCAAAATAAGATATCTTCTAGTCCATTTTCTATAAATCGAGAGCCTGAAATATGAAAATGGGATAAGGGCCAAATTGGCCACTCATCTTATTTGGGGCTCAATTGGGTTACTACAACTTTTTTGGGCTTAATTGAGCCACTGTGTTGTTAAAATTAGCTCAATTGAGCCACCGTGTGACAGAGCCCGTTAGGGCTCCGTTAAGTGAACCAAAACGACGTCGTTTTGATCGTTTTTTTACCCGACCCAATGCTAACCCATACCCCGACCCACTCTCAATTCAAAAACCCGACCCAAACTTCTAAAATCCACAATTTGGGGATTTCAAATCCCTAATTCTGCAGCAACCCTCATACACAAACAACAATACAATTTCCTAATAATCAAGAGAAATTAAGAAAGTGAAAGACAATAAATAGAATAACAAAGATTGAAAAACAAATGAAATTATCAAACACAACAACATATGTGACTCATTAATTCTTGATGAGAGAGAAATGAAAAAAATGCCTTCTTCTAAGAGTTCATCTTCCTGCAATTCTTCCTGATCTTTCATTTACGGCCTGTCAATGGAGAGATGTTCCCCATCTTCACCATTAATTCTACAAACTGCATTGCTCTCAGCATACCTCTTCACGAGCTCGAGTGATTCTTGATTCTTGTTGACGAGAACTTGGTCGGAATTCAAGAGGCCCTTGAAGCTCAGTAGATTCTTGAAGTAGGCGTTGTCGAAGGTTGCCGGAGAGACGAAGTCCAACGGGAAGAGGTTTTGATCGCCGCCCGACTGCGGGCACCTCGTACGCAGTTGGGCGGCGTAGGATTGATCCAAGGTGAAATCTGGCCTTGATTTTTCTTGAATTAGGGATTTGAAATCCCGAAATTGTGGATGGTGGGGGGATTTATGGAATTTTTGATTTTGGGGATTTTCCTAAGAACCCTAATTGCAGAATTAGGAATCAAGAAATCCCCAAATTTTCGATATTTTGTGGATTTTAGAAGTTTGGGTCGGATTTTTGGATTGAGAGTGGGTCAGGGTATGGGTTAGCATTGGGTCGGGTAAAAAAATGAACAAAACGACGTCGTTTTGGCAAAACTTAACGGAGCCCGTTAGGGTTCCGTTACGCGGTGGCCCAATTGAGCCAATTTTAACATCGCGGTGGTCCAATTGAGCCCAAAAAAGTTGTAGTGACCCAATTGAACCCCCAAATAAGTTCAGTGGCCAATTTGGCCCTTATCCCTATGAAAATTATCTATATACAACTCTTAAAATCACGCATTTCAATTCTTTTCATTTTTTTAATAAAATAACATTAATAGATAATTAATAAAAGATTTTTTTTAAAAAAATTAATGTAGTAAATAAAAATAAAAACGAATAAGATTAAAATACATGAGTTTTGGGGGAAAGATTCCAATTAATAGTTATTATCTTTTAGATCCTGAATTGATAGATAGTCTATCTTTAGAGTTGTGATTAATTGATAAGTTTTTTCCTTAAAGTTTCAATTCTTACCAATAAATGTAAATTATGATTAGTTACACTATGATAATTTTATGGTAAAACATGTTATTAGGTCTTTGTACTTTTACTTACTTTATATTTTCTCAGATCCCTATACAATTTTTTCAATTTGATAGGCCCCTATACTTTAAAGTTTGATTTCATTAGGCACCTATACTGTTACTCTTCGTTTTATTATGACTATATAATTTTATCATTTCAATAGATCGTCACTTCTCATTATTCTGCATTTTTTAACTTAATTATTTTGGTTTATTATTAAATTGTGATTTGTATAAATTTTTTGAACAGATTATAAGTGGTTACTTTAAGTAATTTTAATAAATAATGAGTAGTAGCGGGATTTTTTTTTTTTAAATGATCTCTCTAACATCGTTTGTTACGTTGGTTAAGTTTTTTTAACTTTTATGTCATTTATTTCATAAAGATTAATTGAAAGGCTATAAATTTATTTCATTTCTTGAATAACAATCATATAAAATTCCAAATAGATATATGATGTGTAATTCAATTAAATAATAATTGACTACATGTTAGTTTTTAACTAAAAAATTAACATGTCGTTAGATCCGATGAACAAGGACCTCATGAAATCAGACATAAAAGTATAAAGACCTATTATAGCAAAAAAATTATACAGGGAACTAATAAAAGAAAAAAAATAAAAATATAAGGATCTAATAAAATCAAATATAAAAGTATAAGGACCTATTAAAATGAAAAAAATTGTATAGGGATCTAATAAAAATAATTATAATTGTGGATTTGGAAGATAAATACAAATTAAACCAAGAGTACGTATTCATTACATTGAAATACTTCGGTTATTATTCTTTATTTTCTAGACTTTATAATAATCTTATATAAATTTTTGAGAAATTGCTTCATAATTGATTCAAAAAAAATAAAAAATTATAGAAAGATAAAATAAAAGGTATACCTATTAAAATTGATTTGTTAATCATTCTTTTTACGTGCGAAACCCAGGTACATTAAAAGCTAGATATAGTGAAATTTGTTTTAGAGAGAGAGATCTGAGGTGAGAGATGGCTTTAGCCGCTATCCTTCATCTAAACAGCAAAATTCAGTACGTTCTAATTAGCAGTGATACTCCACTTTATCCCCCGTTTCAAAAAGTCTTAGAATTTGCTTACAAACAAGTTGAGCACTCAGAAGAAATTGCCAAAAGACTGTTTCCCAGCAGCAAGATATGATTGGTTAGAGAAATAGTAGATGCAGTCTATAAATTAGAACATGAGCTAATCAGCTCAGAGCAGATTCACGACCTAGAAAAAGAGATTAATTTCTTTGCAGAAATAATGAAGAAACTGGAGGAGGAGTATGGTGATGAATTATACAACTTCAACTCAATACCCGAAGTGGAAGAAGAAGAAGATGAAGAAGAAGAAATTGTTTCACCAACAAGTGGTTCAACTATGATTGGATTGTCTGATGAGTACAATCACCTGAAATACAAGCAAGGAAGCAGTAACCTTGTGTTGATTTGGAATCTTACATTAGGCCAGGTTTTTGTAAATGACTTTGTACCTATTTTGTTAAACATTGGCCAGTAATTTTGCTAGACAATATGGTTAATTTGTGCACTTTTTGTTAAACATTATTGGCCATAACTTTTGCTGGAATATATTGCACTAAACAATGTTGTAATTTGTGTGTAGTATCTCTTAATGCAGCATTGTCTTTATTCAAATTAGCCTGATATGAACAGGTCTTTTACAAAAAAATAGTAAGAAGGAAGCAACCACAATAGCAGTTAGAGAATAGTAAGAAGAAGCAAAATTATAGAAAGAATGCAAACTAGTCAAATATAAACGCTGAAATAGCTTCATTAGTTTGGATTTCAAACATTACAGTGCCTAATTCATAATCTTCTTCACAACATAAGCTTCTTCACAACAAAATGATATCCTAATATTTCCAATACACTAATACAACAGCTGCTTACTACATAAGCTTCCAACAGAGTTCTTCCCAACATAAACTTCACAAAAATAGATTAACATAAGCTTTTTCACAGCAAAATAATACCCTAATAATCTTTTCAATATACTAATGCATTAGCTTCCATAGTAGAATGATACACAGTAGGATGTTAAACAACCACAATTTTTTCTTGTTCTTCTTCAACGCTACAACCTCTGCTTCTGTACCATTAATCCTCCTTAGCAATCCGGGAATAATTGCTCTTGCACGGGCACACATCACAGGATCGTACCAAGTCCAAAAGCCGCAACTATCAATCTTAAAAAAAAAAAACAAGCTTTTACTTACTGTGCGAAATCGTGGCCAAAAACAAGATTTTTGTCAAAATAATTGCTTCTAATAACATCAATCTCAACAAAAATGGAAACAAGGACAGTGATTAAACTAAAAAAAAAAAGGAATTAAAGAAATCTTACGCCAGATCTCGGGCAACAAAGAAACCTCCTCCTCGGATTATCAGGAGTCCATGATGTGCGAAGTGCGGCTCTGACTTCACACCTACAAAGCATGTTCGGATTTACTTGCCCATTCATGGTTTGGGATGAGCGATTTGTGTTTTCTTTGAGCGATTAGGGTTATACAATTTGGGGGAAATTTGATTTCTCTTCTCAATCGCTATTTTTTTAAGTTTGGAGGATGATTTATTTTCCAACTCAGCACACGGGCTCCACGTAGGACATCTCGTGCCTCTCATACTCACCATCAGAGTCCTTATATTCATCAAATTCTGTCTCCACAACATCAGCATCTACTTCACTGTCATCCTCACTCTCATCATCAACATCAACAAATTTGTCAAATAACATATCATCCTCAGACTCATGCTCTTCAACTATATTATAATCACTGTCATCCTCACTCTCATCATCTTCCTCACCCCCTCTGTCAATTCCTCAAAAACTTCATCTATCACAACATCAACATCCGCATCACGCTCCCCAACCCCTGTTTCAATACCCCTTTCTTCTATATAAAAGACAACTTATCTTACCCCCAGTGCACTTACACAAGCCTCTCTAACTTCATCATCAGAAGAAAGCACCTTAAACATGTTATCTTCTAAGACATAAATCCTTACAACCCCATCAAATAATAACCTATTAGGAAAAACTATCAAAGAACCCCTAGATAAGGTTTTGATGAGATGTCAAAACTATTCTTGAAAAACTGACCAAAATCCAAGCTGTAGATTTGAGCTGACCAATCCAGCGTCTCAAGAAGGAACTCAACTGAAGCTAGAGTCAACCCAACTGGAGCATGGTCAACCAGCTGGAAGGATACACAAACCAGTCAGAACTTAATTCAACAGAGAGTTCGAAGAGATGAACCAGTCAAAACAAACTGACAGCTAAGTCAGCTGAGCTGAGAGAAAAATCGACAAGACTGAAGAAACTGATAAGAGATCAGTTTAAACTGAAGACTGGAAGTATCCAGCTGATGGCCAAACTTAACTTCAACCAAACTGAAGTTAACAGACGAATCAATCAAAGGCCAGAACTGAAGTCAGCCAGCTTGTGATTAGTCAAGCTGACAAGAAAGCTCAAGAAAGAACAGTCAAACTGACAAGCTAGCCAACAACTTGTGATTAGTCAAGCTGACAAGAAAGCTCAAGAAAGAACAGTCAAACTGACAAGCTAGCCAACAACTTGTGATTAGTCAAGCTGATAAGAAAGCTCAAGAAAGAACAGTCGATCTGACAAAACCATTCAACAACTTGAGATCAGTCGAACTGGAGGAAGAAGCTCAGAACTGCCAACTGGAGTAGTAGCCGAACTAAGCAGACAAGCTCAGAACTGCCAACTGGAGTAATAGCCGAACTGAGCAAACAAGCTCAGAACTGCCAACTGGAACTCAAACTTGCTAAACTGGAGCTCAGAACTGCCAGCCAGAGAGTCCTGGCGTTAATAGCTCAAAATGAAGATCTTGGAATAAATGCTCCAACGGAGATCCTGGAATTAAATATCCAATAGAGATCGATTGGCAAAGCAACGGCTTCTGAAATCAAATATCCAATAGAGATCGATTGGCAAAGCAACGGCTATTGGAATCAAATATCCAACAGAGATCGATTGGTAAAACAACGGCTACTTCAACCAAAAGCTCCAACAAAGACCATCTGCCATTGATGAACCAACAGAGCTACCAATCAATGGAACTCAACGATCACAAAAATCACCCCTCTATAAAAGACAAGTGAAGCAAAGTTTTCAAGAGACTTTCGAGACTTTTCGCAACTTTCATTATTGAAGCCTTCATTCAAGCAGAGCTTTCTTTCTCCCTCCCATATAGCTCAAGTTCAGCATTTACTAAAACTGCGAGAGTCGAACTGAGAAGAAGAATTCACAGAGTCAAAGCATTCAGCTAGCTGTTGATAATCCAGCCAGAGCAACCTTCTCAGTTCCAGCAATACACCGATCAACTACCCAGCTCAATTGAAGGAGCACATCAGTTGATATCCCCTGTTCAAGACTAACCTCTTGAAGATCGAAAGAGATCTAAAACCTTGTAAAGACGTCAATAGCACCTACCTCCCTAGCGAGCAGTTAGGGACTGCAAGTGTGAGCCGTCGACCCGCTGAGGTAGTGCGCAGTTACCAGGTTCAGCCAACTGTCCTTCATTGTGTAATTTGTAAAGAAACTCAAGTTATATAGTGGAGTTGCCTTTCTGCGGAAGGAAGAGAGGACGTAGAAGTTTGAGACTTCGAACCTCTATAAATCATCTGTGTGTTGTACTGTTTTGATTACTTGCATATCTTTGAACTGTACACAAGCTCACACAATCTGTACTCAAGCTGTCCAAAGTGCTCAACCGAATTGTGTATAGATAAGTTACTAAGCGAGTCAAGGGCCCTTATCATTCCGCATTTGAAGTAAAGTTTTTAATCAGTTTATTCACCCCCCTCTAAACTGATATCGACTCGCTCGGGACCAACATAACCATTCAGCAAGACTATTTTTTAGAGATGTTAAGGTCAATTGCCTAGCAATAACTCTGTCTATTATCATTTTTGATCCACCCACATACTTAGCAATAGGGGATAAGATAAACTCACCATTGTAATGCAACACAACACAACAAACAGGAACATATTTGGAGGTTCTGCAGCCAACAAAAAAAATAAAAAAATAAGCCCTAAAAATAAAAAACACCCAAAATACCAAAAGCAGATAAAGTATAAATATATTAATGGCCTACAAACTCCACATTCCATAATATTTCACAAAAATGAGCAAAGGAAATTTTTTTCATTAAAATAAATGCAAAGGGACCACCCTCATTCATTCATGAATTTGGGATGAGCGATTTGTGTTTTCTTTGAGCGATTGGGGTTCTACAATTTGGGGGAAATTTGATTTCTCTTCTCAATCGCTATATTTTAAGTTTGGATGATGGTTTATTTTCCAACTCAGCAAACGGGCTCCACGTAGGACATCATGTGCCTCTCACGTGAGGTGAAGCCCGTTCGGGCTGAAATCTGGCCTACGGACGCAACAATTAAATTTTAATGCCCTAAAATTGCGGCCCGCAATAAATTTGTCCTTTTATCCAAATCGCCCTAAGCTACTGTCCTTAAAAAACTTTCAACTCCTGTGTGGAATGCTGAGCATTGGTAAGACTGCTCTTGCTCGGTGAATATTTGAAGATCCACATATTGTCCAACACTTTGAATGTCGTGTTTGGGTGACAGTAGGAGAAAATACCGATACAATGAAATCCCACAACGCATTTTGGCTGAGATTGCTGGTGGTGATGATCAAATGCATGTGGAAGAGGGCGATGAAGATATAGTTGAGTGCTTCAATGAATATTTGCAAGGTAAGAGATATCTCATTGTCTTGGATGATGTATGGGACAAATATATGGCGGAAAACTTCCAAACTCCTGTGTTTTCGCGCCGAGGAAACGAATTCAAAAATCACTTTCCAGATGAGAAAAATGGAAGCCGGCTTTTGCTAACGAGTAGGCTTCAACAAGTGGAGAGAAAATTTCGATTTTGGTCCCATAGGACATGGGTCAGTCTGATTTTGGTCCCAACTCTATCACTTTTGGTTCCAAATCGAATTAATTATCACTTTTGGTCCCACTGTAAGATTTACCGTTAAAAACATTATCGATTTTGGTCCTAATTTTTTTATCGATTTTGGTTCCAATTTTTTATCGAATTTGGTCCCAATTTTTTATCGTTTTGGTCCCAAACATAAAAATGGCAGAAATTTCAATTTCATTTCAATTGGAGGCAAAATTGAACTAATTTGCTAGAAAATTAACCTGATTTGGTTCCAATTTTCCCAGAAACATGCATTTGAATATATATATACGCACCAATTCATCAAATTAAAAGTACTAAATTAAAAAAAGCATAAAATCTCTAACATTAGACAATTAAGTGTGATGAATTATATACCAAAAAGCCATGTTTAACCGAAACTACAAGTAAGAGCATGCTTATAGACAAAAACAACTACTGGACAAAAAATGAAATGAGTTTTAACCCAGACTACAACCAAGAGCATGCTTATAGGCAAAAAACAGCAGCTGGGCAAAAAATTGAAAGCACAACAGTAAAAAAAAGCTTCAATTACAAGCTGCATACAGTCAAAAGCAATACCAAGGGCAATCAACCCTTTGCACCCTTCTTCTTCTTCAAGACAGACTTCAAGCGAGACAAAGTCACATACTTCTTACCCCCTGCAGTGAACACATCCATGCTTTCCTTACCCTTTGAAGCACCACCAGAACCACCAACAAACTCATTTGGATGGAAACTCATAGGTGGGGGCTCTCTGATTTGAATGCCCTTCTATTTGGGTTTCTGTGTGGCTTGGACTTCATTAGATATGCTATATTGCTTTCCACTCACAGCAGCCTCTCTTTCTTGAACATTGGTAGCAAAATGCACTCTTCTTTTTGCCTAAAATTTATGAAGTGAATCAGATTAGTAGAATGAACAATAACAGAAAAATTAAAGATATTGAAAGTAACTTACAAGCTCTTTTCTCCCCTGGACTATTGATGGTTTGGTTTGGGTGCTGGTTTTTGGGAAACTGTCTATGAAGTCAAACATGGCTGCAGCTTCATCACCTTCATTCATAGGGTAGTCAGGTTGAGCTTCAATTTCCTAAGAGGGTATAATGCATACAATTAGATCACCACCAAAATTTAATAATAAGAATAAACTTAAGTGGCAGTCATGTAATGTACCTTTCTCACTTCACACCCAAGTCTGTTGTGACCATCTTCACCACAAAAACCACAGACTACATGGAAGTTTTGCTTCCCAAGCCTCTGCAAACTTGTGCCCCCTCTCTTCTGCCTCTTGATTGGAATTTCACAGGCCCCATTTCTTCTTTCCTTCTGAGGCCTTCCCTTCTTCTTCTTCTTCTTCTTCTTCTTCTTCTTCTTCTTCTTATGAAAGGCAAGTGGCAAGGGTGGTATGTAGCCAGTCTTCTCCCATAAATCTTCTCCACTCATAGGACTTATGGCATGTCTGTAAACTGACTCATAAGTCTCTATAGAGTAGCACTTGTGCACAAAGTCTTCTGGATCAAGCCCCTCTGCACAGATTGCACTAATGGCATGTTTGTAAGGTATGCCTCATAGGTCCCATCTTCTACAATCACAAGTATGGGTCTGCAAATTCACTGCATACCTTGATCTATCAAAACTGGAAACCTCATATTTCTCTGCACTTGACTTGACTGGAATACAATCTCCAGACTTCTGCATGTTCTTCCTAATAATCAGTTTGATTCTCTCACATAGCTTTCTCCCTTCCCACTTCCTCTCAGCCCTATCTCTCCTTTTTTGCAGCCTTGCCATCATGTATTCCCTTATCCATTCTAGCATGGTCAAAATGGGTTTGTCCCTAGCATCCACCAAACACCCATTAAACTGTTCACACATGTTGTTGACTAAGGTGTCACACTTACCAAATGTAGAGAAGTGTGACTTGGACCATTCAGATGGGGGCTTTGCTTGCAGCCATTCCTTACACTTCTTATCTAGCTGCTCAATCTCAATCATCACTGAGTTAAATGCTCTAACAGTTGTTGAGTTAGTAGCCTTCCACAACAGCTTCTTGAAGTTAGCCCCTCTGAACCCAGCTCTCTTCATGTTTCCATGAAGCTGCCTCATACAAAATCTATTTTCTATCCCAGACAGGACAGTCTCAAATGCCCCTATTAATCCCTTTTGCCTATCAGACATGAATGTATATACATCTTGCCTTTCACTCATGAGGTCATCCTTGACAAGTTGCAGAAACCACTCACATGCTTCTCTGTTTTCAGAAGACACCACAACATATGACAAATGATATGGATCATTATATGGATCCATACCCACAGCAGTCAACAAGACTCTAGTATTCTGGCGACTGAGATAGCACCCATCCACACCTATCCAAGGCCTACAACCTGCCTTGAAACCTCTTTTCACAGCACCCAAACACATATAAAACCTTCTAAAAGTGTTGCCATCATCAGCTGCATCCAAGTCTAGAATCATAGTAGATCCTAGATTCTTCTCCTTCAATGTGTCTGCATAGTCCCATAGTTTGCTATATTGCTCAGCATTACACCCCTCAATCAGCTTGAGCAACTTCTGTCTTGCCCTGATAGCTTGCTGAGTGGATACATACACTCCAAGATCTGAAATAGACTCCTTCCTGAACCTCTTTATACTTCTCTTTGGATCAACTCTAAAACTCTTCTCAAATCTTTTTGCTAGCCAACTTGACTTGACATTAGTGCCATGAAACTGTCTGGCACATGAATGTCCCAAGTCAAGCTCTCTAATCTGCCATGCTTCTTCATTCTTCACCTTCAGTGCATTAATATGCCAGCCACAACCCTCACCTTCCTTCTTACATCTAGCATAGATCCTCCTAGCATCATTTTTTACAAACTTGGTAGCCCTTCCCATCATCACTGAGTTGGTGTTCACAGCATCTTTAAACTGCAGCTTAGTGCTGAATACTTGACCAAGCTCAAAGTGAGGGTTCTGTGAGCTTGATCCTCCATCACCACCTACAATCACAGCTCCTTCACCTTCATATGCTCATTCAAGACTCTCTAGCTCAGAATCCCTATCATCACTCTCATCAGAGAGTGATGATGAGCCTTCAATATCCTCATCATTAGCTTTTGTACCCATCCACTCAACATCTCTGTCCACATTCTCAGTGAATATAATTTCATCCATCAACTCATCACAACTGTCTTCATCACAACTAAAATCTATATCTTCACTGTCACTCCCAAACTCATCTTCCAATATAGCTTTCCCTTTCCCTTTCTCTTCCAACACAGATTGTTCCACAACCAACACCTCCTCAATGACATTATCAAATAACTCTTCATCAACTACTTCAATCTCAACATTCAAACCCAATTCTGCCCCTGCAGCCCCCACCTTCTCACCTAGATCACCACCAACCCTGCCTTCATCTACATCTATGACATTATCAAATAACTCTCCATCAAACAACTCTCCATGCACCAATTCATCCCTCACATTCTCACCTAGATCAGCCTCTGCAACCCTCACATTCTCATCAGTCTCAGCAACCTCAGCCTCAGCCTCAGCAACTAAGTATGTCTGCATATATCTAGTTTTTAACCTCTACACGGTCTGAATTTGTTGCTCAATAGGCTTTGTAGGTTCATCATCTATGTACTCAACCTATCCATCAACAATTTCCCCACCATCAACATCAACATTCTCTTTCTTCCCATCTAAATACAGAGTAAATTCCCTACTCACTTCAACCCTTCTAATTAAGCACCACAAGTCTACCTCACACTCCATCAACTTCAGACCACCCTTCTCATCATCCCCGTAAAAGATTTTACTCCCCATGTACCCTAGTTGTTCACAAAGGCCTTCTAGATATTTCCCACACCACTTACGTGTGTCTATAAAATCAAACGTAGAAGTATTACCCTCTAAATAGAGCATCTTACCCGAATCATTCAAGGCCATTCCTCCATGCATGAGCTTCAATGTGTACTAGTAATCACACCCACCTAACAAGAAAAAAATGAGAAACCATCAAAATCAAAAGCCATCACAATTCTTAAACTGAAAAATGAAAATTGCGAATGAAATCAAGAATGGAACTAAGGGAGAAGACTTACTGTAGTTAGGGTGTGGCATTAGTAGGAATAACTTCTTTCGAATCATCGTGCTTTTGAAGAATCGACGGGCTTGATTGAAATTGGAGGAGAAATTAGGGTTCACTGTTTTGGGTCTTTTTGGAATCGTGGAGAAATTAGGGTTCTATGTTTTGATTTGGGGTTTTTTGTTCAATTTATGGATAAATCGCACATGTTAGTCACGTGATTGTACTTTGCCGTCAACCCGTTTTTTTCCGTCTAAATTGTGGGACCAAATTTGATACTTCACTGTCCTATGAGACCAAATTTAATAACAAATTCTGATTTGGGACCAAAAGTGATAGGGTTGGGACCAAAATTGGACTAACCCATGTCTTATGGGACCAAAATTGAAATTTTCTCAACAAGTGGATGAATTTGATAAGGCTGCAACTGAAGTGATGACAATGCGATTGATGAATGAAGATGAAAGTTGGCAGCTTCTTCGCAAGAAGGTGTTTGGTGATCAAGAGTCGTCCTGCCCTTCTCAACTCGAGAGATTAAGAAGAAAGATTGCAGAGAAATGTGAAGGTCTTCCACTTACAATTGTCACGGTTGCCAACCTCCTATCTAAGGAAATCAAGACTGTAGAGTACTGGAATGAGGTTACAATGCGGAAAAATGATCAGCTTTTCAAGGCTGCATACCATCGAATATCGAAGGTACTACTTCCTAGCTACAATCACTTACCTCGACCTTTACAAATGTGTTTCATGTACATGGGAGTCTTCCCTCTATATTATGAGATACCCCTCTCCAAACTCTCCAATCTGTGGAGTTGTGATGGATTTCTCAAACGAGATGAAAGCAAATGTGGACTTGTTGGCAACACATATTGTTTGGAGGAGCTTGCTCGCAATAGTATGATCTTTTTACGCAAGAACTACATTAAAACCATCTTGAAAATTTGCCAAAACATAAAAACTTGTCGCCTTCATTCTTCCTTGTGGCACCTTGCTAGCCGAGAAGCTACGAGGAGCAAGTTCTCTCATGTCTTGAATAGTCTTGATGATGGTTTGGGAGACGGTATAAAAAGCCAGCATCGTTTATCTTTCCACAACAACATTTTACTTGGTATCAAAGAAGTGAATGAATCAGTGAGGGATAACTGTGCATCCACCGCACATTTCCTTTTATGTTATGGTCCATATCTTCAATATCAAGTACCACTATGTTTTGGTCTGAGGCTGCTCAGGGAACTCAATGCTCTTACAATCCGTTTCTACGAATTCCCAATAGAGGTACTGCAGTTAGCTCGGTTAAAATACCTTGCCCTCACTTTAAACAGAAAGCTACCTGCCGCAATATCCCATCTTTCACACCTCCGGTTTCTAATTGCTGATCGACATCTGAGCATCAAATCCTATAAAGACGCGTCGTATCTACCTATGGAGATATGGAAAATGAAAAAACTCCAGCATCTTCAAGTCACGGGAAACGACTTACCAGATCCTTGTGGTGCTTCCTTGGAAAGATTATTGAAACTTTCAAGTTTAATTCCCGACAGTTGTAGCCGCGATGTTTTGAGGGCTATTCCTAATTTAGAGAAATTAGGAATTCAAGTTGAACTTACTCCTCCTGCTAGTGTGGACGGTGAAACATTCATGACCTACCTCAGTCTTGCTTCTCACCATCTTCTCAAAATTACTTCACTTAAATGTGTCATCGTGAATCCTAAGTTCGGGGTCGGACCCCCCTCCGTGCTGGTGCTGTTGGAGATTGTGCCCTTAAAGTAATTTTGAATTATTTTTATCTTATTTATAAAAGCGACAATTATTTTTGAACTAATATGCTTCTTGTATGAATTTATTTTACATCACAGAATCCCTAGTTTATTTAATGTTACCATAATCTTAGTATATAAATGTTATATACAAGAGGATTAAGATTATGGAAAATAAACTAAAAATGAAGTCCGTGACGAATTTAATTAAAGTATGGGATCTTTAATTAAAATGTCACTAATACAGCTCGATGACATTATGAATGTGACCATTTTATCCAAACCGTTGATGTGGAGACATCCAGTTGGGTGCATTTATATATGATATGATCATATAGGACTCGGACCGATTTAACTTAATTATTTCTTCAAATTCCGTTAAAGAAAAGGAATATTAAATTAAATCACAAGATGATCATATATGAATAATCTTAATCCTAAATGATTATAGACTCCTGTTTATTTCAATGTGATTCTTCATTTGCTTGTTAAAGTTTGTTTGCCAACATTCTCTAAACTTGCATTTTAGATTCACGTTTGAATTAAATAGCTGAGAATGTAATTTATAGATATGAAATCCATTCCTTCTTTTCAGAAGAAGAAAGATAATTCTCTCATTTGTTAATTCTGGAACTGAGTGATTAGAGATCTCTAATTTATAAATCGTTTATAAATTAATCGATCACTGGTGAATTAATGGTAAATGAGGAAAAGAAATAATTGAAGAGGTTAACGAATATTACCTGTCTTCAATTATGAATTATCTATGGCGGATTAATTCATATGAAATGATAAAATCAATGGGCTGCTCTTATTCGTAGAGTAAATATGTTCTATAATTAAAGAGAGTGCAATTTCGAATTTTTAGTGGAATAATATCAGAATTAATAAATCAAATAAATTAATTAAAGAGTTTAATTATTTATTCGATTTATTGGAGCTCTTGATTATAGGTCCATGGTCCCCGATTCGCCTTCCTATATTATTGACGGGTTAACAATAATATTTAAGTTCCTAAAGTGTTATGAAAAATAAGTTTTCATAAAGTTTGGGCTTATGTGTAAATATTAGTTAATTTCGGGAATATATGATATTCCACAGTTTGACTGTGCTAGGAATTAAATAAATATAAGATATTTATATTATTTACATATTAGTGATAATTAATGATTATATGAGATAATTATTAATTTGTTTCCTTATCTACACGATTCTGAATCTGTTTAAGATAGGAAACTGATATGTATTGGGATTTGACCTATATCTAATTATAAATATAACATTAGAGAGAAGAATTATTTACGCCGTTTTTGAGAATCACGTGAGACGTGAGACTTGAATATTAATTCTATATGCTTAGAATTAATTCCCAAGAGATTTCTCTTAATAACGAAGGCCTATTAAACTCACAAGAGACGTGAGTTGAGAAAATGGATTAAGAAGGAAATTGATTTTTGGAAAATCAATTCACGCAAATCTCGTTTCGGCCAAATCAAATAGTTTGATTTTTAATTCAATTCTTTTGTCTTGCGGTTCATATATTAAATTCAGTTTAATATCCTCATAATACTATAGCCCAATTCTACGATTTCATGTGTTGAAATAATCGTAGAAAAATTAAGTTAGGAAATTAATAGATTTATTTCGGTGCCCACTCACTACCGTTCAAAGGGAGGATCGAATCGGAAGATTGTGGTGTTTACGAGATTCAAGATTCAAAGGTTGAACAAAGAATACGAAGGAGATTTAAGAAAAAATGGTAGTTTCTTTATCTCTTCTTTAGTATTAAATAAATTTAATTTGTATGGGTATTATATTTTTATATCACGATCTATATTCTTATTAATACTGCTTCCGCTCCCATTCGATTTGATCGAAAAGACGGATTTTATTCGACCAGAAATAGTTTCGAACCAGTTTAATATCCAACAAATGGTATCAGAGCCATGTTGTTTTGATATAAGAATATGATTCCATGGAATTAAATTTATTTAGGAGCGGGCTATAGGATTTGATCTTATTTTTGTGATGAATGAATGGATGCATGGATGTTTTTCGATTGATGCCTTAAATTGGTTTTTGATAGGATCATGATGTACACCCTAAGTTTAAAGGGTATAGAAGTTGTAATTTTATATAGATTGGTTTTTGCCTATCCCTCCCCGATTACCCCGGTATGTAATTTATTTATTTTCTGTTTAGATTTAGGGGTGTAATTTTAGTTATCGGTCCAATTCATCATTTATAATTTCTTGCAAATTATTTGATGTATATGTGATATATGTGCCATGCATTATTATGTCATTCATGAAACCCACTCCGAGCATGTTCATAATTTTAAATAGTTTAATATTATGATTGATCTATAAGATATATATATATAATCTATGAGATAGATTTTCATTTTATTTTTTTTGTAATGGATGATCTAAATCTGATTTTTATGAAAAATTAGATTTTCACGAAAAAAAAATGAAAATAAAATAAAAATACGGGTACGGTCCATCGGGGGCAACAATCGAATTGTTCGAATTTTTAAGATGGGCTAATTCTGTATTTTTTTGTGTTTATTTTTGTTCTTTTTGGATCATCCTAATTCCTTAATTATTTTGATAATTTAAGGATTTGCTTAAAAATTTAATTTTTTTTAATCTAAAAGTTAGATTGTTAAAAAATTAATTTTAATTAAATAATCAATAAGATTGGTTTTTGTTGAAACATATGATGTTTTATAACTTCAAAGTTTATGAAACTTTTACTATAAAATTTTGGTTAGATAATTTATTTTAATCTAATTGTTAGATTGAAATATAATTATTTAATCAAATAAACCAATAAGATTGTATTTTGTTAAAACATTTGATGTTTTATAACTTAAAAGTTTTTGAATCTTTTATTATAAAATAATGAGTGGGAGAATGTTTTATGACAATAATACCTACAGTCTCCACTATTGATAAAAACAAGGTGAGATTTTAGTGACGCCTCGCGACGACTAGCTTTCGTCCGCCTACGGAAGACTTTCACTAAAAATCAATAATCAAGACTTTGTCTCCGAAAGGATAAGTTTTTGAAATTTAATTCTTAATCTTCCTACCATACAGCGGCGATTATGAATTAGTTTTAAAAGACTGAAATAGTGGTTCACGCTCATAAAAATATTAATAAATTGTTTGTTAATATTTTTGACTGAAATAAAAGGTGATTAATAAAATAAATGAAGATATGAGATGTCTTGATTATTTATTTTATTAATGGAGATTGTCTCTATTTAATTATCTTTTGATTTGACCTACCCAACGGCGGCATATCAATTGTGAGATTAAATTACCTTGGAATTGGTAGGATAAATTGTTATTGCATCATGCATCACTTTTATGATTTCTAAAGTACATGTTATGTGATGTTTGCTCTTAAATTTATGTCGCTTTATTTATTTTTCAGCAATATGTCTAGTCCAATGCTTGCACTGCTTCATGAAAAATTATCTGGTGACAACTTTGTCAAGTGGAAAAGTAACATTAATATTACACTTGCATGTGAGAACCTGAAATTTGTTTTAACTGAGAATGTTCCACCTGAACCCCCTGCAAACGCCGCTCGTAATGTACGAGATAATTATGAAAGATGGGTTACGGCAAACAATAAGGCTCGTGCCTATATGCTTTCTGGTATGAATGATGTGCTTAGACTAAAACATGAGAATACAGAGACTGCTCGTGGTATGATGGAGTCTCTGAATGAGATCTTCTTCTAAGAAGAGAAAAGGCAAAGGTCAATGTGGACAATCAAAACAAAAGAAAAGGAAAGTTTCTTATGAAAAGAAGAACAGTTCTTCAAAGAAACCAAAAGGAAAATGTTACCATTGCAGTGAGGATGGACATTGGAAAAGAAATTGTCCCAAGTACCTTGCTCAGTTAAAGGAGAAAAAAAAAGGTAAATTTGATTTACTTGTTCTTGAATCTTGTTTAGTGGCTAAAGATTCTTCTACTTGGGTAGTTGACTCGGGCGCTACTAATCACGTTTGTTCTTCTTTGCAGATACTTAACTCTTATGAAGAGCTAGCAGACGTGAGACTTGAATATTAATTCTATATGCTTAGAATTAATTCTCAAGAGATTTCTCTTAATAACGAAGGCCTATTAAACTTACAAGAGACGTGAGTTGAGAAAGTGGATTAAGAAGGAAATTGATTTTTGGAAAATCAATTCACGCCAATCTCGTTTCGGCCAAATCAAATAGTTTGATTTTTAATTCAATTCTTTTGTCTTGCGGTTCATATATTAAATTCAGTTTAATATCCTTTCAATACTACAGCCCAATTCTACGATTTTATGTGTTGAAATAATCGTAGAAAAATTAAGTTTGGAAATTAATAGATTTATTTCGGTGTCCACTCACTGCCGTTCAAAGGGAGGATCGAATCGGAAGATTGTGGTGTTTACGAGATTCAAGATTCAAAGGTTGAACAAAGAAGACGAAGGAGATTTAAGAAAAAAGGGTATTTTCTTTATCTCTTCTTTAGTATTAAAAAACTTTAATTTGCATGGATATTATATTTTTATATCACGATCTATATTCTGATTAATACCGCTTCCGCTCCCGTTCGATTTGATCGAAAAGACGGATTTTATTCAACTCGAAATAGTTTCGGACCGGTTTAATTTCCAACAGGCGCTTTCAAATTTCCCGCCATTTTTGGTGAATTTGACTCTGAGTGGGTTGGGCTGTGCATGGGGAGAAATGGGCAAGATTGCTTCATTGAAACATCTCACTGTGCTGAAATTGCGAAGCTACGCTTTTCGAGGTCCAGAGTGGAAAGTTGGGAGAGATGAATTCATTTCACTTGAATACCTTGCAATTGAAGACACCGATCTGGTGAAATGGAAAATTGGACATGAAAGCTTATCTTGGCTTGACTGCTTGATCATAAAACGTTGCTACAGATTGAAACGGAAAATTTGGAAAATCTCTTAAACAGATTGAGATGGTTGATTGCAACCGTTTAGGTGTAGAGCGAATGAAAAAGGCTAAGTCTTCTAAATCAGCGGAAGTAAGGGTGAGTTGTTCATGGTATAATGAGAAGCCCAAGCTTAAGGCATGATTGACTCACAACTTAGCGGCAAGCACACCCTCAGCTCTCAATTGATTGCAAGGACATGTACAAATACAATACATTCTCTCTCTCTCTCTCTCTCTCTCATCAGCTTTATATTTGTGTAAAAATATTTTTGAGAAAGTACTTTTGTTGGTTTTTCGTTTCAGCATCTCTAAAACTGAGACTTTTGGGAGTACGGGCAAATAAATTTGTGAGAAGTTTTATATGTTTTGGGATTTTAACCCTTAAAATAATTGTAAATTATTTTCATATTATTTCTAATAGCAATACTTATTTTAAAAATTATATATTATGCTTCTTGTATGTATTTATTAATTATCCATCACCGAAAATTCCTAATTTATTTATTGTTACCATAATCTTAGTATATAAGTATTATAGATAAAAATGATTAAAATTAATTATGGATAACAAACTAAAAATGAAGAATGCGATGAATTTAATTAAAGTATGATATCTTTAATTAAAGCGCCACTAATGCAGCCCAAAGATATTATTAATCAAGATCGACCCATACATTTCGAGGTCCATGGCAAAATAGAAAAAGCAGTTCTAATTTTTTTCACAAACATCTTGAAGTAATAAAAAAATGCGATCACCACCAAGAAATAAAAATAAAAATAAATATTCGAGAATTATCGAAATAATTAATTAGATCTTCTAGCATTTTGAGAAGCGAAATCATCATTAATTAGATCATCAAATTTAACTTCTTTCCAATATCTCACTTTCAATGTTTAAAATAGCTACTGTAACGCCCCAATTCCTAAAATTTGAGGCGCTACACAAAATTAAATAAAATTCCTATTTTCATAACCATTTTACCTTGAAAAGAAAATATTTTAAAGGTAATTTCTTTAAAAATAAAATCCACCAATCATCCTTTTAAAAAACTTTTCAAACAACCAATCACAAACATATTTCATAAACAACTTAGTCAAATGTTGAAAGTCAAATATTTGAACAAGTCCACAATAACAGCGGGACCTGTAAGATTTTAATGTTCTTAAATACTAAAAACATTCAGCGGAAGCCTATTACGAGAAAATATTGACCAAAGTCAACATTCAAAATTCAAAATATGATTTTTGACTTAGTCAAAAAACTTAGATAACCCATATGTCCACGTCAGCTGCCTGCATCACCTCGTACCTGAAAAATATTTTAGAAAAAGTGGGCTGAGTGCCAAAAAATACTCAGTTGATTTAGCATGTCCGTCCAAACACATGCAAGGATTTTTCATATTAAAATCCAATAATCCAATATTTATAAACATGTCCATGCACTTAAGAATATCTATTCAAAAGCCGATAAATCAATATTCATTCAAATACACGTGCGCTTAAGAATAGTTATTCAAAAGCGAGCAATTCAATATCAATTTTCATGTCAATGCGCTTAAGAATATATTTATTCAAAAGCCGATGCGCTCAATTAATCATGCGTGGATACAAACCCTATGTGATCACATAACTGTATCTCAATATAATTGACCATGGCAGAATTCATCATGCAGGTCAAATCATATCCACGAAGAGCGAAAACAGTCGTAAATCATATATGGACGAAAGCATTTTAAAAACATAAGTTTTAGTTAGAAAAACCCACCTTATAGCTAAAGTAGTTGAAGCTTTATATTTGCCCTGCAAATCCTAAGCCTGAGGTCTCGGGTTTGAGTCTATAAAATAGAACTACCTATTAGCACCGTGCTAGGCCCTAAACCTATAACATAACATAAGTATGGGCTTAAATGACGAGCTCTCAAGAATTGGGCTCAAACGGCAACTCTCGGATACTGGATAGAATAATATTGATTTAAAAGGGCCGATTTGAATCTTGGCCAACTAAACATTTTAAGAATGTTCTCTTGGAATAAGAATAGAAATTATCTAATGTATAAATAAAAGATTATCGCAATATCCTCATTAGAAACTCATCATTATTTTATTACCCTTTTGATAACTTAATTAAGAATAAATAAAAGAAAATAGAAATAAACACACGCAAGTCAATTACCGCGCACACAACTTTTAATTTAAAGACAAATCTCCTCTCTCTCTCTCTCTCATATTCCCATTTTTGTTTACTGTGCACACAAGCATCCATATCCCAACACATTTAATGAGATTGTATCAGCTTTTCTCTTTTTTACTTTGCAACCATATTTATTCACATTTTTTCAAAGTCTGTCTTTCTCTCTCTCTGCGCTCGACAACAACCATTTTCAATACAAAGAAAAACAGTTAAAACTTCTCTTTTCTTTTCACACTCATCTGCAAACATACCCCAAAACTTATTTTAATTCAACTCTGTTTTTAAACGTAAATTCTTTTACAGACACATGCACCTCTTGTCTCTCATTTCACGAAACTTGCCGGTCCTCATATATATATATATATATATATAGAGAGAGAGAGAGAGAGCAGCTCCAGCATCTGACTCCAAAACCTCATTGGAAAAGATGATGAACATGTTTTTTAAACATGATTTTCAGACAAATTTCGACGTAAAAACAAAAGGGCAAACAATATCGAATTTATAATCTAAAAATATATATGAATAGCTTGTAATGAGAGCTTTCTACTCATATCTAGAATGAATAATTTCTCTAGACGAAAAGGCATGAATCAAGCTGTCAAAATTGTAGCCGCTGCACATATCGATGTCCGGAAGAGATTCGGCGCTACTTTCAGCATAAATACGTTGGAACAAACAGCGTTTGATCGACGATCCAAGACAAGATACATGTAGCCTGCATGAAAAGGTTCCCATAGATGCAAACTTTGAGCAAATCCTACGGTCGGATTGGTCGAAAATTACGCCGTAAGAAGGCAACAACGCCTGGCAGCAAAACAACAACTCTCGACTGCTCTTGCTTTCATTTTCCAACATTCTGAGCATCTAATCAAGTGGTTCTTGCATAAAAGTAGTCTAGCTTATAAGAGTAACAAGATGATATATATATTTCGTGAATTTTGAATGTGATTTGTGAGTCCAAAATGGAGGACGAATTAGAGTCGCCGACATAGATGACGAGAGGAAAGAAAAAGCAATTGATTGTGATATGCTTTTCTTCCATTTCTTCTAATCCAACAGCTGTATTAGTTAAATGACATGTGTGTGTGCTACGTGTATCTCATGCAAGTAAGTTAGGTGGCTATTGTGGTTTTGAGCTAAAATGGACTTAGATTTGGATCGTAATATTAAACTTGACATGAAATAAATTGGGTTCAAAATATTTAAATGAAATAAATTACATCGAGTCCTCAAATAATATCTGATTTTAATGTTCTTGGTGTCTTTAAATTCGTATCAACATGAACTCTGCCTTGGTGAGATCAACGTGTTGATTTCATGCTCATTTTAAGATGAAAATAATTGTTTTTGTAAAAAAATGTTGTTGAGCCTTAAAACCCATTAATTTGGGCCCTTGTCACTTGTATTCACTTGGGTTATATCTTGATCGACTTAATTAATTTACTTAAGCCAATTTTAGGTTTGGGGGCATTACATCCCTACCCCCTTAAAAGAATTTCGTCCTGAAATTCACATACATGTAAATGATAAATTAGGGTACCACTCCATGATTTAATCTTCTATTTCCTATGTAGTTCCATCTTTTATTTCTCATGTAATTTAATCTTTCTCATGTCGGCTCCACTAAACTTTGACCAACAGTAGCTCCTTATTTCGTAATTGGTGGATTTTGCGTTCAAAGATCGCCTCTAGTATCCCTGGATAAGTAAGGTCTGGATTTACTCCAATGATTTCTTTATGAACGGTTTGCTAGGGTCAAACACATATTTTTGAACAATCGTTATGTGAAATATGTCACGTATGCCATCAAGCTATGGTGGAAAGGCAAGAATGTAAGCAATTTCCCAATTTGACCAAGAATTTCCTATGGTCTAGAGAACTATGGTCTTTATTTTACCCTCTCGCTGGAATGAACTTATTTCCTTGACGTAGACAATTTACAAAATATTTTATCCTTGACTTCAAAATGTAAATTCCTCTGGTATTTGCCCGTATAAGACTTTTGTCTATCTTTCGCTCATTTGATCTTTTTTTTTGTTGATAGTTTTCTCTGTTGATCGCATCATCTCAAGTTTTTTTTTCCGGACTTCATCTTGTTGTAAAGGTGATCTATATTTCCAATCATATAAGGTTTCATATAGTGTCATTCGACAAATAATGACACTTTTATTTTCAAGTTTCTTTACCATAAGTTTCTTCTTATGTCGTGATACATTTTCGTGCTTCCAGGGTGGTAAAGAACAATGTAGAAATTTATATATAAATTCAATTCACCTCATATGTCCCGTTTCGAAGCTCTCAAGTTGCGTGTTGGTATCCCTGATTGTTTTTTTTATTTTCTCTGTATTCAGGCAATATAATACAAAGTGACTACATCAACAACACACTTTCTTCATTGCGCCTCTTGTCGTGATATTTTGCACAATAATTTCTCCTGTTGACTTCCTGTGTTGTTGTTTTCTCTATTCTTATCCCGCTTGTAAGATCTAGGTTTATCTTCATCCCAATTAGTCTTTTGTTCCTTGGTTGTATGATTATTTCATTAGTTATTCATTTCTTCACGCATGTTTGGTCAATTTTAGATATAACAATCCGGCTTTCTGCATTTGGAACATGCATTCTTTTCTTTAAGACAATCTCTTTTGTTTTCTTTTTCGACAAGCAAAACATAATCACTTCTTCTTTCAGCCATGTGACTACAAGCACATCCGTCTCTTTTGGTTTGTCTAAACTATTCCCTATTTGATTCTTTCCCTCGTGCCTTTGTTTTCTTCACCATTTCACATACATCTCCACAGTAAGATTGGATCGAAAATTCATCATCTTGAGCCTCTTTTGAAATTTTCTCCGCTTCAAATTAAATGGTTAACCACCAGTACAAGCACAGATTGTAAGAGTATTGATGGAATACCATAATTCACCTAATAAATAAAAAGATTCTTCGAGAAATCGGTGTAGTTAATCTCGAGCATCAGGGTCATTGGATTTAATTATTTCTTAAACATTTTTCTCGCCCAATGTACATATTCGTCTCACCAAGTAACAATCCAAGAGATTGTAGCTTCATAGTCATTCACGTCTTCTACGATTTCTTTAGCTTCTAACCACTTGTTCATCATTCGCAAAATTTACATCGCTAAGCAGTGCTCAGGATTTCCTCTATAAAGCTTGGACTCACGATCTGTCGAGATGTTCTATTCACAAATCTATAGTTCACAAAAGGTTAACATAGAGTTTCCCTAAAATTATTGTTCTCTGTCGTGAAACACTTAACTAAAGTTCAAAAATCATCTTATAGTTCATACTAATGGGTAAGAACTTAAAAGCACACTATCCAATTGTAGGTTAATCTATGTTGATGTTCTTGTGGAGATATACACATGCTCATTATATCTTTCAAAATTAATTTATTTCGAAAATATTTATTTCCCTTTAAATATATATATATATATATATATACTTGTCAAATTTCTCATCTCGAGCTTTCATAAATTAATAAATACACATAATATTGTACCTGTGATGCCGAGGCATGACGTGGACGTCGAACAATGGGTCAAATAAAATATTAAACGTATTTAAAAACATGATTTTAACAATATTTTGAAAATGACCCCGCAGGCCTACAGATTCATAGACCCGCTCTGATACCATACTGTAACGCCCCAATTCCTAAAATTTGAGGCGCTACACAAAATTAAATAAAATTCCTATTTTCATAACCATTTTACCTTGAAAAGAAAATATTTTAAAGGTAATTTCTTTAAAAATAAAATCCACCAATCCTCGTCTTAGAAGACTTTTCAAACAACCAATCACAAACATATTTCATAAACGGCTTAATCAAATGTTGAAAGTCAAATATTTGAACAAGCCCACAATAACAGCGGGACCTGTAAGATTTTAATGTTCTTAAATACTAAAAACATTCAGCGGAAGCCTATTACGAGAAAATATTGACCAAGGTCAACATTCAAAATTCAAAATATGATTTTTGACTTAGTTAAAAAACTTAGATAACCTATATGTCCACGTCAGCTGCCTGCATCACCTCGTACCTGAAAAATATTTTAGAAAATGTGGGCTAAGTGCCAGAAAACACTCAGTGGATTTATCGTGTTCGTTCAAACACATGCAATGATTTTTCATATCAAAATCCAATAATTCAATATTTATAACCATGTCCATGCACTTAAGAATATCTATTCAAAAGCCGATAAATCCGTATTCATTCAAATACACATGCGCTTAAGAATAGTTATTCAAAAGTGATCAATTTAATATCAATTTTCATGTCAATGCGCTTAAAAATATATTTATTCAAAAGCCGATGCGCTCAATTAACCATGCATGGATACAAACCCTATGTGATCACATAACTATATGTCAATATAATTGACCATGCCAGAATTCATCATGCAGGTCAAATCATATCCACGAAGAGCGAAAATAGTCGTAAATCATATATGGACGAAAGCATTTTAAAAACATAAGTTTTAGTTAGAAAAACCCACCTTATAGCTAAAATAACTGAAGCTTTACACGTGCCCTGCAAATCCTAAACCTGACGTCTCGGGTTTGAGCCTGTAAAATAAAACTACCTATTAGCACCGTGCTAGGCCCTAAACCTATAACATAACATAAGTATGAGCTTAGATGACAAGCTCTCAAGAGTTGGGCTCAAATGACAACTCTCGAATACTGAATAGAATAATATTGACTTAAAAGGGCCGATTAGAATCTTGGCCAATTAAACATTTTAAGAATGTTCCCTTGAAATAAGAATAGAAATTATCTAATGTATAAATAAAAGATTATCGCAATATCCTCGTTAAAAACTCATCATTATTTTATTTCCCTTTTGATAACTTAATTAAGAATAAATAAAAGAAAATAGAAATAAACACATGTAAGTTAATTCACGCACACACAACTTTTAATTTAAAGATAAATCTCCTCTTTCTCTCTCATATTCCCATTTTTGTTTACTGTGCACACAAGCATCCATATCCCAACACATTTAATGAGATTGTATCACCTTTTCTCCTTTTACTTTACAACCATATTTATTCACATTTTAAATTTCAAAGTTTGTCTCTCTCTCTCTCTTTGCGCTTGACAACAACCATTTTCAATACAAAGAAAAACAGATAAAATTTCTCTTTTCTTTTCATACCCATCTGCAAACATACCCCAATACTTATTTTAATTCAACTTTGTTTTTAAACGTAAATTCTTTTACAGACACATGCACCTCTCGTCTCTCATTTCACGAAACTTGTCGGTCCTCATATATATATATATATATATATATATAGAGAGAGAGAGAGAGAGCAGCTCCGGCATCTGACTCCAAAACCTCATTGGAAAAGATGATGAACATGTTTTCTAAACATGATTTTCAAACAAGTTTCGACGTAAAAATAAAAGGGCAAGCAATATTGAATTTATAATCTAAAAATATATATGAATAGCTTGTAATGAGAGCTTTCTACCCATATCTAGAATGAATAATTTCTCTAGATGAAAAGGCATGAATCAAGCTATCAAAATTGCAGCCGCTGCACACATCGACTTCTGGAAGAGATTTAGCTCTACTTTCAACATAAATACGATACAAACAACGTTTGATCGACGATCCATGATAAGATACATGTAGGCTGCATGAAAAGGTTCCCATAGATGCAAACTTTTAGCAAATCCTACAGTCGGATTGGTCAAAAATCACGTCGCAAGAAGGCAACAGCGCCTGGCAGCAAAAACAACAGCTCTCGACTGCTCTTGCTTTCATTTTCCAATATTCTGAGCATATGATCAAATGGTTCTTGCAAATATATGGAACCGTCAGATAATTATAACAATAAATAAATGCACACAGTGACTACAATAATTATTCAATCTATATCGTCAAATAAAACATTCTAGATTGTATATAAAGATAAGTCTTCCAGTATACAAGACTAACAATCTCCCACTTATACTCGAAGCATGTCTTTCAAGTATAAAAATAAAACTGCATAAACTCTCCAACTAACCCTAAATCTCAAATGCATTCCTGGGTCTGCATCTCACCCTCATTTTCTCCACGTGACCGTCAACGGTCTTAGCCGGGAGGCTCTTCGTGAATGGATCAGCCAAGTTGTCCTCCTATACAATCTTGACCACTGCCACATCTCATCTCTTAACGATCTCTCGTATAAGATGGTACTTTCTTTCTATGTGTTTACTTGGCTTATGGGCTTTGGATTCCTTCGAATTTGCCTCTGCACCAGAGTTATCACAGTATATCATGATGCTCTTTGGCAAATCAGAAACCATGCTCAAGTCCAACAAGAAGCTCCGGAGCTAAACAACTTCCTTTGCAGCCTCAGAGGCAACTACATATTCAACTTCCATGGTGGAGTCAGCTATGCATTTTTGTTTAATGTTTCTCCATGCAATGGCTCCGCCTCTCAAGGTATACACATAGCATGAGGTAGATTTACTCTGATCTTTATCAGATTGAAAATGTGAGTCCGTATAACCCAAATGCACGAGACTATCAACGCAGTACACCAGCATATAATCTCGAGTCCTGTTCAAGTACTTGAGAATATTCTTTACTGTAGTCCAGTGTCCTTAACAAAGGTTAGACTGATATCTGCTTACCATACCGATAACATAGCAAATATTAAGCCTAGTGCATAGCATAACATGCATGAGGTTTCCCACAGCCGAAGCATATGGAATCCCCTTCATCTCATCTATCTCAGACTGTATTTTGGGAACACATTTCCTTGGATAGATGAATTCCAAGCCTTAAAGTATAAAACTTTTCTTGGGATCTTGCATGCTCAACCTAGCTAGCACTGTATCGATATAAGTCCTCTGAGATAAGCACATCATCCTTTTCTGGTGATCTCGAATGATCTTAATGCCAAGGACATGTCCGAATTCTCTCTAATAATTCATATCAAACTACTTGGATAGCGACATCCTTATGTTTGATAAAACCTTCTTATTATTTCCAATAAACAAGATATCATCAACATAGAGTACAAGGAAAGCCACCATGTTTCTGTCCATCTTTTTGTACATATAACTCTTATCCGTGCTTTGCATGAATCCATATGACTGGATAACCTCATCAAACCGGATGTTCCAAGACCGTGACGCGTACTTAAGTCCATAAATAGATTTCTTAAGCTTGCACACAAGGTGCTCTTGGGCTTTAGCAATGAAACCCTTCGATTGCTTCATGTGGATGTTTTTTCAAGATTTTCATTAAGGAAAGCTGTCTTGACATCCATTTGCCAAATCTCATAATCTAAATGAGCGGCAATAGATAAGAGAATTCGGATTGATTTAAGCATAGAAACCAGCGAGAAGGTTTTCTTATAATCGATCCCTTCTTTCTAAGTACCCTTTCGCCACCAATCTAGCCTTGAAGGTTTCAACCTTTTCCATCAGATTCTCTCTTTATTTTGTAGACCCACTTGCATCCAATGAGTTTTACCCCATTAGGTGCTTCCGCAAGCTCCCACACTTGATTGTGATCTATTGATCCAATCTCAGACTCCATTGCAGATTTCCAAGAATCAACATCTTTTTCCTGAACTGCTTCATCATAGGTCCTAGGATCCAATTCATTCAGTCCTTCTGGGAAATCTAAAGATTCGGCCAAACCAATGAATATCCAGGTTGACGTATAACCATTCCACTGTGATGAGACATTTCTCGTACTTCTGTGACATGTTGTATTTTTATTGGTGGTACCTCTTATGGTACAAATAGTGTAGGATTTGAATTCCCTCCTCGGAGCTCCTCAAGAATGATCACACTCCTAGGTTTGTGATTTATCATATAGTCTTCCTCTAAGAATCGGGCATTAGCGCTCACAATAACCTTCTGATTCTTAGGACTATAGAATAAACCACCTTTAATTCCTTTAGGATATCCAACGAACAACCTTACATTCGTACGAGGTGTCAGCTTATCAGCCTCCTTATCCAGCACGTATGCTGGACTACCCTAACTCCGAAAGTGACCTAGACCGGGCTTTCGACCAATGGAACCACATTTAAAATATAAGCTGTTGTATCTTGGACATATCCCCAGAACGAAATAGACAAATCTGAATAGCTCATCATCGATCTAACCATCTCTAATAATGTTCTGTTCCTTCTTTCCGCTACGGCGTTCTGTTGTGGAGTGCCAGGCGCAGTCAACCGGGATGAAAAATCTCATTCTCTGTCAAATAGTTCCTAAATTCACCTGAGAGGTATTCACCACCACAATCAGAACCCAGTGATTTGATACTCAATTGTGTGCCACAAATTAATATTTTAAAAATATTTATTACAAAAATAAAATTATTTATAATGTATTACCAACCATAATTAAAAAATTATATATCCTAATTTTAGAATAATCAACCATATTGATCAATTATATTAAATAAAAATAAAAAACAAATATTAAAAAATAAATATAAACCTTAATTAGTGGAATGAACCCTAAATAATAATTATAAAATTAAATTAAACTAAAATAAATTGAAATTAAAGAAATAACTGGATGAAAATTTAATAAAAATCAAATAGGGACAACAAGTGGGGTAGAAGATTTCATTTGAATCATCAACAATCCACTCTCTCCCACACAATTTTATTTTATTGTTTTTTTTTTTATAACTTGACATTGGCTTTTGAACCTCTGGAATTATAAATTATAATTCTGTTTTGATTAAAAATGTTATAGTTAAGTTATAAGCTTATGATCAGCTATATATATATATATAATATGTTGCTTCAAAAAGAAAAAAAAATGTAGACAGTGAAGATCTGAAAATAATATATTGAAAGAATAAATATTGTTGTAATTAGAATGGTTAATGTAAACAAATCATAAAGAGAAATCTTGATTTAAATTGAGAAGAAATGATAAAATTAACGAGTCCATACCATCCGTTTTGGAACATACGAATTCACTTCATGCAAAGAAAAGAAAAGAAAAGATCATATATATATTAAAATATACTTTGCGACATTAGTTAATTAATACTACGTTACCGAAGAATGAAATCACGCATTCTCAAATCGAGTTCCATCAGCATCTGTTCTTATTATCAAAATTTTTATTTAATAATATTAATTATAACATAATCAATCTTAGTCAAAATTTATCAATAAAAAAATTAAAATTCAAAAATTATAAAATCTAGTTATGAATAATAAATTATTAAGTAAAAATTGAAAAATAATTATAAACTCTATTTGTACATATATATCAATCCTAAATAACATGCAATTATAAAAATAAATAAACTAAAGTTGGAGAAATTGAAATTAAAAAAAAAAGGGAGTTAAAATCATAAATATAATTTGATACTACGATACTATTTGGGAATAAATGAATTCACCTATCAAGTTACGGGACATAAAGCACCGCCTCTCTCTTACGTCCATTCGTCTTTGTCTTCTTAGGATGGCCTAGTGGTTGAGTGATGTTTCTTGAGGTCAAAAGTCTCAAGTTCGACCCATCACTAATATCACTATGTGTGAGCCTGTCATACCTGACTTGTCAAATGTGGTTTACCTTCCCTCTGTAGGTTTACAGGTTATTACACAAAGATCGGGCTTACTCAGTGCGCACCACGATAGCGGCTGCGGGTTACCCTCGACATAAAAAAAAGCACCGTTCTCATGAAATACAAAACTATAGGTATATATAAATATAAATTAATAAAGATATATTTCACTCTGTAATGTCAAGCCGGATCCCCTATTGCATAATTATGTTTCACCCTCTATTATATCAAATATCAGTCTCGTGTTAATTTTGTTATTTCCTCTAAACGGAGTTAACTCACGGTACTTTCTTTTTGTCGAGGGTAATTCACAGCCGCTAACGGAGTGCGCACAGAATAAATTCTGCCCCTGTGTAATATCCTGCAAATCACAAGTGTGACAGACTCACACCTAGTGGCGTTGGTAGTGTAAATCGAACTTGAGACCTTTGACCTCAAGATAACACCACTCAACCACTAGACCATCTCAAAGGGGACTAACTCACGGTACTTAATTTCATAAGATGAAACATTGGAGAAAAAGAAAAAGTTTCATCAAAGCGATGAATTATTTAATTTCTTCTGTTTCTAAATTTTGATATGGAAGATTTTTCATTTCCAAATCTTTCCATTCTTTGCGTTCATGAATTTTCGTAGACATAAATCTTTTGTTATGTTAAAGGAAGTGCCGTGAGTTAACTCCGTTAAGAGGAGATCACAAAACTGACACGTGACATTAATCTATTGATGACTTAATGGCACAGAGGATCAAACACGATTTTGCAATAACGGAACTACCGTGAGTTAACTCCGTTAAAAGGAGATCACAAAAATGACACATGGCGTTCATCCATTGATGACTTAATGCTATAGATGATCAAACACGATTTTGCAATGATGCAAGTACCGTGAGTTAACTCCGTTAAGACGAGATCAGAGAACTGACACGTGACGTTCATCCATTGATGACTTAATGCTATAGATGATCAAACACGATTTTGCAATGATGCAAGTACCGTGAGTTAACTCCGTTAAGACGAGATCAGAGAACTGACACGTGACGTTCATCCATTGATGACTTAATGCTATAGATGATCAAACACGATTTTGAAATGATGCAAGTACCGTGAGTTAACTCCGTTAAGACCAGATCAGAGAACTGACATGTGACGTTCATCCATTGATGACTTAATGCCAGAGACGATGAAACACGATTTTGCAATAGGGGACGGGATAACCGGCTTGCTATAACGCGTGACTCACCTAACACAATTTGCAATAGAGGAATCTGGGTATGCATTTTCACGTTAGAGAAGCGAAAAGAGGAAATCATTGGGACAATGGGATCAACTTTCCTTGGATAAAAAAGCACATCATATCCTTGTCTAAATCAAAATTCAAGGCGTGCTTTTGGCCATGAACCAGCTGTTTTAATCTTATCTACATATTTTTACCAAGCTGTTTCTGACGAAATTTTCCCAAACTGCAATTACAGCTATCAAATCTTAGCCATGCAAAAAAGTGAAGCGTCGCAACGCCACCCACCCCTTGTTATAAATAGGGGCAACACCATGTTACATTTCATCACAAAAACAAATAATACTTATTTTTCATAGTATTGCAATATTTTTTGTGAGATAATTAAAAATTAGAAATGGGGTCTACCTCGACTTGGACCGTGGAGGAAAACAAGCTGTTCGAAAATGCCTTGGCCGTGTACGACAAAGATACGCCGGAGAGGTGGCAGAATCTGGTGAAGGCCGTCGGAGGCGGGAAGACGGTGGAGGACGTGAAGTGCCACTACGAGAAGCTTGTCTATGACATCCAACAAATAGAGTGCGGCAATGTGCCGCTGCCTAAATACAAATCTTTAAAGAAATCTGGCAAAAATAAGAAAACTATGCGTGATTAGTAAGAAAGGTACGTAGCATTAAATAAATAAATGATCATGATATTTTTTGTGAAATCTTGAAATAATTGATATTCTTTAACTTCCCTTTTTTTTTCTTTTCCTTTTTTAGTGTTGGCAGGATGAAATATCTAGAGCTTCAATGAAGTTGGCGACGAAAGAGAAGTCATTGATGACCTAATATAATGTGGAGCATATATCCACCTGGTTTATGTAATTCCCTTTTGTTGAATAAAATTATCAATAAATGTTGCATTAGTTTGCTCCAGAATAAAATTCAGATTCCTGTAAGTGTGTGATTTTAAACTTTGCCGCTTAATCATGTTTAACTGCTACATGAACGTTTTATATTCTAGCTAGTTGTCTACCGTCGCACCACAGTATTTAAAATCGGACTGGAAATCGAATCAGTCAATTTACTGGATCACCGGTTCAACCGGTTGATCTGTCTTAAAAAAAAAATCAGATAACTCATTATATGATATTTATAAGCATATATATACAATAAAACATATTAAAATTATACAAACTAGCATCATGATAAATATATTAAATAAGTTTAAAAATACACCAAATTTATAGAAATGCAAAGAAAAAGGTGTTTAATTTATCGATACTTATTCCACAAGTTATGTAGTTAAAACTATAATATTTATAAAATAACTATTGAACATCAAATACTAGATTATGAGAATATATAGTATAATTAAATGTCAAATAATTAAATATTGATTTCAATTACAAATAATACTACACAATAACAATTAAAAACAATACTAAGCATTATTTCACAAGCCACTATTTTAGATTTTAGTTGTTCTCTCCATTTATTTTAATTCAAAATATGTTAAATCAGATATTGTTAAATATTTATTTTAATTACATACTAAACATTGATTTATTTAAAATGTAGATTTTTTATTTTCAATTTGTGCATATATATATATATATATGTTATTAATATTCAATTAATAACATAAAAGTGTATTAGTCCAGTTGATTGAGTACATTGTATAAATGATCCAATTTTTAGAGATCCACATGTGACCCGTAATAAATATTTAATCGGATTGGACTAATCGGTTTAATAATTTGTCCAGAACTAAAAAAAAAAAAGAGCAATTCAATCGGTTTTGACCAGTTCGGTCTCGATCACATGCGACCTGTAATAAATATATTATCAAATCGGACAAATAACCGATTCACAATTAAATCGATTGAACAGATCGATCCGGTCTGATTTTCAATGCGTTGCACAGATGATATATTTGCGAATATATAATATTCAAGAGTTTAGTATTGAACTATCAGACGTTACAAAATAAATAATAAATCATCTTTTAATTAATTAAAAAATGCATTTATCTACTTTGGAATGGACATATCTTTTACGGAGTTTTGTTAGCCAGGGTCTATGTTGAAGCCGCCACACAAGATAAATATTCTAAAATGACAATTAATTTGAAACGAATGGAGTAATTTACTTATGGTTGATTGATTGTATTTTGCCATATATTGCATATAATTGTAATTTGATTTTCCTACCTAATCTTGTGTACTATATTTAAGAATAGACTACCGTATATTTCCTCCTCGTGATCTATTGTAATTGGCTATTCTAGGTTTTGCAGGAAGGGTTTGTTCCGGTTTGTTCCGTTTCTAGTCTATTCAAATTCTATTTTCGCGGTGCGTTTTCTATGTGGCGGCGATAATGATGAGAATTATGTGCTGCAGGAATTACCTATTGGAGGTGGTAATAAAGAATTAATGACTTTGTGCTAGAGTTTGGACGTATGTTTCAAGATGCCAATGTTGTGGCGCATAAATTGGCAAGCTTTGGAGCAGTTTGTAATGATTTTGTAATTCCGAACTCTTCTTTTCCTCCTTGGTTGAGGTAGATGGTTGAATGATAATTTCTCTTTTCACTTTTCAAAAAAAAATAAAAAAATTAAGCTTCACAATACAAAATCATACTCCATCAGTTTCATAAATATTATTGTTTTATAATTCACAACAAAATTAAAAATTTAAAAATGTGACAAATCTATTCTCCTTCTCTCTCCCTATTAAGTAATATTTTTCAAATATATCATAATTTCTCTTTTATTGTAATATGTATGCCTCTATATCTCTTCTTAATTTCCTCAATATATTTATGGAGAATATTTTATTGGTGTAAAATTGAGAGAAAGAGTGATAAAAAATGTAAAACATAAAATAATTTGCAATAAAATGAAGAGGTTAAAACACTAATATTTATGAAATTGAGGGAACTTTATAAATAAATTTTACATAAGTTGGCTATAGAACAAAATTCAAGAGTGCTATAAATGTGTAATTTGAAACTTTGCCGCTAAAACATTTTTGCTACATGAATGTTTGATATTATATATTAGACTCTAGTATTAATATGAAACATGTATGAAAACTTCAAGTGTTCAGGTGAGGATGGTCTAATGGTGGAGTGAGGTTATTTGGAGACTAAAGATCACGGGTTCGAATCTACTCAATACCACAAGTCAAGTGTGTGAGAAAAAAAAAAAGAAAAAAAACTTCAAGTGTACATGACGGGAATTAATGATCAACATCTCCTAAGTAAAGATAAAATTACAACCATCTTTCTAAAAATGAATTAAATGACCTTAAACCACAATCATATTCTTTGTATATTTTGGCCGAAAGTACATATTCATGTCGCAAAATGTAATTTCTCACAAAATTTATGTTACAAATTGTGACCATATAAATTTAGATTATAAATTAAATTTTCAAAAACAGTAATAATTTGGGCAATCCAATATTTTTCCCTTATATTATAGTGAAGCACCCTTCCTTCACTATAAGAAAAACGCAATTTAACGACGACGGACTTAACAATAAATTATATTGTCTCTAAATCACAGACAAATTAAGATTGAGATATTTTTAATGATGGATTTTTCCGTCTCCAACGTACTGACGTAAAATCCATCACTAAATGTTGAATTTTATTCTTTTTAATTTTATTTTTTTCATTAATGATCGAATAACAAAGGATTTGTCCTTCGTTAAAAATTTGTTACTATACATTTATTTTTTTAATTTTTAAATATTTTTTATTTTAGCGACGGAATGTTTCCGGTGTTGCATTCAATTATGATTTTTTTTATTTTTTTTTATTTTTCAATTACTGCTTAATGACGGATTTAAAATGAATTTTTTAATGTTTTAATTTATTTTATGATTTTGGATTTTTTCATTTATATTATTTTTTTAATATTTTTATAATTTTATAATATTTTTTAAAATATAATAATATTAAATAATATATTTAATAATTTTTTTATAATTTTGATCACTTTAATTTTGCTTTTTTAAATATTAATTTTGCTTTTTTCATCCTGTGCGATGCACGGTTTGAGATATACGAATAATTTATAATAAATAGATCTTACAAAAGATATTTATAGATATGTGAATAGTTTATAAGAAATTGTTTTTACAAATAAATAATTAAATTATGATCAACTAATTAATAGAAACAATCATAAAAATGTATTCAGAATATATAATGTTATATAAGTTTGTTCACTATTTTATCAGCAGACAATCCATCTCCTTTAATAAATTTTCATCCAATGTGCCCAATAAAAAAATAACATAATTAGTCATCCCAAAAAATCCATTACAAACATAATTGCGATCTTTTATAATTTTAGGTACAATGACAATAATTAAGAAAAAAATGACCCCTGTCAAACACATTTTAAAAAATTATTGTAATATATACATCTTCGTTATCCCTCTAAAGTGTGCGAAGTGAATAGAACATTATCGAGAGGAAGTTGTCACGGCTTGCACAACGCTTTCTTGATATATATTAATGTTCCATCGTCATCTCTTTTATTTGTAGAGAACACCCCAAATTCCATCTTTAGCATCATATCATTTTACATCTCCTTATACACGGGTATAAATGTATTAAATTGTATTATTATACAATGTTAGGCTATAGGTAGTGTAAAATTAAACATTAATCATTTTCTTATGTATGATATATAAAAAACAAGGAATATTGAGCCCCCCACAATGATCTTACAAGTCTTATTTGATGGAGTATTTCTTTGACTTCGAATAAGGATTAATTGCAAATGAATTGTCAGTTAATTTATATAACATATTGCCACCGCTGGTTAATGTATATATTGACAAATTTATTATTAAAATAATTATTGATGCATATAATCTTTCCGACTTTAATATACACCTACGATTAAGTTATATAATATTTTCAAATAAAACAATGCCATCATTTTTTCCCCTTAATTGAGAAAATTCCCTTCATTGTTCGCAATTCAAATTGTATATGCTTATATTTTGTATAAGTATCAAGATTTATATTTATAGGAAATATACAGTAGACCGCAAATTATTGATTTGTAATATATTTGGGAGATTACATATTTTAGTTATATAATGATTTGACTCTTTTTTTGTGTAAATATTTAGGTGACTACAGTCTAGGGTGCATATATTTACTTTTTTTTATTTATACCATATATATAGTTTATCATATAATTATACTATATTTAATAATTGATATATATATATATATATATATATATTGACAGTGCATAAATGAACATATAATGCCTCATTTTATTTCTTATTAACTAAGTGATATTAATTTGATTAATCAACCACATTAAATATTATTATAAAGTTCATGATTTGATAGCTAGGGTGATTTGGGCCGAAAAATTAGATTACTATTTCACCCTAGACTATCTTACTTTTATTAGATATAGTAAGATTGATTAATATGAGATGTGTTATATGACAATGATTTTTTTTTTTTTTATATCAGATTGAGATGCGAATTTTTCTGTAAATTAATTTTTAATTATATAATAAAGATTTCCATTTTTGAGCATGTAGTTTAGGCGGGAACATAGATTATTTCTATTTATACTTGACTATCTTACTTTTAGATATAATATAGATATACATATCAAATCTAATAATTAAAGAAAACATTAAAATTAGCCATACATGTATATATATCTAAATTAAAATTCAATACAATCCAGAATGAAACTTACGTACACAACTAATCAATATCCTACAGCCTTGAATTAGGAATGAGAAGCAAAGGTTTTTCCCTCTTGAGAGTTGTAACATATTTCTCACTCATATCAATCTTAGTTAGATCCTCACCATTTGGAAGGCTCCAATCGAAATAATGCAATAACGATCCAACAAGCATCTGAATATTCTTGAAAGCAACAGTTGATCCAGGGCACATTCTCAGTCCCGTTCCAAAGGGCAAATACTCAAAATTTGCTCCTCTGTAACCGATATTCGAGTCGAAAAATCTCTCCGGTTTGAAGGTTGTTGCATCCTCCCAATACTCAGGGTTTCTTGCAATAGCCCAAGCATTTACCAGCATCATGCTGTCTTTTGGGATGACATAGTTGTTGAGTTTGCACGACTCGATTGCACGGTGTGGCACGAGCATCGGAGCTGGAACGTGTAGTCTCAACGTTTCCTTTATACAGGCTTGAAAGTAGTGACAGTCAGATAAAAGGGATTCATTCAGTTCATCTCCTTCCACTGTTTCTGCTATTTCTTGACGAACACGAGATAACATTTCTTGATTTCTCATCAATTCTACTATCAACCACACCGTAGTTATAGTCGTCGAATCTGTAGCCCCGATCAATATCTCCTGTATGTGTAGCATGTGTCAGTTATTGAATACGTAACAATTTTATCAGTAGGTGCATACTTTCTTTGACATTTATAATCACTATCTAATGGTTGAAAACTCGCCAAATTAAAAAAAAATGAAGTTAGTATTTGATAAGTTATAACTCGTCATATAGTAACCATACTACACTAGTAAAATTAAAAATATATGTGTTTCTATATATGGTAAATTACACTATATCTCTCAAACTATTAAGGTTTTAACAAAAATGTAATGATAAATTAAAAAAACTAGTCCTCAAAGTCAAATTTCGGCAAGTGAAACGGAAATCAAAACCCCGTATCCTCTCATTCTCAATCTTTGAATTCACACATCTTCAGGTACGTACTTGAGTTTATTTAATCATACTTTTTCACTGAATTATTAGTATCCACAACAGTTTTCAGACGTTGGAATTGTACTTTGTGGATAAATTTGTTAATTTGTCAATAGTTTGGGATATAGGGTGTAATTAGTCATAGTTTATGACATTTATATAAAAATGTTAATAGTTTGGGACACAAAGTATAGCCCTACTATATATATGAACTTAAATCAAGTTATGAGTACGCACTGACACGTTCTGACCAGTTGAACAATCTGGTTTTTTGACATAAAGAATTCAAGTTTGACTAAGAATAAGTAATAGCACTAACCATCAAAGCATTTCCAATCTGATCATCTGAGAAGGTTCCATCTGCTAGGACGATGTCCAAGAAATCTTGGCTCAAACTACCACTGTCACCAACCGTTGATCTTCTTTCATGGATGATACCACCCCAGGTAAGCTTAATCTTGCGATGCAAATCCATCGCCTTCCCTTTACTCCAAAAGTCAACCACTTTCAAAAATGGCAAGAAATCAACCAAACCAAAAGTAGTAGTCTTCTCAATAACCTCATTCACAATTCCCATCATCACCTCATAATCATGCTCCCCATGTTGTTCAATCTCAAACAAGTTCTTCGAAGCAAGCACGCTCGAGATAACATTTGCTAGAGTCGCAAACATGATGTCTTCAACATTCACTTCTTCGCCTTGCTTCGACCGGATAAACCTCACCATGTCCATCACCTTCGCCTTCCTAATCGAGCCGTTCAACTCGATAGCCTTAGACGAAAACACGCAATTCTGACCGATCGAACGGAGGAGTTTCCACGACTTGTTGCATTCGGGCGACAATACAATAGATGAATGCATTGTCCCGGGGAGATTGTGATAGACGGCCGGCAAATGCCGGCCGGAAAATACGCGGTCGTGGATTCTGCAAAGTTGCTTTGCGAAATCCGGCGATGATGCAACGACCATGATTTGATCGCCGAGCTTGAAGGAGAATAGAGGGCCGTAGATTTTGGAGAGAGTTTGGAGTGCGATGTGAGGTTTGTGTATTAATGGAGAAAGGTAGGCTAATACATGCAATGCATTAGGGCCCGGTGGAAGATGTCGTTTAACTTCAAAGATGAAATGTTTGATGAAGAAAGACACAAAAGGAATGAGTAGCAACAAAAGAAATTCCATAAGTAATAACTGATGCCAAAATGTCTCTAAAGTTTGGGAATTTGAGCAAACTTGCAACTGTAGGCTAACAAAATTGTAGTACCTAGATATTTATAGTGGTAGAGGTGTAGCAAGTTGTTTTTATTTTTATTTTATTTTTTACTCACGAACTGATTGTATTGAGGATATTCGAACATGTGATATTTGCCCTCCAATTAACCTCACTCAACCTCTAGGCCATGCCCACCGGAACATAGAACTATAAAAGTGTACCAAGTTTGGAAATTCTATTTTACCCATAGGGTACTATTGCCCACATGATTTAGAATTTTGATATGTATACAATCACACAATATATATATATATATATATATATATATATATTACTTACATGTCATAATCTCACTAATTTTGAAATATAGTAAGTCAAATATTTTTCAATTCAAATTTGGTTTAATAGTTTTTCTAATTTACAATTTCTCTGCAAGATCCTCTTTACTAAGAATTTCAATTTTAAATTATTTTTTGTTTTTGGGAAGTTTGAATTCAAAATTCTCCTTTCAAATATTTTTCAATTCAAATTTGGTTTAATTGTTATTCTTCTAATTTAAATACGTTAAATTTATATAATCTATTTATAGATATACTAAAGTAAAATCACAGGAATAAAATTATCATTAAAAATCTATTAAAATTCGATTTAAAATAATATTTATGTTGAAAAATCTCAGAAAACATATATATTGGTGTGGTGGCTTTATGGTAGGTTCAAAAATTATTTTGGGCAAAGTTCGTATCAACTATTCTTTCTCCTTTTTTTTTCCTTTTCATTTATTTCTTTAATTCTTTTTAATTTTTTTTTCAATTTTTCCCTTTTTTTTCCTTTTGGATCTGTTCTTTTGTCTCTGTCCTCTTCATTTTTTTTACTTTTATTAAATAATATTTTTTTTGGTAGATGATAAAGCTCGCCAATTTTTTAATAATTAACATTGATTATTTTTTCTTTATTTTTCTTTCGATATTTTTTTTTCATTTCTACCTTTTTTAATTTTTTCTTTTATTACTTAATATTTTTTATGTGCATGATCAAGCCCGTCATTTATTTTTGATAATTAACATGAATTCTTTTTCTTTTACAATTTTTTCCTTTTGATTTTTTTTGTCCTTCTCATTTTTTCTTTCATTTTTGTTTTCAATCTTTTCTTTTATACCCATTTTCAATTTTTTCTCTCTTTCTAAATATTTTATTTTGTTACATAATATAATTTAAGTACATGATTAAGTCCATTTATTTTGATAATTAACATTAATTCTATTTATTTAATATTATAGTTTTATTTATATCTTTAATTTTTTGTTAACATTTAGATATAGTCATGCCCATCGTTTATTTTATTAAATATCTCTATTAGAGTGCATAATAGGAGGTGGAGATGAATGAATTGGTGATTTACATCAACCTTAGTATGTTTGTTTTTGTGTACTTTTAAAAATTAATAAAATTATACAGATAACCACGATTACTAATTTTCATTTTTTTAAACTATGTATATAATTATATGGTTTCAGATGTTAAATGTAATTATTAAGATATCTATAGAATCTCTCTAACCAATCATATAGTATTTGTGTTACATATAAAAATTTTGAGGATCCATAATATTTTTGAATTCAATTACAGTGTGACCACATTCAATTTAAAATTTAATCCTTAAATAGTTAAATTCGTGCAATGTACGGAAGAAATATGTGTAATATATATAATAAGACCGGATCCTTAAATAGAAACGCTATGTTTCCCAATCTAATGACATTTTGGGATCTAAAAATATTATATATATTAAATATTAATCAACTAATATTTATATTAAATATTTAGTTAATTTTATATTATCATTATCTAAAAAAATCCGCGCTCTCATAATTAAAATGAAATCTTTTAGGAAAAACTATCAAGAGTTTTCCTGACTCGGTTTGATAAGATGTCAAAATATGCAAAGAGCCTTGAAAAAGTGAAAAGAAACCAAGTAGAAAACTAAGGTTGATCAAAACAAAAAATTGAGCTATCAAAGCCTGAAAATGATCAATCCAAGAGAGAAAGAAAAGAAAAGAGAAAACAAAAGAAAACGAGAGGGAAAAGAAAAGAGAGAAAAAGAAAAAGAAATATCCAGCCCAAGAGCTATGGAAAAAAGAAAAACTGTAGTTTGATTGCTAGATCAGTTAGCAAGTCAAGTAAACTGAAAGCTGCAGGTACCATCAAAGTTCGAAGTATCAACTGCCATTAGTCTACAATTGTGAACTGAAGAAAATACTAGTTCAGAAGTGCCTAATTCCAGCTGAAGAAGATTACCAGCTGAAGAATGGACCATTTCCAGCTAAAGAAGAATGCCAGCTGAAGAATACACCAGTCCAAGGTACAAGCTGAAGGATATGCCAGCTCAAGAAAGTTTCAGCTGAAGAATGAAGTTCCAGCTGAAGAATGTACCAGTTCAGAGGATATCAGCTGAAGACGCACCAGTTTAGAACACCAGCTGAAGAAGCGCGAGCTCAACATCCAAACTGAACACCAGTTCAAAGAAATTCCAGCTGAAGGGACACCAATCCAAAATGTCAGCTGAAGAACACTGGTTCAAAACTGCCAGCTGAAGCAAATCAAACTGGAGCTCATAAAGCATCAAGTCAGAGTCCAGAACTGCCAGCTGAAGATGATGGAAAACTGGAGCTTCCAAAACTGCCAAAGATGCGTAGAACTGACAGCCGAAAGAATGTTCAAAACTGAAGATTCAAACTGCCAGTTGAAGCCCATAACTGATGATCAAGACAGAAGTCGTAACTGAAATTTAAATTTCAGAAAAGCCAACATGAAGATCTTGAATTTAATGCAACCAAGATCTTGGAACAAAAGCATGTCAGAAGAACAAATGCTACTCAACAGCTCTTTAAATGAAACTCAACAGCTTTATCATTTATGATCACCTATTAATCAGCAACGGTCACCAGCCACTCAACTATAAAAGATGAGTGACCCAGAAGAATGACCGTGACTTTTTTGCCAAAACTTTGTTACCTGAAGACTTTCCGCGAAGACATTCTCTAAAGCTCTAAAGCCTCAAGCTTAAATTCATCAAAACAATAAGTCCCAACTGCAGAGAAGGAGCAAAATTGCTTATCAAGCTAGCTGTTGAAGAATTTCAACCAAAGCCACACTCTCTCTGTTCTACACCGATCAACTACCCAGCTCAAGCCGAAGACGCGCTAGGAGCACACCAGTTGATACCAGTTTCAGACTGTATTCTTGAAGATCAAAAGAGATTTAAAACCTTGAAAAGACGGCCAATAGTACCTTATCTCTCCAGCGAGCAGTTGGGGATCGTAAGTGTGAGACTGTCGACCCTACCAGCTGAGGAGGCTGCTTTCGTTGGATCACCGCTTCCAGGACAGCACCAGCTGGAAAAGAATTAGTGACTCATAAAGCCATCGACAGCCAGGTCCAACAGTTGTCTTCACTGTGTAACTGTAATAAAGGAACTTTACACTTGCATAGTGGATTGCCCTTCTACGGAAGGAAGTGAGGACATAGAAGTTGAGCTTCGAACCTCTATAAAATTGTCTGTGTGCTCTGTTTATAGTTTTTAGTTGCATGTCTTAACTGCACACCTCAAGCACACACACAGCACTCCGAGCTAGCTGATCATCTCAACTGATCACACAAGAACACGAATAACTCCGCGAGTCAAAGGGGCCTATCTATTCCACAAATATTATTAAGTTTTGGATCAATTTATTCACCCCCCTCTAAACTGATTCTGACTCACCCCGGGACCAACAAGTGGTATCAGAGTGGTTAATTCTAAGGATTAGCCATTTCTGCAAATCAACTGAATCAGATCTTGTTAGATGTGCTAATCTGCCAGCTATGGGAAACCATAAGCTATCTATTTTTTCAGTTGAGAACTATGATAACTGGAGTAGGAGAATGATGGCGCACCTCTGCTCAATCCACAAAAATATGTGGGAAGTTATTGAAGAAGGTCCAATCACCATTATGATGGACAATGAAGCCCATATTGCTGATGTCAATCATCTAGCAAGGATCTCAAAGCTAACTCATCTTCTTACGAGTGAAGAGAAGAAGTTGAAAAATCTAGAGTTTGTGGCCCAAGCTGTATTATTCCAAACTCTAGATGAAGATCGCATGAAGGACACCAAGAACTGCCAAACCGCTAAGAAGATATGGGACTTGCTCGCTGATTTATGCAAGGAGTCCGAAGTAATTAAAGAAAATAAGCTCCAACTGGTTGTGGACATATATGAGTCCTTCAAGATGCACTCAGATGAAACCATCTCAAGCCTTGAAACGAGATTTCTAGGCATCATTAGTAAGATGAACAATCTGGGAAGAAACTATCCCAATAGTGAGATGAACTCCAAGATTTTGGACAATCTCATAGAGGAATGGGATATAAAGGTGATAGCTAGAAAAGAGTCAAGAGACTTAAACAGCATCACCCCAAGAGAACTTTTCGATTTTCTCAAGGCGCATGAGTATAGCCTAAACTGAAAAAAGGGAGGCATCCACATCATCAGCCCAGGATGCGGCTTTCTATAGAGAAGGAAATCGGTTTAGAGAAACTCGAGGAAGAAACACCTTCCGGCTAAGGAGTTCTCAAGCCAGAGAACAACCAGGAGGCTCAACTGATCGAAAAAGAGAAGCAGCTGAGAAGAAAAAGAGTCTGACTAAAGATATCAATAACTAGATCCAGTCAGTTACCAAGCTACTAGAAAATCTCAAGAATATTAGAGATCAACCATCAGTTTTGCTTCAAACTGATGAGGAGCCTAGAGGCGAAAGAAATCAACCTTCTGCTAAACAACCCAAGGCAGCCAACAGAAGCATAGGAGAATGCTTCCATTGCCACAAGCAAGGACACTATCGATATGAGTGTCCAGAGCTCCCTAAAGACAAAAAGACTAAAGTGAAGAGAAGTTTTTTCAAGAGAAAAGCTATGATGGCCAATACAGAGAATACCGTGCTGGATGACTCAGATTAGCCATCAGGAATTGACTCCGACAACTATAGCTCTAAAGATGAGGCATTGTTCTGCCTCGTGGCTGACGAAAAAGAAGAGGTTAGCACATGCGACTCCTTAACCTCTTTTTATCACATTCATGAAACTTTCATTTCCAGCAATGAATTAAATGAACAACTAAGAGTGCTAGAAGATCAATTAGCTGCAATATCATGTATGCATTTGCAACAAAAGGAAGAAACTGATGACCTAAGAGATGAGGTCAAAAGACTGAGAAGTGATCATGATTGAACTGAATCACTTGAAGCTCAGTCAGTTGAATGTGAAAATTTGAAGTTGAAAGTTGATGAGCTAGAAGCTGAGAATGACAAGCACAGGCAGGAGATCCATGAGAGAGAAGATATATCTCTCAAATTCAAAAAGAGATCTCAGAATCTTGATGAGATTCTAAGCTATCAAAGAGTTAAAACTGATAGTCCAGGGTTAGGATACAATAGGTACACTGCCGCTGAAAAAAGAAAGGCAGTTGCACAAACCAGTCAAAAAGGGGCTTTACCTGGTTTTGTCAGACTTGCACCAACCCAACCAGTTGAGGAGACAAAAGGTAAGGGAACAGTGAACATCCCTCTTGATTAGCTGAAAAGGTCCAATCAATCCTCATAACTGAAAGGCTCAGTTCAATTTAAGCCATCAGTTCAACAGAGAAAGCCATCTTATCAAAGGCCACCAACTCAAAATAGGCAGTTCGCCTATCAGCAAAGGCCGCCAGCTCAGCAGAGGCAACCAGCCTACCAATTGTAGCACCCCAGATTTTTGGATAAAGTTTAGAGAGTTGTTAATATTAATTAATTAATTAAATAAGGAATTTAAATAAGGTTAGCTATGGTTGGATGTCAGTCACGACTTTAAGAGTCAGTTTTCGTGAAGATCGTCTTTTCGGAAAATATAATCTTAATTCTTTTATTACCATTTATGGTTTCTTTAGAAAGGTTTTAAATCAAGGAGTACACCGGTGTTTTCAGATTTTAAATCTGAAGTCATTTGAGTTCCCGGTGATGGAAAACGTATTTAAAAAGAGGAATGAATAGTAACTTTTGCGTGCGTTCGTGTTTTGAGAAATTTATGAAATCCTCCTCGTTTGTCCGAGTCCAGTTCTATCAGGCCCTTCTTATGGGAAATCACTCAAGGATTCCGTTGGCATGCATGGATTTTCATTCTGAGGTCAATCGAACGCTCAGGAGCAAAATCTGTCAGTCTGAGTGAATAGTAAAAAGTAATTCCAAAAAGGGAATCTTTGCTCGTCTTTTTTCTGACGACCCTGTCTTCTTCATGAATCGAGTTAGTTCACTAGTGTTCGAGCCAATAAGTCTCCCTGTATTTTTAGATTTCGTGTCTGAAGTCATTTGGACCTCAACATCGAATAAAGCAGCTTTTAACCGAATCCGGGGTAGCTTTTGTAGTATTTCTGCATGGCAATGGCTTCCAAGAAAAGCCAAAGCTTCTCCTATAAATAGGGGACCACCCCTTTTGCATTCCTTTGCTCATTTCTCATTCATTTCACTTCTAAATCGAGAGGGTGAAAAGCTTTGAAAGCCGAGAAAGTTCTGTCGAAGTAAAAAGCGTTCTTCGTGAGTGTTCTTCAAGACTACGAGCGAAGTGGTGTGGAAGGGATGTGGTGAGGGAATGTGTTAGGGGCACCATTGGATCGTAGCAGGCGGCTCTATCGCCGTTGCGACTCGACGAGACGCTGAGGTAGCCACATTCCTTCGACGCACCTAACCCCGTCCATTCTTGTTCGTCGGTCGCGACTCCATTTCTTTTCCGTCTTTTAAATTCCGCGTTTACTTTCCGTTCTTCGTGTTCTTCATTATTGTTCGTCTAAAAGTTGTGTTTCGATTTTTATTGAAGTTCCAAGTTAATAACATTTACGTTATATTTCTCATTTTACTTCCGTTATTATTATTCTAAAAGATTAGCCTCGTTTATTCTGATAAATTCCGTTCAAGCCACATTTAACGACTTCGTCTTTATTCTAAATATTAAAGAGGATTATCGTGTTTATGCCGTTATAATGTCAAAATTCTTTTTAAGTTGAAGCATGTTGTTGCATGTTAAATTCAAGTACGTTGTTTTTAAGAAATTTCGAGTTAAGTGTTCTTCGTGTTCTTCGTATTCGTCGAAAGAATCAACAAATACGAAGAACCCAGTTAAAGATCGCCCAGAACTGGGCTGAAGAGAGAGAAAAAGAGAGCCCCGCGGGGGGGGGGGGGGGTGTGCTGCCGCGCCACGCCCCTCTCGGCCACCCCAAGCCCGCCGGGGCTAAGGAGCCCGCCGGCGCCCATGTGCGCTGCGGCGCCCCCCCTTCTCCGTGTTGTTTTCGCCGTTTCTTTTCGGCTATTTTCGTACCCTCTTCCTGAATTTTTCGAGCCTTTCAAATTATATCATTCTCAAGCCATATTCAAGTTTAAATTATAGTAAGGTATTCAAGTTATTTTTTATTTATTTCGAATAAGCTATTCAAATTATTTTCCGTCTAAAAATTTAGAGATCAAATCGAGAAGTTCCTTAAATAAAATAAATCATTCTCGAACCCTTATTAAGTCAAAAGTCGTGATATCCATGTTAAGTCCTAGCTAAGGGAATATTAGTTGGGTATTATTTAATCTCATGTTATTAGAAATCTTCGAAGGAGACCGCTAAGTCGATGATTCCACTTTTGTAGGGGGAATCGAGCCTCGGAAGAATACTAAGGAAGACCACCAGCTCGTTGCCTCATCTTCCATTCCGTAATCAAGGTGGGTAAATCTATACTCATCTAAAGTTTGAGCTAATGAGCTCTAGAAGCATGTTAGGGCAAATGAGATATCCGATAAAGTATTTTTGCTTTGCCTAATTGATCTCTGTACAAGGAAGGAAGAAAGGAAGATATTATGTTTTACTTGAGCTCTCAAGCATGTTTAGAAATGATAGAACTACTAAAGTATTGTTTATGCTTAGCATGAGATGTTTAGAATTATCTTTAGTTTCGATTCGTATTTATTTACGTTCTTCTCCTGGAATCGAATGTTTATGCTTGTTAATCTCGCAGAATTAAGAATTAAGGTCTGCCTTGTTAGGGTAGCATTAAATCCCTTGTAGGCCGAGATCATGCAATATTAAAGGATTAGTCTTAGACGTTGTGCTAAGTTTGGTGTTGCTAGCAAGGTTAAGAAAGGAAGGAACTTAGCTTTTCACTTAAGCAGGATTTGAGCTCAGAACTCTTAAGGAAGTCACTGCTGAGTTTTTCCCTCGCAAAATTGTTCGGATATTTGAGTTAACCCCTCTTCTATCCTATGGCATACCTAAGGGTACAGTTGACGTCAGGTTTGAGCCAGATTAGGCCCAAAAAGAAAATAAAAGATTTTGCGGATATGGAGAGGGCTTTTGCGTTTGCTCTCCATATATCGTCAGTTGATTATTGGATATCTGGAAGTTTATTAAAGTGTTTCACTAAAACCCACTGAGTACATTAGTGCTCATGCCCCCCTCTTTTTCAAATTTTTTATAGGTTGAGATGCTAAGGATGTTGGTGGCTGTGGATGTGAGTTGGCTGTCAAGATTGTTTTCTTATTATCTAATATTCCTTTGTAATCCCACTGTGTGATTTGCTACTCTGATATACTCTTTCTAATTCCGTTTAAAGTTCTATTATGATTATCAAGACTCTATGAATAATTTTCCCAGACATGATTATTTGAGTATAAGATGCACACTAAGTTCTATTTCTACTTCCCGAGTATGATTTCCTTTCGTCTATAAAGGGGCTTGCACGCATTATTAACTATTATCATGTATGCTGAATGGTATATGTTTATCCATTTAATTAACCGTTTAGTTCCATTCAAGCATGCTGCCATTTAACAAAAGTGAACCCGAGTATCCTCGTCTAATTCCCAAAAGCATATCTCGATTGTAAAACCAACTTATTAATCTTCCATTTTACCTCATTAACCCCTTAATGACACCCCGTCCCCACTCTTTAACCGCTATCTCGGGACCGGGCTGTTACACCAACAAAGGTCATCAGTTCAGCCAAGACCTCCAGCTCATCAGAGAAAGTCAGTTCCACACAAATCAGCAGTCTATCCAAGGCCCAAAGCTCAGTACAGGCCTAAGATGAACAGACTGGACAAATAAGGCGTCATCACAAACTGGACAAACAAGGCGCCATCACAAGGAACAAAGTGGGTTTTTCATAACAAACTGGACAAACAAAGCATCATCACAAGGAACAAAGCAAGACTGGTAGCCAAGAGATACTCTCAAAGTGAAGGGATCGACTTTGATGAGACGTTTGCACCAGTTGCAAGATTGGAAGCTATCAGATTGTTCCTCGCCTATGCGGCTCATAACAACTTCACAGTTTATCAAATAGACGTGAAAAGTGCTTTTTTACAAAGGATGCTCAAGAAGGACATGTACGTTGAGCAACCACCTAGACTCGAAATTGGAGATCAATTCAAACTGAAGAAAGCACTCTATGGGCTGAAGCAAGCACCCCGAGCCTGGTATGAACCCTCATAACATTCTTGCTTAAGAATGGGTTTCAAAATGAGTCATTGATCGCACTCTATTCAGAATAGAGCGATCATTAGAGATCTTAATGGTTCAAATTTATATGGATGACATAATATTTAGATCGAAGAGAAAAGATCTATGCACTCAGTTCGCACAACTGATGCACAGAGAATTCGAGATGAGCATAATGGGAGAAATGATGTTCTTCCTAGGACTCCAAGTAAAGCAGCTCCAAGATGGAATATTCATTAGTCAAGCCAAGTATACAAAGGAGCTTGTCAAGAAGTTTGGAACTGATAAGGGAAAAACTATCAAGATTCCTATGAATACATCAGTTCAACTGACTCTCGATGAAGAAGGAGAATCAGTTAGCCAAAATCACTATAGAGGCATAATCAGTTCACTTCTATACCTAACTACCAGTCGACTAGACATTTCATATTCAGTCGGCTTATGTGCACGATTCCAAGCCAATCTGAAGAAGAGTCATCTCAAAGCAGTAAAGAGGATCATCAAGTACCTTAGAGGAACAATAAACCTTGGATTATGGTATCCCAGAGATGACAGCTTGAGTCCAACTGGATACTCAGACTCAGACTTCGGTGGATGGAAGATTGACAGGAAGAGTACCAGTGAAACATGTCAGTTTCTTGGTCACAAATTGATATCCTGGTTCAGCAAGAAGTAGCACTCAGTTGTTACGTCAACATTTGAAGAAGAGTATGTAGTTGCTGAAAGCTATTGTGTACAGATACTCTGGATGAAGTAGCAATTGAAGGACTACAAGGTCGAAACTGACGAAGTACCTATCTTCTGTGATAATAATAGTACTACTACGATTTCTCAGAATCCAGTTCTGCATTCGAGAACAACGCACATTGACATCAGTCATCACTTCATTAGAGATCACATTGAGAAGAAAGACATATGCATCCAATATATCAATAGTGAGAAGCAGATAGCTGATATCTTCACAACGCCATTACCAGAAGTAAGATTCGTGGAGTTATGTATCCAATTGGGGTTATTGGAACTAGCTTCGGAAGATGAAGATGATCAACTGATTGAGAGAATGAAAAGAAAAATCTCAACTGATGAGAAAAGGAGAGGAGAAACTGCAACTGAACCAAAAGGTGCATTAGTTCAGTCAGTAAAAGGAGCCAAAACCGGTCAAGCCATCAGTTCAAGTGAAAAGCAAGCTGAAAAATTTACAAACTGATGAAAGGCGTGGAAGCTGAGAGTGAAAAGGACTAGAACTGATCAGAAGTTCAATCAGTTCAAATTGGAGAATCAGTTCATGATCAGCTGAAGCAAGCAGCTGAACTGAAGGGAGAGCTGGAAGCCATCTCAGCTGAAGTAAGAGCTGAACTGAAAAGATATCTCAGTTGAAACTGATCAAGCCATCTGGAGATTGCCAAATGTAGCCAAGTCATCTGATGACGTCAACAGCTCAAAGCCACGTGGAAGCTCAAGAGAGAGAGATTTGAACAAATAAGTTCAAATTTACTTTGCCTAGTAGAACAGTAAAATGACATGGCATACCATTATTACTGTTAGACCCACTCTCTCACTCCTCATTAATCTCCAATAGATAAATTTGAGATTTAATCCACGGATTAATTAGAACCGTTCGAATTAGTCTTCTCTCAAATCCTATTTACCGTTAGATTCTCTATCAATTTGAAGGCTATAAATAAATTGGCTGAACCTCTTTCAGCTCATCAAAAAGCCAATTAAGCATTCAAGCATTCCTTGTTATAGCCTCAAGAGATCTTTTCTCTCAAAGCCCAGAAAATCTCCAAAATCCTTCATCCATGGCTTAGTTCTCTTCCAACCTTCACCGAAGAAAGTATAACTTCAAATTGACCGGTGAAGATTCAAGAGCATTCTGTAGAGATCTCGATCACGATAAGATGCTCAGTAGAGCCAACTTCTAGAGATTCACTAATAATTCTAGCCTATGTGAAGGAGTCATTGAAGCAATGAAGAAGGTCAAGTTAAAGACATTCACTGAGGGTACTCCCACTCGAGTGTACCCAGAAGAAGTGGCAGAATTCTACCTCAACTCAACCAGTAAGAAGAACTCTATGGAGTTCAAGACTGAAGTTAGAGGTCATGAGATCGTGATCACTCTATCAGTTCTTCAAAGGGTATTCAATCTACCAGAAGGAGGAGGTTTTGTCGAAGAAGCCGAAGTGGATGTAGCAAACTGCTTTGACAGATGGGTACTTATCTGTTTTGATGACAACTTCCATATCAATCACCTGATATCGAAATTCCAAAAAGAATTTCAAGTACTAGCAACAGTTGCTACAAAAATGATGGTGGGACTGTGTGGCATTCACAATGAAATGTCAGAGATTAAATATAAGATCTACAATGCCATCTGGGAAAAGAAAGAAATAGATTGGTCTCTATACTTCTTTAGTTAGCTAAAGAAGTTTGTAGACATCGTGGAAGCCAAAACTAAGAGCCCCAAGCGCTTTCCACAAAAGATGTATTTTCTCAACAAGGTAAGCTACATTCTTGAAAAGCTGATATCCGATTTGATGGCAGAGGAAACCCATCTTCAATAAGTTGATCCAGATGATTTTATCCCAAAAGTGGATAAAGCAGCACTACCCCCCTGTGATAATCAGAGAATCACAGCCACGACGGAGGAAAAACCTGATTCCGACAACACCATTAACTCGTGGAAAAGGGAAAGCAAAGATGATGGAGCATGAAGAGTTATTGGTCTCCGACACAAATGACGACTCTCTCAATGAACAGAGACTCATGCCAGATGAAGGAAGGCATGAGAACAAGAGTGAATCTGAAATGAGTCAAACTGAAGAGAGAGCTACTATACCAACTCAAGCAGAGACTGGAAAGAAGGAAACACAGACAAAGTCAACTGAAGCAGAGTCATCAGCAAAGATTTCAGAAAGAGAAACTGCCATCTCACCAGTATGAACCAGAAAGAGGACAAAGCCAGCTGCTGACCATCAGACTGGAGAGCATCAGCCAGCTGTTGACCATCAGACTAGAGAGCATCAGCCAGCTGCAGACAAGATCTAATTCTGCGCTTAGCAAACTGCAGACCCGCAACCGGGCAAGACATCAACGCAGTTCAAGAAACTGATCAAAAGCATGAAAGATCAATAAAACTGCTCTCTGAGTCAATTCTGCAACTAGAAACATACTCTGGAACTGAAGACTCTGAGGAAGACTCCTCCAACAATGAGAAAATGCCAGATAATTTCAGAAAAGCTAAGAAAAGAAGAACTGACAACAAGAAGAACTAGAGGCCAATCAAACTGATCAGAAGTCGTATGAATAACTTCTTGTAAAATCAGTTTTCTATCTTTTCTTAATGAAAATCATTTTTCTTGAAATAAATGTCTTGTCACACATTTACTTCGAATTTCTTACCATTGAAATCCTAACAAAGGCATTTAAGGCAAACAACAAAAGGAAAGATAGAGGACACAATTTTTCAAAGATTATGAGTATCATTTATTGCTCATAAATCAATCCAGATCTAGTCCCCTTTGCTAGAAGAGACACACTCATTTCTCAAATCATTCAAGAAAAGTCTCTTCACTCTCCACTCTCTCAACCAAAAATTCTAGCCAAAAATTTCTTCAATGGCATAATTTCTCAGTTCCCCCAATTCATTCAAAAACCAAATGTTGAGATATAAATTCCTTGAAATGAGAAGTTCCAGGAAATCTTTCATGAATCAAACAGCCCAAACCTGCTTGTTATTCTTCACAAGACATGAATTCTTCATTACCTGGAAACACCACCAAGGTTCTTCGGACAAAACAGGGTGTGTGAATTCCTTCTTCAAGCACAAATTAGTGCAAATGGCAAGGAAATATCATCAGTTATTCAAGGCTGACCCATCAAGATAACTGAAGGAACAGTTGTTGAAGTTTTTCAACTTCCAAGGCAAGAAGCAACAGTTCAAGAATTGAGTGAAGCAGCTGAACCATACCGGAGAAGGTGGAAAGCTCCCACCTACAGAAAGGCATTCAGTTTTACCACAACTAAAACTGATTTGAAGCCAGAGTATGGAGTGCTGCTCAATATCACAAACAAGATGATGTTTGGAGCAATTGGAAGCCTGAGCCAGCTTACCTAGGAGAGGTACAAGGTGATGATTCACCTAGCTGAAGGATGAGAAACAAACTAGGCAGAGTTTGTATTTTCTCAGATCAAGCATCATGTCCTTAAGGCCTCCAACTCAAAGAGAATGAAGAAGTTTGAGTCTATGATATGACTCATTCTCAGGATGAGCAAGGTGATTGAAGACATCTTGAAGCTGCCAAATGATGATGCATTACCAGTCCTTGTCTCTGTCTGGATTCCCAAGAGAAGAAGCACTCATCTTCAGTCACTTAAGAAGAAAAGGAGGACCAAGGCCAAAACTAGTGCCACAGCCTCAAGAAACTCTACTGCCAATGCCGTTCCGTCACCAGTCTCAAAGAATGGATCATCAACTGATTTTCAAGTCGGTTTTGATCCAGATGAGCTCATTCCATTCATCGAAATTCCTCATCCAGACTATGGAGCTGATTACTTCAGGAGCACTTGCCCTACTCTCCAACTGATAGAAGAAAATATTTGCACTTTCTACAGTGGTAAATATACAGCCAGAAATGCACAGAAAGGGGTAACCAATTTACTTCTCACTCAATTTGCATTCGTCGCTAAGCAAGATTAAGAACTTTTAAAGTAACTACACTGGTGTTTCTACCGGTACAACTGGAGACATTCAATATCTATCCAGTCCCATTTCTTGATCACTACCTTTCACGGCATGAGTTTTTAGCAAAGAGAAGTTTGGAGCTTAAAATGGATATGATCTTCAAATCCATTTCCTCCAATGATCGTGCAAGTTCAGACGATTATGAGTCATCGATTGACCAACAAAATTCCTCCAACTGCCCTACTTGCCAAACTAAGAAGTGACATCAAGGCTCGAGAAGAATCAGGAGTCCAGTAACCATCCAACTGCACAACCAGCCCTACCTGTCGAAAACTGAATTTTGATAAACTGTCAAATCAGTCCGCCGAGCCACATTGACCAACTGAACCTGCAACTGAGCAACTATACAGACATACACCTCTCATCCCAGTTGCAGTGAGTCGAGAATGTGATGTCGAAGATACTGCCACATCACCCAATCTATTTTCTAAGAGATATGTCACCCCACTGATCGCTTCAATCTCAAAGACAGCCGCCCAACTGAATCCACAGGAAGTTCAGTTCAAGTCACCCTTCAAGAGAAACTTGCAGAGAAGGCAAAGAATCACATCAACTAAATCCAAGCAACGGATTTAATCCATAAAGAAAGCTAGGCCAGAAAAGCCTACTGAAGGAACTGGATCTGCATAAAAAAGGAAACGACCAAACTGCTCTGAGGAAAGTAGTAAAGAGAATCCAATTCTCCCTATCAAAAAGAAAAAATTGACTGAGATTTAATCCAGCAGTTCAGAAACTGATGTCATCAGTTCAAAGATGAATCAATTAAGGGGACCAAGCAGAAGACATGACAGAACTGATCGATCAGTTACCACATCGTCAGTTTGCAAAGTCATCAGTTGGACTGTATCCCAACTGACTCGGGATAAGTTTTTGAATTATTTATTCTTTAATCTTAGTCTTAATAAAATTATTACCATTGTGATTCATTGCAATTTCTCACAATGCAACGGGTATAATTTTCAAATGGGAGATCTCTCAAAGATAGCTGGCATTAATGCTACTGACCAAAATCAACCACTAAAGTGGAAAGTGAATTGATCGTTTTAGAGATATAAATAGCAAAATCTTGCACCAAATATTTGCTATTTATGGCAACTACCCCATTTTCAAAATGGATAAAATCTCAACCGCTGATCCAAAGTAAGGCTAAACTTGTGGACAACGGAGATATCCATTGCATTTAACCAGCTGAGCATCAGTCAAATCTATTAACTAATCAGCTAAGGAGTACTCGAGTGCAACTCATAGTATATGCATGCAAAGCTTCTTTTAAATGCTAAGGAGATATCGATCAAAGATCACATACTATCGTCATAACTCTCTCTGCATTGCTTTGCATCCTTCTCTCTCTACTTCATTCCACTCTCTAAACTACTCTCTTTTGCATAATAGAACTCCCCACTCACTACATTGATCCAGGGAGACTTGCTCTAAACCTCAAAAGAGACAAGTTCATAAACCTGGACTTTCTGATGAAGCGACTATTAGATGATGAATTCCATCACTTAGTCAAAGCAGCGGAGGAAGTTCAGTTTCTCACTCAAACTCCAGTGAATGGACGATGTTTCCCAGAGCTTGTTGCCGAGTTTTATATATACCCTCAAGTTGCAGACAATGACAACATTATTTTATCAGTCAGCAACTATCCGATCATCATCTCAAAGGCCACCATGATGGAAACCCTCCATCTTTCAAGCGCAAGTTCACAGGCTGATTCTATAATCATGCCAAACCAAAGAGAATTGTGGAGCAACTGAACAAAACCAGGAGTTGAGCCTAATTTTTCACACAGACTAAAGGACAGTCTGCGGCCGGAGTTTATACAACTCCAGGATATAGTAATCTACTGCCTGCGAGGTAACTTGGACTATATTCATTTCAGTGCCGAAAATGATCACCTGATGGAACTCATCTACAATCGATGCAAGGTGGACTTGGCATCGTTCGTGCTATCACAACTACGCCAGAATGTTCTAAAGGTCTATTCTGACTATCTAATGGGCACATTTAAGAAGAAGTTGGGATTTATCAATCGGCTTAGCATGATCATCTGTGATCAAATATAACTTTCTCCACAATACGACGTGTTGCTAGACAGAAGAGACTATATCCCCATAATCTTTCTCAAAAGCAAGAAGAACCTGAAGCCTTTTGGAAAAGTATTAAAAAGTTCGAAAGCTGCTGATAAAGGTACCTCAACTCTGACTGAAATAACATCCATTAGTCGAGGAAAAAAACCCATGTCAGAAAATGTCATGACGACGGAGCCAACTGCGCCAGCTGATTCTGAACCAGCTGCCACCAACTACATGGATGGCGTTGAAGAAAGCTTCAATGAGACTCTCGATCATCTGTTTTCCAGAAGGTTTCAAATCATTGAGAGTTACGACTCCTCCCTCTTCGATCAATTGAGGTGATATCTCAGATGGTATCTCTGGAGATTCCAAGTTGATGACGTAGTTATGTTTGAACTGCTCGATAAAAAAGGACGACACTTCTGGAGTTAAGAAGGCCTCTGGAGCCGAAACTGGATGAACAATCTCTTCACGACATCTCCTACACTACCGGAGATCATGGATTCAATGATTCAAAGAATCCAACAAGGAGTTCCAACCGCCGATCCTCTACCGTTTAATGAGCCATCCAACTCATCCTCCACACCAATAGAATCTATCCACCCACCTCCAATGGAAGAACTCTTCACAAGTTTGGCTATGATGACAACTGAACCTCAAGTTCAATCTCCACTACCAGATCTACGTCAACTCATGCCAACAGAAGAAGCATCCAACTGGCTACCCTCTTCATCACAACAACGGCCATACCCCTCTTCATATGAAGGTAACCTTGCTACTACCTTCAGCTTGCTACCGCATGTTCCCATTCTATCCTTTGATCAGCAACTGCACACCCTTTTGGATGATGCCAGAAAGGGGAAAGATGATGAAGAAATTGAGAAGAATGATGGAAAATTTTTAAGTCTCTGGGATGAGATTCAGGGGGAAGTACAGCCTCAGGGGAAAGAGATGAGGACTGTAGAAACTGCTGGAGAAGAAAGGCGTCAGCCTCAGAGAGATATATGGAGAAGTGCCAGAGATGGGAGACATTTGTCTTAAGGGGAAGTTTGGGGAGATGTTTGGAGGAATGCTAGAGAAAAGGGTTAATCTAGCAATTGGTAGAACAAATGATGAGTACTAGCTGAAGAAGTGCAGCAGTTGAAGAGCTAGAAACTGAAGAAAAAGAAGAAGAAAAAGAAAAAGAAAAACTGTTGTAGATTGAAAGAAATCTAATCAGTTTACATAATCAGTTTCATAGCTATGAAAAGTTTTCTAGCTTGATTGTGTTCTCTTTTACACAAGTCAAAAATTTCTTACAATCAGATTTTCCCATCATTGCTCAATTTTGCCATGTTTTGGACATCATCAAAAAGGGAAAAATTGTTAGGAAAAACTATAAAGAGTTTTCCTGACTGGGGTTTTGATGAGACGTCAAAATATGTCAAAATATGCAAAGAGCCTTGAAAAACTGAAAAGAAACCAAGCAGAAAACTAAGGTTGATAAAAAAGAAATTGAGCTATCAAAGCCTGAAAATGATCAATCCAATAGAAAAGGAAAAGAAAATAGAGAAAGAAAAGAAAGAGAGAAAAGAAAAGAGAGAAAAAGAAAAAGAAATATCCAGCCTAAGAGCTGTGGAAAAGTAAAAACTATAGCTTGATTGCTAGATCAATTAGCAAGTCAAGTAAACTAAAAGATGCAGGTACCATCAAAGTTTGAAGTACCAACTGCCATCAGTCTACAGTTGTGAACTGAAAAAAAATACCAGTTCAGAAGTGCCCAATTCCAGTTGAAGAAGATTACCAGCTGAACAATGGACCATTTCCAGCTGAAGAATACACCAGTCCAAGGTACGAGCTGAAGGATATACCAGCTCAAGAAAATTCCAGCTGAAGAATGAAGTTCCAGTTGAAGAATATACCAGTTCAGAGGATATGAGCTGAAGATGCACCAGTTCAGAACACCATCTGAAGAAGTGCCAACTCAACATCCAAATTGAAGACCAGTTCAAAAAAGTTCCAGCTAAAGAGACACCGTCCAAAATGCTAGCCGAAGAACACTGGTTCAAAACTACCAGCTGAAGCAAATTAAACTGGAGCTCAGAAAGCATCAAGCCAGAGTACAGAACTGCCAGCTGAAGATGATCAAAAACTGGATCTTCCAAAAATGCCAAAGATGCACAGAACTAACAGCCGAAAGAATGTTCAGAACTGAAGATTCAAACTACCAGCTGAAGCCCAGAACTGACGATCAAGACAGAAGCCATAACTGAAATTCAAATTTCAGAAAAGCTAACATAAAGATCTTGAAGTTAACGCAACCAAGATCTTGGAACAAAAGCATGTCAGAAGAACAAAGGCTATTCAACGGATTTTTAATTGAAAAGCCTCTCAACAGATTTATCATTTATGATCACCTATTGATTAGCAATAGTCACCAGCCACTCAACTATAAAAGATAAGTGACCCAGAAGAATGATCGTGACTTTTTTCCTAAAGCTTTGTTGCCTAAAGACTTTCCGCGAAGATGTTCGCCAAAGCTCTAAAGCCTCAAGCATAAATTCATCAAAGCAAAAAGTCCCAACTGAAGAGAAGGAGCAAAACTGCTCATCAAGCTAGCTGTTGAAGAATTCCAGCCAGAGCCACTCTCTCAGTTCTATTGTACACCGATCAACTACGCAGCTCAAGCCGAAGACGCGCTAAGGAGCACACCAGTTGATACCAGTTTCAAGACTGTATTCTTTAAGATCGAAAGAGATCTAAAACCTTGAAAAGACGGTCAATAGCACCTTATCTCTCCAGCGAGCAGTTGGGGATCGCAAGTGTGAGACTGTCGACCCTATCGGCTGAGGAGGTTGCTTTCGTTGGATCGCCGCTTCGGGTATAACACTAGTTGGAAAATAATCCGTGACTGGTAAAGTCACTGACAGTCAGGTCTAATAGTTATCTTCACTATGTAACTGTAATAAAGGAATTTTACACTTGCATAGTGGATTGCCCTTCTGAGGACATAGAAGTTGAGCTTCGAACCTCTATAAAATTTTCTATGTGCTCTGTTTACAGTTTTCAGTTGCATGTCTTAACTGCACACCTCAAGCACACACACAGCACTCCGAGCTAGCTTATCATCTGAACTGATCACTCAAGAGCACGGATAACTCCGCGAGTCAAAGGGCCTTGTCTATTCCGCAAATATTATTAAGTTTTGGATCAGTTTATTCACCCTCCCTCTAAACTAATTATGACTCGCCCCAGGACCAACAAAATCATTTATCCCACTTTCTCTATCCCTCTTGGTGTCCCATTTTGATTTTTATTAGATTTTCATTCTTTTTTTTTTCTTCAATTTCAATTTATTTTGGTTTAGTTTAATTTTATAATTATTACTTAGGGTTTATTCCATTCAATTAGGGTTTAATTTTTTTTAATAATTATTTTATGTTTTTGTTAATATAATTGATTATTCCAAAATTAGGGTGTATACTTTTTTAGATTTTAAATTTTAGCAATAAATTTTAATTATAATTGGATATACTATTATAAATTTTATTTTTATAATAAATATTTTAAAAATATTAAATTTAATAGTGGGACACGATGGTGGAATATGGAACGTGGAAGAGTGAATTTTATACCCCATAATTACGCATCCCGAGAATCTATTTATCAAGTTTTCCCTTTCAAAGAGTAGACTAATATTCCGCCTGTGCCATCATATTTTAACATTTTATAATATTGAATTCAATATGCTAATAATGATATACAATTACACGATATAAAATTGCTAAAATATTTATATTTGGTTAAAATAAGACACAAATTTTGGAGTACTTCTATTTTCTCAGGTCATCTCCAACACTTGCTTTATTTTACAGCAACTCCAACTCTATTATACAATAAAATTTTAACTTCATTTCCAACAGTTTACTTTAAACTCTGCTCTAAAAATAAATATTCCACAATATTTCTTTTTTATGTATTTATTTTAATCGGAATTTTTCCAAAAAAAAAAAAAACTATTAAAATTTGTGAAATAAAATAATTTTACAACATAGAAACATTTATTCAATTGGAGCAACACGCAATGCAAAAGCGGAGGCAAGAACTACAAGCCAACTCTACTTTTAACTTGTTTGGAATGGATTTTTCAAATATTGGAGAAAGCGGAAGTGGTCTCTCTGATTATTTCAAAATATTATTGTATTGCTTTATTTATATTTTCAATGCTTTATTTGTATTTTTAATACTTTATTTGTATTTTCAATGTTTTATTTGTATTTTAATATTTTATGTTTATCAGTTTTATTATGTAATTTTATTAAATGTCATTTTAATTTTAACATTATAAAAAATATGACCCTTCTTATTTGATATCATTTTAATTCGATATACAATTTTTTATTTCAATATTTTAAAAAAATAAATAAATTACAAGGATAAGATAAAAAAAATAAACATTCACTACAAGAAAATTGGTTTCGGGCGATGAAATTGGCGACGGAATGTATTTCATCAACACGGACGACGAAAAGGCGACAAACTTGGTGACGGACTGTTTCCATCGCCTTTCATTTTTTTTATTTTTTTTATTTTTAAGTCACAAAAAATAAGGTGAAGGAACTGTACCGTCGCCTTATTTTAATTTTTAATTTTTTTTTTCTAAATAATAAGGCGACGGGAGGCCTTATTTTTTTAAAAAAGAATAATTTTTTTCCCGGATTCACCGGCGACGGACATATTCTGTCACCACATTTCAGAATTTTCTTTTTTTAAAAATAAAAATAAATTTAACAGGCGACAGACTATTCCGTCGCCTGTCCTTAGATAAACGGGCTCCAGACCTTCTTCTTCAAATTCACATTGCAATCGCCCGCCCTAATTCCCCCGCCCCCAAATTCACCCGTCGCGAGACGCCGCCGACCGCCGTAGCCTCCCACTCTAAATCCCGATCTCTCTCTCTCTATATCTCTCTCTCTGTCTCTATCCCTCGCCAAGACCCCCGCTGCTACCGCTCGCCTGCTGCCGCCTACCGCCGACCACCTCCAACCGCCCGAGCCCGCAGGTAAGTCATAATTAAATTCATATATGTGAATTGTATTTTCTGGGTATTTAATTAATGGATTATGGATTTTTGATTACTCTAGTTTGAATATTGAAATTTTTTGAATTTTTTCTGAATATTTTAAGTTTTTTTTTGTTAATTTTAATATGATATCATGTTTTTTTTTTTAATTTAAATATGATATGTGTAATTTAAGTATGTGTATTCTGCCATAAAATTAATGATATGCTCATTTTCCATCTGTAATTTGTATTGAAGAAATTGTATTGAAAAGTGGTTTTGACAATTGTGGAAACAATTGCAAAGTGGAATATTGAAAGATTTAGTTTGATTTCATACCACTTGTAGTTTGACTTGCGTGATTAATACCACTTGTACTATAAGTCAAATGTATCTTCATTATTAATTACATAAAATGGACTGGATTGTAATTAGAGTCATGTTTCATTGAATTTTGGCCTAATTATTTGGTGTGTAAATTGTAATTAAAATGTTTTTATAATTTATTACAGAACTATGACTACATATATGGTGTTGCTTACTTTTCAACTTTCCAAAATCTAAAGGATAAGAACAAACCCAAAATTTAGTGTTTTTTTTTTATAAAAATAAAGTGAAAAATGTGCAAATTCATGAATACGTGTACCTTTCTCAAAATAAAATTTTCAAATTCTTATGTATAAAGATGTGATCAATTGCATGAGATTCGATGAACGTTCCTTTCAAATTATAGATTTAAACCAAACTCCAAATATGTTTGTGGATAATCATGACTTAAATTGAAAGTGAATATTTTAATATGCAAACAATCTAGTCTCACCATCAATCCCAATAAAAAATATTTCAAATTTGTTAATAAAATATTGAAAAAAATAATTATAAATTCTCCAAGACGAATCGCCTGACTGAGCCCAATGGCCCAAGATCGTTCAGCCAGATTCACTACGGAGGCGCCAGATGTGCCGTGGATCATATGCACGATCTGGTACGAGTTATAATATATATTCAAATTTATAGCATTATAAATTAACACTTTCTAATGGATTTCGTTTTATTTTATTTAATTAGGCTAGAGAGTCCAAGTGGAAGGCGCGCTACTATACCTACCTCAAACTTCACTACGTAGACGGTCATTGGACCACCGCCAAGGCGAAAAGGAACAAAGTAAATTTTTACTAATATATATATATATATATATATATATATATATATATATAATTTATATTGAAAAATAAATTATATTTGTCCTGATAAATACATGATACGTGTGACGCCTTGGCTGCGGAGTAGAGAGTTGAGAGTAGGGAGGTCGACATGGGCGAGATTTCCCGTCAGGTGCTGACGTCTGACAGGAAGGGGTGCGCTATCGAGCTAGGGAACATGGCCCCTGTCATTCGTCGCACTTCTAGAACTAGAGGATCCTCATCGTGATCGAGCCAGGGATCCGGGTCGCTGTACACTCAGGCAGAGCTTGATGCGAGACTGGCTGAGATACAGGCACAGATAGATGAGAAGCTGAGTGCCCAGTAGGCTACTGTGCAGCAGGTGTTGGAAAAGTAGTTCGGGATGGAGTCTCTGCTTCAGCAGCTTCTCAGTCACCAATCGAGTGGTACTGGTGACGGATCCGGAGGGTCTGGTGATGGATCCGGAGGGCTTAATGGCAGGTCAGGTCCTAGTTGTATATATTACTATTATTATGCTACACTTTTACTATATATGTATGTATTATACATTTGTATTAAATTATTGTTCTCATGTACAATTATATATATATATATATATTTAGTTTTATGATATTTCATTATATTTGGGTACCGACAAATATTTAAAAAGAAAAAGAAATTAAGAATAAAAAAAATAAAGCGAATTAAAATAAAAAAAATTAAAAAAAAAACCGGCGACAGAAATGTTCCGTCGCCCGATTTTTTTAATTAAAATAATTTTTTATTTGGTGACGGAACAATTCTGTCACCTTGTCCGTCGCCTGATCCATAACCTTAAATTGACGACCATGTCACACGATAATTTATGGCGACAGAAAATTCCGTCGCTATAGATGGTGACAGAACCATTCCGTTATAATTGACAAGTTCCATATGTAACCATTTCTCATTCCATGAACTGAATAATTAAAATTCCTTGTACTAATTTTTTCTATGATTGATTAATCTGATCATCCTGTAATCGGGTGGAATCAATATGATAATTGTACATTTCTATAATTAAAATAATAGTTATACCATTTATATGCTATATTTATATTAAGAGTGTGGATATATATATTTCTGGGTAGTATTTACTTTTAAAGTTATACACATTTTATACAATTATTGGATGGTACCTAGGCACGTTAACCCTTATTTACACAATAGTTGATTAATTAATGTGTAATTATAATCAATTTAAAGTAAATGATTAAATATGAATATTGACATCAATAAATTAATAATACTCCTAATAATTATTATAAATTTCAAAGTAAATAGATATTCCCTCAATTTAATATTAAATAAGTTTATTTTGGAGAAATGTACATATTAATAAAATAATCAAATTTCTTAATATATTCTTATTTAATTTTTTTTCTCTCAATGATTAATAGGACAATAATGATGCTTAGATATATTAAATGGGATAAATAAAAAAATAATATAATTTTTCGAGGTCGAATGTGCAGAACGATATTCTTTAAAAAAAAAACTAAAGTATATATATTAATAGAAGAAGTATCGATTAAGTACCAAATAATTAATTTAGGACTAAGTCTCCCATACATTATATGTATGGGTCTGGCCCGATAAGCATTTCTGGCCGAACAATTTAAAAAATGGTCCTATTTCAAACACCCACATAACATTTTTTTTCAATTTTTTTATCTGATTTTTTATTTTATTTTTTCGATTTCAGTTTTTTCATTTATTTTTTTTCATATAACATCCTTAAATGGAATTAGTGTACCTTAAAATTAAAGTGAATTAGTATAATTTTGTTGAAATAAATATAAATTATATATTATAAAATGAAATTAGTGAACCCTAAAATTAGAGTCAATTAATGTATTTTTTTTAAATCCAACAGCTCACACAATGAACTCATACGACACTAATGCATGGGCTCGTGCATTGCAATCGATAATTAATTTTCGAAACAAATATAATCTCTAATTGGAAATAAGAAACTTTAATTTTGAAAATATACCGTAAAATTGAATTAGTGAACTCTTAAATAAAAAAGTAAATTATTTAATTTTTTTGAAATCCGAGAACTTGCGCAAGGCACTTACCTAACGCTAACGTTCAACCTCGTGTATTGCCCCGAACAATTAATTTTTTCGAAATAAATATAGGACCAAATTGAAAATAAGAAACACTAATTTTAAAATTAATATATACCATAAAATGCAATTAGTGAATCCTAAAATTAAAGTGAATTAACTCATTTTAAAAGAAATTGGCAACTCGTGCAATGCACTCCCCCGAGCTAACGAGTGAGCTCGTACATTGCACTCAATAATTAATTTTTCGAAACAAATATAAACATAATTTGGAATAATAAACATAATTGGAAGAAAGAAATCCTATTTTTGGAGTTAGTGAATCCTAAAATTAAAGTGAATTAACTTAAACCCTAATTGGGAATAAGAAACTCAAATTTACATGTATTAAATCATAATTTGGATGTAATTAACTCATATAATTAAATGGCACACGGTGATAATTTTTAGATTATGGTTTATACTTTTTAATAGAATGAGTAATAGTTTTTTTAACACAAAATTTTTTATTTCCGGATCAAGGTGTGGTGGGGCGACCCACCTATCAGATGGTTATATGGGCTAGACCGATTTTAGGTGCTGAATGATATATGGGAGAATTTGTCTTAATTTTAATTTGATATTTTTCAATGTGACGGTTCAAGTTCATTTATTTAGTTCATTAGGAATATTCGAACTCTAATAAAATGGAAAATTTCTCGATTTTTTTTTATTCACATACCCGACCTGTGGTATTGAGGAGATTCAAACGTGTGACCTTTAATCTCCAAACAACCTAACTCCACCACTAAATCATCTCCACCGGGACGGAAAACCTCTCAAATTAGTCATCATCCTTTCACCAATTAAAAATAAATAAATCATTATTATATTCCAAAAAAGTAAAATGAGCTGCCGCCGCCACCACTCCCACACCCGTGCGTAACACAAACCACTTGCTTTAGAATAATATATATATATATATATATATATATAGATAACATGTTTTAATTGCATGAGATTGAATTGACCGATCGGAAGTCATGAACCCAAATTAGAAAATTGAATTTAGTTCAAAACGTTATATTTAAGACCAAAACGATACTCATTCATAGTATAATTTAAACATTAGAAAGTGATAATTGTCAATGTGCTATTTTTATCAGACCATATCGGTCATATGCATGTTACGATTTCTGGCATCATCACCCATCCATATGTAAATAAATAAATAAATCACACATATATACTTAAGCTGCAGTATCTTATTACTGTTTTATATATATTTACGAAAATTCGCCTAAGTAACAAATGAAGGCTGAAATAAAATTTTTAATATTTACATGTTAAGTGCATTCGGCCCTCCTTACAAATAAAGAGAAAAATAACTCACATAGTTTGTGAAGTAATGTAGTGTTGTACTTGTATAAAAGTTGAAAATTTTAAAAACTGGTCACGGCCTCTATTTCCAGTTCAAAATTAATAAAAAATAATATTTAAAGAAAAGAAAAACAAACATTCAATTTGCTACGTGCAGTGCACTAGTTTGAAGGGACTCTTCCCCTATCCCATCAAACCAAAAAAAAAAAGTCTTTGTTTTTTTTATATATAAGAAAAGCCCAATTTGAGAAGAGAATGTGGCGATCACGTCATCCCAATTGTAATATGAAAAATCGTCATCGGTAGTTGATTGGGTTTAAGTCCCCGAACAGGGGTCCCAGAGAGAAAAAATTTAGGATTTGGTTCGGTCTTTGGGCAGTGCTAGGATAATTATTATTCTCTCTTTTTCACAATAAGTGTCATTTTAGCTGTTATTTTAATTAGTATTTTTTTTATTTTATTTCACAAAGAATGTAATTCTATACAATCGAGTTAAAAATTTCACATTTTTCTCATATTTGTCCTCATAAGGATGTATAAGGTAATTTGATTATCTAATTAATATCTTTATTAATATGTGTGCATTCATCCAGAATAACACTAATTCAGAAACGGAGGAAATATTATATTTCTTTTGATTGAAATGTCACTTCTAATACTGGATAATATAACTTTAAACACTGAAGATTAAGTATCATATATTTCTGCCTAATATAAAGTTATTAATTGTATGTACATAGCAACCAGAGCCTGAATGAGATCCTCTATTCCAATTTTCTGTTTCATTTTGTATTCTAACCATTGGATATATATCATGTGTATTTGAAAAATTAAACAATTATCCATTAAAAAAAATACAAATGACATGAATTCAATGGTTGAAATACAATGAAATTAAAATAGAGGATCTCCTCTGGCCAGAGCCATCTTATTAAATAAGAAAATTGTAATATGCATGAATCTCATAGTTGAAGAATATATTATGTAATATGTACCCAATTTCGTAGAACGTAAGTGCAGCTGAATGTGGAAATATTTTTTTCATTATTAATTACTTTCATCACAAAAAATATATTTAATCTATATATCTTATCATAAACAATGTTATACCACATATAATATAATAATCATGATACGAAGCTTTCATTTTCTAATCATTTGGTTGATCACAATTTTGATTAGCGCCTTACTGTTCACTCACAACTTAGAATAAGAAATGAAACCATAAGTGTCATCCCAAACTTACAAAATTGTAAGCAAAATAAAGGTGCGATCATTATTCTACATATTTGGTTTTTTTTTCCTTACAATTTTAGAATTAAAAGAGTTGCCTCTTATCACACACACACACACACACACACACACACACACACACACATATATATATATATATATATGCATTCTTATTAAAATTAATGTTGAGTTAGTTCAGCTGCCGCGTTGAATCACAATTTACAACAAGACGAAAAAAGATCAGGGTTAGTGAGATTCTTTGAAATTCCAAATTATTTACCGTCGGCGGTATGATTAATTTCAGAGCTTTTGACGCCGCCACTACCACTGGCTAGTTTAATTAATGAATGAGTAATATTACACCCGTGAGATGGTGAAAGATATATAAATATTTATAATACAAATAAAATAATTAAAGTATAATTAAATAGTTGATAGAAATTAAATAATCATAAAATGTATAAAGATTAGAGAAGATAATGTTATACAGTATTCAGGTATGTTAGTAATTTTATTGGCAAACAACCCATACCCATGATTAATTTACATTTTTCATTCATTAAACTTTGTAAAACAAATAACATAATCGATTCGCTCGAAATTTATGAGAAACATAATTTAAATCATGCACAATGAAAAAAATTAAGAAGAAAATGACACAACACTATAAAACACATTTACGAAAATTTTTATATATTGTGTGAAGTGGATATGGCATCATCGAGGGAGAGTTGTCACGACATAAGCAGGGCTTCTACAATTTGATTAATCTTTCAACATTTTTTTATTTGTAGAGAAGATCTCATCATTTTTTTATATATGATATTTAAAATATACATATGATATCTAAAACATATAGTGAAGCCAAATGGGAAATTTCCAGCTCATCAATAAAAATCTGAAACATATAATAAGCCTGAATATTTCTTGATGAATTATATTTGGTCTCATAAAAAATAATGAAACAAGTTTTACATCATGGTTAACTAGATAATCAATATCACTCGAGAAAAGTTGAGTTATTTGAAAGAGCAATGAACTCGATGAGCATATTTAGGAGTTGCATATTAGATATTTAATGGACACATTGGCATCTAATACATAATTTACAATCTATGTACTTCTAGAGGAGGTTTAGCATAACTAAGTGGTTGCTCTAGCTTATTTTAAATCCCAACATAGGCACATGAATGGAATTGATTAAAAGAATGGATTAAATGATGATTATTCAATTCTAGAATATTTTTCTTTTTCACTGTTTAATTCACATGTGTTAAATTATGTGGTGGTGTTTATTGCTTTTACAGTTTTACTATTCCAGTTCACTAAATACATAAGTAATCCAATCATATTAGGTAATCTAGATAACTGTAGAAAGTTAAGTTTAGATAATTAATAAGATAATCATTAAGTCCTTGTGGATACAGCCTTGTTCACCGATTAGCTATTAATTTCACTATACACTTGCAGTTTCGGTTAAACTTGCAGTTTAGGATAAAATAAATATCAAACCAAAAGGAATTTTAAAAGATTGAAAATTACAATGAATTTTAAAATTTTGGGAACTTGAATTTTCCTACGTATTTGACGAAGTCAAAATAATTTGAAAATGTTCCACCGTCAGCCATATGATGAGAATAACAAGGAGGGAAATAGTTTGAGAATTGTGAAAAAAATGAGCTAATTTAAGTTCAATTTATAGCAAAAAAAATTGATACAATCGTTAGCTAATTTAAATACAATAAAAAAATAAAAGTAAATAAGATAAGTAGCAAAAAAGGAGATAGAGGATGTCACAACAAAGGAGCAAAAACAAAATTAAAAGCAATACTTATAGGGTGTAATTTTTTTTAGCCACTTAGAACTTAAAAAAAAAATTTAGCCACTAATGTTTAAACATTATTATTTTAGTCACTTTGGACATTTTTACCATTTCCCTCTCCCTTTTTTTAAAAGATAAAAATATATATTGACTCTCTCTCTCTCTCCACTCCAAGATTTGAGTAAAAGTTTGAGGCAAAAACTTATTGCAGATTTGAAGCCTCACTTTTGAAAGTAATTTTTAAGCTGAGTTATTTAATTCATATATTCGATCTGGAATGTGGAAAAAAATAACGCATATTAGTTCTTACTTGCGTGTTGGGTTATGCTTATCTGCGCAGGATCCACGCGCACGGTGCCACGTGCCGAGGGCCGCGTACCGAGGCCAGAGCGCATCGTATCGCGCGCAGGCATCCGCGTACCGACCTTGGTGCTTCAAGGCCCGTGCGCACACGCGTGAGTCTGGGCACCGAGGCCTTCATTGGACATATTTGTGTTTATTTTGAATTTTTAAAATAATGATAATATAATGCACACATTTTTAACATGTAATTGCTTTGATTTTGTATGAATATAATGTATATATATTTGTTTTTATATGCAGATGAATGAGACATATATTTTATTGTATCATGGAGGTTTTTGGCGTGACCATATATATTATAATGGAATTGAAGAGTATGTCCGTATTCCAATGGGATGAATAACTTATTCGCAATTGTTTGAGGAAATTGTACAAATTGTTGGTGAAGATCCAAATATGTATAGGTATGTTATCTCGAGTTTAATGTTATGTCAACATGATGGTAAAAGGCGAAGATTTAGGATAAGAAATGATGCCGACTTGAACTTTGCTATAGAAGAGTCATCAATTTTGCACTTATATGTTGAAGCTTCTTTAAGAGCATCATCCTCCCACTCACATAATCAACCTCCTATTCATGCTCAAAATAATTTTTTGAATTTATTGAATGCTCAAAATGCATATCCACAATCATATCCATATACAGCTGCATGTGTTAGACCTCCATACCCACATTATGAAGGTATTCACATAAATCATGAGAATTTTGAGGATGATGTTGATGATGATGAAACTGTTGCGGTTGAAGATGAGAATGATGTGATTAATGATAAGATTAATAAGAATAAGGGGGTTTGGGATTTGATTAGAGCGTTGACGATGATAATGTTAATGAGGATGAGTGTTTTGGCTTTGATTGGGGCATTAATGATGACAAATTTGTTGATGATGATGGGGAGGAAGTTCCTGTTGATGATGAGGCTGATGATGTCGATGTTTGTTGTGAAAGGCTCCATAGGTCCGTACCAGAAGTTGGCACTTCATGTGACATAGATGATGTGCAAGATGATAATTTGAAAGAAATACGCCAACATGGAAGACAATGGATACTTTGTGTTTGGATGCTATTTTTGAAAGTAAAGAGCCAACGATCAATGCATTGGGTTTGTATCATCTGCATAATCATGTGGAGTATTGGATTGAGTGTTCAAACAAGAATATGTTTGCTGCTCTTTGGGTTTTTAAATTGAATGCTCTCCATACCTGTTAGATGGATTTTAGCCGTCATGGACGTCGTACAGTTACATCAAAAGTAATAGGTGCATTTTTTGCTCCTAAATTACTGGCTGAAGGAGCAATCTTAAAACCAAAGGAAATGCAAATGTAATTGCAGACAAAGTTTAGTGTTGTCGTGGAGTATGGTCGGGCTCTTGCAGGAAGAAATCATGCAATCAAAATGGAATATGGTGAAACTGACAAGTCATTCCAGCTACTCCCGTCATACTTGCATATGGTGCAACAGTCAAATCCAGGTTCAGTTGTTGAATTGAAGATGAATGCAATAGATAATTTTGATTACGTTTACATGGCCCTTGCTACTTGTATTGATAGATTCATTTCTCGTGGGCGTCTTGTTATTGTTATAGATGGGACTCATTTGAAAGGGAAGTACAAAGGAGTTATGTTTGTCGCGGTAACAAAGGATGGGAACAAACAAATTTATCCATTAGCAATTGGAATTAGAGAAAGAGAGAATGATAATTCATGGACTTGGTTTTTGAAACAACTTAAGAAGGCATATGGATTCCCTGAGGACTTGTTGTTTGTTTCTGATCAGCATAAGAGCATAAGAAATGCTGTTGTAGAGGTGTACCCCTGAATGACACATGGAATTTGTACCTACCATTTAAAGAACAATCTAAAAAGGTGGGGTGCCAATATATTGACCATATACAAGAAAGCTGTCAATTGTTATCGTGTTCAAGAATTTGATAAACACACGCGAAATCTTTCAATTGCATCAGAGAATGGAGTATATAAGAAACTATTGGATGCTTATCCAACTCGTTGGGCTCGATGCAAATCTCTGGTTCTTCGCTACAAATTTATGACCTTCAATTGTGCAGAGTGTTTGAATGGACGATTTCAATGGGCTAGAAGATTACAGGTATGCATACTTCTAGAATGTGTTCGCACATTGATGGGGCTATGATTTTAAGACCGGCGTAGAGATGCTTTAGTGAGGACTCATGTGTTGACTGAAATGGCGACTACCAAGGTTATAACCTCAGTTGAACATGGTCAAACCATGAATATGCAAGCAATTAGTGCTACAAAGTTTAAGGTTACACATGGGATGAAACACTACACGGTGGATCTAGTGGGTAGGAAATGCTCATGCCAAAAGTTTAGCCTTGATTTAATCCCTTGTCCTCATGCTACCGTAACTATAAAGTGATCCATAATTTTTTATTGTATTTGATATATTTTCTGTATTAATTTTATCACATTGATTAACTTATCAGTATTATTATATTCAACAACAAAGCAAATAAGCACATTTATTCATATGTTTGGTGTTATTACACAACTGAGAACCCCCGTGAAATCTACTCAGGAGAGGTGATGGTAATAGCACTTCCTGATGATTGGGATGTAGCACTCGAAGTATCATCTAGAGTTTTATTGGCACCATATAATCCAAGGCAAGCTGGCCATCCGCACACTAACAAGATGTCAAGAGGCAATAAACAGGTCACAACTGAGCCATATGCACTCAACATATTCTCATTTCGCAAAACTCTCAAACTGGTAGTTGCAATGTTAATGAAGCAAGGAATAGTCGTGCACGTTGAACCAATAGGTGCAGTATATGCTATGAACCTGGTCATACTCGACCAACATGTCCGAATAGGCCTGGTTAAATGTGAGGTTGCATTTAGTAATCTTCATTTCTTATTTCTGTCATGAATTATTTATGTAATTTGCTCAAGGATTGTGTATTTTATTATGCACTTAGATTTTTAGCACTGATGAAAGGACCTTCGTGCTAAATGATAGTGTATGTTTTGTTTTATGAGTAGTGTCATTTTTTTGAATTTATAGTTCAATTTATGATTGAATGTGGACATGTTTAACTAAAAAATCATATATATTCATAACGATATGTAAATGGTTTTCCATTTTTTTTGAATGAGATTACACACGTATATCTTTCGAATGGTATAGGCCTCAAATTGTTGTTCGAACCAAGTAATAACAGTTAACTTTGTACAATTATGGAAAAATTGACGTTTTTTTTATGATAAATGTATTTTCCTCATATTCACACATTTTTCATTTTTTTTCTTCGTATGAAATAAACTTTGAAACATAGACCATTCGAAAGCTACATGAGTCTAGTTCCATATAAAAAAATGAGGTAGAAATTCAATATTTGTTATTAATATATTTAAATTTTTTACGAACATTTACCGTTTTACACTATATCTAAAAATAATAAATTGAAAATTGAAATTTTCAATGTAATTTATTTGATTTTTTTAACACATGTAGACCAAGATACGATTCTAGTTTGCAGTAAAAAAAATGAAAGTAAAAAAAAATCAACCGAGCAAAAAGATATGAATTTTTTCCGAGCGTTGTCAGAATCCCTAGTGTCCGGGGAGGGCTGTGAAACTACTGCCTCCCGGGTGCCCAGGCCGTGCAACCTGCACACTAGGGCCAGCATGTAGGCCTACGTGCGGGCATGTATCCCGCGCACTGGCACTGTGTGCTCACTTCTGCACGCGCCCTATGCGCACAACCTCTGAGAACCGAACGCTCCCCACATACCGCACGCTGGGCCAAGCGCGCAGTACCAGCTCATGGGATACATGCCCGCATGCAGGCCTACATGCTTCCACTGTATGCTGGCCCTAGCATGTGGGTTTAGCGAGCGGCCTGGGCACCCGGGAGGCTGTAGCTTCACAACCTGGGGATTCCGACAACGCTTGGAAAAAAATTCGTATCTTTTTGTTTGGTTGATTTTTTTTTACTTCTGTTTTTTTACCGTAAACTAGACTCATATCTCGGTCTAGTTGTGTTAAAAAATCAAATAAATTACATGGAAATTTCAATTTTAAATTTATTATTTTTAAATATAGTGTAAAATGGTAAATGTTCGTAAAAAATTTAAATATATTAATACAAATATCGAATTGCTACCTCATTTTCCTACGAACGAAAAAATAAAAATATTTGAATATGAGGAAAATACATTTATCACAAAAAACATCATTTTTTCCATAATTGTACAAAATTAACTGTTATTACTCGATTTGTACTACAATTTGCGACCTATATCATTCGAAAGATATACGAGTGTAGTCTCATTTAATGAATTGAGAACCCATTTACATATCGTTTTGAACATATATGATATTTTTAGTTAAACCTGCTCACATTCAAACATAAATTGAATGATAAATTCAACAAATATTAATAAGTCACAATATAAAAGAAAACTACTAAAAAAATAAAACATACACAATATAAAAGAAAACTACTAAAAAAATAAAACATACACTGTCATTGAGGTACAATAGTACTTTCATCGGTGCTAAACTTGAAAATTGTAAAAGCTACATGGGTACGATATACTTCCAATTCCTTGTCAGACGGTTGCCGGAATCTTGTTCTTGACAATATCATCTCCACAAACTTCAGTGCATATAGGCCACAACTAATCTCATCAGTTTGTTTGCAAACACCATTTTCTTCAATTGTTTTGATCTTTCAGTCAGTATACTTGGCGTTCAATTCTCCTCGACAATCCCAAAAGCCACAATATTTAAGAAGTTGTGGAAGAATGCGCGCCAACAGCATCAAGAAATTGATTTAGGATTGCCTTATCTTCTTTGTCTAGTTATGCCACATGGAGTCATAGAGATAGATGGTACACTTGGGGAAGACGACCAATACTGTAGCCGAATGCGAATCGAGATGTGCCACACATAACACCTACATAACATCCATTCACAATTGATCAGTACACAATTATGAAACATTCAAAACAAAGTATAAAGCCAACATGGTAATTTCAAAACATTCGAATGTAAAATGGAGTTTTATTTACCTTGTTATAATCATACTAGGGTTTTAATGGATGCCAACCTGGTAAAAAGCCCCTCACATATTCAGAGAATCATAGAAGATCCTCATTAGAGATAATTTGTACAGTCTCCTTATTGAGATCAGAAGCCCCATCGAGCAAATAGTATTGCTCAAATACCTTACGAATTGCCCCTTCTTAATAAGACATAAAACCAATGAAGTCAAATGAATAATAGAGAAAACCAATCAAATTTAAATCAATACCATGAATCTAGTGGAAGTCAAAACAATATAATAAAGTCGTGCCGAGTAATGAAGAACCAACCTCGGAGCTGTAATTACGTAGTCCAGTTACATGACTTCGAGCGAAACAATCGCAAGGATATTTCCAAGCATTTGTACGTAAGAAGTTGGAATATGAAGAAGGCGTTCATTGCAGCCCCATGGTTGTTACTTTGTTGTCAGTTAAAGATGAAGATCAAGACTTGAAGAATAACACATGAAGAATACAAGTGCATGAAGATCAAATCAAGTTGTGTATACATGGCAATTCACGTCGTGCATGGCGTGGACATGAAGGAATAATTCGTTCCCTTAATTTAATTGAAGGACTCGAATTATTAAACTATAGTGCTAGTTTAGATTATAGTATTTTATTTATTTTATTGGATCATATTTTTATTTATTTATTGTTATGAAAAACTATCAAGGATTTTCTTGACTGGGTATTGATGAAATGTCAAAATATGCAAAATATGCAAAAAGATTTGAAAAACCAAAAAGAAATCAAGCAGAAAACTAAGGATGATCATATAAAAAAATTGAGCTATCAAAGCCTGAAAATGATCAATCCAAGTGAGAAAAGAAAAGAAAAAAGAGAGAAAAGAAAAGAAAATAGAGAAAAAGAAAAGAGAGAAAAAGAAAAAGAAAAACTGTAGCTTGCTAGATCAGTTAGCAAGATAAACTAAAAGTTGCAGGTACTATCAAGTGGAGTAGCAAATGCCATCAGTGTACAGTCATGAACTGAAGAAGGCACCAGTTCAGAAGTGCCCATTTCCAGCTGAAGGAGAATACCAGCTGAAGCTATCAGTTTAAGGCACCAGTTCAAAAGTGCCCAATTCCGGCTGAAGAAATGTTCCAGCTGAAGAAAGTACCAGCTGAAGAAGACGACCAGCCGAAGAGAGAATAGCTCCAGCTAAAGAAGAATACCGGTTGAAGACCACATCAGTCTGAGCAGAAGAATATGCCAGCTCAAGATGATACTAGCTGAAGAAGAATACCAGCTAAAGAATGTACCAATCCAAGGTACGACCTGAAAGAGATACCAGCTCAAGAAGTCCCAGTTGAAGAATGAAGTTCCAGCTGATGAAGTACCAGTTCGAAGGATACCAGCTGAAGACGCATCAGTTCTGAAGTCCAACTGAAGAAGCGCCAGCAACCGAACTGAAGACCAGTCCAAGGAAGTTCTAGCTGAAGGGACACTAGTCCAAAATGCCAGCTAAAGAACACTGGTTCAAAATCGCCAGCTGAAGCAAATCAAATTGGATCTCAGAAAGTATCAAGCCAGAGTCCAGAACTGCCAGCTGAAGATGATCTAAACTGGAGCTTACAAAATTGCCAAGGATTCACAAAACTGACAGCCAAGGAACTGAAGATTCCAACTGCCTGTCAAAGCCCAGAATTGAAGATCAAGACAGAAGCCATAACTGAAATTCAAATTTTAGATAAGCCAACAAAAAGATCTTGAAGTTAATGCAACCGAGATCTTAGAACAAAAGCTCGCCAGAAGAATAAAGGCTACCCAACGGCTCTCTTTAAATGAAAGTCCCTAAACGGATTTATCATTTATGATCACACAGTGATCATCAACAGTCACCTGCTACTCATCTATAAAAGATGAGCAACCCAGAAGATGGTTGTGACTTTTGACTCTTGAAGAGAACTTTTGCTCAGACTTTCAGCGAAGACGTTCACCAAAACTCTAAAGCCTCACGCTCAAACTCAGCAAAAGTAAAAGTCCAACTGAAGAGAAGGAGCATATCACTTATCAAGATAGTTGTTGAAGAAATCCAGCCAGAGCCATTCTGTCAGTTTCGCTTTACAACGATCAACTACCCAGCTCAAGCCGCAGACGCGCAAAGGAGCACATCAGTTGATACTAGTTTCAAGACTGTCTTCTTGAAGATCGAAAGAGATCTAAAACCTTGTAAAGACAGGCAATATCAGCTAATGTCTCAACGAGCAGTTGAGATCGGTAAGTGTGAACTGTTGACCCAGAAATCAGCTGAGGAGGCTACTTGCATTGGTTCGTCGCTTCCGGAACAACAACAGTTGGAATGGAGTCCGTGACTCGTAAAGTCACCGATAGCTAGGTCCAACATCTGTCTTCACTGTATAAATGTATTGCCCTTCTGCAGAAGGAAGATAAGACGTAGAAGTTGAGCTTCGAACCTCTATAAACTGCTTGTGTGCTCCGCTTTGTTTTCAGTTTTCAGTAGCATGTTCTAAACTGCACACCTCAAGCACACACAACACTCCGAGCTAGCTGATCTTATCAACTGATCACCTAAGAGCACGAATAACTTAGTGAGTTAAACGGGCCCTAAGTATTCCGCATGTTTGTTAAGTTTTTGGATCAGTTTATTCACCCCCCAAATTGATTCTTACTCACCCCAGGACCAACAAGTGGTGCCAGAGCGGTTGATTCTAAGGATCAGCCGTTTATACAGATCAACTTAATCAGATATTGTTATCTGTGCTAATCTACCAGCTATGGGAAACCATAACATACCTATCTTTTCAGTTGAGAACACGATAACTGGAGCAGCAGAATGAAGACGCATCTCTGCTCAATCCACGAGAATATGTGGCAAGTTATCGAGGAAGGTCCAATCACAATCATGATAGACAATGAAGCCCACATTGCTGATGTCAATCAACCAGCAAGGATCCCGAAGCTAACTCATCTTCTCATGAGTGAAGAGAAGAATTTGAAGAACCTAGAGTTCGTAGCCCAAGCTGCGTTATTTCAAACTCTAGATGAAGATCACATGAAGGACACGAAGAACTGCAGAACTACCAAGGAGATATGGGACTTACTTGCAAATCTATGCAAAGAGTCCGAGACTATCAAAGGAAACAAGCTCCAACTGGCGGTGGACAGATATGAGTCCTTCAAGATGCACTCAGATAAAACCATCAAAATGAGATTTCTAGGCATCATTAGTGAAATGAACAATCTAGGTAGAACATATCTAAACAGTGAGATGAATTCTAAAATTTTAGACAACCTCACAGAGGAATGGGATATGAAGGTGATTGTTACAAAAGAGTCAAGTGACTTGAACAACATCACCCCAAGAGACTTTTCCGTTCTCTTAAGGCTCATGAGTATAGCCTAAACTGAAAAAAAGAGGCATCCACTTCATCATCAGCCCAAGATGCAGCCTTCTATGCGAAAAAAATTGGTTTAGAGAAACTCGAGGAAGAAATATCTTCCGGCCAATAAGTTCTCAAGCTAGAGAACAACTAGGAGACTCAACTGATCAAAGAAGAGAAGCGGCGGAGAAGAAGGAGACCCTGACTGAGGATATCAATGATAAGATCCAGTCAGTTGTCAAGTTACTAGAGAAGCTCAAAAAGATCAGAGATCAACCATCAGTTATGCTTCAAACTAATGAGGAGCCCAGAGGCGAGAGAAACCAACCGTCTGCTAAACAACCCATGGCAGCCAATAGAAGCATAGGAGAATTCTTCCATTACCATAAGTAAGGACACTACAGATATGAGTGTCCAGAGCTCCCTGAAGATAAGAAGGCCAAAGTGAAGAGAAGCTTTTTCAAAAGAAAAGCTATAATGGACAACATAGAGAACGTCGTGCTGGATGACTCAGATTATCTATCAGGAATCGACTCCGATGGCTACAGCTCTGAAGATGAGGCACTGTTCTACATCATGGCTGACAACGAAGAAGAGGTTAGCACATGTGACTCCCTAACCTCTTTTTATCACATTCATGAATCTTCCATTTCTAGCGAACAATTAAGAATGCTAGAAGATCAGTTAACTGCTATATCAAGTATGCATCTACAACTGAATGAAAAAATGATGACCTAAGAGATGAGGTCAAAAGACTGAGAAGTGATCATGATAGAATTGAATCACTTGAAGCTCAGTCAGTTGAATGTGAGAAGTTGAAGCTCAAATTTGATGATCTAAGAGCTGAGAATGAGAGGCTCAGACAGGAGTTCTAGGAGAGAGATGAGTTATCTCTCAAATTCAAAAAGGGATAACAAACTCTTGATGAGATTCTAAGCCATCAAAGAGTAGAAATTTGTAGTTCAGGGTTAGGATACAACAGGTACACTGCCGTTGAGAAAGGAAAGACAGTTGCTCAAACAAGTCAAGAAGGAACCCTTCCTGATTTTGTCAGACCTGCACCAACCCAGCCAGATGAAGAGACCGAAGGTAAGGGAACTGAAAACATCCCTTCAAATCAGCCGAAGCGGTCAAGTTAATCCTCCCAACTGAAAGGCTCAGTTCAGTTTAAACCATTAGTTTAGTAGAGGAAGCCATCTCAAAGAAGGCCATAAGCTCAAAATAGGCAGTCCGCCTATCAGCAAAGGCCATCAGCTCAGCAAAGGTATCCAGCCTACCAACAGAGGTCATTAGTTCAGCCAAGACCTCCAGCTCATCAGAGACAGTCAGTTCGATAGAAGTCACCAGTCTATCTGAGGCCCAAAGCTCAGAACAAGCCTATGGTGAACAGAACTGATTGACCAACTGGAGTAAGGAGAAATACTCAGTTTGGACCGCAATCTCATCGAGATAGGGCATCAGTTTAGGAAAGAACTGTACCGCCAACCTATCTTTGCAGACAAACAGCAAGTCAATCTGGGAGAGATGTTCACTCAAGAAGAAACATGCATACAAAGTTCACTACTAGAAAAACGCTCATAGACTACGGTTAAAAACCGTAGTGTAAAGGATTTGAGAACCGTAGAGACAGGTTGTATAGTCTATGGGTGGTCAACTAGACTATGGTTTAAAACCGTAGTCTTAACGCATTAAGACTACGGTTTACAACCATAGTCGTTGGTTTCAAAATTGTTGTCTTAAGATACCTTTTGACTATAGTTAATCTCTCAAACTACGGTTTATAACCGTAGTCTTTAAGTATAAAGACTACGGATAAAGACCGTAGTCTTTTACTGCTAACCGTTGTTTTAAGATGCCATTTAACTACAGTTTAGTGGAATATACTACAGTTTTAAACCATAGTCTTAGGTCTTTAAGACTACGGTTAAACACCGTAGTCATTTATATTTAAGAGTCATTTTAATGGTGTATTCATTACGGTTGTAGGCTCTTAGACTACATTTGATGACCGTAGTATAAAAATATATATATTATTAATAATTAATAATTTAATAATAATAATTTTCATCGATTAATCCAAAAAAATAGAAATTACAATGATCCATACAAAATACCAATCACTTACAATAATCTATTCCAAATACAATAATATTCCACCAAAGTACAAATTATTCCAAATGCAAGTAGTCAAAGTGTCAATATCTATCCAAAAATACGATATCTTCCAAAATGATTTCCAACACCAGTGATTGATCACACATTAATGGATCATCAACATCTGCAACAAATCAAACTTTACTACACAACATGTAAATGAAGAACACAATATCATATTCATAATGTTAAAGTCATCCACTATTTCTTAAAAATATTGAAATATACCTTCCTAATCCTGAACGTTTTGACCATGCATTTACGGAAGCAATAGCAGTTGAAGTAACAACAATCTCTACTCCACTGGATATAGTTCCTTCATACAAAGTGGCCACACCAACGTGGGTGCTGATAATATTACTGAAATCCTCACATGTTGTTTCTAGCTTAGGTCTGTTCAACTTCGGGACCCCTAAGACCATGTTTATCGGTACTTGTGAAGGCCAAACGTTCGCCGCCAAGTTAGCAAATAATAAAAAATAAAAAAAATAGAAGAGGTTTCTTTGAAGCGTTCGACCGAGGAAGGTCAGCCAAAGGCTGGTCTCTCTCTCTCCTCTCCCATTATTTTAATATTTTTTTATATTTTGTATTTTTTTATGTATTATTAAAATAAATATATCCATTATATCTAAATTTTATTGGTTATGTAAATTTTATTTGGACACTTGTCTCTATTTTATTGGATATGTAGATGTTATTTGGATATGCAGATATAATGATTATTAAAAATAAATATATCCATTATATCTAAATTTTACTGGATATGTAAATTTTTATTTGGATATCTAGATATAATGCATATATTTTTTTAATAAGTTTTAAAAAAAAATATCAAAATTCGTATTTTTCATTCTCTATAAATAGAGACCATTTTTACTAAATTTCCACACCTCACAAATTTCTCAATATCTCAATCTATAACGTTTAGTATTTTTCTCTGTATCTCCCAATGGATCGAGGAAATAATTTTTATTACGATCCTCAGTATCAAAATCACTCCCAAGATTATTTTTGCAACCTCGAAAATCCTCCAAACTCTAAAGAATTCTCACAGTTCGGTAATATGAAAACTAGATCACAACTTCGCAATCGAGAAGCTCACGCCATTCTTCGTGACGACTTGATCGAACACATATGGTAAAAATTCGGCCATCAGCACTAAATTTATATTTTTTTTCATCTATTTTCTCAGTTTTGACATCGGAGATAAAGTATTCTTGAAGGTATCTTTGTCCAAAGGAGTGGTTCGTTTTGGCAAATGAAACAAGCTAAGGCCTAGATTTATTAGACCTTTTGAGATTTTAGAAAAGATGAATGAAGTATCCTACAGGTTGGCCTTACCACCCAACCTGAGTGACATTCATAATGTATTTCATGTCTCAATGTTGAGAAAGTATGTGTTCGATCCAAAGCACGTGATTATCAAGGAAGAGATAGTCCTGAATGAGGACTTCGTGTATGAAGAAAAGCCCCAGGTCATTGTGGATCGAAAGATCCAGAAGTTGAGGAACAAGGAGATCAGTCTTGTAAAAGTAATCTGGAACCATCATGGTTCAGAGGAGGAAACCTGGGAGCTAGAATCGGAGCTACTCAAGAAGTACCCCGATGTCCCTTATCATGGTTAGTAAATTTCGGGATGAAATTTCTTTAAGGGGAGTAGGATATAAAACCCCAGATTTTTGAATTAAGATTAGAGGATTCTTAACAGTAATTAAATAGTTAAGGAAGAAATTTAAATAAGGTTTAAATGAAGTCAGATGTCAGTCACGACTTCAGGGATCAGTTTTCGTGAAATCGTCTTTTTAGAAATTTTGATCTTAACTCTATTTTGATCAAACTTGGTCTCGTTAGAAAGGTTTTAACTCAAAGAGTGTGCCGGTGTTCCTGGAATTTTATTCTGAAGTCATTTGAGTTCTCGGTAATGAAAAACGTATTTAAAAGGTGAATGAATAGTAACTTTTGCGTGCGTTCGTGTTTTAAGAAATTTACGAAATCCTCCTCATTGATCCAAGTCTTGTTCTTTCAGGCCCCTTTTATGGGAAACGACTCAAGGAATCCGTTTGCGTTCATGGATTTCCATTCTTAGGTCAATCGAACGCTCGGGAGCAAAATCTGTCAGTCTGAGTCAATAGTAAAAGGTAATTCCAAAAAGGAATGTTGGCTCGTTTTTCTTCTGACGATCCTTTCTTCATCCCAAGTCAAGTTGGTTCACTAGTATTCGAGCTAATGAGTCTCTCGATATTTTTAGATTTCGTGTCTGAGGTTATTTGGACCTCGACATCGAATAAAGCAACTTTTAACCGAATCCGGGGTAACTTTTGCAGTATTCCTGCACTGGAGTGGCTTCTCAAGGAAGCCAACCCCACATCTATAAATAGAGGGCCATCCCTTTGTTTTCATTTGCTCATTTACTATCCATTTCACTTCCTAGAGAGTGGGAAAGCTTTGAGAGAAAAGCCGAGAAAGTTCTGTCGAAGTAAAAAGCGTTCTTCGTAAGTGTTCTTCAAGACGACAAGCAGAGTGGCGTGGAAGGGATGCGGTGAGGGAATGTGCTAGGGGTGCCATTGGGTCGTAGCAGGCGGCTCTGCCGCCGTTGCGACTCGACAAGATGCCGAGCTAGCAACCTTCCTTCGACGCACCTAACCCCGTCCATTCTTGTTCGTCGGTCTCTATTCCATTTCTTTTCCGTCTTTCAATTCCGTATTTACTTTCCATTCTTCATGTTCTTCGTGTTTTTCATTATTACTCATTTACCTTCCATCTAAAGTTCTATTTCGATTCTTATTGAAGTTCCAAGTTAATAATGTTTACGTTATATTTCTCGTTTATTCCGTCTAAGTTCCGTTTAAGTTATATTTAAAGATTTCATCGTCATTCTAAAATGTTTAAAGAGGATTATCGTGTTATTCCATTATAATGCCAATTTATTTTTAAGTTGAAGCATGTCGTTTCATGTTAATTTAAATTATTGAAGCATGTTTTTAAAAAATTTATAAGTGTTCTTCGTGTTCTTTGTATTCGTCGAAGGAATCGACGAACATTGAAGAAACCCAGAAAAGATCACCCAGAAATTGGACGGAGGAGAGAGGTCGCCGCCGCAGGGGGTGTTCCGCCGCGCCACACCCCTCTCGGCCCAGCAGCCCCGCGCGCGCGCAGGAGTGCGCCAGCGCGGGGGGGGGGGGGGATTGCGCCGGCACGCGGGGTGCCGCCGCGGCACGGTGTCCCTCGTGTCGTCCGACACTGATTTTTCCCCAGCTATTTTCGTACTCTCTCTTCAAGTCTTTCGAGTCGCGTTCTTCCAAGTTTAATTTAAGAAGATTTTCAAGCTATTTCCGATTTATTTTGAGTAAACTTTTCAAGTTGTTTTCTGTCTAGAACTTGAGAAATCAAGATGTGATGTTCTTAAATAAATTCATTTCGAATTTTATAAAGTCGTAAAGTCATGCAATCTGTAATTAAGTCTTAGATTTTAGTCTTCGAGTTAGATATCGTTATTTGTCGCTTGAGATGGTTAATTTCTTCGAAGGAGGCCGCTATGTCGATAATTCTACTTTTGTTGGAGGAAGTGAGCCTCGTGGGAATTCGGAGAAGGATCATCAGCTTGTTGCCTCATCTTCTGCTCAATGATCGAGGTGGGTAAATCTATACTCATCTTAAAGTTTGAGCTAATAAGCTCTAGAAGCATGTTAGGGCAAATGAGATATCCAATAAAATATTTTTCTTTGTCTGATTGATCTCTGTACCAGGAAAGAAGGAAATGAAATATTATGTGTTATTTGAGCTCTCAAGCATTTTTAGAAATGTTAGAATTGCTAAGTATTGATTTTGCTCAGCATGAGATATTAGAATTGTCTTTAATTGCAATTCGTATTTAATTGCGTTCTTTTCATCGTATTTGACCGTTGTATTTTGCTAAGCTTCGTATAGTTAAAAGGACTGCCTTCTAAGGTTAGGGTCAAATCCCTCATAAGCCAAGATCATGCTAAAGTAAATGATTAGCCCCTAGACATTGCTCTAGGATTGGTTTTGCTAGCAAGGATTAAGGAAGAAAGGAACTTAGTATTTGCTTAAGCAGGAATTTGAGCTCAGAGGACTTTGATCTTTTGATCGTTAAGTGAGTCACTACTGGGTTCATGCCCTTGCACACTCGTAAGGATATTCAAGGTAATCCCTCTTATGTCCTAAGGCATGCCTTAGCGTGCAGTTGACTTCAGGTTTGAGCCAAGATGGGTCCAAATGAAAAGAAAAGGTTTTACGGATATGGAGAGGGCTTTTGCGTTTTGCTCTCCATATATTGCCAGTTGAATATTGGATATCTTAAAGTTTATCAAAGTATTTTATTAAAACCCACTGAGTACATTAGTGCTCACGCCCTCTCTTTTTCAAATGTTTTCAGGTTGAGATGCTGAGGGTGTTGGTGGCTGTGGATGTGGGTTGGCTGCCAAGATTATTTTGTTATAGTAATGAGTTTATTTGAAATCCCATGATGTTTCTGCTACTCTGATACACTCGTATTTATTCCTAAGCTATGTTGTGTTCATCAAGATTCTAAGAATATTTCCCCAGACATGATTATCTATATAAGTGATGCATATTCAGTTTTATTCCTGCTTCTCGAGTTTATTTTCCTTCCGCCTATGAAGAGGCTTATTCATTCGATATCTGTCTATTCTTTTTAACCTATGAATAAGGTCTATACTTGTTGGTATCTGATTAAGTTAGCCATTTTATTTCGCAAAAGCATGTTTCCTTCTTAATCAAGTAAACCCGAGTACCATCTTTCAAAAGTATAGTTGTATTCTTAAACCCTCTTTGTAATCTTCCGTCTTATTTTATTAAACCTTTAATAACACCCCGTTCCCATTCATTAATCCCTATCTCAGGATCGGGCTGTTACACCAAAAATAGTAAATCATACATGATTTACAATAAAGATACAAAGGCTGTAATTGAGACAATCAATGTCAAATTTGATGATCGGGATAATATTGGCAATACTCCTGAAGATGATGTTCACACAGATGTGTTTGAACACTAAGGTTCATGATGACACAGACAAAGAAGCTGAAGAACAGACAGTAGGGCACAAAAAGCCTTCGAAGCAAATCATCAAGAATCATCCTACTTCAGAAGTAATAGGAGATATTCATGAAGGTAGGATGACCAGGAGCACTCTGACAAAAAGGATGTATGATAAAATATCCTATGTCTGTTTCACCTCCAAGATTGAACCAAAGAACATCCAAGAAGCTCTTAAAGATGACTACTGGATAGAAGCCATACAGGAAGGACTTCTACAGTTAAAAAAGAATGATGTCTGGGATCTGGTGCAGAAACCTGAAGGAGTCAACATTGTTGGAACCAAGTGGATTTTCAAGAACAAGACTGATGAAGCTAGAAACATTACAAGAAACAAAGCTAGATTGGTTGCTCAAGGCTATTCACAAATAGAAGGCATTGATTTTGATGAAACCTTTGCTCCAGTCACAAAGATTGAATCAGTCAGACTTCTTCTAGCTATGGCATGCATCATGAATTTCAAACTATACCAGATGGATGTCAAGAGTGCTTTTCTGAATGGATTCTTGAAGAATGATGTGTTTGTTGCACAGCCTAAAGGATTTGAAGATCCACATCATCCAGAGTTTGTGTTCAAACTAAAAAAAGGCATTATATGGCTTAAAGTAAGCTCCTCGGGCATGGTATGAAAGACTGACTACATACCTAGTAAGGAAAGGATACAACAGAGGAGGAGAAGATAGAACTTTGTTCATCAGAAAAGAAAAATCACAAGTAATTATGGTACAAGTATATGTGGATGACATAGTGTTTGGATCAGTATCTGATAAAATGGTCAAGGACTTCATCAGAGATATGGAAATTGAATTTGAGATGAGTCTTGTTGGAGACCTAAAATATTTCCTAGGACTTCAGATAAAGCAGTCAGAAGAAGGGATATTCATCTCTCAATCCAAGTATGCCAGAAACTTGGTAAAGAAGTTTGACCTTGAAAATTCAAAACACAAATGAACTCCTATCAGCACTACATGCAAGATTGGAAAAGATGATGTAAGAACTGAAGTTGATCAAACTCTCTATAGAAGCATGATTGAAAGTCTTCTATACCTCACTGCAAGCAGATCAGATATAGCATACAGTGTGGGAGTGTGTGCCAAATATCAGTCCTATCCAATGGAGAGTCACATGAAGGTTGTTAAGAACATCATCAAGTACATCAATGGAACTGTTGATTATGGTTTGTGGTACACTTCAGATACAAACACAAGTATTACTGCATACTGTGATGCTGATTGGGCTGGATCGCCAGATGACAGAAAAAGCACTTCAGGTGCTTGTTTCTTTTTAGGAAACAATGTTGTTTCCTGGTTCAGTAAGAAGCAGAATTACATATCTCTATCTACAGCAGAAGCAGAATACATTGCAGCAAGAAGCAGCTCTACTTAGATCATCTGGATGATGCAGATGATGAAAGACTATGAAGTCAGTCATGATAGTCCTATGATGTACTGTGATAATATAGTGCTATCGACATCTCAAAGAATTCAGTGCAGCATTCGAGGACCAAACATATAGACATCAGACATCACTTTATCAGAGAGCTGGTTGAAGAAGAAGAAGTGCTAAAGATTGAACACATGAAGACTAAAAATCAACTTGTTGATTTGTTCACCAAGGGATTTGTAACATCCCAGAATTTTAGAACATCTTAGTGAGTTTTCTAAATATATTTAGAAAACTAAAGAAAATAATTGGAGCTAAAATAAAGTAAAACAGATGTAAGTCGCGACTTTTTTGTGTCTTTTATGTGAAAATCGATTATGAGGTTTTGCGTTTGCCGTCGGAAAATAGTCAATATTGGTCTTTTCTGGAAGCCGTTGGTGCATTCAAAATTTTAATCTGACCTCTATAGGAGTCCCGTAATTGAAAATCGTCAAGGAAAAACCTGTGAATAGTAATTTATGCGAGCGTTCTTGATTCGAAAAATTTACGAAATCCTCCTCATTAATCCGAGACTTGTTCTATCAAGCCTATCTTATGGGAAATGACCCAATGAATCCGTTCGTGTTCACGGATTGTCAATCTGAGATCAATCGAACGCTCGGGAGCACAATCTCTCAGTCGAAATGAATAGTAAAAGTAATTTTTGAAAGAGAATCTTTTCTCGTTTCTCTTCAGACAACCTCCTCATTTTCAAAGATGGGTTGGTTCAATAGTACTCGAGCAAATGAGTCTTCCGGTATTTTCAGATTTTATGTTGGAGGTCATTTGGACCTCGCCATTGAATAAAGCAACTTTAATTGAATCCGGAAATCATTTTATCATGATTTTATATCGGAAAAGTTATACCCGCCCAAGCCTTGGTTTTCCTATAAATAGGAGAGGGGGCTTCGCTTTTTCTTTGCTCATTCTCTCCCCTCTCTCTCTCTCACTCTCTCTCTCGTTCGTGTTGACAAACTAGAGAAACCCGGGCCTGCGCCGAGTAAATCACGCATGCTGGCCCAGGTTAAGTTTTGTTAGGGGTGCTACTGCGGGAGTAGCTGTGGAGCGCCAGAAGGCTACCGGAGAGCCGCCACCGCCGTCGCCGCCGTGGATGGCCGGAAATTGCCGTCGTAGTGCCGCCGTCGCGCCGCCGCTTCGGACGTCTCGTTTCGGTCCATTTCTTATCCTTCATTGTTGAAATTTTAATATGTTGTATATTTTAAATAGTATTTCATTTTGTATGTTGAGTGCGTCGTCGTCCGGAAATCGGCGAAAATGCCGAAAAACGTGAAAAACAAAGAGTCGTCGATCAGTTTCGGTTTTTCCCCGTGTTCGCCCATTTTGGATGGTCAAATCAAAAACGTTTGAACTAGAAAGTTTCTTTAAATATTATTTCCTATAGGACTGCCAAGTTTCATAATTTTCCGTTAAGTTTTGATTAAAGTCAATTATTTTAATCAGGCGGTTATTTTTATAACTAGAGCATGTGATTTCAGAAAATTCTGAAAATTATATAGTTTAATAAAGATATATGTGGGGTCATGCCTGAATATTTTCATAATTTTTGGATAAGTAAAAAGTGCAATCGAGGTTTGCTGTGAAAAAAATGAGTAAAATGGCAAGTTATGGAAAGTGACCCCTGTCAAATCTTTTGGTCCCATTAAATCGGAAATTATATTTTGGAATTTATTTCCTCTCTGTGTTGAAGTTGTACGAGGTCTCTAGAGTCATGCATTCTTAGTTGGAATATAATTAAAGTAAATAAAAGCTCCAATTAAATTAAAATCGAGTTCTGAAAATTAAAACAGCAGTCCTAAAATAAGGTTTGACCTTGTAGGACTTATTGAGCCAGTCAGAGAAGCTGGCGGATGAATACCGAGAAGTTTGATCACCTGAGTTGATCTAATCGAGGTGGGTTTATTTGCGAAACCTATCTATATTTGAGTTATTAACTCATAAATGTGATAGTCATAGTTAGAATATCTAAATAAAAATATTTGAGAAATTATTTGCTCAAGTCTCTGCTAGAGTAATAGCATGATACTATTGTATAATTAATGAGAACATAGTATTATACTGCTGTATAATTATTGAGAACATAGATTATGCTTTGATAAGTGGTGTTTTTGCACAATATTTTGAGGTTGAAATGAAGTGAATTGAAGAGTTTTGCATGTGCTTTAACCCAAATTGCACTTTTAACCTCCCGATTTGGAAGTTTTGTTTGTTGTTTGACTTTCACAGAAAATGGAGAATTAATCAATGCATTTTTGAGTGATCCAATGCCATGAGAAGATGGATAATCAAATGAGGAACGTGCTTCAAGTTGAATCACCTCAATCGGATAAGAAATGAGGGAGAACGGAGCAAAACCGTGAAAGGTGTCAGTGCAGAAATTCTAGCGCGAGTGGCAGCTCGACCGGAGGCGCGACCGACCTGCACTCGCTCCAGAGACATTATTTTCTTCAATCTGGACGCGACCGAAGGCGCGACCGGGGGCATGACTGAGCTCGTGTCGCGCCCCCAGCCTAAATATTTGGATCTGGGCTCTTTCTTCTTCTTATTTGGCGATTTCTCTACAAAATTGAACATTCACACAACATAATACACATTTTTTTCTCTCCAAAAATCCTCAAATTTCCACCAACACCAAACCCTTATCTCACCTCCCATCTTCAACCCTCACCCCTAAAGCCTACACCCTAGCTAGGATTTCCACCTAGTTAGGGTGAAGAGGGAGTTATGGCTTGAAGATGGAGCAAAGAGGAGACGAGTGGAGCAAGAGATGGATTCGATGTCCAACTTTCGGGTTGTATCAAGTTCATTTTCTTGTTTTTACCTTTATTTTCTTTGAGATAATTTAATCCTTGCATTGTATAGATGTTAGGTTAGATTATCTTCTATTTTGGGATTGAACATATTTTGGTAATTATGCATTTCTATTTCTATTGATTCTTTATGGCCTCAATTTATTTCTTGTGCTTATGCTATGTTGGGTGTTGATTAATTGATCACTAATTTCCACAATTTTATCTATTGATTAAAAATCGAGAGATGAGTTCAATAGACGAATCCTAGGCACGAGGCACATATTTCAATAAATTCGAGAGAATTGATGTTAGTGTGAGGGCATGAAATCTTAGAAATTTTTGGTAGGTACATGTGTAGGATTCATTTGGAGACGGTGAATCTAGCGTGACCCTCCAAACTTAAGTATCTCGGAAGAGAGCTTAAATGAGATTTTCCTAGTAAAATTTGACACAAAAAATAGGCATTCAATAGGATCATTAGTGCTAAGTACCCGAAGAAATTAATCCTGAAAGTATCTCTACCTTCTTGTCCCATTCTCCATTTATTTTTCCCGTTTATTTATGCTTTATGTAGTTTTAGATTAGTTAATTATCTTTCCGTTTTCTTATCGTCTAGATAACGATTGAGGTCCGATATTACAGTACACACAATTAGGTCTAATTAGTCTCTGTAGATACGATACTCTTGCTCGCTATATATACTATAATTGCATCGTACACTTGCGGTTAAATTTTAGTCGAATAAAAAGTCGAACAAGTTTTTGGCGCCGTTGCCGGGGACTAAATGATTTAGTTGTGTTATTATGATAAGGATTGCATTGTTAATCTAGACTTTTTTTTTAGTTTTTATTTTTTATTTCTTGTTTGTTTGTGTTTTGTTTTTGAAGGTTGAGTAAGCACGTGGAGTGGGAGGACAAAATGTCGAAGGAATCCAGATGCGGACGTCTTGTGTCATCTTGCCTTCCCTAATCATTTGTGAAGTCTAAGGTAAACCACTTCTTTCCTTCAAACTTATTCTCACTTAGTGTCGAATAAGTTTGGGGGAAGGAAGTGTGGTTATCTTGGATCTCTCCTTCTTTTTGTGTGTTCTATGTGTTTCATTGCATGTAGGTTGCATTAGTTTGATTTTGTTTTTATTTTTTGTTTTGTTTATTTATTTTCACGTTTAAATGCTTTAAATAACTGGAGGCTTTGGAGTTTTATTTTTGAACTTGTGGAGATTTGTAGTTGAAAATGGTTGAAGTGTGGATTGGGTTGTTAAGTTGCTTATGATGAGATGGTTTTGTTGAGAAAATGACATGAAAGCATGGTATGACTTGGTGATATTTAGCTTGATATATTCTTAAGTGCATTGTCTTTTGAACTTGGGTGAACCCATGTGAGTTTTGAGCCGAAGATTGCTTTGTTCTCACAATCTTTTCTTGCTTGTGTGGTAATCATGCATACTTGTTTGTCTCTAGAACTTGCATTGTGTCTAATTCGAAATTACAATAGTGTGCTTGATGACTTGAAAATGATTTAAGGCCATCTTTTGTCTAGTCCACTCTATCCAAATTTTACCATTTCACACTATAAATCCCTCGTTAGCCCCTTTGAGCCTAAGACGATACTCATTTTTTTCTACCTTAGGTTGGGAATGAGTAGTGATGAGGAATTAATGCTTATGAGAAGTTTGGAATGCTTGAAATGAAATCACATTTTAGAGTATTTTGAGTTAAAAATGTCAAACTACCCCTCTTAGCTCTCACAATGAAAGATTGAAAAAAAAGAGAGATAAAATGAACACATTGAAAAAAAAAGTGTTCACATTAGATCATTGAAAAGAAAGAGTAAGAAATGGTAGTAATATTGTTTATCATGAGAAAGTTTCTAGACTTTGAGGTTTGTGAAGCAAGAAAGGTGGAAGAGAACTTGTGTAGTTCTACTTGGTTGATAATGCAAAATTTGGGTTTAATGATTAATTCTTGATAGTCAATTGGCCAAACAATCCCTACCTTACCAAAGAGCCTCCGTTCTAAACTTGAACAAGCCCTTAATGATTCTTGTTTGAAAGCATACATAAGTGATGGGGATGATAGACCCTTTACAAGCATATGGTTGACAACTTGTATGACTTGATTTTGAGTGTATACACTTAAAGCTTAAATACTTGAGTGAAGAGCGATCTTTCTATATTCGAGAGGTTACAAGTTATTTTGGCAATGCATTGTAGAATTTTTCTAGGCTTGTTGATCTTTTAATATCATGCTTGAATATGCAAAATGTGTTTTGAATCTTTGAAGCAATTTCCATCTTTTTATCCACACGTCATCATTTAAACCTTCATCTCTTTTCTTCATTGTTTGGGGACAAACAAGCTTTTAAGTTTGGGGGAGTTGATAAGTGGTGTTTTTGCACAATATTTTGAGGTTGAAATGAAGTGAATTGAAGAGTTTTGCATGTGCTTTAACCCAAATTGCACTTTTAACCTCCTGATTTGGAAGTTTTGTTTGTTGTTTGACTTTCACAGAAAATAGAGAATTAATCAATGCATTTTTGAGTGATCCAATGCCATGAGAAGATAGAGAATCAAATGAGGAACGCGCTGCAAGTTGAATCACCTCAATCGGAAAAGAAATGAGGGAGAATGGACAAAACCGTGAAAGGTGTCAGTGCAGAAATTATAGCGCGAGTGGCAGCGCGACCGACCAGCACTCGCGCCAGAGACATTATTTTCTTCAATCTGGACTCGACCGAAGGCGCGACCGGGGGCGCGACTGGGCCCGTGTCGCGCCCCCAGCCTCAATGTTTGGATCTGGGCTCTTTCTTCTTCTTATTTGGCGATTTCTCTACAAAATTGAACATTCACACAACACAATACACATTTTTTTCTCTCCAAAAATCCCCAAATTTCCCCCAACACCAAACCTTTATCTCACCTCCCATATTCAACCCTCACCTCTCAAACCCACACCATAGCTACGATTTCCACCTACCTAGGGTGAATAAGGAGTTATGGCTTGAAGATGGAGCAAAGAGGAGATGAGCGGAGCAAGAGATGGATTCGATGTCCAACTTTCGGGTTGTATCAAGTTCTTTTTCTTGTTTTTACCTTTATTTTCTTTGAGATAATTTAATCCTTGCATTGTATAGATGTTAGGTTAGATTATCTTGTATTTTGGGATTGAACATATTTTGGTAATTATGCATTTCTATTTCTATTGATTGTTTATGGCCTCAATTTATTTCTTGTGCTTATGCTATGTTGGGTGTTGATTAATTGATCACTAATTTCCACAATTTTATCTATTGATTAAAAATCGAGAGATGAGTTCAATAGACGAACCCTAGGCACGAGGTACATTTTTCAATAAATTCGAGAGAATTGATGTTAGTGTGAGGGCATGAAATCTTAGAAATTTTTGGTAGGTACATGTGTAGGATTCGTTCGGAGACGGTGAATCTAGCGTGACCCTCCAAACTTAAGTATCTCGAAAGAGAGCTTAAATGAGATTTTTCTAGTAAAATTTGACACAAAAAATAGGCATTCAATAGGATCATTAGTGCTAAGTACCCGAAGAAATTAATCCTGAAAGTATCTCTACCTTCTTGTCCCATTCTCCATTTCTTTTTCCCGTTTATTTATACTTTATTTAGTTTTAGATTAGTTAATTATCTTTCCATTTTCTTATCGTCTAGATAACGATTGAGGTCCGATATTATAGTACACATATTTAGGTCTAATTAGTCTATGTGGATACGATACTCTTGCTCGCTATATATACTATAATTAAACCGTACACTTGCGGTTAAATTTTAGTCGAATAAAACGTCGAACATGCTTCATCATGATTATTGAGAATATAGATCATGATTTATCACTATAAACGAATATAGATTATGTTTTGACATAATTAAATAGAATAGATTATGCCTTGTCATAACTAAAAGTTCATAGCATGTAGATTAAGGTTAGAGGTTATATTTAAGGTCTAATAGTCATAGTTTAAAGTTATAGTAAATTAAATGTTTATTGTGTATTGATTATACTTGTGTATAATGAGTTATACTTTTTAGCCTGTTCTTTTAGTATTAAACTCAAGTTAAAGAATGATTTCCGTTTAGGTATAAGAAGCATAATTGAACTAAGTTTGCTAGAGGACTTAAAGGATATCATAGTTATATTAAGAGGATGACATAGTTCTTATGCTTATGTCATATTATGCGCTTTATAGAGAATATAGAATTGAGGATAGGCAGGAACTGTGATTCTTACAGTTGTGATATTAATCACTAAAGGTGTCACTGTGAGGTAACCCCTGCACATACATGTGATCTGGGCATCACTACAAGGAGCTAATGCTAGGTAAGCCCTGGTATACTCAGGTTCAATGCTAGGTGATCTCTGGTACACTCTTTTCGGATTAGCGAGGTAATCCCTCCCTTTTCCTATCAGTGACATGTCATAGAGTGCAGTAGACGACAGAAGCAACTACAGGGTACCAAAGAGAAGTAAAGGTTTGCAGAAATTGGAATGGCTTTCGCGTTTTGCTTTCCATTATCTGTATTTATATTTTGGATATTCTGTTACAGTTTTTATTAAAGATTGAGTTAAAAGTTTAACCCCTTGAGTGCTTTAGTACTCACGCCCAAAATATTTTCAAAATATTTTTCACAGATTGAGATGCTGGAGGTGTGGCTCGATGTACTGTTGTGGGTTGATCGTGCCTTGTTGTCTCGTTCAGACTAAATTATTGCTCATTAGTATGTTGTTATATGATACAATACTATTCCTTTGTTTTCTGCTTAAACTCTGATACAGTTGCCCCATAGTATGATTGCATGTTATGTTTTATTATTGGGCTTATGTGAATTATGATAAATAATTCACGTTTCTTTTTCCATAGATGCAAGCATGTCTCTTTACAATTTTCGACCTATGGGTAGGTCATATTTGGTTGAGTCTTGGATTCTGTTTATTTTCCAGTTGACCTATGCATGGGTTTTATCTTGATTAATTGATTTTTTCCTATGAATAGGACATAAAATAGTTTATTTGTCTCTGACCTGTTGATGGGTCTTAGTTGTTGTGACCTATGAAGAGGTCCTATTTATTTGAAGAGTCAGAATCCTATTTATTAATTGTTAGATTCTGTTTGAATTTGATTGGCCTATGAATAGGCATTCTTTTGACTTGATTGAATAATTGGACTTCATTGATACGTTGAAAGACGATGAGTTTTTTCAGTTACAGATGTTATGCTGCCCAAATTTCTGGAGAATATAACATATTCTTGTTCTAAAGCCATTTCATTTGATTATTCTAAATAGCACTTTCTTTTTTAGTAACACCCCGACCCTCATTTATTATTCCTTTTGCGACCGAGACATTATAGAGGACCCTCTGAATTTTGGATTGTACTATCTTTTTTCTTGTATTTTTTCCGTAATATCCCCGTCCTAATCCTCGGGACTGGAGCGTTACAGGATTGGCTTCAGCCCAATTTGAGAAACTCAGAACAACCCTTGGGGTATGCTTGGTTCAGTAAAACCAAGAAGAGGGGTATGAGTGTGACTTTTTCACACTCAGCAGGAAAGAACCATTCCTGCATAAAGGGACTGAACATTCCCATAAATGTTCCTACAGATGTACATGATCATGATTCAAACCCTGAGTACATCTTTGTCAATGGCTAGTTCTGACGTGCTATCGTCATCTCTGATTTTCCGGGATTTCCCTTCAATTTCTTAGTCTAACGGAAACCTGAGAACGGAATACTCTCTTATATATATGTTTAGCCGTTTAGAGAGAACTTTCACTTTTCAAATTTCTGAAATAAAAAACCCTTCTCTCTCGATAAAACCTCTGAGTATTCTGAGTTTCCTCCCTCTTTTGCCATTGATTTTCTTTCTGTGTAATTCCTTCATATACCCATATACTGTTCAATAGCTCCGAAAAGAAAACTTGTCCGTCCCAAGAAAGTTGTGAAGCCCAGAATGAGGTATGGAAAGGTTACATATTCCAAACCTCAAGATAAGTTCTACGAGGAAGATGAGTTTGACAGACAGGTTCGAGGAGAATCAACATACAAGAAGCCTGTTCAGAGGGCACTTCGCGATAAGTCTTCGAGCAAAGATACAGAAGAATTGATTGAAACATTCCGTGGGAATGAAGAGAAAGAAGAGATGGAAACAGAAGATCAAGAAATTGCTTCTTCTGCAAAGAAAACAAAGACCTAAAGTCTTTCAATTGATGATCTTTTGAAGGAAGTCGCGAAGTCATACGATGTCAATAGAAAGAAGGTAAGAACAAAGGGAACTGCAGTCAAGAAATGCAAGAAGACTACAGTCCGTTCATCAAAGAAGATCGTCATAGCACCTGCTCCCCAAGCCCTTCAAAAAGAGAAGGGATCTACTGTTGATTATTGTCTCCAAATTTGACTACACACGCGAGACTACTTTGATCCGGACTCCCGCAATAGGACGGGGCCGATTGTAGGGAGGTGAGCTAACTCAGGTCGTGTCTCTCGAGGTAAGCTTCATGTGGGCGATTATCTTTCTATGCCATAATTGTTGTCAAGCACAATAAAATGAAATACATCCTAAAAATTCTAAACAAGAGGAAGGAAAGTTATACTAATTGACCTAACTAAAAGTAAAATTAACTAATTGCACCAGCAAACACAAAGATAGATGATAGAATTAAGAGAAGAGCATTAGGGTGTGATTCTCTCATTGGTTTATCTCTAAGCTTGATTAAGGTTGGTAATGTTAATCTCACACATACAATAGACCCTCTCAATTGGTTTAACTTCAATTACTGTCACCGTCTATCCATTAAACCTCTTTTAGCTATATCATACGAACAAGATTAACATATTAGGCTTAGGAACCACATCCACCTAACGTCGAAGGAACCAATTTCGAGATTTAGAATAACAATCAAGTTTCCTCTAAATCCTAGCGATGCTCAAGTAGTGATCAATTACTATAACATGATAAGGACGATTCCAATAACAACAACCAACAATAACGATCATAGATTCGAAACCAAATCGATTATCCATCCCCTAATGTAGAAATTAGCTCAACACCATGCTCAAAACAATATAAACATCATAAGAGTCATTTATTCAACAACCAAAAGATAAAATCCATACAACTTATACAATATTGTTTGTTGTCTCGAGAGTCTTGGGACAAATCCCCACAAATGGGCTAAAGCTAAAAGGAAAGGAAATACCAAATCGGAGCCTCCTCATCCAAGCTTAGCTTCCGCAGATGGCTTGAAGTAGGATCCCTCTTCTCGGGCCGTCATCAAAGCGGAGTCCCTCCACCAAGCTTAGCTTCCGCGGATAGCTTGATGTCGAGCCCCTCTTCTCAGGCTTTCCTCCTTGAGCTCTAGCCCTCTTGCCTCTTCTCCTCCTCCTTTCTCCCTCTCTGGACTGGTGGTGGTGATGGTGAAGGTGAAGGGAAGTGGTGGAAGGAGAGAAAAAAATGAAGAATGAGAGGTGGGTGTGTGTTGTGTGTTTTTTTTTTCTGAAATGGGGAGAAGTCCCCTTTATTTGTTGAAGGGAGAGAGAGAGAGAGAATCGAGAGTGAGGAGGTGATGGGAGATGAGGTGAGAAAAAAAAAAGTTGATGAGATGGGTGATGGAAAGAGAGCATTAATGAGAGTGATTTTGTGGAAGATTTGTTGGGGGGAAAGGAAGCCAAAAATCCAAAACAAATAATCAGAGGGGAATTTAATCCCTATAATCCTACCATAAAATAGAGCCACAAAAGTCCACTTTCATGATTGATCCAGCTGTGAAGAATTAGGAGTGAAATGGAAAAGGATTGCATTTGAAATAGAGTGAAAAATTGGTCTGGAGAGGGAAGAAATAACACCCCGTGCGCCCGTGGGGTGCAGCGCGGGTGGGGAGGACATGCCGAGAAGCCTGGGGCGCCGCGGGGGCGCTAGGCCATTCCAGCTTTCGGCAGCTTCCACGGTTTTGGCTCCTTCTCGCTCGTTTCTTGGCCGATTGACCCGATTCAACTTGCCACGCGCTCTTTATTCGATTCTCTATCTTCCCATTATCTTAAATCCCTCAAATATTGCAGTAATTTATCCTCCATTTTCTGAAGATCTTGTGCAAATCTACACAACTCACCAAAAGAGTAAAAGTGAAGGAAATAACATAAAAAACACACAAAAAGAAGGAAGAAACACCTACTAGGGATACTAAACTCCTAAGATAAGATAGGACAAATATACACTAAACAACTCCCCCACACTTAACCTTTTGCTTGTCCTCAAGCAAACAAAATCATTCAAGATATAAAGTAAGAAGTAATTGCCCCCAAGAAGATCATGCACACTAGAACTTCCACACTATTTCAAACTAGAAAGCTTATCATCGGAGAGAATGATAACATTTATAAAACAAGGTATGTGACTCGTCCAATGAGAATAAGGAGGCAAGATGTTCTCAAGGCAAAATGCAACAATTTTCCTATAGCACATTCTCCTCACTAACTCCGCCGCACTTTATTCAAAAAAAAAACCTGGGAATGCACCCACAGGATATAATTCGTTAGGTGAAATCATCAGGGTAAACCAAGCTTCCTAACGTGGTTTCCCATACTCATCATGGATAGATTCAAATGGATGACACACATGATAGTAGTAGAATCCAAAGTGCAATCCCGTTATTGCAACAATTAAACAAGAGGATATGGATCAAAATTCACAAGGTTTAGTCCTTAAGGATAAAATCCCTAGTGTCGTTGTGTGGTTCCCCATACTCATAGTCAATTAGATGACTAGAGGAGTAGAAATCCTTATTATCCTCACTTTATTAAAACATACATAACATTTTATTCTTTTTTTTTCATTCATTTCTTCTTTTTTTTAATATAAAATACATGATAGGAAGTTAGAGGAGAGAATGATTTTTTTTTCAAGCATAATTGACACAATTGACAAGAGAATGAATCAAGCCTTCAAATTCTTAGAGGACGAGACCCGACAACACAAATCATGTAAATATAATCATTCTCAAGACAACTCACATTCTAAAATGAAATAATGGGAACGATTTCATGCAACATGAACATCTTAGCAATAATCCCTTGAAGATTCATATTCCAAATAATCAAGTTTGACAATTAGACAAGATAAATCATGCTAAGTGCGGGTATCCACAAATAAAACATAATCAAATCAAAACAAAAATGACACATAACAATTTTGAAATAAAATTTTAAAATTCAACATAATTTCAAAATTAAACAAAAATAAAAAATAGCATCCTAAAAACATATAACATAACATAAATTATAACATAAGTTCACCCCCCACACTTAAATCATGCATTGAATTTAAAGGAAAGAGGAAACATTACAGAATGTAGAAGACCGGCAATAGGCGCAGATTCCTACAAAACAACACGAACAACAAACAACGAACAAGCAAATAAAATAATACAGAAATAGGAAAATAATAAATAAAACAACTTCACTGCTCTGATGATTGAAAATGTAGTGGAGGCGGCCACGGAACTAGTGATGAATAGGGTCGAAATTGGACTTTTTATTTGTGGGGCGGAGGGTGCGCGCTAGTGGAGGCTCCGTGCTCATAAAGAGCTACACATAGTCATTTTGCATCAGTTTCCTTCCCAGCAGCGTACTCTCAACTCTTTTTCCCCTGTGAGACAACAATAAAAACATACTTAAACACACAAAAAGGGTAAAAATTAACTAAACATGAAAGCAATAAAATCATGGGTTGTCTCTTATGCAACGCTCATTTTAATGTCCCGAGCTGGACAGAGCCTTAGAAGATTACCATTGAGAATCATTGAGCACGATCGGCTTAAAGCCTTTCTCCCATAGTTGGCCTTCATTTCGAGCTTCATCACTCTAGGAGTAAGCTTCACTCGAACGTTCACCTTCCCAGTTGGGTGCTTCTCTCCTCCTTGGTCTGTGGATGTTTTGAACACAGGGCTAGCTTTCTGTTTAGACATCTTTTACCTTGCATACACAGACTTAAACAAGAAAAAGGATCACACGTAACTGGGGAAAAAGAGTTAAAGGCTTAAAGAAAAAAAACAAAAGAAAATAAACACCAAGAACAAAACAAGAACGAGACAACACAAAACACACAAAAACACAAATACTTCAGATAGAATAAAACAACACAATAGCAGAAACACTAAACAAATACAAAAGCACAAATACGAAAAGAAACACAAAACAATTATAACATAAAAAGATAATTCAACTAAAGCTTTCCCCGGCAACAGCGCCAAAAATGTTGTGTCTGAATTTGACTCCACACGCAAGGCTACTTTGATCCAGACTCCCGTAATAGGACGGGGTCGATTGTAGGGCGGTAAGCTAACTTGGGTCGTGTCTCTCGAGGAATGCTTCATGTGGGCGATTATCTTTTTACGCCATAATTGTTGTCAAGCACAATAAAATGAAATACATCCTAAACATTCTAAACAAGAGGAAGGAAAGTTATACTAATTGACCTAATTAAAGCAAGTAAAATTAACTAATTGCACCACCAAACACAAAGATAGAGGATAGAATTATGAGAAGAGCATTAGGGTGTGATTCTTTCATTGGTTTATCTCTAAGCTTGATTAAGGTTGGTAATGTTAATCTCACACATACAATAGACCCTCTCAATTGGTTTAACTTCAATTACTATCACCGTCTATCCATTAAACCTCTTTTAGCTATATCATACGAACAAGATTAACATATTAGGCTTAGGAACCCCATCCGCCTAATGTCGAAGGAACCAATTTCAGGATTTAGAATCACAATCAAGTTTCCTCTAAATCCTAGCGATGCTCAAGTAGTGATCAATTACTCTAACATGATAAGGACGATTCCAACAACAACAACAACCAACAATAACGATCATAGATTCGAAACCAAATCAATTATCCATCCCCTAATGTAGAAATTAGCCCAACACTATGCTCAAAACAACATAAACATCATAAGAGCCATTTATTCAACAACCAAAAGATAAAATCCATACAACTTATACAATATTGTTTGTTGTCTCGAGAGTCCTGAGACAAATCCCCACAAATGGGCTAAAGCTAAAAGGAAAGAAAATACCAAATCGGAGCCTCCTCATCCAAGCTTAGCTTCCGCGGATGGGTTGAAGTAGGATCCATCTTCTCGGGCCGTCATCAAAGCGGAGTCCCTCCACCAAGCTTAGCTTTCGCGAATGGCTTGATGTTGGGCCCCTCTTCTCGGGCCTTTCTCCTTGAGCTCTAGCCCTCTTGCCTCTTTTCCTCCTCCTTTCTCCCTCTTTGGACTGGTGGTGGTGATGGTGAAGGTGAAGAGAAGTGGTGGAATGAGAGAAAAAAATGAAGAATGAGAGGTGGGTGTGTGTTTTTTTTTTCTGAAATAGGGAGAAGTCCCCTTTATTTGTTGAAGGGAGAGAGAGAGAGAGAGAGAATCAAGAGTGAGGGGGTGATGGGAGATGAGATGAGAAAAAAAAGTTGATGAGATGGGTGATGGAAAGGGAGCATTAATGAGAGTGATTTTGTGGAAGATTTGTTAGGGGAAAGGAAGCCAAAAATCCAAAACAAATAATCATAGGGGAAATTAATCTCGATAATCCTACCATAAAATAGAGCCACAAAAGTCAACTTTCATGATTGATCCAGCTGTGAAGAATTAGGAGTGAAATGGAGAAGGATTGCATTTGAAATAGAGGGAAAAATTGGTCCGGAGAGGGAAGAAATAACACCTTGCGCGCCTGCGGGGTGCAGCGCAGGATTCCAGCTTTCGGCAGCTTCCACGGTTTTGGCTCGTTCTCGCTCGTTTCTTGACGGATTAACCCGATTCAACTTGGCACGCGCTCCTTATTCGATTCTCTATATTCCCATTATCTTGAATCCCTCAAATATTGTAGTCATTTATCCTCCATTTTCTGAAGATCTTGTGCAAATCTACACAACTCACCAAAAGAGCAAAAGTGAAGGAAATAACATAAAAAACACACAAAAATAAGGGAGAAACACCTACTAGGGATACTAAACTCCTAAGATAAGATAGGACAAATATACACTAAACATTGATGATCAAGTTAAGCTTTCAGATGTGCCTGAACATGTTGAGGCATATGTTGCAGAGAAAGACACTGCTGAGACGTCTACTCCAGCTAGTGTCATGCTGAAGTCGCCTATTCAACCTTCTACTACAGAAGCTGATGATGAAGATAGGGAAGATGATATTTCCTTAAGCTTGAAGATGAAATCCATAGTTGCTGCCCTTACAAAAGGAAAGAAGAAGGTCATTCACAGACCTTTAATTGCTGATCCGACAGAGAAAGAAGTTATTCAGAGTTCATTCTCTGAATCTGCTGAGAAGACTCTTGTTCCACAACAAGAAAAATTACTTGCATCTGCTCAATATGATCCATTTACGAGATCACCAGTCAAGAAGAAAACTCCAAGCAAGAAGGTTTCTACTGCTATGGTGCAGTTGGTTCCAAGAACTCCTGTGACCAGAAGTTGAGCATCTACCACTCCACCATCTGCTGCTGCATTAACAAAGAAGAGGAAATGAGTTGAATCAACTGGTCCTTCCAAGAATGCCAAGAAAGCTGCACAACCGAAAGATGTACCTGAAGATGTTCACTCACAATCTAGTGAACATGAGGCTAGAGTTTACAAACATATTGTCCGTGTTCCAGGTACGTCTAGTCAAACAATCTTTTGCTCTTCCAAACATGCTGAATTATGGGATAAAGTGAAGCAGAGGTCTATGATCTCTGAGAAGAAGGTGGATAAGGATACACTGTTGGCCACTGGAGTGTATACCTTGCTAGAGCAAGTTGGTTTACTTGGGACAGTGCAGAATGTTCAAGAGTTTGTTCCCAAGGTTGTTACTGAGTTCTACTGCAACTTGACCAAAGAGATTGATGATTCAGAGTTTGAAGACTTTCAGAAAGTCTTTGTGAGAGGTGATGTAACGCCCCAAAAGCAAATTCGAGCCCAATCTTTTATTTTTAGGACCCAATTAATATAAGAAGCCATTTTTTTCCTTTGAAAGGGGCCAAGTATTGGGCTTTTGAGCCTATTTACTAATAAATTTATCTAGAACCTAATTATGATGAGAACGAGATGAACAAAAATATTAGACAATTTTTACTTATTGATACTAACCCATATGGATTAATTAATTTCATTCAATTGAATATTCTTTAACTATTGAATGAAATTTATTTCATTCAAGACATTGAAACCCATTATTGGCCCAATTGATTTTAAATTGGGCCATTTCTCCTTAGCCCAAGCCCAAATTGTAGAAGTGATTAATTAATATATGTTATCTTATATTTGAGCTAGAAAAAAAAACGATCAACAGAAGTGAGGATATTTTCTCATCTCTCATCCTTTGTCTTTCCTTCTTTCTTTCTCTCTCAACCCTCATCCTTCTTCCCATTTTTGCTACCTCAAATCCTTGGCCAAAAAAATCATGAAATTTCAGCTGCAAGATCCTCTTGTAGAGTAGGGCATGAATGTACAAGAAATTTCTCAAATTGATGCTCGAAAGATCAAAACTGAAGCAATTACAGCTTGGAGGTGATGCCTCATCGCTGTTCGCTGCTGCCATCTTATGAGGCCATTCTCGGCCAATTTTCCCCGTTGAACCCACCCCAAATGTGTATAGTTGGAAGCTTCATACTAGGCCCTTGCCTCCACCATTTCAGATATGAGGTTTGATGCCGTTTTGTGGATCGTTTTCACATCACAAGTTGCTCGAAATCTTTGCCGGAGAGCTGAGCAGCAGCTGCTACTTTGGCTGCAACTTTCTAGCCCTTGCGGTGACTAAGAGCCATCCTATTTTAGATGTCGAACTCATGTGTGCACTGTAGCGGCTGCTTTAAACTATTCATGTTTCGGAGTTACTCCAAACTCAAGTTGTCGAACCTCAAATTGTCGAGCTAAGTTTCGAGACTTTTCTCTTAAAAATCTGGAAAATGGACTATTTGAGCTTGAATTCCTCTATGTCTTCAACTGTATAATGTCTCTTAGTTTTATATTAATGATTCTTGTTGATTTTAGGAGGTAAATATTTAGTTTGGATGGTTAACGAAGTTGGAAAGGGGTATTAAGGGCTGCATAAAAGTAGAAAATGGAGGTTAATTATGGTTTCCTTAGCTTATTGCAAGTTATTTTGTTCTATCTTCTTCAATTCTTAAATATATGAGCATGGATTAATTATTGACATCTTTTTAGGTTGAGATTTGATATAATTCAGATCATTAATTTATAGATGTAGTACATGTAGATTTAATTGTAGAAACTCATCCAAAGTTTTGTTTATTTGCAGCACTTATACCTCTGTTTCAATAAAAAAACTGACTTTCTTAAGCTTCTTCTAAGCGTCCAAACCATGTTATATTGGTAGTTTATTGTCTTAGCTTCGATTTGAAACTTGAATCATGTCATTTGGATTTTTGAGGACAAAGTTATACTCATTTTACCATAGCACTATCGGTTTTCCGAACAACTTTTCTTTATCCAAGCTAATCGATTTTTTTCGGCCCTTTTATTGATGAAATTTGGGAATATGTATTTGAGGAACAATTTTAGATATGCTTCTTAGGGTTCTCTAGAACTTGGAATTTCTTAAATTGGAGTTTTCGTTTGTGAGATATGATTTATTTACCAAAACTGCTACAAGGAATGTAACTGGAAAGAAGTTATTGATTTATGTTTTGTTTATTTTGAAAACTTATATAAATGGTAGAAAGACCTTAAATTCTTCCAATGTTCAATCACACTTTCTTCCTTGTCATTGTAGTGATAGTTAATCATTAATTTTGGGGGTGACTCTTGAACTTATGTAAGTTTGAATGTGTTTATGAGATTGTCGTGAGTATTTTTATAAGTACATTTGTATTGTTCTTCATTGTAGGAGATGTTTAAATGTTTTAAAACAATCTTGATTCTATTTTATTTATCTTCAAAGAGTTGGGTCAGTTTTCAAATTTTTAGAAAATATAGGAATTCATTTTTGAAAATTTGATATAAGTTTGGACTAAATTACAAACATTTAAAATGAGATTTTTATTTCTCCCAAATATTGTGAAAAGGGGGCTATTATGAATCGACTTTTAATCCGATCATTGGATCCAAAAATAAATTGTATTGTTAAATTCCTTATTTTCTGCTCATACGAAAAATTTAATCATTTGTAAAAATCCGATAGGAATCGAGTCGATCAAGAAAATGGGGAGGATGGTGTAGCACCGTCTTTTATTAACATTTTGGCTTAGTAAGCCATGAATTAATATTTTATTTAAATTCTCTAATTGAGTAGAAGTCTCTAAAGTCGTGCTCTGTGTCGAGATCGTAGTCAAGAGAATGGATATATATAAATAATTTCAATATGTGTTTGGGCTCTAGGATTTCGATAGGGTTAATGAGTCATAAATTGACTTTGTAGGACGCATTGAACTCGAAGAATCAAATGAACGAACTCCAAGTCGCTGCTCTACCCCAAGATTTGTAAATGAGGTGGGTAATTCTATATTCGTCTATGTGCAAATGGAATGTTGATCTATGGAATCTCCTATGGAATGATTTATTGGATATGAATTAATGGGATAATGATTGAGCATGATATTAGATGGTAGCATTATATGAACTGCTATGAGATTTAAAAATTATGCTTTTAGATTGTTATTGAAATTGATATTATGATACGAAAGCATTGCTTTAACGTATGATACCTTACGAGATAAATGTAGTAACCCTCATAAGCAATGCTGTTATACTATTTATTGATGAAGGAAGGAGACCTAGATGATGATGCATTCTAGGTTGTAACCTATGATAGTGGATTATAAGTTAAGATTATTGTTCGATTGTTTAGCATTGCCATCTATGTTATTAAATTAGGAACCCGACACTTGACCCTTCCTTATGCTATGACATATGATTAGCACTCTAGTGTGCTATTACGATATGATCTCATAATAAATCCTATCTGAGATGATAGGCTTAGAACGAACATAGAACGATCAAAGTTTTAGCTATTATAGCTATAAGGTGGGTGATATCTATCCAACATGTGACTTATGTTTTAAAAATGTGTTCTATTTATATGATAATATATATTTATAATAAAGCACGCCTCAAAGTACTTTTATGGCTTTATGATTTCTAGTCAACAGTGACTTATGTTTCAAAAGCGTGATCTATTTAGAATAACATATGTTTAAGTTTAAGCATGTTTCAGATTACTTTTATGGCTCAATAATTTCTAATTAACACGTGGTTTTATGTTTCAAAATCGCGTTATATTTATGAGAAAAATATGTTTATGTAAAAGCATGCTTCAAAGTTCAAAATCTTCTTTTTACGAATCATCAAAAGCTCCTAAACTCTATGGTTCCCGGTATGAGCACTTGGTGCAGTATGTAGCACTTCGGTGCGGTATGAGCACTTGGTGCAGTATGTAGCACTTCGATGTGGTATGGTATGAGCACTACGATACAGTATGATATTGCACTTCAATGCGGTATGAGAACTCCGGTGTGGTATGGCACAATGGTGCAATTATGGTACTATGGTACAAATATGTCACTTCGGTGAAATTATTATGATAGGGAACCATATTGAGTTAATCTTCCGTATGTTAATGAGCAGATACTTTTTATGGGAATTATAGTAAAAATGTTTATTATGCAAATTATTTATTAAACGATCAAGTATATTTCAGAAATTAAAAATCCCACTGAGTGTGTCTGGCACTCAGCCCATCTATTTTTCTAAATATTTTCAGGTATTTGATGACGGCTGGCGGCTGACGTGGACCAGTGGGGACTTCTTAATTTGTTGACCACTATAATGAATTCTAATTATTGATTATGTGTAGTTTGTGGTCAATAATCATGAATCTTATGTTTCCGCTTTATGATTATGAAATATTGAATTATTGTAAGGTCAATTGGGAGTGTTGTGGTCTTTGCAACATATTTTAAATGCTAAATGTTGAATTTTGAATGGCCATGGTTAAACAAGCTTTGATTCGTTGAATGGTAAACGCCTTTGAGCGTAGATATCATGAATATTTTAAACGAAATGATATCCAAATATTTATGATCCAAAGAAAATATTTATTTGGAATTGCGAAAATTTTATTATCATTTCTTTTGGTCGTGTGTTTTTGTTAGCATCTGGGCCTTCGGATGCGGATCGCTACAGGTGAGATGCTGAATTTTTCCCCTGATCTCATTAATGAGTTTTTGGGATGTTCATCTGAGAGGGATTACAAAGAGATAAATGATTGGGGGATGGCTGCTGAGGAGCTGACTTGAGGCATCTACACCAAATGGCCATCTCATCCACAGACTATTCCAAGCTCCAATCTGACTTACAAATATGGAGCTATGTTCAGAATCCTGATCCACAATTGGCTACCTACTAAGCACAGAGCTGCGGTGACTCAAGCTCGGGGGAGGTTTTTGTATCACCTCGGAACTGGTAATCAGTTTAATTAGGGTGAGTTCTTGTTCAACAAAATCATCAACAATGCAGAATCTACAGTAGTCAAAGGTCCACCTTGTTACCCTTCATTAATCTACAGTATCATAAAGCATCAGAAGAATAATGACTCTTCAAAGAAGGATAAGATTATTCCTATCAACAAGCCTCTAGTGATCAAAGTTGCCCTTGAAATTGGAGATCCTCATCTACGCCTCCAGTCCAAACAGTTCATGTCATCCAAGAAAGGAGTGGATGCTACTGTTGAAGAGTCTTCACCAAAAGGCGATGTGCTGAAGTTTTTTTAGAGAAGTCTGGAGTTTCATGCTCGATTAATCTCTAAACATACTTCTGAGAAGATGAAGATTCAAGCAATGATTGATGATCTTTCATCTGGCGATGACTTTGCCTCTCCAGCAGCAAATGTTCCTAAAGATGTACATAACTTGCACAAGCTTGCAAGTACAGCTAAAGCTGCAACTCAGAAGGAATCCTCTCCGGCTCCAAACCAAGGTGAAGAACAGGCTGCAGCACAAGATAAGGAAGCAGAAGCTATCTAAGAGGAGGCTGCAGAGGAGGCTCATGAAGCAGAGGCTGCTGAAGTAGAGGATGATGAAGAGGAGGCTGAGGAGGACGCTGATGATGGAGAAGAGACTGAGTATGATGATGCTAAAGCAGGTTCTGAATAAGGAGGATCTGAAGAAGATGATGATGAACAAGACCCTGACAGATCCGAGTAGTTGCTGGTTATTACTCATTTGCCTTTCTCGGTGGCAAATAGGGGGAGTAATGCAATATAAGATTTTTTTATTTTCTGTTCTACTTATCTTGCATCATGTTTTGTAAGTTATTGTGTTTTTGCTTTAATAGCTTGTATTAGCTATTTTGTGATGGAACAAATTTTTCTTCCCTATCAAAAGATCAAAAGATTAGCTATCAAATGATAAAAATATAAAAGAAAAAAAAATCAATATAGCAGAGCAGGTATAAGCTAATAAGAAAGTGAAACACAGCTGAATCATATGATGTTCTTCAACACATTCAAGTATGTTTTTAGGTACATAATCATACAGTTCAAGGGTTGTGTTCTTTTAAAACATGGAGCTGATTTGCAACCAGATAAAGATAAAGGGAGAGATTGTTAGTGCCATCTGCACTAAGGTGTTCGGGATTGTCATTATCTGTTTAGATATTATGGCAATTTCAAAAGAACACAAAAGGTTTTGGTTATTTATGTTCGAATACCATGTTTTGAACATTACTGTGAACATTCTGCTGCCAATCTAATTGAAGATCAAAACATGTACTTAATCATGTTCAGAGACATGATCATGTACATAGTTGTCCAGAGAGTTTTCAAGAAACGTGCCATGCTAGATTCAAGGAGTTGAAGCTGCAGATTCAAGATAGACGTTTCAGAAAGAAGCTGCCTTGTTTGTGATGAAGATCAAGAAGAAAAGAAAGAGTTCTATTCAAGGAAGACATCTAAACTAGGAAAGTCCAAATTAAATAAGGAAATTGTTTCCTTGTTAAATCCTAATCAAAGTAGAACTTCTGATTACCTTGTTTAGGCTAAATCTGTTTCTTATAAATTGTCTGGGATTCAGACTAGTTTAGATGACACGAATTTTTACGAATACACTAAAGGGCTGAGAGTTAAAAGACTTCACATTCGAAGCATATAGTATTCGAGTAGACTAGGTTTAATCGGTTAGATCATTATGTTTCTAGTTTGTGTTTGAAACTCACTTTCATATACACTTAGAGGAGTCTTGGGAGAGATTTTCTATGGGAACTAGAGAGATTATAGGTTGTGAGGGGAGCTCACAATTCAGTTTAGTGAAAGATGTTGAATCGGGTAGGAAAGGGGTTGAGTGACGGGAGTCTTTGTGTAATAACCTTTGTAACCATTCAACGGAGTAGTAAATTATTTCTTACGGACTTGATAAGTCCCCCTGACGTAGATCAGTTGATCAAACAGGGTTACCAACCTCGTGTTTTTTATTTGCTCAAGTTTTTACATTCTGACCTTACATGTTCACAACAATGTTCAAGTACATGATGATGAACATGATCGCACAGTTTATGTAACTTCACTCTATTATTTCCATAATAAAAATATGTTCTTAACGATTAGTTACATTAGAAGAGGATTATTATTCATTTTGATTTATTTAGTCTAACATATATTCTTAGCTTGCATGAAGTTATAAGAAGAAAATCGCTCTCCTACCTACTCATTGTAGGCATGAGTTAATGTGCCCACTATTTATGTGGTGATGCCATATGTGCAGAAAGGGACACACTTGTGTGAGACCGTCTAATGAGTCTCTTACGTTAAACGGATTATACCCGACCCGGTTTAAATATAAATATAAAACAATAAAGAAAAAAAAGTAAAAATAGCACCGCTTTTCTTTTCCATCATCATGGCCACAATTAAAACTGCCAGGAGCTTTATTGAGGTCGTTGGAGTAGGGAGGAATGGAGAGAAGACAGAGGAAGAGAAGATTGGGATAAATATTCAATTTTTAGCTTTGCTCAATTGGGATCAAGAGACTGATTTCAAGCAGATCCAAATTGAACCGGGTTTTGGATAGCAATTAAGGGGGCGTTTGGTATCTATATACCAGTATATCAGATATCAAATATGAGTATGAGTATCAGATATGAGGTATAAGTATCAGATTGATATCTGATATCTGTGTTTGGAATGAACTTTTCTGATATGAGATATCAAATTCTGATTTTAAAAAAATAAAGTTAACTTTTAACTGAAACGTAGTGATGATGATGATGATGATGAGATATGGGCTCCTTTGATTCATTCTTGTTCAGTCTAGTCTATTGCTATTTGACTAAACTTAGTTTATTATGATGATGAGATATGGGCTGCTTTGATTCATTCTTGTTCAGTCTAGTCTATTGCTATTTGACTAAACTTAGTTTATTATAAATATTTACAATAGTTTACGGACTTTTTTTCATATCACCAAAACACATTGATTGATTTTCCTAACATCATAAACATTCTTACAACTATGTAGTTTCATTGTTGGGACACAAGTGAGATATACATTTTTCGACTAGAGGATCTCATCCCATATTCATAATCAATAAATAGAGAATATAAAGTATATAAATTAGTATATTATTATTGATTAAGATATGAAACTAAATATTGTGAAACAATATAATATACTTTTATGGATATGTTTGCTACGTTCAATCAATACACGAAATGATATCCTGATGATAAATGCCAATAGTTTGAGATTTATGCAGAAAAGGGTGAAGAAGAAGCTCCTCCACCGTCCCTCTTCTCCTCCAATCCCTCTCCAAACACCTCTGGCAAAAACTCAGAAACTCCGGCGAGCCTATCTTCACCACTCTCTCCATATTCTCCCCAAAGCAAACGGCTCACATCAACGTCACCCAATCCAGCTTTTGTCTCGGCACGACTAACGGGAAGTGACCAGCATAGCACTCCATCGCCACCACGCCGAGCGACCACATGTCCCTGGCGTACCCACTGCCGTCGCCGCCGCACCTCTCGGGATCCATTCTCTCTGGGCTCATGTACGCACACGTCCCTCTACACGTCGTCGCCGCTGTTTGATCGTCGCCGCCGTGACTCGTCCCGAAATCAGCTGGCTTCACTTGCCCTCTCACGTTAACCAACAAATAATAATAACTAAAACTGAATTTGGGCTATGGAATTTGGAGAGGAGGAGAAAACGAGAAATGAGGGTTTTTCCGTATGAGATATGAGTTATACCAGTGCAAATATTGGTATATGAGATCTGTTAAAAGTGGGGATATGAGTATATCAAAGATATTAATTTGATATCACTAATATACCAAACACATGGTATGAATATGGGCCATTTTGATACCCATACCTGATGCACGTATATGGATATCAAACGCCCCCTAAGTTGGGAATGGGCTGCTGTTTTGGGCCTCCTTTCTTAAATATTATTATTATGTTGTAGGCCCAAGTTATTGTAATAGTTCTAGAGTTTCAATTTCCTGAGTGAACCCTAAGTGGTCCAACTAATGTAAGGCATAAATAGCCGTTTCAACGTTTTATGAAAGAGAGAACGAATTAACCTAAGTTTCATCCCAATTTCTTTCTATCTCCTCTTCATCTATTTCTCCCCAGATCTGAATCTTTTCTTCACCCATTTCTATCATCAAAATTACATCAAGATAGCAACTTTATTACAGATCCAACAAAATTGGAAGAAGAAAGTTATAAAGTCTTCTAGGGAAAACAACAGAGATCAAACAAGGAAATGGCAGTTACTCCGCCCTTCTAATTCCTGATCTTGTTCATCTTCTATCAACTAAGTCCTCTAAGTACTCTCTTGCAATTGTTTTCATAACTTTGCCGCTTATTGGCTTTACAAATCCTTCAAAAACACATAGCCTGTGAGCTTAGAGAAACGAATTGTATTGCATGTCTTCCTTAAACACTCCCATATACAGAAAATATGGCTTCATATATAATATCAAATGTTTGCGGTTTCCAATATTTTCAAGTAATATTCATCGCTCTCCGAATTCACTAATGAATTGCGGTTTTCAACTCCCTTTTTATTCTCAACATTATTGCATATGTTCAAGTTTTTCCATAATTAAGAGTCCCTCTCACAACAATTGACAGTAAGTCCTCCGCAATTTTCTACAATCTCATTTACAACTTTCTCAAGAGAGCAATTTTTCTCCCCCAAACACAACTGTATACAAACTGACTAGAATAAGTGTTGGATTTAGAATGCGTGTATTGAAAGAAGAAATATGTCAGAACCAGTAAGTTTATACGGTGCTCAATCACTTGCTTATTGATGTTCAATATACAGACCTAAAAATCATATGTACAAGATTCCTAAAATAAAGCAAACAACAATCAAATTAAAACTCCCTAACATATCTTTACGAAATAACTAAACGTGAATACAACAATCAAATAATAACTTCCTAGCATATCTTGACGAAATAACTAAACTTAAGTATTACGGCAGAAACTAATGCAAATAATCAACAAAAGCATTATATATGGTAATAATTTCCGATTACACTGATGCAGTTGCAGTTGAGCTGTGTAAATTCGGCCCAACGCCTCCATCTTCGTCTGGCATGTCGACCGTGCTCGGACGAGCTGAATTTCCATTTGATCGGACAAACTTGGTGTCTGGCTCATCAAAATGTTTGCCCATTGCTCGAATCTTGGACCAAGTTGTGGCGCTAGAGTTGAAGATCCTTCCAATATAATCTCTATGCTTGTAGAGATAAGAAGCCAGGAATAGTGCAAGGCTAACTGCCGTGATACCTACGGTGATTCCAAATAGGACCCTAAAACTCTTCAAGCTGATGGGTTGCGGTTCCCCGTCGGCAGGATTTGGTCTGTCGACGTTACAAGCCGACTGTTTGATCCAACGGTCTTTGATTTCTGCTATCCTGCCGTTGTCTGTGAGCTTTATGATTGCGCGAGAGACGTCTGCGACCAGTAGAGATCCCCTGGAAAATGCGAAGGCGTAGCCTTCAGTGCGGAATGGCAAGCCAACCTTCCTGTACCTGTTGCAGTATTTGGACAAGAAGAGATTTGTGTACGGAACGCAAGAAAAGAATGCTGTTATGCCTCCATTATGGCTTCCTTTAGACAGAGCTTCATCAAATTCTTGTGGATACTTGTATGTCCTAATCTTATTGAATCCAAGCCCTTTCAAGTATGAAACAATGAAAGACCCTTCGCGACAGCCAACATAGTCTCCATTTTTTCTCAGCACAGTTATATCTGTATTGGCTTTCTGAAGATCCTGCACCGTTAGTGTTGCTGAGAGGTTTGCAGTGTAGGTCGAGTTCAGAATTAGCACTACGAATAGAAACACCACGATAACTAGTCTGCCCAAATTGGTCACAATTCTTTCACCTGCGAGAACGCATAATGCGCACATTGTCATTAGGAATCATAAAGCTAAGAAGCATGTTTCCAAATGAGAAGGAGAGTGAATACTCACTACTGGCGAGTACTAGTGAGACAAACGGGATGTAGAAGATCAAGCCGGCATGTTCGGAGGGGGAACCTCGGAATGCTCCATTGAGCCTATGTTCAAGAATCCAGAGAGCAAATCCGGTGAAAACGAAGAGGGCTATGGCAGTTAGCCATAGTTCTTTCTCCAGAGGCCTCCAGAAAAACCATTCATCATTCGAGCCAGATTCAATTTTCTGAGTCCAGGTTACTCCTCCATCTTCGATTGGAAGGCTGAAGTCGGCATATTGTGATCGATTGGCTGTGATTGTTATGTCTCCGACAGCAGCATCGAATGTCTAAGCCATCATCAACAAGCAGAAGCATGAAAACAGAGTCAAGAGTCAAGATACAAGTGTAAACTTATATATCATATGATATGGATGTGACATAATTACCCCAATGGATACTTGACGGGATAACTCGTCGTAGGTTCTTGAAATCGAGGAATTAGTCGTCTCAAACGGGACATACTCGTATCGGACATTATAAGGAAGTTCTGCAATGATATTATCAAACAAATCAATGTAATAACCAGTGAACTGTGTGGCATTAGTTTGAGGGTTCCTCTCAACTTTTACAAACTCTGTAAAACCAGCTACCGCTGGAACTGCAACTCTGAGCTTTCTCCCACTAGCTGCGATCTCCCAACCCTTTGGTGGTGCATCCCATTCTGATTCTGCTCCAGGCCATGTCACACTTTTCAATAACAATGAAGAACTCACTCCATTGGAAATTTGCATGGATGGAGTCCATATTCCGACTCGTCTCAATTCATTACCAACTACATTCAGTATCTGAAAGGATGAAGGTTCTAGTTGTCCGTTCGTGAGACGAAAATTCCCACTAAGTCCGTTAAATGCAGTCCCCAACACTGCTTGCAGAAGTCTAGGACCTGTTAGTGATATTTCTGTAGCAAACATGTTGGTAGAGTTGAAATCACTCGTGCTTGGCGAAGAACTCAGCTGCCTAAATCCAACTCTTTCGGCAGCCAAAGCCAACGCCCACAGAGTATCGTACGCCCACAAGCCAAAAAGGTTCATCTCAGGTTCTGAAATACCTGGATAATCATGTAAGAACTTCTGTTTCCACTTTACAGTGGCGGATCTGAGTTTTCTTGATTTTGGAATGAGAGGTTTTAGGCCAAGAACTCCTTGCATGGAATCAACAACATGTGAATCAAATGAACGAAACAAATCTGTGAGGCCGCTAGTTATGATCCATGCATAGCCTTGGCTCACCATTTCGGCTTCCTTTACTTTGGGGAAGAATCTGGAAGCAAGAGAGCTCGAGATATGCACAATATATACCCTTGTTTGCATAGTTTTCATCCTGTATAGCTCCTTGAGGATAAAATCATCTGTTGCATCGACAGGGATGACACTTCGGTATGAAACTCGAATATTTGCTTCTTGGAAAGCATTAGACAGATAAGGAATGATCCCACTGCCGTAATCTGAGTCTTCGTACACGAAAACAACTTGAGCCCATCGGAAGTTCTTGACCACGGCTGCAATCGCAGTGACTTGAGCAGCATCATTCAGAGCAGTTCGAACAAAATAAGGACTTAGAGCGTGGAGTGAAGGACTGGTTGCGGAAAATGAGACGACCGGCACTTTTGCTGCATTGGCAAGATCAATCACGAAGTTTGCTTGTACAGATTTTTGAGGGCCGATTATTGCATCTACTGTTACATCCTTCAATAAATTCAGAGCTGCAGCCATGAAAAACATAATGAAGTGAATAGAACTTATGTGAATTCGCAAAAAATCACTTTTTTTTTTTATTCTAAAAACAAGCGAGAACAAGTGCATGGCCTAATAGTTTTGATTGAATTAATTAGCTCATTATCTTCTCCAGCAAGAAAGTTATGACCATCATATATGATTATGAACTATATATTATTGAGCATAAAACAGAAAAGTTCATCATCTATCTACACCGTCTATACCATTTATACTACCACAAACACATGTACGAAGATGGCAAATTAAGATCAACTACAGCAGAGTTCAATTTCACTTTCACACACCACAAACATAAATTAATTAAGATTCATATACCACTAGCTGCAGCACCAGTGACTCGTCCGTTAGAATCCCTTACATGAAGCTCGAGTCGCGTAGAATAGTTAGCATTAGCTGTATAGAAATCGGAGTGAGCTATTAACAAGCTGGTAAGGCCTACGCGGCCGACCAAGGAATCAAGATCAAGAATGACACCAACTTGAAAGGTAGTATTTGTTTGAGCATTGGAGAATGAAACAAATAGACATAATAGTGAGATAGAGAAAATTGTGAACAAGTGTTTTTTCATCTTTAAACTTTGATTCATATTCATGCACCATGTTTGTATTCAGAACAGCAAGGAACTACATATACCACAAAACAGAATTTTGAACTGGTAAAAGTCCACCAATATCACAGCAGAACTAAAGATTTTCAAAATTATTTAAGTAAACATATATATATATGTATATATTATGTACATTTAAAGAGTAAACTCATCAAGATTGAAACTAAGCAAAGTAGCAAACTAAGATTAAAGTTAACTAGGAATGCATCTGCACCAAGTAAGACTTATTATACGACGTCAGTACTCACTCAGCTCTTAGTCATTATTCCAAAATAAATTAAAAAATATGAAATGTCATGTTATTTTAAGTCCATACCATTGAAAATGTCATGTTAATGCTACGTTTGAAGAATAAGTGCAATATTACATGTATGTATATATAGATGGTGGGGCCAGTGAGTGTGATATTGAATGCTACATCACACAATGTCTATTTGTTTATATGTAGATAGGTGGGGACATCAAGTAATTACCAGGTCCAGGTATATCCCGTCAAGGAATGGTTCTTGATATCAGTTCATAATCAAACTAAAATCGACCATATTTATGTGCGTTGTTTGGTCTGCAAATACCTTAGAAAGGGGCGTGGAAAACTCAGAGCAGATAAGCTACTCTGTTGCATTTCATGTTAATACCCTTGTTCCATAAGTGCATCACTATTTTTTTTATATTTTATATGAGAACCTCTTGCGTGCGCAAAAGGCGCGTATATGCGCCTATATTAGATGGCGCGTGACGCCCACACGCGTTTTTTTTTTTATGGCAATTTTTTTAAAAAAAAATTCGGTTTTCTTTGTTTTTTTTTTCCAACAAAATTTATACCATAAAATAAAATTAGTGAACTCTAAAATTAAAGCGAATTGATATAATTTGTTTGAAATAAATATAAATTTATACCCTAAAATGAAATTAATAGATTCTAAAAAAATACAAAATAAAACCCTAAAAACACCCCCCAAAAAATCCTAAAAAATACAAAATAAAACCCTAAAAAAACCTCCTCCTAAAAAACACGATAAAAAACCATAAAAACGGCATCTAAAAAATACAAAATAAACCCCTAAAAGCACAAAAAAAACCCTAAAACACACAATAAACCCCTAAAAACACCCCAAAAACTCCTAAAATAAGTGGTAGACCCCTTATGGTGATATTTTTCAAATTTTGAGTGATACTTTTTAATGTTGTTAGTGTCACCATCATTCACTAAGTATTTGTGTTGTTGTATTGGCGAGATATGTTCGACAATGTGTGTCTGAGTATGTCCCATGAAGATTTATTTTCCACTGTGCAAGAAAAGAAAGAACAGTTGGTGAACTATTCCAGAGTATGTCCCAGACAGAACCAGGGACACTCTATTTATGGCAGTTTCCTTATTGGAAAGATCTTGCGCCGAACTCGTTTGGAAGGTCAAGATTTATTCATTTTACTGCCTTGTGGTGTAGATCCAGTGCTGAATTAACCCCACTATACTTGGAGAGCATCTAAACACGTATGGAAGGCCACAAATCACAATCTACTTACCATGTTGGCGACCGATGGAGATCGACGCCTATATGAAGACCGAATTGAGGAGCAATCGGTACCACTTATATTTTGTTTAGATTCTAGTGTTAGAATCGTTTGTGGTCGTTTTTGTAACTAGTAGTTGTTCATTAAAACGTTCAACGTGATAGACTAGTTTTGAGTGTTTACGAGTGAAACACGTGAGGGGATTTTTATTTCAATTTTGTACGCAATCTCAGGAGAGATTGTAAGTTGAAGTCGTGGGTAGCTAGAGGGAGTCTAGTGTCACGGTTGTAAGGGGATCTTACAGCTTTCGGCTAGCGAAAGAGTTCGTGGAGAAGAACGGGCAACGTAAGGAGGGAGTCCTGTATGTGTAAGAACCCTAATACACTACATGAAGGAGTAACAGTCGAATCTTCAAGTTTAGGCGTAGTCCCCCCAGAGTAGGTTGGTTAACCAAACTGGGTTATCAATCTCGTGCGTATTTTACTGCTTTATATTTTATGTTCTTACATCTGTCCCACACATATCGTAGAACAGTTTACAAGCAGTATTGATTTAACACGTTAAGAGCACGGATTATCGTTTTTCAATTGGTATCATAATAGGTCACCTTTCTTAAGGTGTGATCGTGGGTTTTTAATCCATGTATTTTGTGTTGTTTTTCCGAGATGGACACAATGAAAGAAGGAGCCTCGACGGTGCGACCTCCGCTCCTGGATGGCAACAATTATGCCTATTTAAAAGCTAGAATGACGGCTTTCATACATTCGATTGATGAACGAGCCTGGAAGATGGTGACTAAAGGCTGGAAGCCTCTCACCAAGAAGGATAAAAAAGGCAAAGTGGTGCTGAAGCCGGAAGAACAATGGGAGGATGCCGACTTCCATGTCATAGGGCTAAATGCTAAAGCCATGAATGCTATCTTCTCTGCTGTTGACATGAATGTCTTCAAGCTCATATCTACATGTGACAAAGCCAAGGATGCGTGGGATATCTTGCAGACCACGTTTGAAGGAACTAGCAGTATTCGTGCCTCTCGAATGCAACTACTTACCACCAGATTTGAGAACCTTTGCATGGATGAAGGTGAAAAACTTGCTGATTTCAACGCCAAGATTTGCGACATCGCTAATGAAAGCTTTGCGCTTGGAGATGCGATCTCTGAAGAGAAACTTGTGCGAAAGATTTTGCGATCTCTACCTAGAAGATTTACTTATAAAGTCACGGCCATTGAATAGGCCAAAGACGTGAGCAAGATGAAGTTACAGGAGCTGATGGGTTCTTTGCGAACCTTTGAAATGGGGCTGGCAGATGAAGAAATAGTGCAGAAGAAAAGCATAGCTTTCCAGGCAGGTTCCAGTACTGATGTGCCAAGTAATGTTCCTGACAGTTCGGACCTTGCAGAATCAGTTGCATTACTTTCATAGAATTTTTCCAGGTTTACAAGACAATTTGAGAAATCATATCAAAATTATTCTGCCAAAAACAGGTTCTCTAAATCTCGAAAAATGAAGGATGATGATTCCAATAAAGAGAAACTTAAAGAAGAAAAGTGTCGAGAATGTCGTGGTTATGGTCACTATCAAGTCGAGTGTGCTAACACTCTCAAAAAGAAGAAAAAGTCATATTGTTCTACATTCAGTGAAAGTGATGATCCTAATGATAATGAAAGTGATGAAGAAGGTGTAAGCAATCATATTGCTTTCATGACACACTCTGTCAAAAAGTCTGTGTCTGTATCTGTTCGTGACAGTATGGACGAGAAAATTTCAGAATACAGCGATGATAAAGAAAAGGAAGAATTCTCTATGGAATCAACTATGGAGGCGTATAAGAAGTTGTATTCCAGTTGGATCATGGTGGTTGAGGTCAATGAAGACCTGTTAAAAGAGAATTCCAATCTCTTAAAAGAAAGAGATAATCTCTCTACTCGCCTTAATGAGGTGCAGAATGAATTGTTGCAGTCCAGAAATTGTACTCATGCACAGAATGGTGAACTCCAACACCTAAAGAAGCTTGTCAAAATGATGAACTCTGGATCATCTCAACTGGATGAAATTCTCTCCAAAGAAAAGAGTCCTCAAGGTCATTTTGGGCTTGGATACAATGGCGTTCACACTTATGACGTATTCTGTCAAGGACAATCATCTGGAACAAAAGATTCAACAGTTCCAGAGTTGAGAGCTGAGCCAAAGAACAAGCAGCAGCGAAGGAAGTCTCCTCAAAAGATACGTGTTGTGTGACATTACTATGAGAAACCCGGTCACATTCGACCACATTGCAGAAACTTGATTAATGACCTCCGAAGGATGAAAAGAAGGGGTTTTGCAGAATTTGATCAGTTTTCCAAAAGAAATGTCTGAAACAGATCCAGGAACAATCACAAAAATTATGTGGTTCGCACTACACTCAATATTCATACAAAAAGTATCCAGTACTTTGACAACGGATGTTCTCGGCATATGACCGGAGATGCTAGCATGTTGAGCCACATTCAAAAAGATTGCTCATATCAATCTATTACCTTTGGAGATGGTATTAAAGGTAGAGTGCTTGGCCGTGGATTCCTAAATGTGCATACCAACCTGGAGGACGTGCTGCTTGTAGAAGGTCTAGAAGCTAATTTAATTAGCATTAGTCAGTTGTGTGACTAAGGTCTCTTAGTGCATTTCACTCAAGACAAATGCCTTGTGAAGAACAAAGAAAGTGTTCTTCTGATGGATGGGGACAGATCGAGGGACAACTGGTATCTCCTTAATGTGAAGGGGACTAGCTTTAGATCTCAGTTTGGTGAAGCAAGTTTATGGCATGAAAAGCTTGGCCATAGCATTTTTCAAAATGTTCAAAGACTTATCAAAACTGAAGCTGTGATTGGTGTTCCAAAATTGAGTATTGTTGAAGAGAAAAATCGGACGCTTCAAGAAATGAGCCGAGTCATGATGAAGGTGAAATCTGTCTCTGACAACCTCTGGGCTGAAGCGATGAATACAACTTGTCATGTTAATAATCGGGAGTACTTCAGACCCAAGATGAGAGTTACTCCCTACGAGTTGTGGAAAGGGAAAAAGTCCAACTTAAAGTACTTTCATATCTTTGGGAGTACTTGTTATATGTTGCGAGACCAAGAACAGCTTGGCAAGTTTGATGCCAAAGGAGATGAATGTGTGTTTCTTGGGTACTCGAGGAATAGTCGGGCCTATCATGTTTTCAACAAAAGGACTAAGACTGTGTTGGAGTCCATTAATATTGTTGTTGATGATCTGGAAGAATCTGCTGCCCAGATTAATGAAGAAATCGTTGATGCTACTATCCATATTCCAGCATCTGTTCCAGACAGTTCGGAACACAGTGCTCCTGCAGAAGTAAGAAGTGAGAAACTGGATGTCTACAATCTTTCAAAAGGTGTTCAGAAGAACCACTCTACATTAGACATCATCGGTGATATGAGTGAAGGAGTTCGAACAAGAGGTGTTCGAAAGAACTATCGTGAATTGATAGCCAATGTGTGTTACACCTCAACTATGGAGCCCAAGAATGTTAAGGAGGCATTGCAAGATGACCGATGGATTCAGGCCATGCAAGAAGAACTCTTGCAATTTGAAAGAATTGAAGGTGTGGATTTCGATGAGACTTTTGCTCCAGTTACTCGTCTTGAATCGGTGCGTTTGCTCCTTGCCATGGCTACTTAGATGAAGTTCAAATTATTCTAAATGGACGTGAAGAGTGCCTTCTTGAATGGGTACTTATCTGGAGATGTTTTTGTTAGCCAACTCAAAGGCTTTGAAGACCCCTACCATCCGGAGTATGTGTACAAACTGAAGAAGACCATCTACGGCCTCAAACAAGCTCCTCAAGCTTGGTACGAACGGCTAACCAAGTTCCTTCTGAAGAAAGGATATGTTCGTGGTGGAGCTGATCAAACTGTCTTCATCAAGAAAGAAAAATCTGATGTAATCATCGTCCAGATTTATGTCAATGATATTGTCGTTAGATCTGTCCTAAACAGAATGGTGGATGAATTTGTGGAGGACATGACTTCAAAATTCGAGATGAGTCTTGTAGGTGAACTAACCTACTTTCTGGGGCTTCAAGTGAAGCAAAAAGATGATGGAATCTTTGTGTCTCAAATAAAGTATGTAAGGAACTTGATCATCAAGTTTGGCATGAATAGTTGCAGCCCGAAAAGAACACCGATGGGAACATCTTTGAAGATGTCAAAAGATGAAGCTGGCGTGTCAATTGAGCAAACTTTGTACCGAAGCATGATCGGTAGCTTACTGTACCTCACTATAAGTTGGCCTAATACCAGTTACAACGTTGGAGTTTGTGCACACTACCAATCTGATCCCAAAGAAAGTCACTTGAAATCTGAACATAATCAAGTACGTAAAAGGTACAGCTGAGTTGGGACTTTGGTTATCTTATGATACAGACCCTAGTTTGGTGGGGTTTTATGATGCAGATTGGGCCGGATGTACTGAAGATCGCAAGAGTACCTCAGGTGGATGTTTTTTCCTTGGACATAATATGGTCTCATGGTTTAGCAAGAAGCATAATTCGATCTCACTTTCTACTGCCGAGGCAGATTATAGCTGCTGGGAGTTGTTGTACTCAACTCTTGTGGATGAAGCAAATGTTGCTTGACTATGGTGTCCCACAATTTGTCCTTACTATATACTGTGACAATATGAGTGCAATAAATATTTTGAAGAATCCTGTTCAGCACTTTCGAACTAAGCACATAGACATTCGTCAGCACTTCATCCGGGAGCTTGTTGAAGACGGATCTCTCATGATTGATTATGTTGCAACAGAGGCACAACTTGCGAACATCTTCACTAAGGCACTTGATAGTCCAAGGTTTGAAACACTGAGATCCACCTTGGGTCTTTGTGTTCTCTAAACTTCTCCTCTACGAGAAGACTCTCTATACAGTCTTGGTCAGTGATGTATATATAGAGAGTATAAAATGACCATGGTTAATATGGTCTGTAAGTGTTGTGCCAATATCTGTCTCGGACAGTTTCTGCTTTGAAGGAACGGTTACTTTTCAACGGCTAGTAGTGCCTTGTTTTTCGCACCATGATCGATTCCACTTCTCCACACCAAGCTGCGGGGTGATGTGTGAGGAGTAAGTGAGTTAAGGAAATTTCCTTTTAGAATTTCCTAATTAAGGTCTTAACCTTATTTTTTCAAAAGAGACAGAATCTTTGCAAAATTTCCAAGCCGTTCTCTCTCTCTCTGGTGTTTGTTTAAATTTTGTTGTTCGAACTCCAATGGCGGACAAAGTTGTTTCTTCTAAACCCTCTCAAGTGAAAAAACCCAGAATTTCTACAGAAGACTTGCGACGACAGCTTGCGGAGCTTTCTCAACCAATTATGTTCTTATCTTTAATTGCCTCTATCTCTGCTCATGTGAAGCCATCTGTTGCTTCCTCCGAAGCCCTTGCTTCTGTGCCAACTTCTGTGGCACCTTCTGCCGATTCACCGCCAAGGTCTGTGTCTGAGACAGATCTCACTGTTTAACCTTCTCCTAGGGTTTCTGAAGTGTCATTCTCTCCGCCCATGGTGTCTGTGGAAACTTTGGATACTTCAATTGCGGCTGTTTTAGAGAATGTTGGAGGTAATGAAGTCTCCTTGGCGTCTGTTGAAAATGTTGTGGTCGCCTCTGCTGTTGACGAATAGCCTACCTCTATTGAGGAATTTGCTGCATCTCTTGATGCCTTGAAATTTGTTCAAGCTCCGTCGCTTTCTGCTGATGTCCCTGTGTATAGTGACACGCCCATTGTCACTGTTCAAGTTCCTCTTGGTGATGTGTCACCTGTTGCTGCTGCTGAAACTCTTGTTCAAGATCAAGGTGAAGATGATATTGATATCTCCTTCCTCGATGAGGAGTCTCCTGTTCATAAGAATGTTTATGTCTCTCCTCCAAAGGCTACCTCTTCCAAAACTCACGGGTCCAAACGCAAGTTGGAGTTGCGAGATGATATAGTAACTCCTCCAGTGTCTGATGATGAAGATGACACACCGATTGCCAATTTGAAATCTAAAGTGTTGGCCAAGGTTGCTGCGAAGAAGGGTTCTTCTTTAAAAATCCCCAAATCCAAGAAAGTTGCTGTTAAGAAGGGGTCTTCATTAAAACCCCCCAAATCGGTGAAGCCCTCTTTGAAAAAGGTTGTGGCTAAGAAGCCTGATGTTTTACCTGCTCACCGTGTTACACGGAGTGTGTCTGAGCAGAGGATGGGGTTGATGTCGGGACGTCGTCGCCCACTGATGAAGCAAGCTAGAGCACCTTCCCCCTCTGATGAAGAAGTAGAGGATGTCCCTGAGTCTGTTCCAGACAGATCAGATTCCGATTTTAAGGACTTTGATTCAAGTAAGTTTATCTCTGCCCTTCACCAAAATCAATTCAAGATTGTTGCTGGTCGCTCGTTGATTTCTGAGCGTTGTTTGGTAAAGTCCGATATAGTGGGTACGGGTGTTGAATCTCTGTTGCATTATCTCCGGTTAGAGAAATCTGCTTATTCTGCTCCTCATTTTATTGCTACTATTGTACATGAGTTTTATGCCAACTTGTCCAAGTGTATGCGTGATGCTTCCTATGAGCATGCTTTTTCAGTTTTTGTGCGGGGTCATTGGATTGCTTTTTCCCCTGCTGTGATTAATGAGTTTTTGGGTCGTGAGAATCTTGTTGCTCATGCGCCTGTTTTTGACTTGAATGAGGTTGTGTCGGAATTGACTGGAGGAAGTCGGGTTGTTTGGCTCTCGGGGCGTGCGTTGTTGACGTCTGATCTGAGTGTGAAGTACTCAATACTTCACAAGGTCGTTGTTCGGAATTGGCTGCCCAGTACTCATGATTCTACTGTTGGCAAGTCCATGGCTTTGTTGCTGTTCAAAGTGTGCACTCGTAGCATGTTTAATCTTGGTATGCTTATCTTTGAGAATGTCTTTGCTCATGCTGAATCTGCTCGTGCTCAGCAACTTGTTGGCTATCCTGGCCTCATCTTTAGCATCATCATAGCCCAGCATGATGTTGTCTCTGCCAATGATGTGTATGCGCTTGTTGCGCAGCCTTTGTCAATCAGCCATAAGCTATTTTCGTCCCAGCATGCTCCGGATGTTCCTACCCGTGATGCTGATGAAAGCTCAAGACATGTGCCATCATCTGTCCCCGACAGATCTGCTGCTTTTTTTGCTGTCACATCTATTTTCTTTGACAGGCATATCAAGTCTCTAGAGCGTGAAGTGGTGTTCCTGAGCAAGTCCATTCGGACTTTCAAAACCAGGAAGCAGGAATTGGAAGCCTTGCTGATTGATCTCCAGGCCCGAGCCCTTGGTCTTGCCTCACTGTTTGACATGTCGGGTGCTTCCTCTGTCCCAGCTGCTATGAAGCCGACTAATGCTAATGTTGATGCTGATGCTGATGATGATGCTGCTGTCTCCCCGACCTGAAGTTTGGTGTTTGCCGTTTCTGGCAACAATTAAGGGGGAGAAGAATGTTGGTGAACAAAGGCGATGGTTGGATGAAGGATGATCTTTTGTTGATGCTGCTATGAGCGTGTGCTCATTTTTTTAATATTTGATGATTTCTAAACAAACAATTTTATTGGGGATGCTGTTCACCCCACTTTATTTTTGTTGGTCTGTACTATATTTTTAATCAACTGACAATGCAGTTCTCTACTGCGAAACAATGCTCTGATCGTGAAGAATACAGTCCCAGTTCAGATTCAGGGGGAGTGTGCTTGTAACTGTCTTGGACAGTTTTTAAATATATCACTCTTTTTGATAGATTTTTGATCTGCGAAGTTTATTCAAGTGTTGTGCAGATCGTGATAATAATTGTCGACCATAAACGCCAAAGGGGGAGATTGTTAGTGCCACCGTCATGCACTAAGTATTTGTGTTGTTGTACTGGCGAGATATGTTCGACAATGTGTGTATGGGTATGTCCCACGAAGATTTGTTTTCTACTGTGCAAGAAAAGAAAAAACAGTTGGTGAACTATTCTAAAGTATGTCCCAGACAGAATCAGGGACACTCTATTTATGGCAATTTCCTTATTGGGAAGATCTTGCGCCGAACTCGTTTGGAAGGTCAAGATTTATTCATTTTACTGCCTTGTGGTGTAGATCCAGTGCTGAATTAACCCCACTATACTTGGAGAGCATCTACACATGTATGGAAGGCCACAAACCACAATCTACTTACCATGTTGGCGGCGGATGGAGATCGATGCCTATATGAAGACCGAATTGAGGAGCAATCAGTACCACTTATATTTTGTTTAGATTCTAGTGTTAGAATCAGTTTGTGGTCGTTTTTGTAACTAGTAGTTGTTCCTTAAAACGTTCAACGTGATATACTAGTTTTGAGTGTTTACGAGTGAAACACGTGAGGGAATTTTTATTCCAATTTTTTACGCAATCTCGGGAGTGATTGTAAGTTGAAGTCGTAGGTAGCTAGAGGGAGTCTAGTGTCACGGTTGTAAGGGGATCTTACAGCTTTCGGCTAGCGAAAGAGTTCGTGAAGAAGAATGGGCGACGTAAGGAGGGAGTCCTGTATGTGTAAGAACCTTAATACACTACACGAAGGAGTAACAGTCGAATCTTCAAGTTTGGACGTAGTCCCCCCAGAGTAGGTTGGTTAACCGAACTGGGTTATCAATCTCATGCGTATTTTACTGCTTTATATTTTATGTTCTTACATCTGTCCCACACATATCGTAGAACAGTTTACAAGCAGTATTGATTTAACACATTAAGAGCACGGATTATCGTTTTTCAAATGTTACTGTTGATACTGATTTACTAGATTCTTTTTTTGCGGGTTGACCCGCATTAAACCGGGTCAAAGTGGGTTGACCAGCGAATTTGACCCGCCCGTCTGAAATAAGCATTATATGCACCCTGTTCATGCAAGTATTTGTCATTTTATATTTATTTGAGTAAATTACACTTTTGGTCCCGTAAGAATATGGTTCAAACACTATTAGTCCCACAATGTACAATTTTGGTCCCAATTTTGATTTTTCAACACTTTTGGTCCCGCAGTTTATATTTGGACACTTTTAGTCCCAAAAACTAACAAATTACTTTAAAAAAAATCCCTAAAATCTATCTGCCAAAAATCTATGGCAAATCAATTCCCTAAACTCAAAATCCAAAATCAAGAAAAATGTTTGGGAATAATGCGGGCAAAAAATTAAAGAACATTATATATGTGTTTCATTTTCTTACGTAATTAACCTGCATCCCTCATTCTTTTTTTTCGTTTCATTTTTTGTTCATTTTTTGTTGATATTAAGGATGTTAGACAACCACAAATATTTTGAACTCAGTGAAATGTTAAGCAACCACAAACTAGGGTAAAGAAATAAGGTTAAAATAAACGTAAAATGCCAATTGTGTGCTTGTATATATAATAGTTGGTGAAAAATAGAGGTAAAAAATAAGGTTAAAATGAAGGTAAAATGCACTTAACGGATATTAAGATCCGTTAAGTAATCCGTTAGTTTTTGGGACTAAAAGTGTCCAAATATAAATTGTGGGATCAAAAGTGTCGAAAAAATCAAACTTGGAACCAAAATTTTACATTGTGGGACTAAAAGTGTTTGGACCCTATTCTTATGGGACCAAAAGTGTAATTTACTCTATTTATTTTGATGCACCCTTCGTGTTAATTCATCTATCATCGCATAACTATATATTTTTAAAAGTTTTATATAGATGTATGGAAGGATGGACCTAAATAAAAATTTAAAATTAAATTAAATAACAAAAAATTGAAGTTGAAAACAAAATGTAGTTATGCAATACGCGATGTAACATGAAATGCAACACATCATCCCGATGGAAAACTAATGTTGAACACATTAGAGAATTAAATTTAGGGATTAAGGTCAAATAGCCCTCAACTATTCACCGAGACTCACATTACCTCATTTTTGACTATTTGATCCAAATAGCCTCCTCGACTATTTAATAGGACTCACGCTACCCGTTCCCTGGATGCAAAGTTTAACACCAATAGTGCACACATTTTTCTCAAATATTAAATTTAATCACATACTTTTACATGCACACTCTTAAAATTAACAAAATTTATAAGAAAATTAATAAATTATGATTAATAATTAATAAAATAATGAATACACACAATTTTATTAATAAAATAATAAATACAAATAATAATATAACATTAAAGAATTATATATATATATATATATATATAGGGAATGGATCAAATGAGAACCAAATGTGAGAACAGAGAACCATTCAGATCCATTGATCTTGATTTTTTGGACGGCCAAGCTATGTATTCAAGATTCAAATTTTCAGTGGCGTTATTGTAATATTAGTGAATTGGGATTATTTTTGTAATTTATGAATTATTTTCTATTTACGTTCAATTTCTTCAGTTATGATAAAAACATATTTTAATAAAAGAGATGTGTACTTTTCTTATATTGATAGGTATTTAATGATTTTTGCACATTTTATTGGAAAGAAAAATTATGTGAAGTTAAGGAGCTTCCCCCTGATGTTGTGAAGATTAAAGGTAGTGGAAGTCATCTAAAATAAAAGGAAGAGACGGTCGCTAAAAGCAAGAAGAATCCTTTAAGGATCTGCAGAAAGTGCAACCAATCCCAAGAACTGTGAGAACAAGTAGATTTTAGACTAATTATAATATAATTTTTTGTACTGCTAATAGTGACATATATACCACAGTAAAAAAAATGCTAACATGAGTGAACGATGATAATTCAACAAATTTCTGACAATGTTGTTCATGGTTGATTTATAATGTTTATAGCAACTTTTTCATGTTAATGCTAATAAAAGTTATGATAATGCTAAACTGAGCAATGAGAATGCTAAAACTTATGAACGATAATGCTAATACACCAAAATGTACAACTAAATCATACAGTGTCAACAGTGTTAGGTTTTACATGTTCCTACAAATTTTTTGATGCTAACAAAACAAAATCAAACTGCTAAATCATCATGAAACAATGCTAACATGAGTGAATGATGTTGCTAATTCAACAAAATTCTAACAGTGTTGTTGATTATTAATTTATAATGTTCATGATAAGTTTTCATGATAATGCTAACAAGAGTTATGATAATGCTAAAATAAGCTATGACAATGCTAAAACTACAAAAGTTAGTTTGACGGTTTGAATTTTTTTAAAATTTTCTGATTTTACCCTTACTAAGACTTACGGGCAGTAGACTTTCATGTTATTACGAAAATGCCACCGCATGGTAATTTTAATATGGGTCGTAAATTTAATTGGATTAGATGGTGAGGATTGGTTCTTAGTTCTCACACAGAGTCTGGTTCTCTATGGAACCACTCCCTATATCTATATATATATATGTGTGTGTGTGTGTGTGTGTGTGTGTGAGTAGTTTATAATGAGTACTATTGTTTATGTGAGAACTAGGAACTAATTGTAGCCCTCCATTTTTTTATATGGTTGAGATTAAATTGAATTAAAGGTAGAAAAATATAATATTAGATGTGAAATACGAGGATATTACTATAATTGGGTCTATATTCTAATATGGAAAATGTAAATTATAACTATATACTCTAATTGATCTCATTAAACTAATTAAAGAATTTTGAATATCATAAAACCCTATATTCATATTTTGAAGATCCCCCTACATACGCCTCTCTCTCAAATAGCAGCAACACCATCACCATCACCATCATTAGGCATGCTCCAAGACCATTTCTCACTACTTTCTATGTACCACCATCATCGGCAACCATCACCCACAGTTGTCCAATGACATCAAAAGCATTCCATGATGATTCATCATCATCGTCCGACGACTAGCGTCAGCCTCCACACAAAGTCTTGAAGCGATGAAGCATTATTGAGCACATGATAACTTTCAAATATTAAAACTTAAATGATGTGATACAAACAAGGTAACAAAACTCATAGATTATATTAATTTTCTTGGAATTTTTTATTGTTTAATTTTGTTACTTGATTTAATTTGTTTTTTGACACATTTAAGTTTTTTGTTTGATTGTGCAATATCCCAAAATCATGAATTGGGCTTAAATAAATTAATTAAGTCGAAGATGATATAGCCCAAATGAATCTAAGTGACAAGGGCCCAAGTTATGGATTTTAAGGTCCAACAACATGTTTTTTTAAAAAAAATTACCATCGTTTAGAAATGAGCATGAAATCAACATGATGACCTCACCAAACCATAATTCGTGTCGATACGAATCCATAGATATCAAGAACATTAAACTCGGATATCATTTGAGCACTCAACGTAATTTATTTCATGCCAAGGGCCCAACATCATAAATAAAATCAAAACCCAATTTTGGCCCAAACTTGAATTGGCCAGCCCATCAACCTATTAAACATAATTCTTGGAAGCCTACACGTGTATATAGTGTATTACAGGTGTTGGAAATGAGGAAAAATAGATAAAATGGAGCTTCACTCTTTTTTCCATCTAGTCATCTCCGCCGGCAACCTTGCTCTTCTGCCATTTCCATTCCCAAATTCTTAACCAAAATTCATAAAAATTATATCTTTGTGGTCCTCTTCTCAAGCAGATTACTTTGATACAAGAAGGCTGAAAGAATAAAGGTTCCAAGAAGGTTGAAAAATGAAGGCTACATCAGTCGAGAGTTGTTGTCCATCGTCATGCACTGCTACCCTCTCGCGACATGATTTCCGATCAATTCGACTGTTGGATTTGTTCAAAGTTTATATATCTTTAATTCTCACGTTGCAGCCTACAACAATCAAATCTCAGATTGTTTATTTGCGTTTGTTTAATCTTTTAAATAATACACTGGAAAATGACGCGACACCATTATTGATCGATGAAAGCTCGCTGATGTTGATGCATCTTCGGCTGCATGTTTTGGACCTTTCCACGAGCTAATATTCTTCACATATTACTTGGTTAGAAACCTCTCTTTACAAGATATCTATATATAGTTTCAGATTATAAATTTAATATTGTTTGTTCTATCGATTCTCCATCGTAAGTTTTTGAAAAATCATATTACCAGACCCTTTGTATAGCTTATTGTTTTCCATTTTTACAGTTGTACTCATGCTACCAAAACTTTTATGAGTTGATAGAGAGTGCTTAATTTAAAGTTTAATGGTATTATGAACTTTAAACATTGAATTTAAGCCTACATACTTTTCTGAGAAATTAAATTCAGAAAATGGAGCGAAAGATTGAGAAATGAGAAATAGGTTTACATGCTGATTCTGAAAAATGAATTAATATTGTTGGGAAATGTGTGCGTTCAGTCGAGAAAGAGAAAGTGTTGGTTTTGAAAGTGGGTTGAATTGTATTAATTTGGGTTGGAGAGAAAATTGATTGTTTTAAATTTTGGTGAGTGTGTGTGTGTGTGTGTTAGTTTTATTTTATTTTATTTGTTCACTTTATTTTACTTAATTAAAGTATTAAAATTGTATTTAATTAATTATGTATTTAAATGAGAAGTGTTGCAATAATCTTTTATGTATGTATTGGATAATTCAATTTATCACAATAGTTTATTCTCAAAATATTTTAAATGGTCAAGATTCCAATTGGGCCTTTTGGCCTGAAGTAAATCTATCCAACTTTCGAGAATTGTCCGTTTGAGCCAAATTTCAGGAGCTCATTCCTTAAGTCTAAGTTTACCTTATTTTATAGGATCAAGGCCTAGCACCACACTAATAGGTAGTTCTCCTATTGAAGGCCCGAACCCGAAATCTCAGGCTTAGGATCTGCAGGACATATGTAAAGCTTCAACTATTTTAGCTATAAGGTAGGTTTTGCTACCAAAACCTTTAAAAACATGTTTTAAATGCTTTTTTCCATGCTAAAATGAATTGAGTTTTTGTTCAACATGAATATAATGTTTTCGCTCTTCGTGGATATGATTTGACCTGCATGATGAATTCAGAAATTGTCAATTCTATTGAAATATAGTTATGTGATCACATAGCCGTCTCAAAACAAGAATGTTGGACTAAGTTCTTTCCAACCTTTCCTCATTTTCCATCTTTCGTCATTTGGTCGGCCTCCATCTGTAGCTTTACTTGATCCTCGTACACTTGAGATGGTGTTAGCGACCATGCTTCACTCGTCGATCGTACTGCCATGGACTCCCCAACAGAATGTGCCCAACTTGCATTGGCACAACATCATATAGTACCTCGTCCTCATACTTCTAAATTCTGAATGAAACTCGAACTTGCTTGTTCACCTTTGTTTCTCCACTGTCATTCAACTACTGCAACTTGTATAGCTTAGGATGCTTCAAAATAGGCAATCCCAATTTGCTCACCATCACCACACTAGCAACATTTGTGCAGCTCCCTTCATCGATAATCATACTACATACCTTATCTTTGATGTTGCATCAAGTATGAAATATGTTCTCTCAATACGTTTCTTCCACACTCTTGGTATGCAAACTCAACAACTTCCTTGGAACTAACGTTAGGGCTTCAGATGCTACGTATTCTTCATCACTCGACCTTCCTCACAATGTTGGCATCTTCATCTCTGACTCCTCACCTTCTATCACAATCTTGCCATTATCCTTCAGAAACATCACCCTCCGATTTATACATTGGCTGGCTATGTGCCCTCTACCTTGACACTTAAAAGACTTGATGTCCCGATTTCAACTTGCAGACAACTCCGAGTTGTTTGGACTGAGTGTGATAGGTGTCTCGGTTTTTGGTTTGGAGAAAGGTTATTTCTCCTCTTTCTTCCCTTAGTTCGTCTTCCATGGAGGTGTGCTGGTACTTTGATTTTGCCTCTAATTGGATGAGCTTGCACGGTTTTGGACACCCCTCTTCTTGAGCTGGTTCTCTACTTTTATCGCCAACTACACCACATCATTCAAATCCACATAATACTGCAACTCCACTCTATCTCAAATCTCCCTATTTAGCTTTGCTAAAACTCTGATTGTTGTCGCTTCTCTATCTTCTACCACATTAGCTCGAATCATGATTATCTCCATTTCCTCGAAATACTCATCCACACTACTCAAGCCTTGCCTTAGAGTTTGGAGCTTATTGTGTAGCTCTTGGTAGTAATAGCTAGGTACAAACCTCTTCCTTATCAATGCTTTCATCTAGTCTAAGTGTCAAATATTGGTTCTCCATTACACCGTCCAGAAGATGTCAACTGCTTCCACCATAAAAGAGCATAATCTGAGAACTCGACAGCTACTAACTTCACCTTCTTGAACTCCGAATAGTTGTGACACTCAAACATCATCTCCACCTTGCATTCCCATTCAAGGTACGCGGCTGGATCATTTTTTCCTTAGAATTATGGGATATTCATCTTGATGTTCCCTAGATGATCATCTTTGGGATTTCTTGCTCTCTTATTTCTCCGCCCTCCAACTGTAGAGTACATGTCTTTCTCTTTGTAGTCTTCAAAATAGGATTTTTGGTACTCTCATCTCTCCTTCTATACGTGTGGATAACGTCTAGCCTCCACCCGAACTCCTCGACCTCCTCTTACACCTCTACCTCCACGGTTCACACGAGGATCTGGTGTCACTTGTTCCTTATTTAGTTGATCTCTTATAGAGACTTGCTCAAAGAACTCATCTATCAATTTCTTCATGGATTTTTTTCATCTCTTGTCATAATACATCCAGCATGTACTTTATATGGAAGTTCTTATTGGTCTCTTCTCTAGAACCTGCAGTTTGATTGCACATTATCTTACTCATTTTTTTACTCAAGCACAAACAAAATTACAAGCAAAAGAAACAAAACAAGATAAACAAAATGCAATGCAAAAGAAAGCAGTAAATTCATACACAATGCTCTACTCTCTAAACCTCACGTGTATACACTCGTGTATCACTCAATTTGGCTCTTTTCACTCTATTGAACTCACACTATCTGCCTTTACCACTCAAATTCATCTCCATAGAAAATACAAAAGTTTCACAACCACACCAATAAGACCCAAATTACCTATCAAAAACAACACTAAAATTGTCGAAAAATATACCAAAAACGTAATAAAGTTGCTAAAAATTTTCCCGCCAAAAATCTTTTTTCTAATCAACAAATTTTCATTTTATTTATGATGATTTTTTCGCCTTTTCCTTTTTTTATAAGCAAGAAAATAAAATAAAAAATTAAAATACAGATAGAATTAGAACCTGATAAAAAGGCGAAGCTTTGATATCAATTGATGCGATCCTCCTAGGAGTATCACATTACAATGGTGGTTTGGGTGGAAGATCCTAAACCCTAGCTTCACAACAACAAAGAACCAATGATGGACAACGTGACCCAATGAAGATTGAAAACATGAACTCAAAATTAGTGGTGTTGACGCCACAAACAAATATGGATGGTTCTTTGATAAATCGATTCAAACTCACAGTGTGTGTGTGAAATTCAGAAAATTCTCCAAAGAGAAATAACTCACAAATAAATTTTGATATATGATAATTGTCTGCTGAAATAAAACGAATACAGCCCTTTTATAGTTGGTCCGTAACCCTAATTTATTATCCCAAGTAAACTAGGAAATAAAAAGCATAAAAAATTTGGAAATTCAGAAACGTCCGTACAGGGGCACGGCACGAGTCACTCGCGCCCTCACTCACATTGCACCTCATTTTTAGGCCAAAGAAAAACTCTCTGCAGTGTCAGTGCAGTTCACTCGCGTCATCACTTGTGCTACACATCGCGTCTTTTGGCGCGACCGGCAACTCGCATCTCGAGTCACGCTGCACATCGCGCCTTTGGAGTGACCGATCACCCGCACTTTGAATTGCATTGCAACTTGCGTTCATCCGTGCTGCAACTCGAGATCAATGTCTTCCACTTATGCGTAGGTTCTAGTCCTTCCACGGGTCTCTTGGTTATCTCTCGGCTCCAGACTTCTTGAATGAATCCATTAAGTCTCTCCTTGAACCTCTTAGCTCTCAATGTTGTCACCGGTCTTTCCGGCACTCTAATCAGATCCAACATCATCTCGACTCAATTTGCATCACCCATTCAAGCATATATGTGTAATCTAAGCGAGATTCGCCTCATTTTAGGAGTTTTGTGGGTCAAATGCTTGGTGATGTGAAAGCCAATTGGTCTAAAATGACAATGAAATTTTAGGAGTTTTGGTTATGCGGAGACCCATTGTTGGGCTAAAAGGTTATTTTAGTTGCACAAATCCACAAACTCATGGATGTGGAGGGGTGTTGGATGTTATAGATGGTGAAACGTGAGGAATCAAAACATGCCACGAACTCAGAGCATAGGAATAGATGGTAAATAAGCACTTCAAGAACTGTTGGGAGAGTTTGAAGGTGTATTTCAAACACCCACAACCTTACCACCAACAAGTGCTTGTGACCACCACATTCTGCTACACCCAGAAATCTCACCAATATTACTAAAGCCCTACAAATATGGAGCATTACAAGAAGATAAGATGGAGAGATTGGAAGTTGAGATGCTACAGACGGGAATAATCCAACCAAGCAACAACCCCTATACCAGTCCCGTGCTATTAGTCCGGAAGAAAAATAGCAGTTAGCATTTTTGTGTGGATTAGTATCATATTCCCATCATTCAAGAGATGTTGGGTGAGTTATATGGAGCCACCTGGTTCAGTAAGCGCGACTTGTGAGCAGGTTACCATCAGATCAGATCGGCACCAGAAGACATTTTGAAAACTACATTTCGCACTCATTCAGGGCACTATGAGTTCCTCATTATGCCATTTGGTTTCATGAATACTTTGGTAACCTTTCAAGCCACCATGAATGACATCTTCAGGCCATTTTTACTAAATTTTATGTTGGCATTCTTTGATGACATTATAATTTATAGCCCTACATGGGAGGCTCATTTTGATATTCTACGAATCGTACTTAAAAGTCTTGCACACAAACTCATTTGTAATAAACAAAAAAAATGCGCATTTGGCTATAGATTAGTGGAGTACTTGGGCGATATCATTCTAGCCGATAGCATTCAAATAAGGTTTTTGTGATATTCAAGTATGTTATCCTAAGGTCACCAAAAGGGTCTCTTAGGGTTTCTCGAGTTGACTGGGTATTATCAACATTTTGTTTGAGATTACGGTAAGATTGTGCAATCATTGACTAATCTGCTTAAGAAAGAGAACTATGCTGAGTTCTAGTGATCAGAGACAGCTCAACTAGCTTTCCAAACTCCCCAATGGATCCCGAAAAAGATCGCACACCTCTACCCAGAAAATCTCGATGAATCCCGAAATTACTAGACGAGTTTCATGCAACACCCATGGCAGCCACGTGGAGACCTTTCAAACATATTGACGACTCGTATATTGGCCAGTGATGAAGAAGAGGTTACTCAGTATGTGGCAAGTGTCAGCTGCATAAGTATGATACACGTGCTTTCAACATCCTTAATACATCTAGAAGAATCTCCGGGTTTGTAAGAATTTGGTAAATTCTAAGGTGGAAGGTATGCAATCTACTATTTTCAACCAAACTCTTTTATTTCCAATCTCTATCGGCCGTCCGATAAAATAATTTCGATTTCGGACTGTCACAATACGTATTTAAATGTCACAATAGGTAATCGAAGTGTCACGATATATTAATTGACAGAAATTTTTGACAGAAACTTTCATATTTGGACTAAAAAAAAAGAAACTGCAAATAGCTTAAAAATAGTGAACCCGGGACATGTGTCACCAGCAGAAGGAGAGGATGCATCCCCTCGACCTTAGAATTGCTGTACCACTCAGCAACAAAATCATCTCCAAGATTGTTGCGACTTGTGAGAGACATCAGTAGGTTCCATCAAGGATGGCGCTTCCTCGTGGGCAGGTTATTGGTGATATTTGTAGTGGGGCAATGTTGATATATTGATGAAAAATAGCAGATACAAGTTGTAATGTGTAAGACGTATTTGATAGTTAAAAGGGTTTGAAAATGGAAATAAACGATCATGTATTGAATAGAAAATAAATACAAAACAATTAAATGGCTGGTCAGGAATTCCTTTCTGCCCAAGCAGACAATTCTGACGACTCAATTTTTAGGTGATCCTTCGATACCTAAATAAAAGTTGGCCCATCACTCGTTCTAACCTACATGACTTAAATAATTTAATAAACAAAGGGGGGTTTTACTTTGAGGATAGATTACATTGATAAAAATAATGTAGCCTAATCCATTACATATTTTAATAGATCAAAATCATTTTAAAATTTGAATCCTTCAAATATCCAATCATATACATTGTCAATTTAATTCATCCAATTCATCACTCAATGTAAACGCCCCTTCGAGGAACTGGTATGTATCAATATTGCTAATTTATCAACAGCTTAACTAACGCATCTTATGATTTGGTACATATCCATGATACTTGGAAGTTCATTTTCCATTCTCGTGAATAGACCAAAATAAGTACCTCGATATCACTATATTCTAACCTAAATAACTTAATATACTAAGGAACTAAAGATAACAGACGAGGAACCGACGTTACAGTATTGCTAATTTATCAATGGCTTAACTAACGCATTTTATGATTTGGTCCATATGCTGATATCCATGATACTTGAAATTCATTTTGTATTCTCGTGAACAGACCAAAATAAGTACCTCGATATATACAACTGCCTCACGATGGACTTAAAGTACACGATGTGCCTCCGAATGGACAATTACAAAAACAATAACTAGAAATGAACAACACAAACAAAAGCATAAACTACAAAGGTTAGCAACATAAGAAACTCAAACCCACTCCCTAGGGTTGATACAAGCATCCAAAAGGTTCCATTCCTCGCTACCTTCTTCAGGTTGCTGCACAAATAATTTCTCGGTCATTTATCAGTGTTACACACAATGGCACATAAACATACATACCAAAAAAAAATTTGGAAGATGTTCACACAAGAACAAGTTGCTAAAGAGCTTACATGGTCATATTCCCATCGTGCAGTTAATGGAAGTGAGACAAGTATACTTTCAATCCTCCCACCAGTCTTGAGGCCAAATGTAGTTCCCCGATCATAGACCTTCACATACAGAGACAAAAAAACTTAGATTGGATTCTGGCTGATCATCGTCAATCTTGGAACAGTGGTCACCATAACCTACCAAGTTAAACTCTACATAGCGTCCTCTGCGGAGCTGCTGCCATGCCTTGTGTCTTTCTGTAAATGGTGTGTCCTTCCTCCTCTCTATGATGGGTATATATGCTGGAATCACTGAATTTGCACACTCTACAATCATCCAACAAGTGCTAAGGCTTAGAAGTAGGTCCTTGATTGATAAACAAGATCCGAAAACCCTAAGCACTTATCAGTCTATTACCTACGTTAGCTCTTAAATAAAAGAAACCAAAATTAAGAATTCGGCTTATGAAATGCAGATTTATGAGGATCTTGTTTCCACGAAATTACCAGTAGCAAAGGCAAGAAGCATATCTTGATCATATGCGTTCAAATCATCAAAAAATATACCCCCCAGACCGCGTCTCTCACCACGATGCTGCATAAAACATAACACCAATGAAAAATGAAAATTGTTTTTAGCTACTAATGAAAATATACCCCCTGACCGTGTCCAGACTTCACTGATTGGGATGTCAAACCCAACAAATAAAACAATGGAGCAACTAAACTTCTACCAATTTTAAGGGATAATGTTAGGGGTAATAGAATTTTAGGACTCTGACTGGTTGCTCATTGTTATTTGACATGATAACTGAGTAAGCATACAAGAGCCCACATTCAACGCAGCATAAGAAGCCTAACAACTTGCATGAGATTAAGGAGGTAAACACTTGTAATAAACTATTTCTGTGTTGATACTAGAGATCTAAGTTCAACTATAATAACCAAAGAACTTAGGTGTATTCCTCTGATGAATACAAACTAATGTCAATATATGGTAGAACAAGGAAAGGCCAAAACTATGCCATATCACTATTAGCCAATATACAATAATTTTTAGGTTATAGTGAAAAGTCTGAATTCCGTACATCTTTTCTATATCATTAGCTAAAAATATTTAAATTCGTGCAATCTCGATCTACAGTTCTACTCAGAAGTGCTTTTTATTCGAAGGTCCTATCCTATTTCAAAACTCCAACTAATTTATAGGTTACAATATAGAATCTGTTAGGGTGAGTCCAGATAGGCAGTTTGATTCTGAGAAACAAAAAATTATGCCACCTCCTTCACTAGATAGGCATATATTAAGTTTTTTTTTTTTTTTTTTTTACTCACACACCCGACCTGTGGTATTTAGGAGATTCGAACCCGTGACCTTTGGCCACCAAGCAACCTCACTCCACCACTAGGCCATCCCCACCGGGAATAGGCATATATTAAGTTCATCATTAAAGCTTTCTTCTGCAACCATCTAGCCAATCAATGTGTATTATGAATACATGTGTGTGCGTGTAAGGTACAGATAAAAATAGATGCCGCAGCAGCACAAGACTATCCACTTGTAAATAAATAGCAGTTTGAAAGGCCAAACCTTAATGTAGAAATAATCATCACACCATTTCTTGAATCGAGGATAGAAGTCACTATTGAACTTGTCACATGTAGTCTTTTGAACCTACAACATGGACATAAAATTGAACAGTGAACACATTTGACCAGTTCTCATATAAGCAAGTTGTTTCATGGCCCTCTTTCCTAAACAGCTATGGAAACAAAGCCAACATGCCAAAGTGAACAATAATAATAGACACACATCATCAGAAACCTAAAAAAATGGCATCTGCTTTAAGTTCTCATTGGGTGTTGTCAAAGGAATGTAAACTTTAATAGTTTTGAACCATGCCACAAAAATCAGATGGTACAATTTGGACGTTATACTATTTCACCAATATAAAAATGATGATATTCATGCCGCACATATAGTTTGGTCAGGTGTTTATACCTGATGGAAATGCTTAACATCCTCATCAAAAATGTATGCAGGAGTCAAATCAGTACCCCCACCAAACCACCATTGCCTTGGAGCTCCGGGAACATCTGTTCATTTCATCAGTGAGCAACAGTTTTTCAGAATACTTTGCAGATTCAAGTACGGAAAGAAAGGATTTACATGTACATTTAATTTATAATTTCTTAAATGCAAGCAAAAGCCCTAATCTATTAACAGCCATACCCCAATATCTTCAATTGGAGATTCTCTCAGCTGGGTCCAACTAGAGTCTAACTGGCAGTCCTTCACTTGTATACCACTGCTACTTCTCATTTGCCATCTAGACTAGTAGTAAACCAGAAAATCATTTACGGATTTCTTATGCTTATTGCCTAACCTCCAGTAGTTCTCTCTTCATTCATCATTCCTCTAAGTCATCATATAATTTAATTTTGGCCTCTAGCTTTTAGTATCTTAATTTACTGGATTGGCAGCTTCTAAGAGGATAGTGAGTTGAAGAGAAACAGTTCGAGTTCAATTTTTCTTCAGCAACAAGATAAGTTAGCTTTTAGTTAACTTGTGCTTGAAGCATGGTTGCTAATTTACAAGATGGACAAATTAAGCATTTTGCTAGAATGCTTAATGCATCTTTCTCTTGTCTGTGGTACTTGATAATCTATCTTCTAGTTATGAAGGAGTGCATCAATTACTGCATCTGCTCAGAAAAGATATAAAAGAGCACGAAACTTCCATTATCAGTATTCACCAAAAATCAACTTGCTGTGTTCACTAGAAGATTGTAACAAATGGGAAACATACTTGGAACTTAAATGTGTTCATAGATACTTGAAATTCACAAATGATAAATCTTAAGAGGTACCTTTCGGAGCATCAGTCTCAAAATAGCGGTAATTAAAGTGCAAAGTTGGAGCAAAAGGATTCTTTGGATGAAGAACCTAGTGAACAAGAAAAGATACAGTCTCATTAAACAGCTTGTTTCCAAGAGATACTTGCGAAAATAAAGGATTCAAATGGCAAATCTTTCAGGAATAACTTCCAGTCGTTTATAAAAACTTTTGAAATGAATGCAAGAAATGCATGGAAACATGAATATCAAAGTTTTGATAACCAAGTTTAGCAAGCAATAGAGAAGGAAGTCATAGAAACAACATAAAAAGAAAGGGGGGTTTTGAAAGTACTAAAACAAAAAGGTATGAAAATTACAGAGCTTATGCCAGCAGCGAAAAAGGGAATAGGACCAGGCTTGACATCGCCATTTTCAGTAGGTTTGGCCGCTCTATAAGCATCAGGAGGCATAATTCCATAAACAACAGAGACATTGACTCCAGCTTTCTCCCAAACAGCACCATCCTGCAAGACTCTGCTGATTCCACCACCACCTCCAGGCCTGGACCACACATCTTCCTTGAACTTGCCACCTCCATCAGCAGCCTCAATAGCAGCGCACACACTATCTTGTGCCTCCCTAATCATTTTCTCAAACCTTGCTCGAACATCGGATGAATTGGATGTATTTTCATCGACCTCTCGAAGGAAAGTGCGAGGCTTTTCAGCAGCAGGGATTTCCTTCTCGATCATTGGGGAATGGGACGATGACGAAGGCGATGATGAAGCTTGCATTCGAATTTTTGCCCTCGATAATCTCGAGACAATAAGGGGGGAAGTCAAAGTGCAAGTTGAACGGGAGAAAGGAACCACTGCAATGGCGGGCCAACTAGAAGATGGCGCATTAAGTGCAAGTGTCTGCATTGCCCGTAAAGTGTTTGTTGGCCGGCGCAGCTGAAAAGGAGGCATAAAATTTAGGGGTGAGCGGTCAGTTTTCTCAGTTCCTTTCTAGCTAATTTTCAACCAAAGCGAATAAACCGATTTAGCTAATTTGGTGCTGTGATCAATCAAATTAGAGGTAAAGCATTTGCCTTGGAAATTTATTTTGTTTTGTTTTTTTGACTCAACATGAATTGATCCATAGACAAGAACAACAACTGGTCAGTAATTTAAAGATTATTGTGACATATTTTTCTCATTCAAGTGTTTCAGTCAGATAACAGACTGTCTCCAAACCTAACCCACACAATCTTCTAGTATGATTGCTAAAACAAGAATGCATCATAGCAACATAAATTTCTCAAGACGGAATCTGCAAATACATAATAGATCCCTAATTCGCAAACAGTGGGCACAAAGAGATGTTGCTGAGAGGCAAACAAGAATTAAGATTTTGAGCACACAATAACAAAAAAAAAAAAAATAACTTGCAGAAGCACTGTGATGTCGCCGGTGAAACTGCGAACTGCGACGGCGAAGGAGGCAGCAAATTGGAAGAGAAGTGATGTTTAATGGGAGGGAGTGGCCGAGTTGCCAATGAGATGGGTGGATAAGTAACAACACTACAATTCCTTAAAAATCATTTCTATATTTGTTGCTAAATATCCCACGTTGATTGGTGAAAGTGGTATGTATGTCATGAGGGCAATTCTCTTCTTACAAGTCGATTTTGTGAGGATGAGTTAGACTCGATATTCATTTTTAATTTGTGTCTTAGTTTCACCCTGCGTGTGAGGAGCGCGTTAAATAACGGAAATGGAATTTGCTAAATGAATTATCATTTTTACTTTTTTTACCATAATTTTTTTTATTAGTTATAAATTTATCTAAAAATTATTACTAATAAAACAAAATAAAAATAATTCGTGTTTCATTCAAAGTCGTGTGTTCGAACAGTCTGGATATATATTCGAAATGTTTTTTTTAATGGTACTTAAATAAAAATTCATGGAATCCGTTCGAAAATGAATTTTCGAACATGACATGTTCGTTTGAAAATTTATTTTTGAACGAGACTATATTTTAAAAATCATGCATGTTCGAAAATTGAATTTCGAACAAATATGGTCAGTTTGAAATTTCATTTTCGAACCACGCTTGACTTTTTCCTTTTTAAATAAAGGGCGTTTAAGTAACTTCAATCTTTTTTTTCATTTGTGGTATAAAAACTAAAATCAACGGTGCAAATAGTCGCACCCTAATGGAAATAGTTTCAATTTAGTTGATTTCTTTATTTTATAAGAAGGCTGTCTTTCCCAAAAGTTAACAACTGAATTATTATTACAAATTTATTGCTATAATTTTTGCATTTCACTGTTATATTTGTATTTTTATAAATTATAATTTTAATTATAACATAATCAGCCATAATAATAAATTATGAGAAGGTATCCTCTACATTAGGATGTGCACAAATCTTATATGGAGGTGAGTGCACTACAAGTGCTGGGCATGATTTATTTTAGTGTTAAAAGATTATATTTTTCACTATTATATGTGATTTTTTTAATTTAATAATGTGATAATGAGTACAGAAATGGCGTCTTTTTTTCTCCATTTTTTAAAACAAACTTAACAGTATTTTCTAATAAAATAAATATGATATTTTTTAATATTAGAAACTGTACTTTTTTCTGGTCAGATTAGGTTGAATCTAGGGTAATATCCGCCCGTCTAATACTTTGATATAAAGTTTGGGTGCATGCGATTTGCAGAAGAATTTGTCATGAATTATTAATTGAAAAGTGATAATTAATATTAAAAAAATAATTGTATATCATAATTCGTTGGAATGAATCATAATTAACAATTGAAAAATTAAACTAAACTATACTAAATTGAAATTGAAGAAAATAAATTAAAGAGAACTGGAAATCTCATGTCGAAAAATAAATTTTCATATCTTTATGATATAGTGATTGTAATGAGAAAAAGTATACTCGATATTTCATATCAGATCCTCTTTGCCAAAATTAATTTATTTACATTTTCTATGCCAAAATTAATTTATTTTAAATAAAAAATTTAAAATTAAATTAAATCATAAAATATTGAAAAAAAAAAAAAGATTTAGCACGGAGGATATAACGAGTGTGATAGGGATCTGAAATCTTGATACTTGAATAATTATCGATGGATCCAATGGAATTTACCTGGATCAGTATTACAGTTATTACTTGACCTTCTATTTTTTTCTAATTTATATACTCCCTTCGTCTCAATTATATAGTCTCATTTCTCGTCGCACGTAGATTAAAAATATTTATGAAAACAAGATATTAAAGCTAAATTTCCAATAATACCCTCATTAAATATTTATGACTTTCAACATTAAGTTGTTATTTTTTTATTTTCCAAGATTCAATAAGGATTTATTTGTACATTATTATGAAAATTAATGATATTTATAATAATGAGATTATATAATTGGGATACCTCAAAATAGTAAAAGGGACTATATAATCGGGACGGAGGGTGTATTTGAAATAGAAACACAGATTGAAACATTATCAGTTGAATTATATTCAATTCATTGGGACTTATTCTATCTATAAACCATTGGATAGGCTTCCATCGTCTTTTACCAAAGAATATCCTAATGGATAGATGTGTGGGCCAAAATGAAGAGGTGATTCGGAGCCCAAAAGTAAAAAACTCACACTACATAGCTCACTCTAGAGATTTAATTCAGAAATTGAAACACAAACACATAATTGTTGTTGTTAATCACTTTAGATTTCTTGTTTCATCTTGTATTACACTTTTAAATTATAAGTTTTTTTTTCTTAATTTTTTTTTTAATTTTACAGTTATTAATTGGAGTTCATCTCACCTAATTATGGTTTGTAATTACTTTTTAATATTTAATTTTTATTCAATAACTAATTATTATAATTGATTATTTCATAGTAAAAATTTATACATTTATAATTCATTTTATGTTGATAAGTGTTGACTATGATTATTTATGTTATAATTAAATTTTATTTTAATACATAACTAGTGTATCTTCCATACGATGTACGGACACGCTATATTATCTATATATGTATAGATAATGTAATAACTAAATGACTATACTTTTAAATTTAATGAGTGTCATATAACATATAATAATAGCCAAATTATATATATGAAAGTAAATTACAATAAAAATAACACAATCGGGAAATTTCATATAAATTTTGTAATACTTCTTTATATATAACATTTTAGTAAAAGTGTTATCGACATCGTCATCATTACTTATAGTAAAATGTTTTATATATTTTTTATATATAATAATTAATAAAGATGTGACAACATATTTTGAACGCAATTTATGTAATACATTTTTAGGGTTATAAATACAGATTATGCTTACGTATGGAATAAATTTTTTATCTTATTTATTTTCATTGTATATTTATCACATATTATTTGTATAAATTTTGAAAGTTTAGCAAACTCATAATTTTGCTGTGAGAGCTAATTATTATATTTTTAATCATTCCAAATTTACTACTTTTGAATTGTAAATTCAAAATTCTATAGTAATTCTATTATGAAAATGATTCAAGCTCCAATATCAATATTGTAATTATTTTGAACAAACTCTTGTCATTATAATATGTTGAATAAGATACATTAAAATTAAATTTAAATAAAAATTATCATGCGTGTTGAAATGTCAATGATCATCAATATTATTATTCAGTTGCGGGACAATGTCTAACCTATAAATTAGGTTAAGAAAATATGAATATGAAAATTATGGGTTGTAGTCGATCGATTTCTATAATTAATTTTGATGTAAGGTTCGGGCTCTGGCCACCTAATTGATTTCTCGGGGCCGAAGAAAAAAAATGTATAAAATAATGAGATTCACGTATATAAAAAAATCGAGTGTGGTGCTAACTGGATTGATCTCGCCTATCCCCCTGCTTCACTTCCTTGCTTCACCTATATAGGTCGAATTGTTAACCTCTTTCCCTAAAAATAAGGGATTATCCCTTATTTCCGGGGTCAGTTATTTATCTCCAACAGGGTTTTGACCGAGTCTCGTTTATCTCTAAACGTTTCCTTTTTGACTTGGTCTCCTAACTACGATCTCTATAACGGTACGACCTTCGTCCCCTGTCTGTCATCAATCTCTCGACCTCTGGCCGCTAGGCCTCGATGTGCAATTATTAAGCCCCAAGACCCTTGAATGGACATGGGCTTTATACACTGGGCTTCGATAAATTAGACCTCTACAATTAGCCCCTCATTACTTGATGCTCGATGACCGAGGATCATGTAATGAATATCCTCATAATACTAAAGAAAAAATCGTAACGTACTCCTGAGAAGTACTAAAGCCTTAAGCCAGTCTTTTATTAATAAACGATCTCAATATCGAAGAAAGATTACTCAAGATTCCAGACCTGTATAAAGATCATGGGGAGTTAGAAAAGGGTCGTGAGAGCAAATCTCATTAGACTCCAGACCTGAATAAAGGTCCTGGGGAGTTAGAAAAGGGGCCGTGAGAGCAGACCTCATTAGACTCCAGACCTGAATAAAGGTCCTGGGGAGTTAGAAAAGGGTCGTGAGAGCAGACCTCATTAGACTCCAGACCTGAATAAAGGTCCTGGGGAGTTAGAAAAAAGGTCATGAGAGCAGACCTCATTAGACTCCAGACCTGAATAAAGGTCCTGGGGAGTTAGAAAAAGGGTCGTGAGAGCAGACCTCATTAGACCGAGGGTAAAATAGTCTTTTTAAAGCTACCTTTGCCGACTTTCCAACTCCCTTTCAATCTCAACCGTCCATATGCGGGATACACGGCTCAAAATACTTTAAGGGTTTGAAATAGAAATTCGCCCAAATTATTCCCTCCACTTTCTCATTCAAACACGCGGAAATTAAAATTCTCCCTGAAGATTTTGCTCGAATCCTCTCTGATTGTCGTGCGTTTCCACCTCTCTGTCGTTCAAGATTTCTTGTTCTAATACCGGATTCCAAATCTCCAGGTTATTCCTCAATCCCCTCTTCATTTTCTTGAGGAATTTTCCAAACTAAGGTTTTATTGTTAGTAGCTTGACGAAAATAGAAGATTTTAGGCTTGGATTTACGTGGATTTTGCGTGAATAGACTGGGTGGCGATCTTTGGGATAGTTGTAGAATTGTCAATAACTTTTGCTTTCTGACGAAGTTGGGTTGGAAACAGGGGAAAAGTTTTTTGGCATTTCTGGGTACTCTTAGCGCATTCTTATAGGTTTATATTCTCGTTAGGACCATGAGTATGTCGGGTAGTGATGATTCTGATGAGAGGACCCGAAGCTGGGGCGGTAGAGTTAAGTCAGCCGAGTCGGAATAATCCTCTGGCTCGATTTCCGAGTCTACTGGGTTTGTTTTCCCTTCGTCCCAGCCTACTGTTATTCCTTGTGTCGGGAGAGGAAGCGTGGTGAGCTGCCTCAAAGCTTCGAAGGTGGCCACCAAGAAACATAAGGGTAAATTGAAGAAGCGAAAAGACGAAGCCAAGGGTTCTCCTTCTTTGAACGCAGACTTTAAAGCTGCCGAGGTCGCCCCTCACGTCGGGGATGACCTAGTTAGGAAAATTACTTCTCTGGAATATTCAGGGTCGGGGGTAGAAGTCCACGTGCCTAGGCCTTCAGATAGAGCCAGCAGACCCCCTCCTGGTTTCACCGCCTTCTACACCATAATCATCGATAAGGGTATAGGGCTTCCTCTTCACCCTTTCTTCACCAAGATTTCTCATTTTTACGGAGTAGCCCCTGCCCAAATATCACCAATAGGGTGGTATCATATGTTAGGTATGTTTTACCTTTGGGAGAACTTAGGATTTCCCGAACCCAGTGTCGGGGAGTGGCACTCCTCATACCGAATTGTGGCTACTCCAAATCAGAAAGGTTTTTATTATTTCACCAAGTGGGTCGGGGAAAGAGCCCCCTTAATAAACACTCTTCCATCTTCATCGGGGGACTGGAAGCTAAAATTTGTTTTTGTTCCTGCGGAGACTTCGAGCGATAGGATCTTGCCATCGTCGTTCGCTGAAGCCCGTGGGTCCTCGAAGCCTGTCTCCCTTTATTTCTTCTTCTTTACATGAATCAGTTCATTTGGTTTTTATGCTTCGTGTTTCTTTGTAGGCTTTCACAAATGAAAAGAGGTATCAGGTACTGAGGCGGAAAGAATCGAAGCAGTCTTTTCCCTCTCCGAAGAAGATCGTCAGTTCGAAGTTGTTCGCCGCGGTCGTACTCTTTTCGACATGGGAAAACTGAAGATTCGCCCTTCTGATGACAAAGTCAAGGCCTTAGCTGCTTCTAAGGTGTTAAGCCCCTCGTCTTCTGGCATAAAAAGGATTGCCGGGGCCACTCCCTCAACTTCACCGTCTTCGAAGAAGCGGAAGGAACAGTCCGGCTTTGAGGTTTCCAATCCTTCGATAGTGCCCCCCTCCGTTATTGACGTTGAAACCTTGGCTCCAAAAAAGGCTTCGAAGGGATCGAGCAGCCTGAAGGTGCCTCTGAGGCCTTTCCTTCTGGATGTGCAGTCCGCGATCGCAGATGGCTGTTCTCCTCTAGAGTTCGAAAGGGAAGGCTTGGAGGAGCAAACTCGACTTGCCTTCCAGATGCTGTCGAAGGTTTATTTTTATCTGTTTTTAATACATATATATATATATACATTTATATTTTTAGATATACACTCTGTGCTCAAGAGGGTATTTGACTTAGAGTGATCTACCATGTTATAGGCCCTCTTCTGCCAATACCAGCTCCGGAGCCGGGTCTCGGGGCATGCCGAGGGCCTCGAGAAGAGGCTGATGGAGCTTTCGGAGGAGCAAGAGAAAATCGCTGAGGAGAGGCGAGACTTTGCTGCCGAGAAATCAGCCCTACCCGTGGAGCGGGACTCGGATCGCGCGTTGACGGTCGGGGCTCAGACGCAGCTTGACCGGGCTTTGGACCACTAAGCCCGACTTGAGATCTCGAAGGCTTCGCTTGAGTCGAAGCTAGCTGCTGCAGAGGCATGAATAGGGGAGCTCGAGGCCCGTCACACGACCCTGGACTTCTCCTCATTGGTAGATTCTACTGAGTTCGAACCTTATAAGAAACTCTTTTACCAAGAGGGGGGTTCTGCTATGGTCGAGGCTATTAAGGAGAAGATGCCCGATCTTGATCTTTCTTTCCTTGAGGCTGATGACGAGGCTGAGGCGGCCAAGGACTCTACAGATGGGGCTGACGGAGAGAAGAGGGTCGAGGCCGGGGAGGATGCTGTGGCCGCTGAGAAGGGAGTGGAGGATCCTCTGTAGATCTCTTACTATATCTGTTTTGTAAAAGTTTAACGAATTAGTTTCAAATATTGATTGACGTTTTTTGTATATTTTTCTTTCTTGAATGGGAACTTCGTATGATGTTTATATCTGACTGTTTTTGCGACGTTGTGACGAGATTAAGAATATCATTGGTTTCCTTCTAAGGACTCGTCCTAAAATTAAACCAAAAAAAGAAAAGGTTAAGTGTGGGGTGTAAGTCTTGTCTTGTACTTTATCCTCTCGACTTCGTTTTAAAAATAGCAATGGGGAGGATCCTTGAATTTTCGGGTTTCTTTGATCGCAAAACTGATTTCGAGGCCGATGATTTTCGTAAATTGGGGGACCCTGTGCTTGAGGTTCTATTAGTTACTCCGACGCTCAAGTCAGTAAACAATACATTAAGAATTTTGGGAGAAAAAACAAAGAATGAGGATCGGATACTTTACTCTTCATTCGTGAGATTGCTTTGAGGTCGATATCTTCTTGACTTTTGCGTGTTGGGAACCCTGTGCTTCGGGTTCTGTTAGTTACTCCGACGCTCAAGTCAGTAAACAATACATTAAGAATTTTGAAAGAAAAAAACAAAAAATGAGGATCGGATACTTTACTCTTCGTTCGTGAGATTGCTTCGAGGTCGATATCTTCTTGACTTTTGCGTGTTGGGAACCCTGTGCTTCGGGTTCTGTTAGTTAATCCGACGCTCAAGTCAGTAAACAACACATTAAGAATTTTGAAACAAAAAATAAAAAATGAGGATCGGATACTTTACTCTTCGTTCGTGAGATTGCTTCGAGGTCGATATCTTCTTGACTTTTGCGTGTTGGGAACCCTGTGCTTCGGGTTCTGTTAGTTACTCCGACGCTCAAGTCAGTAAACAAAACATTAAGAATTTTGAAAGGCAAAATGAGGAGTCGAGGAGTTTAGAAATGATATTGTTTTAAATGGATGGCGTTCCAGCTGTTGGCTATCGAACGTCTTTCTTTAGATCGCAGTTTGTAGGCTCCATTTCCTATGACCTTCTCGATCTCATAGGGGCTTTCCCAATTTGGGGCTAATTTTCCGGCTCCGACTTCTTTTGTGTTTTGGAATACCTTCCTTAGAACCAAATCTCCTGCCTTGAATGTTCTTAGTCTTATGTTCTTATTGAAATGTCTCTTTATTTTCTGTTGGTAGGCGGATATTTTTATCGCGGCCTTATCTCTGAGTTCGTCTATGGTGTCGAGGTTGACCTCGAGATCGGAGTCGTTGCTTCTGCCCGACCACTGAGTTCTTGCCGACCCTATTTCTGCTTCTGCCGGGAGGACCGCTTCCGAACCGTAGGTGAGAGCATAAGGAGTTTCTCCCGTAGCGGTTCGTGCGGTAGTTCGGTAAGACCAAAAGACTCCTGAGAGCTGTTCGACCCATTGTCCTTTGTGTTCGGGGAGTTTCTTTTTCAAGGTATTCAATATTGTTTTGTTGGTAGCTTCGGCTTGACGTTCGAGGTCGGATGTCTTGGTGTAGAGAAGGAGAGTTTGATGTTCCAATGGTGACAGAAGTCTTGGAATTTCAAACTTATAAATTGAGAGCCGTTGTCGATGACTATTTCTTTAGGGACTCCGAACCTGCAAATAACATATTTCCATAAAAAATTACATACCTCGGTATCCCTTATTCGTGCGAAGGCTTCTGCCTCGGCCCATTTGGTGAAGTAATCAGTCACGACCAAAATGAAACATTTCTGACTTGATCCCTTCAGTAATGGTCCTATGATATCCATTCCCCATTTCATGAACGGCCAAGGTATGGATGCGGTATGTAGGGGTTCTAGCGGTATATGATTTGTTTGGGCGAACCTTTGACATCCGTCACATTTTTTGGTGTAGTTTTTGGCGTCTTCCCTCATCGTTGGCCAGTAAAAGCCGGTTGTCAATGCTCGGTTAGCCAGGCTTCTATGGCCTGAATGGTTTCCGTATTCGCCATTGTGGAGCTCGGCTAGAATATATTTTGCTTGGATCGGACTTAGACATTTCAAATATGGTCTTGAAAATGACCTTCTGTATAAGGATCCGGAAATCATGGCAAATTTTGGAGCTTTTTCTTGTATGCGTCTTGCTTCGATAGGCACTTCGGGTAGTTCATTTTCTGTTAGGAATCTGCATAAAGGGGTCATCCAATTTACCTCGATGTCTATTGGGAGGACTTCTGGGTTGTCACCTTTCCATACGGCGGGCCATTTGGCGTATAGGATTTGGATGTTTTTGTCGTGGTTTGTTTGTATGGCTGATCCCAGATTTGCTAATGCGTCGGCGTGGCGGTTTTCCTCCCTGGTGATGTGTCGGGCTTCAATTTTTTCAAACTTGGCTGCTGCTTGTTTTGCGACCGCGAGGTACGATACCATCCTTGAATCTTTTGCCTGAAATTCTCCTTCAAACTGATTTATTATCAATTGCGAATCGCTCATGACTCGTAGTTTTTTAGCCCCTATGTCGGCTGCCAAATTTAAACCTGCTATGAGGGCCTCATATTCAGCCTCGTTATTTGTGGTTTTGAATCCGCATCGAATAGATCTTTCTGTGATTATTCCTTCTGGATCAGTTAGTACTAAGCCCATTCCACTCCCTTTTGAAGTGCTGGATCCATCGACCTGGAGGGTCCAGTACTTAGAATCATTATCTTCGAGGCTCGTTAATATTCTTCCTTCTGGGTCATAGGAGAAGTCTGCGATGAAATCTGATAGGACTTGTGATTTGATTGATGTTCGTGGAATGAAGTCGATATCGTACTCCCCGAGTTCGATGGCCCATTTTGATAATCTCCCTGCGAGGTCTGGTTTTCTCAATACTGCTCTTAAGGGAAACTCTGTGACCACTTTTATTGAATGACTTTGAAAATAGGGTTTCATTTTCCTGGAAGTCATTACAAGTGCTAAGGCCAATTTTTTGAGCTGTGGGTATCTGGTTTCTACATCCAGTAGCGATCGGCTGGCTTAGTATACGGGATGTTGTCTCCCCTCATTTTTTCTTACAAACACTGCACTGATCGAGTTAGTAGAAACAGATAAATAAACAAGGAGTACCTCTCCGTCGATTGGTTTGGATAGAAGAGGTGGACTCGCGAGATATTCCTTAAGGTCTTCAAGGGCTTTGGCGCATTTCGGAGTCCATTCGAAGTCTTTATAGAGTCTGAAAAAACATTCGGCTTTTTTCTGAATATTTGGATATGAAGCGGCTAAGAGCTGCTAACCGACTGGTCAGTTTTTGGACGTCTTTAGTGTTTCTGGGATGTTGGATATTTCGGACTGCTCTGATTTGGCTGGGGTCGGCTTCTATTCCTCTTTTTGTTACTAGGTATCCTAGGAATTTCCTAGAAGTTACTCCAAAGGCACATTTGGTGGGGTTCAACTTCATGTTATATCGTCGTAGGACTTCGAAGGTTCGTCGTAGATGCATGACATGGTCTTGTGCCCGTACTGATTTGACTAACATATCATCGATATATACTTCCATTGTTATCCCGATGAGTTCTTCGAACATTCGATTTACCAGCCTTTGATACGTTGCACCTGCATTTTTTAGTCCAAAATGGATAACTTTATAACAGAACATATCTCGATGTGTAATGAATGCTGTTTTTTCTTGGTCTTCGTGGTGCATTAGTATTTGATTGTATCCAGAGAATGCGTCCATAAAGCTCATAAGCTCGTGGCCTGCCGTTGTATCGACTAGTGCGTCTATGTGTGGTAGGGGGAAAGAATCTTTGGGGCACGCTTGATTGAGGTCGGTGAAGTCTATGCATAAGCGGTTCTTTCCGTTCTTCTTTTTTACCACCACGACGTTGGCTAACCATTCAGGGTAATGAACTTCGCGGATATGTCCGTTCTCTAATAGTTTGTTGACTTCTTCATCCACGATTTTATTTCTTTCCGGGGCGAATTTACGACTTTTCTGCTTAACCGGAGTTTTTTCCGGGTCTACCTGCAATTTGTGAGTTATAATGGAGGGGTCGATACCTGTCATATCCTCAAACGACCATGCGAAGCAGTCGTGATGTTCTTTGAGGAATTCGATCAATAGCTCCCTGATGTCTGAGGTTAATCTGGACCCGATGGATACTTTATGATCTGGGTGTTCGGGATGAATTTGTATTTCGTCGAGGTCTTCAATTTTTGGTTCTTCGTAACTTCGATCTTTAGGGTTTGATGAGGTTGAGCCGACCTCTATTTGGTTAACCTCGATGATTACTTTCTGTTTGAATGTGGCGACGTAGCATTCTCTTGACGAGATCTGTTCTCCTCGTACTGATCGGACTCCCCATGGGGTAGGGAACTTCATGATTTGGTGATATGTTGAGGGTACTGCTCGAAGTTCATGGATCCAGGGTCGTCCCATAATCACGTTGTATGCTGACGACGCGTCTATTACCTAAAATTTTGTGAAGAGGTTGAGTCCTTCGATGTAAGTGGGAAGCGTGATTTCTCCTAATGTTGTTTTATGTTCTCCGCTGAAGCCGATCAACGTTGTAGATTTCTTCACGATATCTATTTCTTTCACCTGCATTTCTTTTAAAGTGCTAAGGAAGATCACGTTAGAAGAACTCCCGTTATCGATGAGAGTTCGTTTGATTAGACAGTTCGATATTAAGAGTGAAATAACTAGTGCGTCGTGGTGTGGGAGTGAGAGTTCAGATACTTCACTACTAGAGAAGCTGAGGGTTGTCTGATCATCAGGTTTTGCTTCTTTAGGTATGTTCGTTGTATATTTGAGCGATCGGCAATGCCTCTTCGCTGATGATTGGGAGATGCCGCTGATCTCTGAACCGCCGGTTATGCAATTTAGCGTCCGATCGATTCTTGGGGGTTCGGCAGGCTGAGTTCCTGTTCTATTCCAATTTTCTCTTCCTTTAGGGGTCAGGAGGTCAGCTAAGTGACCTCTTTTGAGGAGCTCGATCACCTCAAGTCTAAGAGCGATGCAGTCGTCTGTTCTATGTCCATGGTCGTTGTAGAAGTCGCAGAATTTATTCCTGTCTCGCTCATTGTCAGGTGTTCTCATCTTTGGAGGCCATTTGACGTTTTGACCGAGTCCCTTCAAGGCATTTACGGCTTCCGCAGGTGTTATATAGAGATTATATTCGGGTAGTCTCCTGTCCGGGCGTTTGGGTAATTTTCTGTCTCTGAGGTCGAGTCTGGGGTTACGAGGATATGGGTCTGCTCGATACCTTTCGTTTCTGATGTGAGGTCTGTATTTCTTGCGAGGTTGATCATTCTGGGGTTTGAATTTGGATGAGTTTGCTTTGTCTTCTTCCCATTTGATCTGTGCCCATGCTTTTGCGAGGACGTCTTCCATTGTCTTGCACGGATATTTTGTTAATTCTTTGTAAAGATCTGAATTTCTTTTCAAGCCTTTTCTGAAGGCCGACACGGCGGTGTCGATGTTACATCCCGGGATCGATACTTTTTCTCTGTTGAATCGACCTACAAAGCTTCGTAGGGTTTCCTCTAGTTTCTGGATTACTGTGTAGAGATCGTCGACGTGCTTCTCGATCTTCCGGCTACTAGCGAATTGTTCAACGAACAGGTCGTTGAGTTGAGTGAAGGGGGAAATGGAAGAGTTTGGTAGATTTTTAAACCACTAGAGTGCTGGTCCGGATAAGCTGCTTCCAAATCCCTTACACATCCCGGCTTCCCTGCTTTGTTGTGGGATTGAAGTGGTGAACATCCTTTGTTTATATTGTGCTATGTGGTCGTCAGGATCGGCAGTGCCATCGAACAGTTTCATAGATGGGAAGGTAAACTTCGGAGGCATCTCCACAAGGCTGATTTCCTCTGTAAAGGGTGAATCTGCAAAGCTTGTCGGGGCCGCTTTACGAATGGGGGTAGGGACTCTGGGAATTCGTGTGAGCATTTCCTCCAACCGTTTCAGTTTGTTCTCGACCTCGATTTCGGGTTGAATTTCGATGTATTCAAACTCTGGGGGAGGTCTCAGATACGGATCACCGGCATCCTCCTTGTTCTATTGTCCTTCGCTAGTTCCTGCAATATTTTGGTTAGCAGTTTCATTAGCTGAATTTAAAAGTACCTGTTCGTGTAGTTGACTGGTTTTTCGAGTTCGAGGGGGTTGTCGATGAAATCCGTTAGGGAATTGATTTGGCGAACTGAGTGTTTCCATCCGAGCTTTGAGAACTGAGTTTTCTGATCGAATAGCCGTGAGTTCCACAACGGTGGAGTTGAGTCGTTGTTGGATCGCTCGCAGCACCTGGGTAATATCTCCGTTTCCTCCTGCGGGGGGGGGGGTTATTGATGGTGAATCCCTTCGATTGTCTTGAGGATTCGGAGTCGTATTGCTTCGGCCGTCGACTGTCATCCTAGTTATGGTTGATCAGAGCCCCACGGTGGGCGGCAAATTGTAGTCGATCGATTTCTACAATTAATTTTAATGTAAGGTTCGGGCTCTGGCCACCTAATTGATTTCTCGGGGCCGAAGAAAAAAAATGTATAAAACAATGAGATTCACGTATATAAAAAAATCGAGTGTGGTGCTAACTGGATTGATCTCGCGTATCCCCCTGCTTCACTTCATTGCTTCACCTATATAGGTCGAATTGTTAACCTCTTTCCCTAAAAATAAGGGATTCTCCCTTATTTCCGGGGTCAGTTATTTATCTCCAATAGGGTTTTGACCGAGTCTCGTTTATCTCTAAACGTTTCCTTTTTGACCTGGTCTCCTAGCTACGATCTCTATAACGGTACGACCTTCGTCTCCTGTCTGTCATCAATCTCTCGACCTCTGGCCGCTAGGCCTCGATGTGCAATTATTAAGCCCCAAGACCCTTGAATGGACATGGGCTTTATACACTGGGCTTCGATAAATTAGACCTCTACATGGGTCAACATTAAATATAGAAAAAAGACACGGTTCAAACGGAATGAAAAATATATAGAATTTCAATACTCAATTTGTTCAGCCATTAAAAAATTTAGAGTCATATTTTAATGATTGTTAAAAGAAAACACATGAATGAATGAATTCGCTTCACCTTCAACCTAATGTGAACTTTCAATATTAGAGTTGAAAATTCAAATTAAATATTTTGATATTTTAAATGGTCGCAAAGTGTCGGTTTCTTTTTTTAAAATTTAAGTTTCATCACGCCTTTAATACAAAAATTAAATTCATTGATTATTGCTTAAATATAAATTAATATCATAAATATTAAAATAAAATAAATGAAAAAAATTGAATAAAAGGAAAATGTAACACCTCGTACCAAAATAAAATTTTAATTTACTCCAACCATATATGAAATATGTGTTTTTTAAAGGATACTTTGAAATGATTTTCAAAAATTCCAAATATAGAGAAAATGACTCCCAAAGTTGGCTCAATTCAATTCCTTAAAAACATGTTGTCCTCTAAATCTTTCTCGATCACATATCTTGTTCCTCGTGTCGAGACATTTTCATGAGTCTTTTTCATTCATCATTTGGATGTTTATTAAATCATGGGTGTCCTAATTATTGAACGACCGTATTTTCATCCCTAAAATAAAATTCTACCGCTTTATGTTTAAACTCCGAAATTGGTTTCGTCTTTGACTAGAAGTCACAAATCTTTTCATAATCGTTTGGTCATTGATTTCATTAAAAATGGAGTTTGTTTTACCTTGTAACAGAATTTTATCCGTTCTCTATTTCAATCCAATACCATATATTAAAATACATCACAAATTGATTGTCACCATTCAACCTTACCTTACTCCAAGTGTCACCATGCCTTACTCCAAGTGTCACCATGCATGACAAGGGTGCTCCATGTCTCACCATCTATTCAACCTAGTTGGATGCATGTCCTACACATGTTTATCATAGTTATTGGCTAAATCAAATAGAGGGAGGATGAGCAAGAGCCCAACTTTCTCCCACATTCTATTTACCATTGGCTTCTCTCTTCCCCCAGCAGCATCAACCTTTCTTTTTCTTCTAATTTCAACCCTCAAACCTCAGCCAACAATTATGAAATTTTACAAAGAGCTTTCCACTTTCATGTAGATGACGTTAGCTGAAGAAATCATCCAATTTGGTTCTCACATGGTTGAGAACGAAGGCAAACATTACATTGGTTGCTGTTTTCCGCCACAACTGCAGCAACAATTTTCTTCTGTATATTTCAACCTTCAAATCTCCACCAACATTGCTGAAATTTGGATATGTTGTTCCTATCTTCACGTAGTTGAGGTTAGCCACTGGAATCACTTGATTTGGTGTCCGGAAAGTCAGAAATGAAGACATGCAAAATTGGAGTTTCTAGCTGTAAGTTTTATTATGAGTGTAGCAGTCTTATTTTTACATTCTTCACCTTTTTCTAGTTTTTTTACTCCATCATAAAGATTTATGTTAAGTTTTCTTCAAGAATAACATATGAGAATCGAGTTTGGAATGAAAAACAATGCATCAAAAACTTAAATCAAACACAAGATTTATAGTGGTTCAATCAACATGATCTACATCCACCTTGGTGCACTTCTTTCTATTGATTTCACTCTTACAGAAAAATCACTTCTCTCTCAATACTAGAATACACACAAGAAAGTTGATTGCTCTACTCAGTAGAATACACGAGAAAAGCAAACTTTTAGTAGGTGATTGGTATGATAAAATGAAATTAATTAGGTATGAATGGAATGAGTCTGAATGGAATGACGATTCTTATAATTGGTATGTCTAAGGAATGAAGAACGGAATGAAATAACATATTTTTTTATCATATATAATGAATATTTTATGTACTTTAAAACTTTCTTAATTGAATAAAGTTTACGTAGTAGCTGATAAATATCAACACATGTCTTAATTTAGCTTTTATATTTCTAAACGACATTTTTTTTAGTATATGATTTTTTCTAATTTTTTAGCAAATTATAATTTATTTATTTTATTTAAAAAACTTTATTCTAAAATAATTAATTAATCAATATATAATAATTTATATAAGTTAATAAAAATATTTTTATTTCATAGAAAATTACTTTAACATTTCATTATTTCATTTGAATATATTAAATTATATCAAATATATAAATATTTTATATTGTATTATAAGATATTTTTATGGTATATTTATTTCGGCATAACTTTCATTTTTCTTCAACAAAGTTATAAAAGCTATCAAAATTTGATTTTAACATATATTTTAAAATTATATTTTGAAAATAAATAAATAATATAAAGATAATTAAGAAATAATAATAATAATAATAATAATAAATTATTTAATTTGATTTTTGATTTATTTTTCTAAATATGATAAAATAATATTATAAAACATGATTATGTATAAATATATCATATATTAATTTTTTTGATCATTGGGAATAGTTAAACTCATGGGATGAGTGGAATGACTATTCCCCTTCCTTTGGGAATAGGAATTCCACCAGGAATGGTGATTTCCGATTTTGAACCATACTAATCGATGGAATGAGAATGGACATAGGAATTGGAAGGGGGTCACTTTTGGGCTCCCCACAAGGACGATGATATAGTTCCATTTTGTTGATATATACAGGTTGGGGGTCCGCCTCAATCTCCCACCCGTTAGGGTGTTCTTCCAAAAAAAAGACAAAAACTTGCATGCACTAGATATATATAAGGTTATATCAGACGGTCAACGTTTTTGACCGGGTCAAACGCGGGTCAACATGCGTTGATCCGGTTAACCCGTAAAAAAATGAATAGGTGATACTTTTTAATGATACAGATGATACTTTTTGAATTTTGAGTAATACTTTTTAATGTTACGGTTGATACTGATTTTGACGGATTTATTTATTTATTTATTTTGGATGATACTTTTTAAGGATACACGTGATACTTTCTTTCAAGTGATACTTTTTAGTGTTAAAGTTGATACTGATTTTGACAGTTTTTTATTTTGACCGATACTTTTTTAAGGATACAAGTGATATTTTTATGCTTTTGAGTGATACATTTTAGTGTTACGGTTGATATTAATTTTGAAGAACTTTTTTTAGAGTTAACCAAGTCAACGCATGTTTTCCGGCATTGACCGGTCAATGCGCCTGATGATGCACCTAGTGTACACAAGTGCTTATAAAAAAAAACCGCTTCTAATTAACTACTTAACAGCCAAACAAACTCCAAAGGGAAAAAAGAATTTGCTACATATGCACCATGCTATTGCACTCTATGTAGCTACGTTGATCTACTCTAATTGATTCAATGCTAATATATGAAGAATCTTCACAATTTCAAACACTTATTAGCTAAATTTTTTAACTTCGGATACCAAAAATATAATTACATATTCTGAAAAAGACAATGAAGTATACATTTTTTTTAAAATTATAACATCGAGTTTTCTTAAAACAGATTGCAAACACACAACATTGTCAAATTTCTAAATACCATTAGAAAACTTATCACATTGAGTTATCATAAAATAAATTGCAAACACACAACACTATCAAATTTCTTAAAAAGCAGACACTGAATTAAATAGAAGTATATTTTAATTATAATGCTTTTATAGGCAAATATGATCTAAGTAATAAATGCCCAAGTTTCTTTTGGGTCCCAGCTCCAATAGGATCCTATATATGCTTCCTTACCCATCTTGCTCCGGGAAGAATTCATTTCGGTTATTGTTGAAAAGAGAACTCCGAGACTAATAACGCACCTCCTAAAATTCAATTGTTGAATCAATTCGACTTATAATAATTGCTTGGAGGAAAAAAAAAGAATTTATTCTAAAATATTTTTTCCTTCATTTATATGTTCGACTTTACAAAGGAAAAATAATGACTCTTTTAAATTTAATAAACAGTTACTCATATAAAAAGTTGTTTTTTCTGACTGAAATTACTAGAAGTGATACGATAATAATCGTAAAATATTTTTTTCCTTCATTCATATATTCAATTTTACAAAGGAAAAATGACTCATTTAAATTTATTAAACAATTACTCATTGAAAAAAAATTTAATGTTTTTTCTAATGAATTACTAGAAGTGATACTGATAATAATGATCCACAGAAAAAGGCCGCATGTCCTAATTAATATCATCATACTAGCTACGTGCATTATTAAAAAACTCTTGGAAAAAATAGCACTTGCACCAATAATTATTGTGCTTAGAAATTTTTAATTTTTGTTTTTAAATATACGTTACTATTTTGTACCCATACATTAATACACATTTAATTTTCACAGCAAAAGGCAAAACATATAGTATACACGATGATCTCAAACTACCACATCTAAATATCATCTTCTTTAATTTTGAGAATTGAAACATAATATTATGATATTATCTATTTAGCACCCTCGACCTTGAAATCAAAAGCAAAGGCTTCTCCTTCTTGAGAGTTGTAACATATTTCTCACTCATATCCATCTTAGTCACATCCTCACCATTTGGAAGGCTCCAATCGAAATGATGCAACAACGACCCAACTAGCATCTGAATATTCTTGAAAGCCACAGTTGATCCAGGGCACATTCTCAGCCCCGTTCCAAACGGTAAATACTCATAGTTTGTCCCTCTGTAACCGATATTCGAGTCGAGAAATCTCTCCGGTTTGAAGCTCGTTGCATCCTCCCAATACATAGGGTCTCTTGCAATTGCCCAAGCATTCACCAGCACCATGCTATCTTTAGGGATGACATAGTTGTTGAGTTTGCACGACTCGATTGCCCGGTGTGGCACGAGCAATGGAGCTGGAACGTGCAGTCTTAGGGTTTCCTTTATGCAGGCTTGGAAGTAGTGGCATTTTGATAAAAGAGACTCACTCAGTTCATCTCCTTCCACAGTTTGTGCGATTTCTTGACGAACTCGAGATAACATTTCTGGATTTCTCATCAATTCTACTACCATCCACACCGTAGTTATGGTCGTCGAATCTGTAGCTCCAATCAATATTTCCTGAATTAAAATTATATTATATAGTCGCCTTTTCAATTTCTATAGTAGCTGACAATATATATATATATTGAATAATAAACTAGAATTAGAAGAAAGCTAGAAAAATAAAATAAAAAATCCTGGATCACATATTCCTACATTTTTGGTGTACTAGTGTCAACTGCTATCAAGTTAGATTATTTTAATAGTCTATTATAAAATAACCACCCTTTTTTAATGGAATACAATAACCTATCTAATCAACATTTAATTTATTAACTCAAAATTGAAACTTAAAAAAGTAAAAATTATAGCTATAAATATAGTCAATCATAAACTATTGGATATAATCAACCGTGAGATAAAACTAAAACACAAGAAATTAAAATAAAAAAACTAAAAAATTAAGGCGGGGGATCTCATGCATGTTGGTTGATGTGTGCTTCTTAAAAAATCTCAACCAAGGTTTCAAATTTCTACATGACCATTAGGCATTGTTAATTAATTTTTGTTGGGGTAAATATCAATACATACTAATCATATGTTGTAATATTTATGTATATATGTTTTTAATAATATACACACACTGCTCAAAAGAATGTACTGATATGCTATATAAAGAAGAATGTGGTTGTATAGATATTTGTTGTGAAGGTATTTTGCGGAGTATGTAGGTGAATGCTATATATTTAATTTCAGAAAGCGATGGATGTTTGTAAACTGATCAATTACTACTTATATGAAATAGTAGATAGCCAAATAGCACTTCAAGGCAAAGAAAATGAGTTAGAACTAACCATCAAGACATTGCCAATTTGATCATCCGAAAATGTAGCATCATCAACCACCACGTCCAAGAAATCACGGCCGGAACTGCCGTCGTCGCCGCCACATCGTGCCGATCTTCTTCCACGGATGATATCACCCCAAATGAGTGATATCATCCGATGTATATCCATTGCCTTCTCCTTACTCCAAAAATCTACCCCTTTCAAAATCGGCAAATAATCCACCAAACCAAAAGTTATAGCTTTTTCAATCACCACACTCATCACCTCCATCATCGCCCTACAATCATTCCCCCCTTCCCTTCCAATATCAAACAAATTTCTCGAAGTCAGCACACTAGAAATAATATTGGACAAAGCTGCAAACATCATTTCTTCAACATTCACAACTTCTCCCTGCTTAATCCGTAGATATTCCACCATCTCCATCACCTTCTTCTTCCTAATCAAGGCATTCGTTTCAATAGCCTTAGTCGAAAAGACGCAGTTTTGAGCGATTGAACGCAGCGTTTTCCATGATTTGTCACATTCATGCGACAGCAGTATAGATGAATGCATAGTCCCCGGCAGATTGTAATATATCGTCGACAAAAGTCTCCCCGAAAACACGCGATCGTGGACCCGGAGGAGCTCCTTTGCGGCGTCGGGCGACGAAGCGACGACCAAGAGCTGGTCTCCTAGCTTGAAGGAGATGAGAGGGCCATAAATTTGGGAGAGTTTTTGGAGGGCGATGTGGGGTTTGTGTATGAGGTGAGAGAGGTAGGTTAGAGCATGCAATGCATTAGGGCCAGGTGGAAGTCGTAGCCGAGGTCCGAATAGGAAATGCTTGATGAAAATAAAGGCAATAGAAACAAGTAGCAACAAATAGATTGCCATAATCGATATGTAGGAAAATATTTAACTAAATATTAAAGAAACTTGCCAGAATTAATGGTTAAACTAAATTAGAACACCTTGTATTTATAGTGTCACTGGCGTGACAAATCGGATTGAAAGTCCACTTTCAGCGTCTCACTTTGTGTCCCATGACGCACTGTCAAATTTATTATAGTATTTTTTTGTTTAATTTTAATTTATTTTACTTTAATTTTACAATGATTAATTATAATAAATTATATTTGAATAGAGTTTATAATTGATTTTTTAATTTAGTTAATAATTAATTGGCTATTTAGGTTTATTATTTCATAATTATGATATATATATATATATATATTTTTTTTTTTAAATGTTAATTATGGTTGATTATAATATAATAACTTTTATCTATATAATAAATATTATTAAAATTGACAACGAGACACAAAGAAATTGGGACAGAAACCGTGTTTCCTAGCTAGTGTGAGAGGTGCATGTGTACGCTTTTCATATGTTTCAAGCCGAAAATGTAATAAAGACTGTGAAATAAAAAAAGTTCTAGAGAGGTCAAATCTTCATTTAAGGGTATGACCGCTCTATGCGACGACTAATTTATATCATTTATTTTATAATTTTTGAAGAATGTCAAACTTTTGCAGTTACATTTTTCTCATCTATTTCGATATTTATCGAGCATAAGGATGACAGTTTCAAGTACATTACTAGACGACATAACAATATTATCATTTGAATTAAATAAGTAAATAATGACTAAGTTACTTGCCAGGGTGCCTCACACAATAACGGAACTTAATTGTGGTTATCATTTATTCTCATTATCATTTGAATTAATAAATTTAATTGTGTAGCACCAATCTAGTATTGCACAAAGTATGCTAAATGATTTCATCGACAATTAGGGTACTTAAGATGAGAAGATCATCTGTCTCGGTGGGGATGACCTAGTGGTGGAGTGAGGTTGTTTGGAGACTAAAGGTCACTGGTTCGAATCTCCTCAATACCACAGGTCGAGTGTGTGAGTTAAAAAAAAAAAGAAGAAGATCATCTAGTCCCAACTTATGCGTGCCAACATCAAAATTATACAATGTTAATAATTTATTCATAAAAATAAAATTTATTCTATTATAACTAATCCTAATTAATAATTATTGCTAATGATTCAAATTTTAAGAGATTTTATACTTTAAGTTTTAAATAATCAACCCAAAAAATCAATTATATTAACTAAAAAATGAAAATTAAATACTAAAAAATAATTATAAATCCTGATTCGGTGGAATAAATCCAAAGCAATAATATAAAATTGGAAAAAACTTGCATGCACTAAATGTATATAAGCTTATATCAGGCGGTCAACACTTTTGACCTAGTCAAACAAGGGTCAACTCGCATTGACTCGGTTAACCCACAAAAAAGAAAAATGGTAAAATAGGTGATAATTTTTAAAGATACATATGATACTTTTTGAATTTTGAGTGATACTTTTTAGTGTTGCGGTTGATACTGATTTTGATGATTTTTTTATTTATTTATTTTGGCCGATAATTTTTAAGGATACGAGTGATACTTTTGGATTTTTGAGTGATACATTTTAATGTTACAGTTGATATTAATTTTGAAGGATTTTTTTGGAGTTGACCGGGTCAACGCATTGACCCGATCAATACGTCTGATGGTGCACCTAGTGCACACAAGTGCTTCTCTATAAAATTATACTAAACCAAAAAAAATTAAAATTGAAGAAAAAATGAAAGAAAAAATAATAATTTTGATGTATAATATACGATTGGTACACACAAGTTGAGACTAGAAAGATCTCATGTGAAGCAAGAGGTGACCTTGTCCCCTTGAGGATGGCCTAGTGGTGGAGTGGTGTTATCTTGAGGTCAAAGGTCTTAAGTTCGAATCCTGCCACCAACATCATTAGGTGTGAATCCGTCATACCTGGCCTGTCAAGTATGGGGATTGGTGTAAGTCTGTCACATCTAGCCTGTCAAGTGAAGTATATGGTTTATCTCCTTTTTGTGATTTGCAGGCTATTACACAGAGGTTGATGTAAGCCTGTCACACCTGATTTATCAAGTGTGGTTTATCTCTTTTTTGTGATTTGCATATTATTACACAAAAGTAAAACTTATTCAGTACGCACCTCGGTAGTGATGGGGTTACCCTCTATGTTAAAAAAGAAAAAAAAAGTTGGCCTCCCGAGTTTCAATTTTAATGTTTGATCCTTTATAAAAGTCAACGGTCCATTTATTTGTTCTCTTAAATTTATATTTAATCCTACTTCACGCAACCTAGCTATAGTCAATCTAAATTTTTGACCTCCATTTTTTGAATACTGAAATTGTGGGAAAGACTCGCGAGGGATATTCCTCTTCCTACACTTCAATTCAAACTCAAAATTTAACCAACATTAAAAACATAATAACACTTTGAGAAATTTTAAACACGGCTCTCATTTTACTCTTCAAAATTCTTATTAATTTATAAAATATAAAAATGAATATGATAAATCATTTTTATCCTTTAACACTCATAAATTTAAAATCCTAACATAGTCCCCATTCATTTTACTCGTGTTTCTTTCACTTCTCTTAGTTTTTCAACCAATATGTCTAGACTTAGATGAGCTCTTTTATGTAGAATTTGCTCCAAATCTCACTTGGTGTTACTCCATACTCTCAACATGATCTTATCACAACTTTCGATAATTTCTCTTATCATTGCATTGTTCATTGTTGATGGTAATTCTTGCAACGTTAATTTCCTGACATCGACAATCCTCTCTCCCATGAAAATCTCAATGTAGGGATTCTACCACACGTGATCACGTAGTGTGTCACGTGTCTCAATAGACCTAATGCGACACTTCGATGTGTCATAATAGTGTTGGGGATTGTGCCCTTAAAGCAATTATGAATTGTTTTTATCTTATTTATAAAAGCGACATTTATTTTCGAACTAATATGGTTCTTGTGTGCATTTATTGTACATCACAGAAAATCCCTAGTTTATTTAATGTTACCACAATCTTAGTATATAAGTGTTATATACAAGAGGATTAAGATTATGGAAAATAAACTAAAAATGAAGTCCGTAATGAATTTAATTAAAGTATGAGATCTTTAATTAAAATGTCACTAATGCAACCCAATGACATTATGAATGTGACCGTTTTATCCAAACCGTTGATGTGGAGACATCCAGTTGGGTGCATTTATATATGATATGATCATATAGGGCTTGGACCGGTTTAACTTAATTATTCCTTCAAATTCCGTAAAAGAAAAGGAATATTAAATTAAATCACAAGATGATCATATATGAATAATCTTAATCCTGAGTGATTATAAACTCCTGTTTATTTCAATGTGATTCTTAATTTGCTCGTTAAAGTTTGTTTGCCAACATTCTCTAAACTTGCATTTTAGATTCACATTTGAATTAAATAGTTGGGAATGTAATTTACAGATATAGAATCCATTCCTTCTTTTGAGAAGAAGAAAGATAATTCTCTCATTTGTTAATTTTGGAACTGAGTGATTAGAGATCTCTAATTTATAAATCGTTTATAAATTAATCGTTCACTGATGAATTAATGGTAAATGAGGAAAAGAAATAATTGAAGAAGTTAACGGATATTACCTGTCTTCAATTATGAATTATATATGGAGGATTAATTCATATGAAATGATTAAATCAATGGACTGCTCAAATTCGTAGAGTAAATATGTTCTATAATTAAAGAGAGTGCAATTCTGAATTTTTAGTGGAATAATATTGGAATTAATAAGTTGAATAAATTAGCTAAAGAGTTTGATTATTTATTCGATTTATTGGAGCTCTTGATTATAGGTCCATGGTCCCCGATTCGCCTTCCTATATTACTGACGGGTTAATAATAATATTTAAATTCCTAAAATGTTATCAAAAATAAGTTTTCATAAAGTTTGGGTTTATGTGTAAATATTAGTTAATTTCGGGAATATATGATACTCCACAGTTTGACTGTGCTAGAAATTAAATAAATATAAAATATTTATAATATTTACATATTAGTGATAATTAATAATTATTTAAGATAATTATTAATTTGTTTCCTTATCTTATATGATTCTGAATCTGTTTGAGATAGGAAACTGATATGTATTGGGATTTGAGCTAAATCTGATTATAAATATGAGATAAGAGAGATCAAAACGTGAAGCCTTTTTTGGAGATTCACGTTTGATGTAAATTTTAGAAGAAAAAAAAAATCATGCCGATTCCAATTTGATTCAAATGCCAAATTAATTGATCGCTAAGATCAATTAACGGCAATTGAGATTTAATTAAAATCAAAGAGTTTGATTTTGATTTTGATTTCTCTTCTTGTTTTGTTTATATTTAATTCAGATTATATATCCTTCCAATATTACAACTCAACTCTACGATTTCATATGTTGAAATAATCGTAGAAAAATTAAGTTAAGAACTTAATAGATTTATTTCGGTGCCCACTCACTACCGTTCAAAGGGATGATCGAATCGGAAGATCGTGGTGTTTACGAGCATCAAGATTCAAAGGTTGATCGAAGAAGACGAAGGAGATTTAAGAAAAAGGTATTTTCTTTATCTCTTCTTTAGTTTTAAATAAATTTAATTTGCATGGATATTATGTTCTTATATCACGATCTATGTTCTGATTTATACCACTTCCACTCCCGTTCGATTTGATCAAAAAGAGGGATTTTATTCGACCCGAAATTGTTTCGGACCGGTTTAATTTTCAACAAATGGTATCAGAGCCAGGTTGTTTTGATATAAGAATATGATTCCATAGAATTAAATTTATTTAGGAGTGGGCTATAGGATTTGATCTTATTTTTGTGATGAATGAATGGATGCATGGATGTTTTTGGATTGTTGCCTTAAATTGGTTTTTGATAGGATCATGATGTATACCCTAAGTTTAAAGGGTATAGAAGTTGTAATTTTATATAGATTGATTTTTGTCTATCCCTCTCTGATTACCCCGCTATGTAATTTACATTTTTCTGTTTAGATTTAGGGGTGTGACTTAAGGTATCGATCCAATTCATCATTTATAATTTCTTGCAAATTATTTGATGTATATGTGATATATGTGTCATGCATTATTATGTCATTCATGAAACCCACTCCGAGTATGTTCATAATTTTAAATAGTTTAATATTATGATTGATCTATAAGATAGATATAATCTATGAGATAGATTTTTTTTTTATGGATGATTTAACCTGATTTTTATGAAAAATTAGATTTTAACAAAAAAATGAAAATAAAATAAAAATACCGGTATGGTCCATCGGGGGCAGCAATCGAATTGTTCGAATTTTAAGATGGACTAATTCTGTATTTTTCTTGTGTTTATTTTTGTTCTTTTTGGATCATCCTAATTCCTTAATTATTTTGATAATTTAAGGATTTGATTAAATATTTAATTTTTTTTGTCTAAAAGTTAGATTGTTGAAAATTAATTTTAATCAAATAATCAATAAGATTGGTTTTTGTTAAAACATATGATGTTTTATAACTTAAAAGTTTATGCAACTTTTATTATAAAATTTTGGTTAGATAATTTATTTTAATCTAATTGTTAGATTGAAATATAATTATTTTTAATCAAGTAAACCAATAAGATTGTATTTTGTTAAAACATTTGATGTTTTATAACTTAAAAGTTTTTGAAACTTTTATTATAAAATAATGAGTGGGAGAAGGTTTTATGACAATAATAGCTATAGTCTCCACTATTGATAAAAGCAAGGTGAGATTTTAGTGACGCCTCGCGACGACTAGCTTTCGTTTCCCTACGGAAGGCTTTCACTAAAAATCAATAATCAAGGCTTTGTCTCTGAAAGGATAAGTTTTTGAAATTTAATTCTTAATCTTCCTACCTTACGGTGGTGATTATGAATTAGTTTTAAAAGACTGAAATAGTGGGTCACACTCATAAGAATATTAATAAATTGTTTGTTAATATTTTTGACTGAAATAAAAGGTGATTAATAAAATAAATGAAGATATGAGAAGTCTTGATTATTGATTTTATTAATGGAGATTGTCTCTATTTAATTATCTTTTGATTTGACCTACCCTACGGCGGCATATCAATTGTGAGATCAAATTACCTTGGAATTGGTAGGATAAATTGTTATTGCATCATGCATCACATTTATGATTCCTAAAGTACGTGTTATGTGATGTTTGTTCTTAAATTTATGTCGCTTTATTTATTTTTCAGCAATATGTCTAGTCCAATGCTTGCACTGCTTCATAAAAAATTATCTGGTGACAACTTTGTCAAGTGGAAAAGTAACACTAATATTGCACTCGCATGTGAGAACGTGAAATTTATTTTGACTGAGAATGTTCTGCCTGAACCCCCTGCAAACGCCGCTCGTAATGTACAAGATAATTATAAAAGATGGGTTATGGCAAACAATAAGGCTCGTGCCTATATGCTTGCCGGTATGAATGACGTGCTTAGACTATAACATGAGAATACAGACTGCCCGTGGAATGATGGAGTCTCTGAATGAGATGTTTGGTCAACCTTCTATTCAATCAAGGCATGAGGCTATTAAGATGGCCATGAATGCTAAGATGAAGAGACAGTCAGTGGGAGAACATGTTTTGAACATGATCAACTACTTCACTGAAGCCGAAACCCATGGTGCAACAATTGATGATGGCACCCAAGTGAGTATGATTTTAGAATCATTCTCACCTGCTTTCCTGCAATTCAAAAGCAACTATGTGATGAATAAGTTGAGTTATACATTAACTCAGTTGCTGAATGAATTGCAAACTTATGAGGCCATTTCAATTGGAAAGGTCAAAGAAGGGGAGGCAAATGTTGCCGAGAATAAGCAATCTTCTTCTAAGAAGAGAAAAGGCAAAGGTTAAGGTGGACAATCAAAACAAAAGAAAAGGAAAGTTTCTTATGAAAAGAAGAACAGTTCTTCAAAGAAACCAAAGGGAAAAATGTTTCCATTGCAGTGAGGATGGACATTGGAAAAGAAATTGTCCCAAGTACCTTGCTCAGTTAAAGGAGAAAAAGAAAGGTAAATTTGATTTACTTGTTCTTGAATCTTGTTTAGTGGCTAAAGATTCTTCTACTTGGGTAGTTGACTGGGGTGCTACTAATCACATTTGTTCTTCTTTGCAGATGCTTAACTCTTATGAAGAGCTAGTAGATGGTCTTTCACTATGCGAGTAGGCAATGGTGCAGTCATTTCGACAAGAGCAGTGGAAGTCGTTAAACTTAATTTCATAGATAGGAATCTGGTTTTGAACAATTTTTATTACATTCCTAGTTTTCGTAGAAATTTGATTTCTGTTTCAAAGTTGCATGAATAATTGTTTTCCCTTTCTTTCAGTAATAATGAGATTATTATTTCTAAGAATGGGCGTAATATTTGTAATGCAAAAGTTGAAAATGGACTCTATTTAACTAAGCCAAACGAACAACCACTGCTAAATGCTGAAATGTTTAGAGTAGAACATCCTAAAAGGCAAAAGGTTTTTCATGATAATGATACATATCTTTGGCATCTAAGATTAGGTCATATTTTATTAGATAGAACAAATAGACTAGTAAAGGATGGTCCTTTAAGAGAGCTAAATGTTAGCACTCTCCCTATTTGTGAATCCTGTCTAGAAGGAAAAATGACTAAGATAGCTTTCACGACAAAGGGATCTAGAGCCAAAGAACTACCTGAGCTTGTACATAGTGATGTTTGTGGTCTTTTATCCACACAAGATAGAGGTGGTTTTGAGTACTTCGTCACTTTTATTGATGATTACTCTAGATATGGATATCTTTATCTTATGCATAGGAAATCCGAAACTTTTGACAAGTTTAAGGAATTCCATACAGAAGCTGAAAAGTAGCTAGGTAAATCTTTGAAGTGTCTTCGATCTGATCGAGGAGGCGAGTATATTGATACCGAGTTCAAAGATTATTTGATAGAGCATGGTATTTTACACCAACTCACAACACCTGGCACCCCTCAGCAAAATGGTGTTGCTGAAAGGAGAAACCAAACTTTGCTTGATATGGTTAGATCCATGATGTACTCTATACTGCCCAATATGTTCTGGGCATATGCGTTGCAAACGGCGGTATACATTTTGAATGTAGTTCCATCTAAGTCAATCGAAAAGATACCTCTAGAGTTGTGGAAAGGAAGTAAACCTAGTTTACGCCATATTCGCATATGGGGGTGTCCAGCACACATGCTTAAAGGAAAGAGTGGAAAATTGCATCCGCGATCAGAAGTGTGTCTGTTCATAGGATATCCCACAGGAACAAGAGGAGGTTTGTTTTATGATCCACAAGAAAAGAAAGTAATAGTTTCGACTAATGCTATCTTTCTTGAAAATGATTATATACAAAACTTTCAAACTCGTAGTAAAGTTGTACTCGAGGAGTTACTTAATGATAAGATCAAACCACAACCCACAAAAGTTGTTGGAGAAACCACTAATGATACCACTGAACCAAATCAGAATATCATGGCACCTAGACACAGTGGGAGGGTGATTGTTCCACCAATCCGCTATCGTCAAGATGAAGAGGCAAATGTTGCCATTTCTGATGGAGTCGATGATGATCCATTAACATTTAAATATGCAATGGAATATTCTAATAAAGAGAAATGGCTTGATGTAAAACCCCAGATTTTTAAATTTTGATTAGAGGATTCTTAATAGTAATTAAAGAGTTAAGGAAGAAATTTAAATACGGTTTAAGTAAGGTCAGATGTCAGTCACGACTTTAGGAGTCAATTTTGGTGAAATCGTATTTTCGGAAATTTTGATCTTAACTATGTTTTGGTCAAACTTGGTCTCGTTAGAAAGGTTTTAACTCAAGGAGTGTGCCGGTGTTCCCAGAATTTTATTCTGAAGTCATTTGAGTTCCCAGTGATGAAAAACGTATTTAAAGGATAAATAAATAGTAACTTTTGCGTGCGTTCGTATTTTGAGAAATTTATGAAATCCTCCTCGTTGATCTGAATCTTGTTCTGTCAGGCCCCTCTTATGGGAAATAACTCAAGGAATCCGTTTGCGTTCACAGATTTCCATTCTGAGGTCAATCAAATGCTCGGGAACAAAATCTGTCAGTCTGAGTGAATAGTAAAAAGTAATTCTAAAAAGGGAATCTTTGCTCGTCTTTCTTCAGAAGACCCCGTCTTCATCCCAAATCAAGTTTGTTCACTAGTATTCGAGCCAACGAGTCCTCTGGTATTTTTACATTTTGTGTCTGAGGTCATTTGGACCTCGACATTGAATAAAGCAGGTTTTAACCGAACCCGGGGTAACTTTTGCAATATTTATGCACTGCAATGGCTTCCAAGGGAAGCCAAAGCTTCTCCTATAAATAAGAGGGCCACCCTTCACAATTATTTGCTCATTCATTTCCATCATTTTTACTTCCAAGAGAGTGGGAAAACTCGTGAGAGCCGAGAAAGTTCTGTCAAAGTAAAAATGTTCTTCATGAGTATTCCGTAAAACGACGAGCGGAGTGGCATGGAAGGGATGCAGTGAGGGAATGTGCTAGGGGCGCCATTCATAGCAGGCGGCTCTGCCGCCGTTGCGACTCGACGAGACGCCGAGCTAGTCACTTTCCTTCGACTCACCTAACCCCGTCTATTCTTGTTCATCGGGCTCGATTCCATTTCTTTTCCATCTTTCAATTCCAGTAATCGAGGTGGGTAAATCTATACTCATCTAAAGTTTGAGGTAATAAGCTCTAGAAGCATATAAGGAAAATGAGATATCCAATAAAATATTTTGCTCTGCCTGATTGATCTCTGTACAAGGAAGGAAAGAAAGGAAAAATATTATGTGTTGATTGAGCTCTCGAGCATGTTTAGAAATGCTAGAAATGTTAAGATATTGTTTATACTTAGCATGAGATAGTTAGAATTACTTTAATTGTAATTTACGTTTATGCACGTTTATTTCCTCGTATCTGAATGTTGGATTTTGCTAAAGTTTATTTAGCGAATTAAGCATTGCCTTTTAGGGTAGTGATAAATCCTTTATAGGCTGAAGTTATGCTTAAGTAAAGGATTAGCCTTAGACGTTGCTCTAAGCTCGATAATTTTAGTAAGGTTAAGGAAACTAAGGAATTAAGGATTAAGGTTGAGAAAGGAAGACTACGTTAAGAAAGGAAGAATATAGGTTTTATAACCCGGATTGAGCTAAGAATTCATGATCTTTGATCATTAAAGGGAGTCACTGCTGGGTAATCCCCTCGCATACTCGGGAGGATATTTGAGGTAACCCCTCTTCTATCCTATGGCATGCCTAAGGGTACAGTTGACATCAGGTTTGAGCCAAGGTTGGGCCCAAAAGTAAGGAAAAGGTTTTGCGGATATGGAGAGGGCTTTTGCGTTTTGCTCTCCATATACCGCCAGTTTACTATTGGATATTTCTCAAGTTATTAAATAAACTTTTATTAAAACCCACTGAGTACATTAGTGCTCACGCCTTCTTTTTCAAATGTTTTCAGGATTGAGATGCTAAGGATGATGGTGGCTGTGGATGTGGGTTGGCTGCCAAGATTGTTTTGCTATTATATAAGTCTCTTTTAAATTCTCATGATGTTTCTGCTACTCTGATACACTTCTTCTAATTCCGTTCAAGTTCAGTCATGTTTATCGAGATCCTATGAATATTTTGGTTATCTATATATAAAGATGCATTATAAGTTTTATTCCTGCTTCTCGAAGTATATTCTCCTTTCGCCTATAAAGAGGCTTGTTCATGCTGGTATCTGTTTATCTGCCTTAACTTATGAATAAGGTCTATGCTTGTTGGTATCTGATTTAGTTAGTCATTTTATTCCGCTAAAGCATGTTCCCTTCTTAATTAATTAAACCTGAGTATCATCTCGTATCTTTCAAAAGTATATCTTTATTCCCAAACCTTCTTTGTTAATCTTCCGTCTTATTCATTGAACCCTTAATAACACCCCGTCTCCATTCGTTAATCCCTATCTCGGGACCGGGCTGTTACAGTTGGTATCAGAACCAGGTTTGCAACTCTGCAGGCCCGTCTCTTTGTTAGATAAATTATGTGCTTTTTGCGTATGAGTTTATTCTGTTATAAGTCATAACAACAACCCACAGCTCGCCATCACCCTCATATCCTCAACCAAAAATCAAGGTATGATAGTATACACATTTTGGATTTTAGATTCATGAATTTTCGAATACAGGAAAGGAAAAGATTTTAGCAAGCATACCTCTTTTATGGATAAAGGAAAAATTTTGAGAAAAATTTCGAGTAAAAAGTATTCAAGTAAGATGAATTCTTGAGGTAAAAAGTTTTGAAGAGTTCTCGATTTAAAAGAAAAGGGTTGATTCATTCTCAAACTTTTGTTTTAAAGGAAAAAGGTAAAATTTATAATTAAAGACTTGGGCACCAATTTTATTTTATTTTTTGTAAAAGTCAACTGTTTAAAAGGAGCTATGCATGCAGATAAGTAGTTTGAATCTAGACGATAGCGTGATCTTAGGAGAACCTCAAGTCTCTCTTTTATAATCTAAACTAATTAAGCTTCATGTTTCTAGATGGTTAAGCGTCGTTCGGCTGCTAGGAATAATGTACCTCTTTTCCGCCCTGTGTAAGAAAGAAACGGCTTTGGAGGAATGCCAGAAAATGTACCTGACTTGGAAACATGTATCCGCATGTGTGCGCAAGCACCGCCCGCTGAGAGGCCAGCAATGTATCGTATCCTGCAAAGCACAATTACCCATGATCCCAAGACGTATGCTGTAATCGGAAATCTGACGGAATTCTCCTCAGCCTTGATAGCTCTTTGGGAGTCAAAGTATGGCCACGTGAACTCTCTAGCCGAGCAAAATCCCTCCTTCGTGGTGGAATCAGAACTGCTAAGGGCGACTCTGAACAATCCCTCTAGATTTCAAGCACTGTGCTCTCGTACTGAAGGAACCTTAGAAGTAAGAGCCTCGATCGTCCGAGACACCGAGTCTTTGTCCTCCAGAATGCACCAGTGGGCCCCTGCCTATCAAACATTTGCCCCTCAGAGTTTGGGACAGTGTATGCCCCATCAGTTCCCCGAAAGAAGCATGAGAAAATTCAAGTTCGAGGTACTAGAGACAGATGAAGATGAGGAAGAAGAGGACCCAGAGAAGGAAAGCGAGAAAGAGGTGGAATCATCATGCAAAAGGAAAGGAAAAGGGCCCAGCGTATAGTTAAGCTTTAGAAGTAGGCAAGAGAGGTGTTTTGTTAGAACACCTTGCTGATTTGTCTGTCCGCTTTAATCTAGATCTTATTCTGTAAATGTATTAATCAACCCCTTTATATTTTAATAGTGGCAGTAATCCTCTAAAGGCTGCCCTGTTTTCTAATGTAACCAAGAACCTCTTTCTTATTAATGCTAAAAAGTCCTCTTATGAGGCAATTTTCCCGCTTTGCTTGATCTATCCTGCGTAATCTAAAGACCTTATAGAAAGGCATTTCATTTTGCTTTGTGCATATTTGAGTGAGCATCGCTAATAGTTAGGATTCTTTAGACTATCGCTGAAAAGACGTCAATCGAAGGAGAGAATGAGATCGCAAGCAAGCAAGTCCTGAACCGCGGCTCGAAAGTCAAGAATGTGTTTCTTAAACACAACCCTCCGTCTTTTAATAGTTTAGGAGACCCAATGGGAATTGAGAAATGGGTTTGTTCCTTAGAAGTGAATTTTCGATTTTATAGCTTTTTTCGAACGATGAAGAATTTGGTTGTGCTCTTTTATGCGCATGGATGGTACATATTACTAGTGGGAGTCCGCTCGAAGGACGATGACTTTGGAGTAATGGACGGAGTATAGTTGGGAAGACTTCGAGTGCGAGTTATATTAGAAGTATATCCCGGATTGTTATCGTAAGGCAAAGGAGGTGGAGAGCTGGAGCTAGAAGCAAGAAAAGAGGACGTTGTCAAAGTACGATCAAGAGTTCAATTAGTTATCAAGGGATGCCACACGATTGTGGTTTCAGATGAGAAGAAAACACGTATAGATCAGGTCGCTTTGTTGTATCCCGTCTAATAGGTGAAAATGATCCCCGTATGTCACCTTTTCCAGCCAAGTGTAGTTAATTGAAGAAGGCCAACTGACTGATGCTATTTCATAGCAACCTAGTAAAGAAGAAGGTGCGTGAAGATCAAGGAAAGAAAGAGAGAGAACTTGAAGAAGATCGTTAAGCAGATAGACCTAGAATTGGTAGATTAAAAATTTTAGTAAGATAGGAAGTTTTGATGAGTCTATTTATTCATTCTCATGTTAATTGAATCAATCACCCTTCATCAGCTTTATACCAATCAAAATCCTTCATATCATTTGAAATCCTTCGATTATATCCTCTTGGATAATTTGTAATATTTTGATGATACTCCTTTGATCATCAAAAATCAGTAGTAGCACTTCCTTGTTAAGTTATGTTGGCACCTTGGAAAATATTTAGTATGGTTCTCAGTTGCTAATCATTGATTTTCTTCCATACCTTGTTAAGTGCAAGAACCCCTTTCAAATTTATAAGTCCTCTAAAAAGGCAATGTTCTTAGTATGGATAACCCAGTGTTATATCTCTCCCAGCTTTTGAACTAAATAAATAATTATTGATCAAGACAAGGCCCTCACTCAGAGACATTCATTTTATTTTGCTTCCACTCATAGAGCTCGAGTGTAGACCCTTGAATAGAGCAGAGAGTATAAGGAAATTTTTCTTTTAGTCTTTGTTGAAAGAATAAGAGGTAGTAGTCCCAATAGGAAGAAGAATCCAAGTAGTGCTCTTCTAGTAGGACGCGCATCTCTAAAGTAATTTTCTTTCAGCTCGTTAAGTTTAAGAGGTAATCGAAGAAATGACGTCAGATAAGTTCTGAGCTTACGTTCAAAGTCCAGTCATGCGATCTTTACACCTGCAAGTAATGGTGATTTCTAGCAAAAACTATAAAGTTAGAATACCATCGAAAAGCGGCTGCGACGAAGAAAGAGGAAGGAGAGTTTGTAATATAAGGCATTTCAGGCACAAGAAAATTTCTAAGATGTATTTTCAAGGAGCTATCAGAACTACCACCATATAGGCAAGTGGAATTCGCTATCGGTTTAGAACCAGGAGCTGCACCAGTTTGAAAGCCCCTTACAGAATGGCGCCTAAGGAGTCGCAAGAACTCAAGGTTCAACTGCAAGAGTTATTAGACCTAGGTTTTATCTAACCTAGTGTATCACCTTAGGGAGCTCCAATCTTGTTCACAGAGAAGAAGGACGACACATTGAGAATGTGCGTCGACTATAGAGAATTGAACAAGTTGACCATCAAGAATCGATACCCTCTCCGAAGAATAGACGATCTCTTTGATCAGCTTAAGGGAGCAAGTGTCTCCTCAAGGATAGACTTAAGATCTGTGTATCCTCAATTGAAGATCTGAAAGGAGAAGATTCCTAGTACTTCTTTTAGAACTTGCTATGGACATTGCGAGTTTGTGGTAATGACATTTGGATTGACCAACGCCCCAACAGTGTTCATGGATTTAATAAACCGGGTTCTTTACCCGTATCTAGATAAGTTTGTGCTAGTTTTCATAGATGATATCCTCATCTATTAGAAGGACAAAGAGGAGCATCAAGAGCACCTAAGAGTGGTGTTGGAGACATTAAGAAGAGAAGGGATTTACGCTAAGTTTAGTAAGTGTGAGTTTTAGCTCAAGAAAGTTATGTTCTAGGTCATATAATTTCAGTAGAAGGAATCAAGGTGGATCCAGCTAAGATTGAAGCAGTAAGCAACTGGAGGTCTTTGAGGAACGTGAATAAGATAAGAAGTTTCCTAGGACTCGCTGGATATTATCGAAGATTTATTGAAGGATTCTCGTCGATATCCAAGGCCATAACGCGCCTACTAAGGAAGGATTCCAAGTTCAAATGGACGCCGAGTGCGAGGAAAGCTTCCAAACCTTGAAGAAGATGCTAACCACAGCCCCAGTGTTGGCCATTCCAGAAGGGAATGAAGATTTCATGGTTTACGCTGATGCGTCAAGGAAAGGATTAGGATGCGTGCTGATGCAAAGCGGAAAGGTGATTGCTTATGCTTCGAAGAAGCTTAAGAACCACAAGCAGAACTATCCCACGCATGACCTAGAGTTAGCAATAGTTGTTCATGTGCTGAACATATGGAGGCACTATCTCTACGGAGCTAAGTGTGAGATCTTCTTAGATCACAAGAGTCTGAAGTATTTCTTCGAGCAAAAGGATTTTAACATGAGGCAGAGAAGATGGCTCGAACTCGTAAAGGATTATGATTGCACGACTCACTACCACCAAGGCAAGGTGAATGTGGTAGCCGATTCCCTAAGTAGAAAAGAGAAGGCAGAGTTAGGATTCGTTTTAGTCTAGGAGGATCATCGCAAGGAGTTCGAGAAGTTAAGAATCGAGGTGCTAATACCACCTAAGACCATTCAAGCTCAAATCACCGCAATAGTCACTCAGCCCAAACTAAGGTAAATGATTATTGAAGCCCAGAGAGGAGACGAGTTTCTCAAAAAGAAAAGGCTAGAAGCACGATCTGATAGCTCGCCAGATTTTATGGAGACTGCCGATAACGCGCTTAAATTCAAATGAAGGCTTTGTGTACCAGGCAAGGGAGAACTAAAGGAGAAAATCATGTGCGAAGCACATGATACGCCATATACGGCATATCCTAGAAGCACCAAGATGTATCAAGACCTCAAGAAGAACTTCTAGAGATTATCATGAAGAGAAAAGTAGCCACCTTCGTAGAAAGGTGTTTGAACTGTCAGCAGGTGAAAGCCTTCAATCAAAAACCTTTTGGTTTGCTCCAACCTTTAGAAATTCCTGAATGGAAGTAGGATCACAGTAGTATAGACTTTGTGTTAGATTTACCAAAGTCTAAGCGGTGGAATACCGCTATTTGGATAATCATGAATCGGTTATCAAAAGCAACACATTTCATTGATGTTGTTATGATAGATGGGCTAAATCATTTAGCCCAGATGTATGTTAGCGAAATTGTGCAATTGCACGATGTCCTGGTCTCGATTATATTAGATCGTGATGCGATATTTACGTTAAACTCTGGAGGAGCCTACAAGAAGCCAGGGGATCAAAGCTTGATTTTAGCACGACCTTTCATCCTCAAATGGATGGCAAGTCCGAAAGGACTATCCAGATTCTAGAAGACATGCTTAGAGGACTAGTCATCGATCAAAGAAGCAACCGGGAGGAGCTACTGCCATTGGTAGAATTTGCGCACAACAACAGCTACCATTCATCGATCGACATGGCCCCTTATGAAGCCCTGTATGGAGAGAAGTGTAGATCACCCTTGTACTGGGATGAGGATGGAGGAAAAAGAATACTTGGACCTGAAATGGTCCAGGAAGCAATCCAGAAGATCGAGTTAATTTGTCAACAAATCAATGAGGCTCAAGATAGACAGAAGACTTATGCAGATAAAAAAATAACGGAACTCAATTTTGACATTGAAGATAAAGTGTTCTTGAAGGTGTCCCCGTCAGAGGAGTGGTTCATTACAGAAAACGAAACAAATTAAGGCCCAGATTTATTGGACCTTTTGAGATTCTAGAGAAGGTAAATAAAGTAGCCTACAGGTTGGCCTTAACACCCAACATGAGTGACGTTCGTGATGTCTTTCATGTCTCATTGTTGAGAAAGTACGTGTTTGACCCAAAGCACGTGATTAGCAAGGAAGAGATAGTCCTGAATGAGGACTTCGCGTAAGAAGAGCAACCCCAGGCCATTATGGATCGAAAGATCCAGAAGTGAGGAACAAGAAGATCAATCTTGTAAAAGTAACATGGAACCATCATGGTTCAGAGGAAGCAACCTGGGAGCTCGAATCCGAGCTACTGAAGAAAATAGCTTGATATCGTTTATCATGGTTAGTAAATTTCGGGATGAAATTTATTTAAGGGGGTAGGATGTAAAACCCCAGATTTTTAAATTTTGATTAGAGAATTCTTAATAGTAATTAGATAGTTAAGGAAGAAATTTAAATAAGGTTTAAGTAAGGTCAGATATCAGTCACGACTTTAGGAGTCAGTTTTGGTGAAATCGTATTTTCAAAAATTTTGATCTTAACTCTGTTTTGGCCAAACTTGGTCTCATTAGAAAGGTTTTAACTCAAGGAGTGTGCCGGTGTTCCCGAAATTTTATTCTGAAGTCATTTGAGTTCCCAGTGATGAAAAACGTATTTAAAGGACGAATGAATAGTAACTTTTGCGTTCGTTCGTGTTTTGAGAAATTTATGAAATCCTCCTTGTTGATCCAAGTCTTATTCTGTCAAGCCTCTCATATGGGAAATGACTCAAGGAATCCGTTCGTGTTCACGAATTTTCATTCTGAGGTCAATCGAACGCTCGGGAGCAAAATCTGTCAATCTGAGTGAACAGTAAAAAGTAATTTCAAAAGGGGAATCTTTGCTTGTCTTTCTTCAGACGACCCCGTCTTTATCCCGAATCAAGTTAGTTCACTAGTATTCGAGCCAACGAGTCCTCCGGTATTTTTAGATTTCGTGTCTGAGGTCGTTTGGACCTCGACATCGAATAAAGTAGCTTTTAACCGAATCCGGGGTAACTTTTGCAGTATTTCCACACTGCAATGGCTTCCAAGGGAAGCCAAAGCTTCTCCTATAAATAAGAGGGCCATCCATCACCATTATTTGCTCATTCATTTCCATCATTTTCACTTCTAAGAGAGTGGGAAAGCTCGTGAGTGCCGAGAAAGTTCTGTCGAAGTAAAAAGCGTTCTTCGTGAGTATTCTGCAAGACGACGAGCGGAGTGGCGTGGAAGAGATGCGGTGATAGCATTTTAAGAGTTATATTTCGATTCTCGTTAAAGTTCCAAGTTAATAGCATTTCCGTTATATTGCTCGTTATTATTACGTTGATATTCTTGTAATTAATTCTCATAATTAATCTCATTATTCCATTAAGGCTCCGTTCAAGTTATATTTTAAGATTTCGTCATTATTCTAAAAATTTAAAGAGGATTATCGTATTTATGCCGTCATAATGCCAAATTTCTTTTTAAGTTAAAACATGCCGTTTCATGTTAAAATAAATTACTGGAGCATGTTTTAAAATTTTGGTAAAGTATTCTTTGTGTTTTTCGTGTTCGTCGAAGGAATCAACGAACACGAAGAACCCAGATAAAGATTGTCCAGAAATGGGCGGAAGAGAGAGAAAGAGAGAGCCGCCGCCGCGCCACACCCCCCTCGGCCCAACAGCCCCCGCCGGCGCAAGGGTGCGCCACGGCGCAACCCCCCCTTTCCCGTGTTGTTTCGCATTGATTGTTCAGTTATTTTTCATACCCTCTTTTCGAGCCTTTCGAGTTATGTTTTTCCAAACTAACCTCAAGTTATTTCCAAGTTTAATTTGAGAAGATCCTCAAGCTATCTCCGAGTTATTTTTAGTAAACTTTTCAAGTTGTTTTCCGTCTAGAACTTGATAAATCAAAGTGTGTTGTTCAAATAAATTCTTCTTGAAATTTATAAAGTCGTAAAGTCGTGCAATCTGTAATTAAGTCTTAGATTTTAGTCTTCAAGTTAGATATCGTTATTTCCCGCTTTAGAAGCTTATTTTCTTCGAAGGAGGCCCTAAGTCGATAATTCGACTTTTGTAGGAGGAAGTGTGCCTCGTAGGAATCCGGAGAAGGATCATCAGCTCGTTACCTCATCTTCTGTCCAGTAATCGAGGTGGGTAAATCTATACTCATCTAAAGTTTGAGCTAATAAGCTCTAGAAGCATATAGGGAAAATGAGATATCCAATAAAATATTTTGCTTTGCCTGATTGATCTCTGTACAAGGAAGGAAGGAAAGGAAAAATATTATGTGTTGATTGAGCTTTCGAGCATGTTTAGAAATGTTAGAAATGTTAAAGTATTGTTTATTCTTAGCATGAGATAATTAGAATTGATTTAATTGCAATTTACGTTTATGCACGTTCATTGCCTCGTATATGAATGTTGGATTTTGCTAAAGTTTATTTAGCTAATTAAGCATTGCCTTTTAGGGTAGTGATAAATCCCTTATTGGCCAAAGTTATGCTTAAGTAAAGGATTAGCCTTAGACGTTGCTCTAAGCTCGATAATTTTAGTAAGGTTAAGGAAACTAAGGAATTAAGGATTAAGGTTGAGAAAGGAAGGCTACGTTAAGAAAGGAAGAATATAGCTTTTATAACCCGGATTGAGTTCAAAATTCATGATGTTTGATCATTAAAGGGAGTCACTGCTGAGTAATCCCCTCGCATACTCGGAAGGATATTTGAGGTAACCCATCTTCTATTCTATGGCATGTCTAATGGTATAGTTGACATCAGGTTTGAGCCAAGGTTGGTGACTCGCGGTCGTTTCGCGCTTAAAAATATATTTGTAAACTCCTGTACCCACAGTGAACGTAGCTAGCAAATGAGTACGGGTCGATCCCACAGAGAGCTATTGCGATTCTATCTTCAAGTCACCAATCACAAAGGGGGTTTTGGTGTTGTCACTAAACTGAATTTAAATCTGCAAAAGAAACTAAAGAAAATATCAAATAACAAAAGGTTCTGGCATTTGAATTAGAACTTGGTTTAAACATAAAACAACTCGATCATGGGCACACCGATTTTCATACATGATAGGTCATCTAGTTATTGTGACCGGATTCCTCTCTGCGTCTCCTCATCCATCATTTCATTTTAGGTTTAAAAGTGACTCCTCTTCGATTAAACCCCTAACCAGTTACCCACCTCCCGATTCCTCTAAGAGATGTAAGCAAACAAACAGCACTGTGCCCTAGACGGACCCAGATCTGTTGTGTTTAACTAATTCCTCTTGTGCCCACAACACTCCAGTAATTCCCTTATTACTATATGAACCGACACACAATCACGATTCGCCAATTCAATTAATAGTTGTGTGCCCTCTTTACCTAATGAGTGATCAGCCACATTGGTTACTTCAGACACACACTCACATGGAACAAGGCTCAAGAATTAACGGAAACTAATCATGCATTAATATGCCCATTTCGGCCTCACGAGTCCAAATTTATGCTCAAATCAATTTCATCGTTCAAATGCCAGAATTAACGATCTAGCCGAGAAGGCTAGACATAATTAAAACTACAGAATTTAAAGACATAAAAATAAACAAGAACTTACTGAATTAATTAAGCAAAAACTCAACTCCAACGTTGAGAAATATGAACATAACCTAAGTCCCGAAGGTTTAAGACCATTCGGATTGTTTTGCCTGCCTAAGCAGCGTAGTGAAAATAAAATGTGGAAAATATAAAATGTAGAAATGTTCCAGACTGTCTAAAGCTTATTTTTGCAGAGACTAAACTTGTTTAAATAACTACATTTCCGAGTGGAGTTTCCCCCACAGGCGGGGGTCTTCTGCTGAAATTCCGGAACGGCGTGCCTTCTCTGATCTTGACTGGATAAGCTTCAGCTTTATCAAATCCCTATTTTTTAGGGATTGCTCTTATCTCCTTCGATTGAGCTTATCTCTTCGTCTGAGCTTATTTCTTTGTTTGCAGTGCCTTCTAGGAGTCCAGCTTAGCTCCAACTCTCCTTCGGATATGTAGCTATTTTCCACCAGCTCTCCTTCAACTGATTTTCAAGTTTTACGGAAATGCTCATTCTGACCCGTGGTCGAGTCTGTGCGAGTACTGTGGGCACGGCATCATCTTTCAGTTTCATCTGTATCTGATATGCCCACTTCACCGACCGAATGTGGAATGGATACTATAGTAGTCCCCTGTGCCTCTGATGAACATATGTGTGAGATAAACGTGAATATTTGGGCATAAAATACCCCTTCCGCCAGACTCGACTCTTGGAATGCCCTTTGACCGCAACCTGGTTCTTTTCGACTCAAAACACACTAAAAAGGACATTTATACAGGGTAAAATGCCCATAAAAACACGAAATAAATGGACTTATCACACCCACACACTTTAAGCATGATTGTCCTCAAGCATGGGGTGCAACGCATCCAGAAAAACAAAAGAAAAGAAAAGAGAAAAGAAACAGACTCAAGACGCAAGCATTCAAACTGTTACTCAGTGTGGGCACATCAGAAATAATCCAACAAAAACTGCAAAGTTCCAGCATACCTAAAATAGGTCAAAAATGAGTTTAGCTTGGTGTTCCTCACAGACTCTCTTCATTCAGTGTATACTCTCATTTCGGCTGTAATTCTATGCAAATTCGTCCTATAAGTTTGCCAAAGTTCTGCTGTTCATTCTCTAGAAACCATGATGCATTAGTATCAATAGGGCTTGTTAGGCTCCAGTGGGCATTTTAAGTGGGAAGGGTTTTTATTGATTGTACAGACCCCTCCCCAGCTCCTTTCTATTTACTAACCTACCGTGCCCTGTTTAGGCACTGAATTTTTCTTATTTAGGGCATTCTGAATACTTAAGACTCGGGGATTTTTATTCAGACTCTTTTTTTTTCTTTTTATATTTAATTCTTCCCCTTATCTTTTCTGGCCCTTCATACATATATGCCTTCCCAGAAACAACTTTGCCTTCCCTATTTTTTCTTTTCAGGTTTTATAATGCCCTGGCTAAGTATAAAGCATCCCAAACAAAATCGACCAGGGCATTTTATAGGCTCAAAGGGGCTGCAAGGGCTGTGTCATTGATGGGAGTTAATTTATTTCAGTGGTTTAGCAAAACATTGCCTATCACATCTACATGTGCATCAATAATTTCAAGAGTTAAACACAAAACAGAGGCAAATTCTAGAACATCATAAGCACAGAATTATTCACACTCATGAATGAAAGAAAACTGTAAATTTAAGCATACAACATATAGGCTCAAGTCTCACAGGGCATGCCAAAACTCATTCGTCATCCCTATCTTAAATGGGCATGCTGATTTTTCTGTAAAGCAATTAAAGTTGGATCATCACGTGAAATTCCCACACAGACTCACAGAATAGCATGCTTTGATTCAACTATCCACCCACACACTTTGCTACTTGCAAAGTGTGGACACAGACTCAAATAACATGATAACAAAGAAAACAGAAAAAAAATAAAATAAAACAAAACCTAATCTAAAAGGACAGAAAGAACCAGGCTAGTCGGTTGCAGGCGTTGGGTAGGAGAACCTAACATGCTTGAAATAAGCCTTCAAGGCTGCTTCGATTCGGGTCAGCTTTTCATTGGTTTGGAACTGGGCATTCTCGATCAACTCAAGTCTCCTCATGATCATTGCGACTGGGTGCTCCCTCTGCGGTGCCTTCCCTGCTGGCGGTTTCCTCGATGTACCTGCCATGGCTAAAAGCATGCTCGAGGGGTCTACCCCCGGCATAAAGAAAACAGGTTTTCCATCCTCATTGTCAACCACATCTTGCATTCTTCTCAGGCAGTTAAGATCAAAATATTCACAGGGAAAGGGGGTCAACTCAGTATCATGCAAATCAAGGAGCCTATGTCTAACAGCAAGCTGGGTGATTAATTGGGCACAAGAGATACGATGCCTAAGGTGTGTTTTAATCTCCCGAAAGTGTACAATGGCCACAGAACCAAAGTTCATTTTGATTTTATGAACCATGCACCACAAAATAAATAGCTCCTGATTGGTGATTGAATTAGAGCTATCCTTACAGCCGAAAAAGTTATAAGCCAACACCCTATGGCAGAATCTCAAAGCATCATTATTTAAGCAATATCCCTTTGTGGATCTGCTTTGAAAAATGAATCCATCCCCAATATCTACCCATTTCGCATCAACTCCTTATGCAGAGTCGGGCACTACAGTCACGGCATCGACATACTCCTGATCCTGGAGGCCCAAGTATGTCACGATGCCCAGCAACATGTTTAAATCATCAGCAGACATAGAGTAACTCCTACCCATCAGTTTAAAAGATAAAACCCTAGTGGATGTAGCAGGCTTGTTCACAGCTTTAATTTTCAAGTTTTGGACAAAATCAAGAGACAAAGAAGCAACAATAACACACTCCATATCTAGAAAACATTCCCAACCGATTGCAGAAAACAAATCTCTTACCTCCTGCTCTATACCAAGAGCTGCGAACGTGTCACGGTGGACTCCTTTTGAGTTTATGATGCCCCTGACTGGTGGCGGGCCACTGCTGGGCTTATTTGGTGTGGGGCTCCCCACTCCTCTGCCTCTTTTAGGCACAGGGGCTGAAGTGCCCTCTTCAGCCTTCCTCTTCCATGAAGAGGCCTCTCCAGCTAGCTTGGCTCCTGCTTTCACACTCACTGATTTCCCCACCCTTCGCCTGGGTGAGGAGTCCTCTGAGGGCTCTTCGGAACCTGCCTGAGTTTGGGAGGGCGCACTGGTTTCCTGCTGCTCCTTCTCTTCTTCGGTATCCCCTTGCTGGGACACCTCTGGCTCGGTTGGCTCTGGAATGGGCTCTCCAACCTTTCTTTTTCCTTTCACTTTCTCCAGTGCCCGCTTCTTGATGTCAGTGGGTGCCTCGTCCTCCTCTTCAAACAGTGGTACCTTCTCCGGTTGGGGCTCAACCTCAATGTCTTCAATCTCAGTCAAGTACTTGTCCAAATCACTGTCTTTATCTCCTTCTTCTTCAGCTTCTTCTCTCCCTTCAACTTCCTCTCCTTCCTCTTCATCTTCCAGGTCCTCGATCTCCACCGATGGCACAAGGGTCGGAGCCTTAACTGGCTTCTTAGCCTTCTTCTTTTCAGTCCCTTTTTTAGACTTTGGCTCAAGCTCTTCCGTAGGCTCTTCCTCCTACATGCCCTCTGCAGTTGCCTCATCATCTTGCTGCTCCGTTTGGGTTGGAGTTGCGGAGCTTTCTTCCATCGCCTCAACGTCAGGCGTGGGCTCCTGTTCCGGTGGGGTCTCCTTGGGAAGCTTACTCGAAGTCGCTGCCTCAGACGCAGCTTTCCTCTTGGGTTTGGCAGAGGGTTTCTTCACGACCTTGGTTGGAGAAGGCTCTTCAGAGACAGCAGGGGTCTCAAAATCCAAGCGTGCCTTGGGTCCAGCTTTTGGTGCAACTTTCTTCCCTCTTGTCTTCGCCATTGTTGAATTTTTGAAGGCTTTCAGAGATTAGGGTTACAGGAAAATCGAGAGAGAGAGTTCTGATTTTTGTAAGAGACAGGTGAAAGTGATAGTGGAGATGTTGTGGGGTAAGGCTTTTATATTAAAGGGATTACTATTCATGATTTGACTTGTGACTTTCCAAATTCCTTAGGAGTCTCATGGATCAGTATGCCTTATGCTAATGGATAAGCCTTATCCCCTAAAAAATCGGAACAAACTTTATCGCTTCAGAGTGCCTCACTTCAGAATCCCTATTTCCAAGGGATTTATTTTATCTTCATCTTTCTCTCTCATTATCTAAACCTGCAAACACCATACTTATCCAAAACAAGCGTAAAATTGCTCCCTAAATTAGTTTAATTAACTGGAAAACTTATTTAAAATAAATAAAAATGAATTAAGACAAATAACACCTGGGCTACCTCCCAGTAGCGCCCCAGTTATTGTCATGGACACGACATCACCCCAGATCAGGTGTAAGTGGGCTCTGTGAGCCAGATCACTGTGACATCTTCATCAAAGTGCCTAAGGTAAGCTTTTACGCGGTGACCATTCACTTTGAAGCGCCCTCCAGTATCAGGATTTATCAGCTCAATTGCCCCATTTGGGCATTCTGCATATACTTCAAATGGACCAACCCACTTGGTCCTCAGTCCTCCTCCCATAAGCTTGAACCTTGAATGATTCAAAAGTACCTTCTGTCCTGGGATGAATCTCTTCCTCCGAATTACTTGATCGTGGAGCCTTTTCATTTTTTCCTTGTACAACACCGATTTATCATAGGCCTCCATTCTCATTTCTTCTAGCTCTTGAATTTGAAATTTCCTGAAATGTCTAGCGGCGTCAAGATCCATATTCAGCTTCTGAAGTGCCCATCGCGCTTTGTGTTCTAACTCGACTGGTAGATGACAACACTTCCCAAATAACATCCTGTATGGGGATATCCCAATTGGAGTCTTGAATGCAGTTCGGTATGCCCACAGAGCATCTTCCAGATGAGAACTCCAATCTTTTCTGTTCGGAGCCACAACCTTCCCAAGAATGGCTTTAATTTCTCGATTTGAGACTTTAGCTTGGCCATTTCCTTGGGGATGGTAAGGTGTGGTAACCCTATGGTGAACCCCATATTTTTTCAACAATCTTTCCAGCATTTGGTTGCAAAAATGGGTCCCTTGATCACTGATGATGGACCTGGGCACACCAAACCGATTGAAAATATGGGATTTCAGAAATGTGGCTACTACCCTTGCATCATTGGTAGGAGTAGCCTTTGCTTCTACCCATTTGGATACATAATCAACTGCCAGGATAATGTATTGGTTTCCCCTCGAATTTGGAAAGGGTCCCATAAAATCCATTCCCCAAATATAAAAAATCTCCACTGGCATGATTGGTGTCATGGGCATTTCATTTCTTCTTGTGATGTTCCCTACCCTCTGACACTGGTCATACCTTCTGCAGACATTGTGGGCATCCTTGAATATTGTGGGCCAAAAGAACCCACAATCCAAAATTCTTCTCGCTGTTCGATTTGGTTTAGGGTCCGAAATGCCATCCGCAAGCATAACTGTGACAATGCTTCAGAATTTCATCTATCTCCTCATCAGGGACACATCTTCTGATGATTTGATCAGCACATCTCCTCCACAGATTAAGGCAATCTCATGCATAGAACTTGCTCTCATACCTTAGTTTATTTTTCTGGTACCTTGAGTACCCAATAGGCATTTCCCGAGACTCTAAATAGTTCACTATATCCGCATACCAAGGTGCTAGTGTGCCCCTTGCTGAATACAAATGCTCATTAGGAAAATGATCGGCAATGGGCATTTCGTCGCCCTTTTCATTCAGCACCCGACTCAGATGGTCAGCTACCAAGTTCTGTACCCCACTCTTATCTTTTATCTCGACATCAAACTCCTGTAAAAGTAGGATCTACCTAATTAGTCTTGGTTTCGTCTCTTTCTTGGTCATCAAATGCCTCAGGGCACCATGATCTGTATAGACAATGCTATTTGCTCTCAAGAGATAAGATCGAAACTTTTCAAATGCAAACACTACTGCCAATAGCTCCTTTTCAGTAGTGGTGTAATTACACTGTGCCTCATTCAGAGTCTTGGAGGCATATTAAATTAGATAGCTTTCCTTTTCCTCTCTTCTGACCCAGTACCGCGCCCACAGTGTAGCCACTGGCGTCACACATAATCTCAAAGGGCATTCCCCAATCTGGTGGTTAAATGACTGGTGCCGTGACCAGTTGCTTTTTCAGAAAATTGAATGCCTTCATACACTCTTGATCGAATTCAAAGGGAACATCTTGCTGCAATAAGTGGGTAATAGGCTGGGTAATTTTTGCAAAATCCTTGATGAACCTCCTATAGAATCCAGCATGCCCTAAGAATCCTCTCACTTGTTTCACTGAAGTGGGGTATGACAATTTCTCAATTATATCCACTTTAGCTTTATCGACCTCAATGCCCCTTTCAGAAATCACATGTCCCAGTACAATGCCCTCTCTGACCATGAAATAACATTTTTCATAGTTCAGCACTAGGCATTTGTCCACACAATGCTGCAACACCTTCTCCAGATTATCTAAACATCGATCAAAACAGCTCTCGTACACTGTGAAGTCATCCATGAATACTTCAATGCAGTTCTCGAGCAAATCAGAGAATATGCTCATCATACATCGCTGAAATGTGCCAGGAGCATTGCAGAGGCCAAAGGGTATTCTGCGGTAGGCAAATGTGCCGAATGGACACGTGAATGTTGTTTTCTCCTGGTCCTCTTAACTTACTGCAATTTGCATGTATCCTGAATATCCATCCTAGAAATAAAAGAACTTGTTTCCTGCGAGTCTTTCCAACATCTGGTCAATGAATGGAAGTGGGAAATGATCTTTCCTTGTGACCGTGTTCAGCTTTCGGTAGTCGATGCAAACTCTCCAGCCAGTTTACAGTCGTGTGGGAACAAGCTCTCCTTTCTCGTTTTTCACAACTTGAATGCCCGACTTCTTAGGCACAACATGGATTGGACTGACCCACTTGCTGTCTGAAATTGGGTATATAATGCCCTGGTTCAGAAGCTTAATTATTTCTTTTAGCACCACATCCTTCATCACTAGATTGAGCTTTCTTTGTGGATCACGAACGGGTTTTGCATCATCTTCCAACAATATTTTGTGCATGCAAACCGCCGGGCTAATGCCCTTTATATCTGCCAAAGTCCATCTGAGTGCCTCCTTGTATAGTCTCAACAATCTCAAAAGGCGGTCCTCATCAGCTTGATTCAACCCCGCACTTATGATTACAGGGAGAGTCTCATTATTCCCTAAATAGGCATATTTCAGATGCCTTGGTAATGCCTTCAACTCCAGCATGGGCGCTTTGATAATAGAAGGCATCAGTTTATCATCGTTTCTCCGAATGGGCACACCATAGTCTACACATCCGTGTGGCATTTCTTCCAATGAATACAGCATCATAATTCCATCCCTTATGTCATCATCCTCGTCCAGGGAATCCTGGTCAATCAGTCCATCCCACAATGTCCACTCCAGCGGTTCTCTGTTGCTCACCATGGATAAAGTAGAATAGCTCGGGGAATGAAATGTGTTCACAAAATTACAATTTTCTGTATCCGGGGGGTGCTTTATGGCTTCAAAAATGTTGAACGTTACCTTCTCCCTATCAAACTCACATGTCAGTGTGCCCTTGTCCACATCAATCTTGGATCGAGCTGTCTTCATGAAAGGTCTTCCCAGCAACAAAACTGAAGATTTTGAAGTCGATGTGCCCATGTCAAGCACATAAAAATATGCTGGGAAGATAAGCTCATCCAGCTTCACCAATACATCTTCAATGAGGCCTTCTGGATAAACATTAGATCGGTCAGCTAGTTGAATGACCACACGGGTCTCCTTCATAGGTCCAATCTTCAATTCTTTGAACATCAACAGGGGCATTACGTTGATTGATGCCCCCAAATCCAGCATGGCATTTTCAACTTTTTTGTCTCCAATAATGCAAGGGATCATGAACATCCCTGGATCATCACACTTCTTCAGCAACTTCCTTTGTATCACAACTGATACATTCTCCCCAACTAAGAACCTTGTATCATCATTGAATCACACCTTTCTGGTACAAAGTTCCTTTAGAAACCGGGCATACCGCGGTACTTGCTTGATTGCTTCGATCAGTGGGATGTTGATCTCTACCTTGCTGAATACTTTTAGCATCTCCCTGGTTTTCTCTTCTCTTCTATTCTGTGCCAATCTCCCTGGGAAGGGAGGTTTCCGTCTCTCTGGAGTGGGCATCTTGGCAGATTGCTTCACTTCCGGGATGGGCACGGTATTAGTCTGCTCAGCCTCTTGTGCCTTGTCTTCTGTAGGAATTTTTTCCACTTCTTCCTCCAATGGCACATCGTCTTTCTCTTCTCTCGGCCTGACGATCTCCGGAAGCTCTTTTCCACTCCTCAATGCTACTGCATTCACTTGTTCTCTTGGATTCTCGATCTAGGAAGGCAGCTTCCCATTTTTCTCCTCCATCTTGTGCATGGCTTGAGCCAACTGATTGATTTGCTTGCTCATATGCGAGAGACCAGCTCGAGTCTCTTGCTTAAACTTCTCATTCTCCTCAGCCATAACAAACACAAGATCTTCTAGCCTTTGCTTCCTTTTCTCCTCTGGTGGTGGCAATGGACGTCCAGGATGCCCATCCTCCGGCCTTCTCCATCTAAAAATTTCATGGTCTCTCCAGCCAGGATTATAAGTCTGGGAATGGGGATCATATCTTCTGGAATGCCCATTCTGGCCCTCTATAGCATTCACTTCTTCCATTTCATCTTGTATAGTAGGGCATTCATCCGTGAAGTGAGATATGCTTTTGCATACCCCACAAGGTCCGGGCTTCCTCGCTATGCTTGCACCGGACAAGATTTTTTCGATCTTGTCACACAATCTATCAATCCTGCTGTCCTGATCCGGTGCCATTTCTGTTTCACTTACAACCCGAATGCCCTCTCCACCGAAATCTCGGTTGTCTTCAGCCATTTCTGTGAGAATTCTGAATGCTTAAACAGGCTGTTTGTTCAAAATAGATCCTTCACATGAGGCATTCACGATTGTCCTCTCATGTGGTCTTAATGCTTCGATGAAATACTAAATTAAGTCATGTTCAGTAATCTGGTGCTGTGGGCATTTCGCCAGCATCGCCTGGAATCTTTCTCAATAGTCATAGAAACTTTCGTTAGTTCCCATCTTCAGACTTCCTATCCTTCTTCTAATTTCTTGCACTCTGGATGCTGGGAAATATTTCTCCAAAAACTTCTGTTGAAGTTGTGTCCATGTGGTCACAGCGCCAGTGGGTAGTGTGTACAGCCAGTCCCGTGCCCCATCTTGAAGAGTAAAAGGGAACGAGACCAACCGCACATACTCTTCTCATCCATGGTCGGATGGTTGAGTTTGGAAAACCATCTCAAAATTTTGCAAATGTCTTTGTGGATCCTCTTCAGGCATTCCGTAGAACTTCGGCAAGATCTGGATAAAGTTTGCGTGAATATCCCAGTTCTGAGTCACAACTGGGAGTGTAATGCCCATTGGGCGCAGATTCATGTTGGTCGGGAAGACCAACTACCTTAAAGTCCTGTTATCATCCGCATTGCCATTCGCGGCATTGCCATTTGCGGCCATGTTGATGTTGTGTCCGTTCTCAAACTGTCCTTCCTCCTCGTGCCCTTCGTCTCCTTGATCTTCTTGATCCTCTGGTGGTGGTGTGGGCTCACGAGGTCTATTTGCTGCTTTGCGTGCCCTCTTCACTACTGCCCTATTTTTCCTCGAAGTCTTCTCTATCTCCGAATCGTACAATAGAGTCTCCTCTGAAGAGCCCCTGGGTATCAACTTCCAGGCTCACCAATTGTAGAAGATAAAATCACTAGAAACCAGCTCCCCGACAACGGCGCCAATTTTGACGCGCGGTCGTTTCGCGCTCAAAAATATATTTGTAAAATCCTGTGCCCACAGCGAGCGTAGCTAGCCAATGAGTATGGGTCGATCCCACAAAGAGCTGTTGCGATTCTATCTTCAAGTAACCAATCACAAAAGGGGTTTTGGTGTTGTCACTAAACTGAATGTAAATTTGCAAAAGAAACTAAAGAAAATATCAAATAACAAAAGGTTCTAGCATTTGAATTAGAACTTGGTTTAAACATAAAACAACTCGATCATGGGCACACCGATTTTCATACATGATAGGTCATCTAGTTATGGTGATCGGATTCCTCTCTGCGTCTTCTCATCCATCCTTTCATTTTAGGTTTAAAAGTGATTCCTCTTCGATTAAACCCCTAACCAGTTACCCACCTCCCGATTCCTCTAAGAGATATAAGCAAACAAGCAGCAATGTGCCCTAGACGGATCCAGATCTGTTGTGTTCAACTGATTCTTCTTGTGCCCACAACACCCCATTAATTCTCTTATTACTATATGAACCGACACACAGTCACGATTCGCCAATTTAATTAATAGTGGTGTGCCCTCTTTACCTAACGAGTGATCAGCTACATTGGGCACTTCAGACACACACTCACGTGGAACAAAGCTCAAGAATTAATGGAAACTAATCATGCATTAATATGACCATTTCGGCCTTACGAACCCAGATTTATGCTCAAACCAATTTCATCGTTCAAATGCCAGAATTAAAGATCTAGCCGAGAAGGCTAGACATAATTAAAACTGCAGAATTTAAAGACATAAAAATAAACAAGAACTTACTGAATTAATTAAGCAAAAACTCAACTCCAACGTTGAGAAATATGAACATAACCTAAGTCCCGAAGGTTTAAGACTTTCGGATTGTTTTGGCTGCCTAAGCAGTGTACTGAAATAAAATGTGGAAAATATAAAATGTAGAAATGTTCCAAACTGTCTAAAGCTTATTTTTGCAGAGACTAAACTTGTTTAAATAACTACATTTCCGAGTGGAGTTTCCCCCACAGGCGAGGGTCTTCTGCTGAAATTCTGGAACGGCGTGCCCTCTCTGATCTTGACTGGATAAGCTTCAGCTTTATCAAATCCCTATTTTTTAGGGATTGCTCTTATCTCTTTCGATTGAGCTTATCTCTTCGTTTGAGCTTATCTCTTTGTTTGCAGCGCCTTCTAGGAGTCCAGCTTAGCTCCAACTCTCTTTCGGATATGTAGCTATTATCCACCAGCTCTCCTTCAACTGATTTCCGAGTTTTACGGAAATGCCCATTCTGACCTGTGGTCGAGTCTGTGCGAGTACTATGGGCACGACATCATCTGTCAGTTCCATCCGTATCTGATATGCCCACTTCACCGACCGAATGTGGAATGGATACTGCAGTAGTCCCCTGTGCCTCTGATGAACATATGTGCGAGATAAACATGAATATTTGGGCATAAAATGCCCCTTCCGGCAGACTCGACTCTTGGAATGCCCTTTGACCGCAACCTGGTTCTTTTCGACTCAAAACACGCTAAAAAGGACATTTATACAGGATAAAATGCCCATAAAAACACGAAATAAATGGACTTATCAGTTGGGCCCAAAAGTAAAGAAAAGGTTTTGCGGATATGGAGAGGGCTTTTGCGTTTTGCTCTCCATATACAGCCAGTTTACTATTGAATATTTCTCAAGTTATTAAAGAAGCTTTTATTAAAACCCACTGAGTACATTAGTGCTCACGCCTTCTTTTTCAAATATTTTCAGGATTGAAATGCTGAGGATGATGGTGGCTATGGATGTGGGTTGGCTGCCAAGATTGTTTTGCTATTGTATAAGTCTCTTTTAAATTCCCATGATGTTTCTGCTACTCTGATACACTCCTTGTAATTCCATTCAAGTTCAGTCATGTTTATCGAGATCCTATGAATATTTTCCCCAGACATGGTTATCTATATATAAAGATGCATTATAAGTTTTATTCCTGCTTCTCAAAGTATATTCTCCTTTCACCTATAAAGAGGCTTGTTCATGCTGGTATCTATTTATCCGCCTTAACTTATGAATAAGGTCTATGCTTGTTGGTATCTGATTTAGTTAGCCGTTTTATTCCGCTAAAGCATGTTCCTTTCTTAATTAAGTAAACCCGAGTATCATCTCCTATCTTTCAAAAGTATATCTTTATTCCCAAACCTTCTTTATTAATCTTCCGTCTTATTCATTGAACCCTTAATAACACCCCGTCCCCATTCATTAATCCCTATCTCGGGACCGGGCTATTACACTTGAGGCTATGAACCAAGAAATGGAGTCTATGTATTCCAATTATGTCTAGGCTCTTGTAGATCTACCTGAAGGTGTCAGACTAATAGCGTGCAAATGGATCTATAAGAGAAAGAGAGGTCTAGATAGGAAAGTATAGACTTTCAAAGCAAGGCTTGTGGCTAAGGGTTATACCCAAAAGGAAGGAGTTGACTATGAGAAGACTTTCTCTCATGTAGCCATGCTTAAATCCATCCGTATACTTCTTTCAATCGCTGCATGTCTTGACTATGAAATATGGCAGATGCCTTTTTGAATGGCTATCTAGATGAAGATATCTACATGCAGCAATTAGAGGATTTTGTAGCTGAAGGGCAAGAGCAGAAAGTCTGCAAATTGCTTAGATTCATTTATGGACTAAAGCAAGCCTCTCGGTCTTGGAACCATAGATTTGATGAGACCGTTAAATCATATGGTTTTGACCAAAACATTGATGAACCTTGTGTCTACAAGAGAATCAAGGATGGTAAAGTGGCATTTTTAGTGCTTTATGTGGATGATATTCTACTCATTGGGAATGATGTGGATACGTTATCTGCAATTAAAGATTGGCTGGCTAAGCAATTCTAAATGAAAGATTTGGGAGAAGTGAATTATATTCTTGGAATTTGAATTGTTCGAGATCACAAGAATAAATTATTGGCACTGTCTCAAACATCTTATATTGATAAGATAATGTTGTGTTATAGAATGCAAGATTGTAAAAAGGGTTACCTACCAACTCGACATGGAGTCATTCTCTCCAAGGAACAGTGTCCTAAGACACCTGAAGAGGAAGAGAACATGAGACACATGCCCTATGCCTCTGCAGTAGGCAGCCTAATGTATGCCATGTTGTGTACTAGGCCCGATATTTATTATGCGGTGGGTATAGTCAGTCGTTTTCAATCTAATCTAGGAATTGATCATTGGATAGCAGTGAAGAATATTCTCAAGTATCTTCGGAGAACGAGAAACTATATGCTTATCTATTCGGGTGATGACCTTCAAATAGATGGATACACTGATTCTGATTTTTAATCAGACAAGGATAATCGAAAGTCGATATCTGGGTCAGTGTTTACTCTTGGTGGCGGTGCCATAGTCTGGAGAAGTATCAAGCAATCCAGTACTGCAGACTCCACTATAGAGGCTGAATATATAGCAGCTTCTGAAGCAGCTAAAGAAGCAGTATGGCTAAAGAAGTTCCTTACTGATTTGGAAGTTGTTCCAAATTTGGATAGACCAATCACCTTATATTGTGACAATAGTGGTGCAGTGGCCAATTTAAAGTGTAACGCCCCAAACCACTCCGTTTGGCCACGTCATTTAACATACAATTTACTTACATATTTTTGTGTGTTTATTTTAATATGAGCGGAAGCTAAGGTCAAAAGCATGATAATAGCATGATAAGGTAAGACATCATAATTCTCAATATAAATTTTTCGCGATTAAAGCATGCAATCTATCATATCTATTTTGTCACACAACATGGTTTTCAGTAGAAGCATCGTGTAAGCCCATCCACAAAATCATACAATCATCTAACCTATCGGGCTCATAGGTCTTACATAACCCGCCCGTCTAACACCCTAATTTAACATACATAATACAGGGTTCAACAACACGGTTCACACATAGAAGGCTCCAAGGTCGAACGACCTGCCTTTAAATTGTTTTTGCATAATATCAAGTTATATATATCATGACCTACAAAAGATCGGGCTATTCCCACCCCCAATAATCATTGATCATAAAGCAAAAGAATGATCAATGTAATAATAATAATATAAGTAGTTCAAAAGAAGAGCATGCAAAAAGATAAACACAAGCTTGTGGGGTTCTCTTGTGTTCACAACGCTCCTACCCAGACTTCGACTCATCAACCTGAAATTCATTGAATGAATGGGGTGAGTATTTAACAACATACTCAATAGGGAACACTGAAAACGGTTATAGCCAATTGTACAAGTGAAAATATAACATATGGATACTTCTTTACTTTTGTGGAGACTAGCCTCAACCCTGTAGGGCCCAAACATCATGATGCCCCCGTTAATGAACATCTTTATCCTTGTAGGGATGCCCACATGCTTATTATCCCCTAGGGAGGACATTAACGAGTCTATTATCGATCCCGAAGAATCTCTTTATCGATCCCGAATGGTCTCTTTGTCGACCCCAAAGGATCTCTGTTCTACCCCGAAGGGTCTCATTCATACTCATACAATCAAAGCACAATAATAACTATAACATTACACGTGTTCACAGTTTAGAGTTACCCCACCTTAAGAGATGCTTTCGAATCCTTTTAACTTTGAAATACCCATTTTCCGTGCACAAGTTGTCCTCCTCGAGCCCCAATACGTCGCCTAACACCTTTAAATCCCCTTTTCATTTTAGATGTCGAGCCATACAATTAAATCATAATTTAGACCAAACTCATGTTATACTTTGCTTTAAGGTCTTAAAACATATCCACATACACAACCATGGATATACAAGCTCATACTGTGATTTTGGATTCAAAATGCACATTGAAACTCTTTGAAACATTTAATCGAGCACGTTACGTGTACTCATTTAAACCACAAGATCAATACTCAATTTAAATCCTTTAAATCCAATATTTCAAATACAGACACCTTCATTCTAGGGCTCTAACATACATGAAAATCAATTTCATAAAACCATTACAACACCTCCAACCAAACATCAACAAAACAAGGAGAAATTAGGTCAAAAATCCAAAGCCTAGCAATAATGAACCATAAGAATTCGATATAACTTCACATATAGCTTCAATGAGGTAAATAAACCATATGTTCAAGATATCTAGGTAAGAGGATCAATAAAATCGAAAACCCTAATTTTTGGGTATGAAGAGGGTATGAAGTTACCTTGGTTGATGGAGGATGATGAATGAATCCACCCAAAACTTGAAGAATTTATTGAGAGGAAGATGGAGGAAAAATCACCCAAAAGAGAGAAGAAATGAAGGTGAAATGAATAAGTGTGGTATTTATAGGTAGAAATCCGGACAGAAAAGTCGTCCAGCCCGCGCGATCGCGCGCTTCCCCGCGACCGCGCATGAGGGCTCTCGGCCAAACGCTCCCCGCAAGCACGTAGCCCCGCGCCGGCGCGCCTCGCCCGCCCCGCGGGTGCGCGGCGTGCCCAAATCAACTCCCTTATCTATCTCGACTCCAGGACATTTCCAACTCCATTTAACATTACTTAGATTTTCAAAACACTTTTAATACTTACCGAAAAAGCAGGGGACGTTGCCCCCTAGCCCCCATCGGGGCGCTTCGCCCCCTGAACCCCTGACTCGCTAACCAGTCAGTGAGACCCCCGATCAACTCAGCGTTAGGGTGTTCAAGGTATGACAAAACACATAATCAAATATAATCACCCTCATTCATTATCATATAACTCAACAAATTTTAATATTAATTCAAACTGTATTATACACTCAGTATAATATCACTGTGTGCCATTACGTATTGGTTCGAGTGGAACAACCTGCAACAAAATAACGGCATAACAAACAAACTCACATGATTAATATTCAACAATATTAATTCAACTTCATTTACTAAAATTATAATTTATAATTTCGCAAAAATGGTCGGGGTATCACGCAAAGGAACCTCGAAGTCACAAGAGATCAAAGCATATAGAAAGGAAGTATCATTTGATCCGAGAGATAGTTCAAAGAGGAGACGTGGCAATTCTCAAGATTGCGTCTGCTGACAACCTTGCCGATCCTTTCACCAAGACTCTGCCTGCAAAAGTGTTTGAGAGGCATATTCATAATTTTGGACTTAGAGACATGTCCCATATGCTTTAGGGCAAGTGGGAGATTGTTGGGGATTGTGTCCTTAAAGCAATTGTGAATTATTTTTATCTTATTTATACAAGCGACATTTATTTTTGAACTAATATACTTCTTGTATGCATTTATTGTACATCACAGAAAATCCCTAGTTTATTTAATGTTACCATAATCTTAGTATATAAGTGTTATATACAAGAGGATTAAGATTATGGAAAATAAACTAAAAATGAAGTCCGTGATGAATTTAATTAAAGTATGGGACCTTTAATTAAAATGTCACTAATGCAGCCTAATGACATTATGAATGTGACCGTTTTATCCAAACCGTTGATGTGGAGACATCCAGTTGGGTGCATTTATATATGATATGATCATATAGGGCTTGGACCGATTTAACTTAATTATTCCTTCAAATTCCGTTAAAGAAAAGGAATATTAAATTAAATCACAAGATGATCATATATGAATAATCTTAATCCTGAATGATTATAGATTCCTGTTTATTTCAATGTGATTCTTAATTTGCTCGTTAAAGTTTGTTTGCCAACATTCTCTAAACTTGCATTTTAGATTCACATTTGAATTAAATAGTTGGGAATGTAATTTACAGATATGGAATCCATTCCTTCTTTTGAGAAGAAGAAAGATAATCCTCTCATTTGTTAATTCTGGAACTGAGTGATTAGAGATCTCTAATTTATAAATCGTTTATAAATTAATCGCTCACTGGTGAATTAATGGTAAATGAGGAAAAGAAATAATTGAAGAGGTTAACGGATACTACCTGTCTTCAATTATAAATTATCTAAGGAGGATTAATTCATATGAAATGATTAAATCAATGGACTGCTCAAATTCGTAGAGTAAATATGTTCTATAATTAAAGAGAGTGCAATTCTGAATTTTTAGTGGAATAATATCGGAATTAATAAGTTGAATAAATTAATTAAAGAGTTTGATTATTTATTCGATTTTTTGGACCTCTTAATTATAGGTCCATGGTCCCCGATTCGCCTTCCTATATTATTGACGGGTTAATAATAATATTTAAGTTTCTAAAATGTTATGAAAAATAAGTTTTCATAAAGTTAGGATTTATGTGTAAATATTAGTTAATTCCGGGAATATATGATATTCCATAGTTTGACTGTGCTAGGAATTAAATAAATATAAAATTTTATAATATTTACATATTAGTGATAATTAATAATTATTTAAGATATTTATTAATTTATTTCCTTATCTTATATGATTCTGAATCTGTTTGAGATAGAAAACTGATATGTATTGGGATTTGACCTAAATCTGATTATAAATATGAGATAAGAGAGATCAGAACGTGAAGCCATTTTTTTTTAGATTCACGTTTGATGTAAATTTTGGAAGAAAAAAAAAATCATGCCGATTCCAACATTCACGTTTGACGTGAACTTTGATTCAAATGCCAAATTAATTGATTGCTAAGATCAATTAACGACAATTGAGATTTAATTAAAATGAAAGAGTTTGATTTTGATTTTGATTTCTCTTCTTGTTTTGTTTATATTTAATTCAGATTATATATCATCCCAATATTACAGCTCAATTTTACGATTTCATGTGTTGAAATAATCGTAGAAAAATTAAGTTAGGAACTTAATAGATTTATTTCGGTGCCCACTTACTACCGTTCGAAGGGAGGATCGAATCGGAAGATCGTGGTGTTTACGAGCATCAAGATTCAAAGGTTGATCGAAAAAGACGAAGGAGATTTAAGAAAAAGGTATTTTCTTTATCTCTTCTTTAGTTTTAAATAAATTTAATTTGCATGGATATTATGTTCTTATATCATGATCTATGTTCTGATTTATACCGCTTCCGCTCCCGTTCGATTTGATCAAAAAGACGGATTTTATTCAACCCGAAATTATTTCGGACCGGTTTAATTTCCAACAAATAGATCTATTGTGACACATCAATGTGTCACAATAGATCTATTGTGACACATAAAAGTGTCACATTAGGTCTATTATGGCAACGGACACGCTACGTCCTCATGCGTCATAGAATTTCTCCTCAATGTAATTAAGATTCAGCAGTAGGATTACACAATTGGCTAACCAAACCTTCGATGGGAATACTGACATATATCGTCTCATCCCTTTGACATCTGTAGACCTTCAATGACAAAGATTTAATTATGAGAGATACTAGTATTTCACCCGTGCGATGCACGGAATAAATTTTTTATGTCTTTTTTAATTGAAGGTTGTATGAAAATTGTAGATTTTTATAATTATTTTTCTATGATATGAAAATTGTTAATTTTTGTAATTGTCTTCTATGTATGCAGTAATATTTTGAATATACCCATGTCATAAAACATACATAAATGAAAACAACAATAAAAAAAGATGTCTCAAATAATTTTTCAAAAATAAATTGATTGTAATGAAACTCACAATTTCAAAATGCATATTTACGATTTTGGATGTTAGAATATTCAACGTGTATAATTGTATCATGTAAAACAATTTATATTTATATCATTATATGCCTTTGGCATATATAAACAATTTTGACGGATAATAATGAAATAACGAAAACAAATATTTCAATATTTTGTATGGTCATTGTATTGAATTAGACTTGTATCTTGAACATATGGTTAAAGTAAGTGTTTGCATCTTGAATATAAGCACAACATATTCATATCCATTACTTAAAATATAAAAGTAAAAACTTGGTTTCTCTGGAATGGTCCAGAGGTGAAGTGAAGTAATTTAAGTCCGAATATCTCAAGTTCAAAACAAACCAATATTGCTTTATGTGAGCATGTCACACCTAATTTTATAAGTATGGTTTACCTGTTCTTTGTCGTTTATTGCCCATTGCACAAGAACAAAAACAGAACTTATATCCTGAACATCTGCTAAAATTATCTTTGTCTTATTATTACTATATTTTTGTCAGCTTTATAATACTTTCCACTTTCTATAATTAAACAATGACATCGAGAAAAATTGTTGGAAAAACTATATCTAGTATATTTTTTACTTCTAGGAAATATATCACCGTTATATATAGTGTGAAGTTTTTCAAGTTTTTTCCAACCACTAAGAACCAATAATAGTATAGGCTCTCTAGAGAGTTAAAATCTGGACAATTGCGTTCTATATTGGAAGAAGCAGGTGAGATCGGAAAATAAGACGACATGTGCATGCCTAGTCAAATAATGATTCTTAGTCATTTTACCTATAATTTTGTTTAATCCTAATTAATAATGATTCACATAGTTGATTGAAAATTTAGAAATAACCAATGTTAAAATTTATGACCTAGCAGTTAAAATTCCCCAATATATCTAATAATAATTCAAACATAGTTCTATTTAAATTTCATTAGTCTTAAAAGTAGAAAAAATCAAGTTGTGAACTTACAAAAATTATATGCATAAATTTCAGTATTTTAAAATATGAGCACATTTTTGGTTTATTTGTTTGTTGTGCGATGATCCCTATTAAATAAATAATAAATTACGATTAAATATATAAACTTTGACAAAATTTTTAATTTAGACAAACTTTAAAAGCTTGCAATTATAACACAAACTTGCATTTCTTTACAAAATAGACATTTGGAAATTTTTTTCCGATGAATGAAAAACTAATTTTGCAAAAAATTAAAGTTATATGGCAAAAATATTTTTATCTAATCACAAAATGACATCATTTTGTACCCAAAAAAATTAAAAAGTAAAAAAATTCAAAATTGTATATTCTTCTTTTAGTTCCTCTTTTAGACACAAAACAATGTCATTTTGCAATGAGATGGAAAAAAATTCATATTATTATGACGCGATCATTTTTTGTGCCAAATTAGCTTCCATTTAATAAGGAAATATTAGCCCCCAAACAATTTAAGAATTTTAAATATAATTTTTTTAAAAGAAATTAGTATATATAGTTATTAGTAAAGAATAATTCCCCCCGGCGATGAAAAATTTCTGGTTCCACCCCTGATTGAGAACAAACATATTAATAAGAAGACATTTCTAATTCTTTTTGTTTTTTGTGATATCATAAATAATAATTTATAAATTGTTACATGCACTTAATGTTCTCTAGCACAATATCTTTAGATTTAGATGAATAATAAGATAAATAATAACAATATGTTGGCGTATAAATAGTAAAGCATACAAATATCCTTAATTTCACTGAAACTTAACATTACATCAAATGTAATTAAATAAAAATCTTTATAAGTTCAAACTCAAAACATTACAAAAGTGAGAACAATATTAACAACTCATCGCATTAAACTGAATAGATTTATTTTCTATGCCATAAACATGAATCCTCTGAGCTTCTTTACATATGTGTGCATGTTGTAAACTCAGAAACTGAATTTATTTGAAAGAATCGCGGCTCAAGATTGTGTTTATCCTTCCAATTGATGGATAGAGTTATAATTTCCTGGTTGTGTAATATCTAAAATAAGATCGAAAAAGATAAAATTAGCTATGTACAGACAAAAGCACCCAAAAGCACTCAAATAGGTTTATACCAACACAAACACGTGCGCACAAAAGTGAGCAAGCAAGAGACTCCAGCCAACAAAAAAATGTGAAATAATCTATAGCTTACTATGTTTTTTTGTGAAAAGGATGGACTTTTGATGAAACACAAGGCAAATGAGTCTACCTATTTAAACTAACCAATTCATACTTGAATGGTAACATTCGTAATTATCTAAGATGTATATTGAAATGATTTGATTTGTTCATGATAGATTGATTACTATTAGGTAACTAAGTTAAATGTTTATGATAATTATATATTTATATTAAGATAATATATTTGGTCATATCAAACTATTATAGTAGATTTTTTTTTTGTGAACGTAATTAGTGCATTTTTTTTCTTTGGTAAAAAGTTTTACATTATAATCTAATCTATATATAAATAATTCTTTACAACCGAATATATGTTTCTATAATTAATGTATTATTACTTGGATTTTGAAATGTACAGATATAACATAAATTGAAGATGGAGATTTTCGATTTGACTAAATGTATAATTTTTTTAACTAAATGTATAATTATAGAAACATATAATTAAAGAGGGCATAATTTTTTGGTTTCAATATAATTAAATGTTAAGATTACATAAAATTTAATAGATTTTCTATGTTAAGTTTCTATAATTAACTGACACGTTTTCTTAAAAAAAAAGATTGATAATGGTTGTAATTTTGAGTTCAAATCGTACCGCAAATTATGAGATCAATCAAATTTGAAATGTATTATGTATGTATGTGTGTGTATATATATATATATATATATTATAAAAACAACCACATATTTGTTGGATATAACATTGCTATAATCAATTTAGTTGTCTAATACATATATCTATGTGTACAAAATAAAATATTTTATACCATAATTAATGTGTAATTGTTATTATCATATTAGATGCAAATCATGATTTTATATTCTTTTATATATTTAGATTTTAAGTGGATTCATTAATTCAAATATTGATATGAATTTTAATATATATCAATTGTGTACTCCATATATACGGTTAAAAGGAATATTATATTGAAAATAAAAAATTTATTCATCAAATCAATATTATATATATGTATGTATAATATATGTCTATCAAAAATTGGCATAGTGGACTCGACATAGTGGATTCGGTAAAAATTGGCAGAGATTTAATGTGATCAGATTTTGTATGTATAATATTTAATATTATATCATCAATCTACTATATAATACAATTGCATAATGGATTCAAATCTATATATAATAATAGGATCAATATTATATATAGTTGTCTAATACATATCTCTATGTGTACAAAATAAAATATTTTATACCATAATTAATGTGTAATTGTTATTATCATATTAGATGCAAATCATGATTTCTTATTTTTTTATATATTTAGATTTGAAGTGGATCCATTAATTCAAATATTAATATGAATTTTAATATCTAGCAATTGTGTACTCTATATATACGGTTAAAAGGAATATTATATTGAAAATAAAATATTATATCATAGATTGCTAATTGCGGAAATAGTATTTAGGCGGGAAAACTAACTTTTTCTAATTGCGGCCACGGTTTCGTTATTATATATTATATAGATATAGAAGTTGTAGATACTTATTTGGGGTAGGATATTTACATATAATATGTGGATTTATATAATTATTATGAAACTAATTATTACCATGATTAATAGTTTATTTATGGAGACATATATATGTTGATTAATTGGCTATTCACACAATCTATGCATTACTTATAAAATTCCAAATGATTGAAATGTCTATTTGTATAAATTGATCAATAATCACCCATATAATTTAATTTCCTCATAAGATTGCTATACTCGAACACACAGATTATATCTATATATTTTATTAGAAATTGAATTGCATTAACAATTACACTAATTGTTATTAATTAATGTTGTGTAAGTATACTAATTATTACACATAATTTATACCGCACATCGATCATATATTCTTTTAAATCAATTGATGTATACATATATATATATATATATATTAATATAATATAATCATTCTATAATTAAGTTTTCGCATAATTTCACATATATATTATTATACTCAAAGATACACATCATATTTACATATATATTATATATTAATATGATATATTATTATTCAATTACACTAACTACATGTAGGTTAATGGTTTTAATATACGCGTATCGACACATTTCGTTATTTATTTATTATCCATAGATTTGGGAATGATTTTCTTGTCTATAAAACAGTAGTATACATAATTGGGAGATATATAATAATTGATTTGCAATATATATAACCCAATATTTATGGAAATATACAATCATGGATTTGTCATTTATTAAATCCACGGTTTACATGAAAATAAATACTAAATTATATATAATATGACATTATATTTTCAATTTCGGAAGGTGAAAATAGGCGGGAAAATAAAATTTTTCTATTTGCGGATGCGGAGTCGTTATTATATATTATATAGATATCATAAAAAGATTCGACTAATAATATTTTATTTGGAGAATCGTGTAGATCATCGCTCACAAATAATACCAAAATTGTATAATTTAATTCATTGTAAAATAATTATATAGGCACAATGGCATGCGATCAATCATTTTAACTAAGGCTACATTTTATAATATTTTTTTACCATGAAATTACAAATGAACGTTCATTAAAGTCAGCCAATTTCATAACCCATCTTGTTTTATTTCTTACAACATGCGAATAATTCTTTCATGCATCTTACTTCCTTATGACGAGAAAAAAAATACACAAAATATATTCAACTTCAAAATATAAATCAAATAAATTCTTGAACTAAATACCAGAATGAAGAATATTATTCCATACAAATATAAACCACTAAAATAATATATTACAACAAATTAAAGTCTATAAATTAAACCACTCAAAATTGCTGATTTCTGAGACTCTCATCGTACTTTCATTAATTCATAATTACCTATTTATTATGTTCATGTTCATGTTCTTGCTAATTCCACCCCAAATCACGTATTACTCAGTAGTAATATTTTTATTATATTACTTAGGGAACATTTGTTCATCACATATAATGCATGAAATTAGAATGATAATCTCTAGAATTTTCAACTTAAACACACAATTTAATAAAGTAGCATCATAAAATATTATTTGATGACTATATAATCCCCATCATCAAATTCTATACAATTGTTGTTTAATGTAGGCAAAACACTGTTTTGGATCCGTATACTTTTAAATTTTTCTGAATTGGCCCTTACTTTATTTGGTCAAAATGAAATCCATGTATAATTAATTTGGTTAAAATGAAGTCCTTGTACTGTCAATTTAGATAAAATCAAGTCCCTGGAAGAGTTAATTTAATCCAAATTAATAGTAGAGGGACTTAATTTTAACCAAATTGATAGTACGGGGACTCAATTCGAAAATAAAAATAAAAATTGAAAAATAATTAAATAAAAAAAAAAAAAAATACATATTAAATTTTTTAAAGTAAAAAAAATAAAAAATAAAATTACAGTGGTTTCAAAAAAAGTAATTAAATTTATATTTTATATTTATTTATTTTTTTACTTAGAAAATTCATTTTGCATTTATTTTTATTTTATTTAATTAATTTTTCAATTTTTATTTGTTTATTTTTAAAAAAATGAATTTTTATTTTTATTTTCAAATTGGGTTCATGTACTATCAATTTGGTTAAAATGGGGTCTCCGTGAGACCTCATTTTAACCAAATTAATAGTAGAGAGACTTCATTTTAACCAAATTAAGTAGAGAAACCCAATTCAAAATAATTTAAAAGTACACAGACCCAAAACAATGTTTTGGCCTTTAATGTATGCCAATAATAGTTTTTGGAACTGCTATTAGCATTCCTCGCTTTTTTTTAATTTATAAATAAAGAACCAATTTAATGAAGATTTATAACATCATTCAAATCAATAAAATATAACTACACCTAATTTTACACTAGTTAATTCAAGAACTATAAAGATAATTACAGTTCATAAATTCAATATTATAATTCAAACAAAAACACAAACTTACCATGGTAAATAATCCATGTGACGGGGAAGAACACGCGTAAAATTATTGTTGCAGATGAATGATTGTATCTTATTCTTTCTCTCTATCTCTTTTTGTTCTCTCGTCTTTTTTTTTCTCTCTAGCATTTATTAGTTGTAAAATAAAAGTGAAAGAGGCTATGATTTTATGATTTGCGTTTTAGTTTTATGAAAGTAATGGGGCTATAATGTAAGGGGACTATGTTAGTGTTGGTTTTGTATACTAGAAGACTTATTTTTGTATACTTTTCTGATGATATGATGATATGAAATGAAAGTTATTACAGTCACTGTTTGCATTTAGATTATGTTCTATAATTATTCTATGCAATGTTCCATATACTTACATTGTAGATGATATGGTGTGGAGAGTCACACGGTAAGATCATATCATTAGAACCTTGTAATGTATTAAAAGAGCTCACAGCTTAGATGGTCCTGAACACACCATCGGTACACCGTAGAATAATCTGACAAGTTAGTTTATCTTGACTAACTGATTATTCTAGTACACTTGTTGGTGTATTGAGGAGGATCACGATAGGATACTATTCTCTGTCTCTGACCCAGTTACTGAGAGAATAAAGATTCACAGAGTTCGGGTTCTGAACTCATGTGATATTGGCGAGCTTATGTATGCGTTGTTTATCACTTTGACTTATCAATGAGTGAGATCTTTTCGTAGATCAAACTCGATAGCTTAGGTAATAACAATGTACACATAGTGTCTCGAGCAGTATGCATGAGCACCGTGTCCTGGTGTGCAAGGTTGATGATGTTCTTTTGAGGAAACACAAGTTCATGTTGAAACCCTGTAGGTGGAATTTATTCATTACATGATAAAGCTTGTGTGGTACTACTCAAGATTTTAGATGTTAATTAATTATAGCTGTCAGAGGTTGACATAATTAATTAATGAACATTATATCTTAAATACGCGGAATGACTGGACTAAAGGAGAAAACATATTCGTAAATATGTGTTAAATTGGTAGGTCAATGTTACTTCTTTAGTGGACTAAAAGTAAAACTTAATTTATTTAATTATATCCTAGGTTTATTGGATATTGAATATTAAATAAATTAGTGGGTCAATTTAATATTCTTCTAGATCCCTGTTGTAGCCCAATTGACTGATAGTGGACTGAATATTGAACTTGAGATAGAGGCCCAAACCCAGTAGGGTTGGGAGTTGAGTTTTCGGCCACCTCCCCTATAAATAGAGGAGGTGGGTTTGAAAATTTGATGAATAATAAATCAGCCCCTCTTTGTCTCTCAAGATATCCACAGAATTCACAATCTTATCTAGTAGATTTCAGCCCACTCTGAATCTAGATACAATCCGGGAATACAACAGAAGATCTTGGAGTAGATTTGTGCAGTGGCCGATTTTGTTGACATAAGTGGCGCCTATCATTGTTCATTCAACAGCAAGATTAGATCTGTAATCTTGTCTTCAGACTGTCTATTGATTTGTAAGTAGATTCATTTCTATATTTCCGCTTTATTAGATTCGAATCTGCTTTGTATGTTATTTGATTAGACTGTGATAAACATGCATGTTACATAAAATTATGATTTGCATGAACATGGATTAATGAACAACCAAATAGATTCTGCGGTGGTTTAATTCGAAAAATTCCCAACAGTTAGGGTTTTAAATTTGTATGGTTAAGGGGTAAAATTGATTTATCATATTTATTTTTATATTTTATAAATTAGTGGAATTGTGAAGAGTATAAAAGGGGATGTGTTTAGAATTTCAATTCCCTAATACTTTCGATGCAAGAAACTAATAATTTTCACTTTGCAGTATTGAAAGCTAATATTTTTCTAATCCAAGCCGAAACACTATATTCTACTCCCTCCGTTTCTGAATAAGTGTCATTCTACCATTTTAATTTTATTTCAAAAAAAGTGTCATTCTATAAACTCTAGACAGAAATTTCACATTTTTTACATATTTACTCTCTCATTTAATGCATTCAAACCTCTATATTTAACTCATTTAATGTATCCACACAAGGGTATATTAGGTAATTTAATTAATTTATTAATTTATGTGCATTCATTCAAAATGATATTTATATAAAAAACGGAGGGAGAGTAGTATTTACCGCACCGCTTTTGTCCAAAAAGAGAAATACTAGTACTTTCTATACATAAAAATAAGATAGTCCATAAAAATAGTAATGTTTATTTTTCCCGCCTAAAATACCGTCCCTAATCCATAAATTAAATATATTTTACTTAGTCTAACTAATTCATGTAAAATAATATGAATATTAATATAATTTATAATCAATAATTTTGTTCTACAAATAGCATGACTGATATATGGAATAAAATATGATCAAGAATAACATCTTTCTATACCTACAAGATCAATCTATAATCATACTATAATAATCAACCAATCAAACAATCTTTATTTTTTATAAATCTATCAAACAATCTTATATATTATGGTAATATATACCGAGAATCATCTATTCCTTCTACAAAATATATCATTACACTAATCATTACAAATATTTTATATATAATTAAATAATAATTATATTAATTAATTAGTTGATTGGAAAATCACGAATTCACTTTAACTAATACTTATATATGAAACTCGAAAATTAGGTTTATATATTTTCAAATCAATAAATCCAAATCTGCAATGGAATTTTAGATCAAATAGTCCGCAAATCTTGCATATAATTATTAACAATAGAAAATATATCTTTGATATGATGATATCCCCAAAAATATGTAATTGCAGAAATCAACAAATGAGTTTCCCTATTTGAAAACATAATTACATAAATTGCGGTGAGGGGCGCGATGTTATACACCCTATTGTCACCTTCTTTCTCATTGACTTTCATTTTCTTCAAAATTCCAACCCCTAAAATCTAATCCCTCGCCATAATTAGAAGAATAAGGAGAAGAAGAGACCCTCTCATGATGTTCACGTGAAAGACAAATGATAAATGTCATTGATCAATCGTGGGTATGATAACATATGTTCAATTTGTCCTGGATAATTGAGAATTGAGGTTGGTTGCATTTTTGCTTTTCTTCATGATTAAATCTTTTTTTTAATCATTTTTGTACATTCAATTTGTCTTCTAAAGATTGGTAGGAATGAGCAAAGTTAGTGTCATATTCTTATCGTTAGCGGCATCATCAGATTCTGCGGGATCTTGATTGCATCATATTCATGTCTTCACACTAATATTGATTTTCCTTTCTTGAATTTTGTTTGAGAAATTAGATATATAGCTCTACATTTTCATCAGATTTATAATAAATGCATTAATTATGTGACATATATCTTGGTTAGTTCCTTGTTTCTCATTCCAGAACATATATACGTCAAGACTTATATGAGATCGAACAATCATTTTTTCTGCACAATATTGGAGAAGAATGCCAATTGAGTGCTCAATTACATTTGTGTATATTGAGGTATGTTCTTATTGCTGCATATTTGTAAATGAGTTGTAAAATCAACCCTCACACATGTTAAATGTACGTACACATTAGCTGTCTAGAAATATGGTAATTAAGATCGCATTTGTGACTATTTGTTTGTCCATAACTAAGCAAAACAAATGATCTGTTGCTACCAAAGAGGTCCAATTTGAAGTAGGGATTTGTACCTTCAATTCCAGGTCAATCTTAATTCACAAATATCTTATTATTAATGTTTTTCTATCTAGCTAATTTGTGCGTTTGTTTATATTACTGATCTAAAAATAAAATAGGATTTTAATTAATTTTGTCATGGTAATCTTCTTTTGCAAGAGTTTTTATTTTTGCATTAATATATAATATAATCGCTACTGAGATTATTATTTATTTTTCTATTTTGCAAGTTTCAATTCTTGAGGTTGGTATCACAAATCAAAACTTTGAAGACATGGTAAATTGTGATGTTTCAACCATTTTTAATATAATTTTTACATCTTCGGAGCATCCTATTAGCACATCCTGAATAAGATTTGAAGGATTTGAATAAAATATATATATGACCAGTTCTCATATGGATGGATTTTCTTTGCAATCCCATCGGATGAGCAGGATGAGATTAAAGACGATATCTGAAACCAATCTTATTAATGTGTCTTTCTTATAGTTCCATTAGTTATTCTTATTTAATGTTTGTGACTACTTTCAATTATTATTTTTATAATGTAATTTATTATTAAAGTAATTTATTTTTAATTTCAGGTTCTAAAAATAACAAAAAACACAATGGCTCATTTAATTTTCTCTCTTATCAATAACTAGAGTTCCAGTTATTGGCGAGTCATCCAAAAGATGAAAAATGGGGATGGGAGTATTCTAGCATTAATTAGACTGTAAATTGAAAAAAATTGTTTGTATTAATTTTCTTAAAGTAACTATATGTTATTTTTTTTTTATTTTTTATGTTTGATGTTCCAAAAAAATCAATTTTTTAACAATGACTCATTTTTCATTATCATCAATAACTCGAAATACCATTAAAGTCAGTCAAATCAAGAAATATAAAAATATCACGCTCATGAAATCTCATATATTATGAAAGTAATGGAGATTGTACAACCTTGAATTAGTTAAAGTTATTATCTTCCGTAACATAGGTGGTTGATTGAGTTAAAGTTTTTAATGTTATGATTGAGACTTTATTTGAGGTATTCCCTAGATGCATTAGATTAAAAAATATAATAACGTGTGAAGCCTCAAAGTGAGTCAAATACTCAAATTATGATAAAAATATATATTTAGTTCATTAATAAAATTATAAATTGTCTTTAATTCACCAATAATAAAAATAACAACTGGTGATGTATTTTGAATTTTTTTAAAAACAAAATATTAGTATGATATATGTCCATTATCTTGCTTACAAAAATTGAAGTGGTTAATCTTTTAAATTTTTAGTTTTAACGCTAAAACCCTAAGATTGGTAAAAGAATTTATTTATCTTCATATATATAATATAAAATATATATGTAATTAATCTTAACACATAATTTTTTTTTCTCTTTCTAGATTATATATTCTCATGAAAATAATACCACATATAATTAATATACTTTTTTTGGCATTATGTTTCTTTATTCTTGCAAAAAGTGCTATTGTGTAGTTATATTTATATATTACTATATTTTTATTAAAATACTAATTTCATTCAATATTTTAATTATAAAATTTTAGGTTTGATTTTTAAAGATAAGCTCAGTACATATAACAAATCATGTGTATGTGACTATGTGTCAAAATAAAATTTTAGATATAATGTTGCGAAAAAAATTATCCCGCTGAAAAATGAGAAGTTGGCTAGCTAAGGGCATCCATCCACTATGGTGCTACCCCATAGTGGTGCCACATCATCAACCACTTCTTTATTCAATTACCTAATATTTTCTCCACTATAGCATTACCTCACTTTTAACTATTCATGGACCCCATTATCATTACTACTTTTAACATTAAAAAAAGGAAACCACTCAAAATGCAAAAGGAGAGGAGAGAGAAAATATTTGGGCCCCACTATTTCACTCAAGATCCACTTCTTGCGGGCGAAACTGATTTCTTATTTGCTCCCTTGAATTGTGTTCCACTATGGTGGAACTTGGTTCTTATTTTGCCACATAGATAAAAGAACCTCACATAGTGGATGCTCTAAATACGGGGAACAGTTAAATACGCGTACTTTAGTGTTTGAATGAATAGAAAGTAAGCAATGAATATAGTGACATTTTTACAGTGTACGATGTACCGATATCTTACGTAGGGATGACCTGTGAAGAGAAGGCAAGCCCAACATTTTTAATCATTAAATTATTCAAAAGATGCGATAATCTCATGTTAAAATATAAAACCATCATGCATTACCTTAAATTATTCAAATGATGGAGTCAAAAATCAGTTTGAATTTTTTATTCAAAATCACAATCAATGTTCATTCAAATCGATCTCTATCCGATTACTATAACTTAAACCCCCAAGCATGAAGCAGTATCATTTAAATCAACCAATCTTTCCACATTTTAATGCACATATCATATAAAAATATGGTATGCAAATACATTTGACTTACATATGAGATGCACATTAATTAGTCAAATTTACTTATATAATATAATAGTAGTTATAGAAATTAGGTAATAAGAAACCTCATGTAGTTAAATGGGATGATGTTGACGTTGACGGGAATTTGCAATTAAAAGAGGAGGGGAGGCTAGGGAAGATGATGCATAATTTTTTTTTATTTTTCAATTTTGTATTAAGATTTATTATATTATTTATTTAGTGGTATATAACAAAATTTTTGTTATGTGTGAAAGTAAGAAAACTGGTTTTTTTATAATCTAAAAAAAAATTATTTTTGAATTATTTTAATTAGTGGTGGGTAAATAAGATTTGGTGGTGTATTTTGAACACCCTGTATTTTATAATAATCCAAAATTTATGTTTGAACTATGTTATTCATAAGATTGAAAATAGTTCAGGAAGTGAAGATGAAATTAACATAGCAATATTAGTTGCAAATAATCAAAAAATTATTGGGCAATCAAATACGCTAATATGCTATATTATAATTAACAGGTTTATGAAATGGTGAGAGATTCATATATCTCTCGCCATTTCATAAATCTCTCGCCGTGCATCGCAGGGGTGTAATACTAGTTTTTAGTTTTAAAACAAATTACTTATCAGTACCGAAACTAGAACCTTTTTGATCAAAGTCTAAAATTTAATTGTGAGTAATTTACATAATTATTACTGCATTTTTGTACCAAAAAAAATCTATTTTTTTTCTATACGAAAAACTAATACTTTTCAGGATTATAATTAATATTTTTAGTACATATAGGAACTAATATTTTCCTGATAAGTTGCCATTTTTTTTTTTTTTGAGTAATTTACAAAAATCCAACCGCCTTTGGTGTTTTGGCTTTGAATCCATGTATGAAGGAACTTAAATTCAAGTATGAAAATTTATCTCCAAATTTTGACTCATAAAAAAACCTTACATAAGTTTTGTGTTAAATTTTATCTATGGTGGTGACTCCCCTTGAATATATATTTAGGAGCCCCTTGAATATATATTTAGGAGCTAGCTTGCCTATCTTTCAAACCCACATTACAAATTAATTGACTATCTATTTAGAAAAATCTGATATCATTTTAAAGGTTCATAATGAGTCTAAGATACTTACTTAAGTAGAGGACCCTTGCATACCCACAACCTGAATCCATTTATGTAAATTAAATGAATAGCACAACTGCACAACTTATCCATATTTGTACGCATATAAAAAAGTGTGTTTGCATCATCATAATTACGATTAAAAAATTACCACTTGGTAATCTTTTTTAAGAAAAATAAAATTAACCACCAAGCTTATTAAATTACAAATACTTCTTTTTTAATGTGTATAATTGAAAACTATGAACTAAATTAAATAAATGTGGCTTTTTGGCAGATTTTAATAAATTTTGTTTTTAGTCAATTTTATTTCAATTCTTATCAGATTGGGATTTTCTATTGTGGATGCTTTCAAACCTAGTCATGCACGTTAAAATCTCAACTACTCTTTCTAAAATATACATTTTTTGTAGTGAAATTTTTAAAATTAAATTATCCATTGTCTGCTTCAGTCAAGGTAAGAGTGGACGCCGCCAGTTTCAACTAAAATAATTGTTTCATTTTAAATACTACTAGTAAACTGTCGAATTCACTATATATTTTAAAAAATAATCCTATATCACGCAGTTTTATTCAATAAATAAATATATTTGACCTCCTTTAATTTGTTTGATTCGTTAAATTTTGGTCAGTCTCTCCTATGAAGCCGCCGGATGAGATTCCGTGTGACCGTTACAGTTTTTTGAACTATCAATTTTTTTAATTTTCTCTTTTCATTTCTTCCCTTGATTTCAATTTTTTATGATGTAGTTTAATTTTCTATTTATTAGTTATGGTGCATTCTATTTAATAAGGATTTACTGTATTTTTTTTAGAATTTGGTTTTAGGTATTAAGAAATGTTATCATGTATGGAATAGATTTCATTTATAGGGTTTCTGTAGCAACTCATTTTTACGTGATTTAAATTATTTAATTATTTAATTACTTTATATTCGAGTTTTAATCTATTTAGTAATGCTCAATAGACTTAATTGGACTTGAGGGAGTCCGAAGTTGCGCCTTAATATTATAAATACTTGGAGTTAATACTCAAATTTTAAAGGCTAAGTTTTGTGCCTTATAATTATTATTATTATTTTTCAGTTTTCTTTATTTAGATAGACTTTATTTTTTTAATTATTATTTTAAAAAGGGTCATTGAATTATTTATAAAAAATGATTAGGATAGAAATTGGTGTTTCTACTTTCTCCATTCACTGCACACGTCTGTACACATACATGCCAATTCAGCAAAAATTTAGAATACACTTGTCGAGATATCATTCTCTTGTTGATCAAACCCTATGAATGCTCATCTCTTCCCTCCCTGCATATTAACATAAAAAAAAAAGAGATATGTTTTTCCCAACCAATACTCTAAGTTTGCTGTTAGAGTTCAAATTTCACATCAAATCCATCATTTCCTTTAGAGAGAACTGATTGCTTGAATTTTCAAATCTCAAGTGTTGCAGCAAATTTAATCATCTTGGTAAATTTAGTTTCAGCTCAATCTTATGTATTTATTGTATAAGCTATATACCATTATACCACAACAAGAACTACATCAACATCATCCCACAAACACACACACACGGTCTTGTGTTCATAAACTGAATTATAGAATTTAGAAAAAAAAAAATATATATACATACAAACAAAATTAAGAGAATAGAATAGAAGAGAGAGAATCAAAGTTGTTAGCTGGGCTGTTGTAGGACTGTTCTTGAGTCGAGTTGGTGTTGGATCTGTCGAGTGATGGCGTCGAGTTGGGCAGGGGAGAGTGGCGAGGCTTGGGTCGTGGGGGTTCTTGGGCTGTTTAAATCGGTTGTTGACGGACTGCAGTGAGCTCGCCGGAGTCGAGGAGAAGAGAGAAGGGTAAGGTAGTCTCGTCTGAGAAGATGATCGGAAGAGGAGATGAGAAGAAATTGGAATTTGGGGCTTTCTGCTTTGTTTTCCATTCACAGTTGAGAGAAAGTGAGAGTGAGTGAGAGAGAGAGAGAGAGAGAGAGAATGAGAGATGAAGAATTTGGGGGATTTCTAATTTGATTCCTTATAGCAGTCGATAGTGAGGGTTAGGTAGAAGAGAGTGAAAGTGGAATTTGGGAATTTTCGAATTTTTGGGAGTTCACTTTCTTTTCCTTATTTTGGTTGGAAACTTGAAATTTAGATGAAAGTGAAAGAATGGGAATGAGAGAGAGGTTAGGAGTATTGGGCTTTGAGTTGGGCTTTGTACTTTGTTTTGGTTTAATTTATTTAATAGCCCATGAACATCAAATAGTTAAATAAAAATTTATTTCTATAACTTTGGTTATACTCCAAAAATGTTTTTGTAAATTTACTTTAGTTCCGTAAATATTTTTGAAATATTAAAATTAATCTAGAATCACATTTACCCATCATTAGTCCTAAAATCTATAAATCTCATATTTTGATAGATTATATTTTGACACAAATGATTTAATCAATATTATTTTAATACTAGGTACGACGCAATTAGGACTCTCATCTATTTTGTGATCCTCTGCTCAATTTTACGTGGTCTCTATTATCAGGTGGGTAAAATTATTATTTTCGAAATAAAAGTATATGTTATATGCTTTTTGAGTCAGAAATGTTTTTAATCCAACTTGAATTGTCGTTGATGGAATATTGATAGCGTTTTATACGCATCAGATCAGAATAGCGTTTTATACGCACCAGAATATGTCCTATGCATAGTTCAAGATGTATTCTGGAATCAGAAGAAGAGTACCCTAAATCCAGTATTCCTGCGATTTATTTTTGTTGGATAAATAGAAAGAAATAAGCATGATCTCCCACCACTGAGTACGTTTTAAGAGTGTTCATCCCACATTTTTAAATATTTTCAGGTCAGTGAGCTGGGAGCAGCGCGATGGAAATGGGGGTGAACTTTCTCAAAATGTTTCCAACACTTGACCTTAACTTTTGTACTAGTTTCTAAAAGTAAACTATTTTGAACTTGATATTCTGTGCATGTTTAGTTATTTTTGAACTAACTTAATGTAATGGTTGAATATCATGGTTTTACCAATACTCCAAGTTTGAATTTAATATTTTTGAACTTATGAGTTACTTTTTGAAATGAACTTGGTGTTTATGAAATACAGGTATTTTGATCTAAGTACATATATTTCTGAAAATATATGGTCCTATTTTCTTCTTAGAATTTCTAGCATGATTATTTTAGAAAAGAAAAAAAAAATTAAAAATTACTTGACCTATTATTATTGGTAATCATTTTCCGCTTTGAAGAATAGAAAGAGTAACATTTTAAATTATAGAATTTAGGGTGTTACATTTAGTGGTATCAGAGCCAGGTTTACTTTCCTTTAGACTCAATGTGTTTGAAAGAATTAAATTGTTTAATTTTATGGTACGCCACCCATTTCTGCCACGTGCTCCTGCTCCAAGGTACTTTGCTTGATTTATTTATTTTGCAAAGTTGTTTAATGTGTTGAGCATTAAGAAAATGTCGGATATTATGTGAATAATGAGAAATGTTGAGAAGTGATTTATGCAGAAAAGTTATATTGTGTTTAAATGCATTTGATCCATGAGAAAGAAATTATTTTAGTCCTCGAGATTTAGAGTGAACGTAGAATTTTTTTTTTCCATAGATGATTTCCCTATTTAGATCCAAAATATGAAGATACTTATCATTTGGCTTGAACTTAGTAGTATGTGTTTCTTCGTTTACTTATGCGTATTACAGAAGAATGAGACGTGGACGACCGCTTCTTAATCGTAATCCACCACGGAATCCCGAGGCCAATCAACCACCAAATGCAGGCGGTGGCAACTTTGTGCCAGAACTGATTAGAGCACTACAGGGATTCGTGCAACAACAAACACATGCTGCAGTAAATCAAAATGCAGCACCTAATGCACCTGTTCCGCCAACCGCTAATCAGGTGATCGAGCAATTCCGTCGCTACACTCCACCTAGATTCAATGGTAGGAGTGGACCACTCGTTCTTGAAGAATGGATAATGGAGCTCGAGCGGATCTTCGAACACATAGAGTACGATGATGCGCACAAGGTCTCATGTGCAGTCTTTCAATTCACTGAGGATGCTGGTCACTGGTGGAAGTCGTACAAAACTGGCATGACCGAGGAGGAACGTCAAGGCTTGACTTGGGATAAGTTTAAAGATATTGTTATGGACAAGTACTTTTCTCGTGCTTTTCGCATGCAGAAGCAAGCTGAATTTTTAGAGCTGAAGCAGAGAAATATGTCTGTGACGGAGTACGAGCGAAGGTTTAATCAACTCTCACGTTACGCAGCACGTCTATTGGATGCTGAGGATCAAAAGGCTGACTGGTTTATGAGAGGTCTTCGACCAGAGATACGTGGAATTTTAGCAGCACAGAGGATTGTTGACTACGGGCAATCTGTTAAACAAGCTCACGAAGTAGCTACTGGACTAGAAGTAGATAAACCTTTTCCAAGAAATACGAATTTTCATGGAAAGAGGAAGTGGGACAATCACAATAAGAGAAATGGGAATTTTCCCACAAAGAAGGAGAGAACTGAAGCACGTCCTGCAAATAGAGCACCTACATGAGTCCCTCTATGTCCAGAATGCAAAAAGCCACATTCAGGACCTTGTTATTGGGGTAAAGGAGTTTGCTATTATTGTCATGAGCCAGGGCACATCTCAACAAACTGTCCTAAGAAGCGACGTGAAGAGCCAAAGAAAGGTGGTAACGCGCGACTTTTTGCCTTCACACATC